>CM042790.1:6406414-7061414 GCA_018691245.2 Ips nitidus
CTNTGAANAGGNTNACTCTATCCGAGATCCGNNGTNACTTTANCATGNCNATGNGCGATAGGGGNCGTNANGATNCGTNCAGTCCNATGTCTTTNNNTANCTNCNGGNTAAATAGAGNACGANNGCNTTTCGNGCGGNNNATTGATGNGTACCTGCACCTTNGTCAATACCCCGGANAACTGCCCTGNTACNTTTNCNTNGNAGCCNCNAGATTAAGATTTACTGTCAGTTTTTAAGGTGAATTTTATATGATTTGTAAAAAAAAATTTGATGATGTTTTATTTAACTATACTTCAAATTTTTAGCCGGTAAAAATGTGGTTAAGATGGGGTTTTTATTCATTTTTAAGACTAATTAGAGTAGGTACATAATTTAAAAGTGAACATCAGAGTTGTGTAATTTCGGTCCAAAGTTTAAAATCGAGATTAAACTAAACTTAATATAAATTAATTATTGAACGTTGCTGGAAAACTTGAAGGAAAACTAACGAATTCGGTATTTGCTTATAAATATTTGCATTTATTCCGCGTTAAAAAAAGCAAACTGGATTACAAAAAATTAGCAAAAGGAGCTTCGAAAGACGCAGTCTTCATGGATTCCTCCTGCATTTGTTATATTTTTTATTTCGCTTTTCAGCAGTGTCAAACTTGCACCATGCCACTGTGAATGTTGACTATTTTTATATTTCTTATGTCTTTTCGTCTTAGCAATTAAGAAATGCTAACGATTAATATTAACCATAGTTTAAAGAATTAACATGCACAGTTTAAACACTCTCGCAAATCTTGACTTGATGATGAATCATAGTCATCAGAAACAATTCGCTAAGCACCTAAAGAAGTTCAAATGATACAATAACAAAATACTGAAAAATATCAGAATGGACGCGCAAATATCAAAATGTGCACAATTGTAGAAAGTTATGAAGGATCCAAAGTATCAAAAATGTCTTCTAGGCCCTTACTCGTACCAGCACCGTTTCTGAGGCACAGGGTATCAAAATATCTCTACATAGTTCAGAAAATAATGATTGAAAATTAGAAAAAAGTTGATGCAATGAAGGTTGACTTTAAACCATGTTTGTGTAACTAAACTGATCAATTGAAAGAGACTGCTCTAATTTGCGAAAAAAATTGAAGTAAGGTAATTTAAAAACAAAACAAGATACAAATTTTTGGTTTGGAGGATTAATTAGATTCTAGGAAAACTTAGGTGTTCGGATTTTTTCCAAATGAGTATAATTTATAATTCATGACAAGTTTAAAAAAAAACAGTTTTCAATTATTGCAACTGCTTCTCGAGAAAATCCACATTTTATGGAAAAATACACTTTATCAGAAATTTAGCTTGCATTTCAAAAAATTAGTATACCTACCTCAAAATTTTTGCATGAATACTTTGTTAATGAATGAGTTATATGATATCGTCACCTCAGATCTGCCTTACTATCAAAAACTTTGCAGGAAAAGAAAGACATGTTCAGTGTGCGCTGATACTTTATACAAGGTGTTACAAATTCGAAGCATTAGCATTGCTATCTCAGAAACTATAGTTGATAGAGCTTTAGTTAAATGGAGGCAAAGTTGCGCATTTTAGTGCTAAATAATTTGGTTTTTTACCACTTTATTATTGATTATTTTCGAAAATCAATGGCACCTTCTAGAGACACCTTTTTATGCTCTTCAAGAGGAATAGTTTTAGTTTTCAGCTGCGACGTTTTATTTTTAAATACCATCATCAACTTCAATTTTTCAAATACAGATCTGCACTTTTTATTTTATTTTTTAGTAGCTACAGAGACAGACCCTCCGAAACTAATGATGTATCACACTTGTCAAAAAAATATATCCAGTGTATTACGTAGTTATAGTTTTTTAAATAAATTAAGCAATTGAAATTGATATGTTGTCATAATGAGCAGATAATTTACTTTCCAAATGCACATTTAAAAAAAAAAACACGTAGCTAAGTAGTCTAAGTACACTAGGTATAGTTTTAGAAACTAATGATGTGCCACATTGACAAATGTGGCACATCATTAGTTTCGAGAGGTCTGTGGCTACTAAAAAACGAAATAAAAAATCCAGGTCCGTATTTGAAAATTTGATGATGATATCTAAAAAACGAAACGTCGTAGCTGAATACTAACATTATTTTTTTGAATAGAATAAAAAAATGCCTACAGAAGGTGAGATTGATTTTCAAAAATAATCGATAAGAAAGTGGTAATAAAATTAAAAATAAATGTGAGTTTTTCGGCTTTTGTCGGATATTTCCGGATGTAATATTTTTTGCCAAACTATTTAACAAAAAAAAAAAAGTGCGCAATTTTGCCTCCTCAATTTTTAAGTAAAACTCGATATCAACTATATTTTCTATGCTAATGCATCGAATTTGTAACAGTCTGTATGTTACATTCATAATTTAGTAAATGCTCTGAAAGGTAAGTGTTTTTAGGAAACAAATTTAATTTTAGTTATAGAATGAGGAACTATGGTTTTTGATTTTTGGGGCTAAATGCTGTACGCAAATTTGAAATTATTACGTTGCCCGCACTTGTCTGGTTATCCATATCCGGCCATCGTGCGTACAAGACTTACTTTGCACACTTGTTAGGAAAACTACTATTTCGTAACATGTTAAAGGTCTGTTTATGTGTCAAAACACATTCTAAATAATTTTTTTCTAGATTCTTGAAGGAAATTAATTAATTTTAATTATTAAAAAATGTAATCTTTTTATAAATTTCCCTTTCAGACAGACACTAGCTTCAGATATTTTGCAAACTGACAAACTGAATGACTCTAATCGATACCCTAAACTAGACATTTTTATCTTATTTTGTTTACATAAGATAAAAATGTAGTTTAAAGATACAGAAATATGCAGTTTAAAGAGCAGAAACAAAATGGTTTCAAGTGCTCAATTGAAAAATTTTACCCAGATAAAAACCTCTAATTTGCATGAAATAACACACAATAAACTAAAAGAAAACAACAAAAACATCCACCCAATATTCGTTTTAAATAGACAAGGAAAACAAAAAGGCAACGCAAAATACAGCATAATAAAAATGCATTTATATGATTTTTGGGAAAAATGTCATTTAAATTTTGTTGCTTCGAATCCCTACAATTATTTATCTCAAAATCGGAGCAGATTAGCGATTTTGAGCAGATACTACTTAGATTTGTATACTTAAACTATCAAAATCGTCACGTTTCTCAGCGGCGTATCAATCAATGATAAAATAATAAAAAATGATTTTTTTTTTCGAGAAATTGAAATAAAACTTAATAAAGTAAAAGTATCTACTTAATTATTCTTCAAACAGTGATCTTTAACTGGAATATCTTCAGGTGAAATACGCTTGCCGCCATCTGTAGGAGAAATAGTAAACCGGCTCACACATCGCCGCGATACCTCTAAATGGGGATATTCTAAGTTCGTCAACTCTATTGAAAGATGGCTCTGCCTGTTTTATATTGGTATTTTATCTGGGTGTCTTATCACTGTTTCCCTGACAGTTTAAGTCGATTTTAAATACAACTTAAGTTGAGATTTGAATGTGACAGATCAGGTGCAAAATATCACAATCAAAACTAAACTTATCTAAGCTGTCCTTAAACTCAACTTAGCCAATGTCGGGAAAAAGGACATTAAAGTGACTAGATCAGGGAATTCCACCCGAGGGGTAGACCGCCGATAATTTTTTGTAAAAATTGCCAAAATGCCTTTTTGCATACAAAATACCTTGAAAATACCTCACACTGCTTCTATTATTGCTCAAAATGCCTCATAGTGATAATGCCTTAAAACTGCCTAAAATGCCTCAAACTGCCTTAAAATACATCAAAATGCCTTTAAATTATTTAAACTGCCTCAGGATACCTTCAAATGTTTACACATTTGTGGCATTCTTAAATTTAGTTATAAATTTCCTGGTATTGAGATAATGATAAACCTTAATGAAATACACCGTTGTAATTTTTTTTTTAGGTTAGGTCACGTGACAGTTTTTAGGTTGGATTAAGTAGCATGTCTGCTTTTACAATTTGTACATGACTTTCCCAGAAAGTCCCAAAAGCTTAAAATTTTTTTTTAAAGGTCTCGTGACAGTTGTTAGGTTAGGTTAGGTTAGGTGACAACGTAAAGGTTTTACCAAATTTTTGACACTTGATTTGACCTTATGCCGAAAGCTTCAAATTGATTTTCTAAGGGCAGTTGACTGTTTTTTCAAATTCTGACAAACAAAAAATATTTTTTTGTACGGTAGCCTGATACTACGGGTTATATTTTGCAACACTGTCACAGCAAACTGACACCTGTCAAAAACAGTCACGTGACTTTAAAATGTAATTTAAATGTTGATCATTTGGTAAATTAAATTTAGACAGTTGTAAAAGCTGAAATTGTAAAATACACGTTACGTGACGTTGAAAATGCAATTCTGCATGTTCTTGCAACACTGTAAAGGCCAGTTGACATCTGTCAAAATTAGTCACGTGACCATTAAAATTAAAAAATTTGGTAAATTACATTTAGAATGAATGTCTCTCGCAAATTTACATTTTTTGCATGAGACACATCACGTGACTTTGATTGTCATTTTAGAGCTTGCAACACTGTCCAAGCCAACTGACACCTGTCAAAAACAGCCACGAGACTTTAAATTGTTGTAAATTAAGTAAAGTGGTAAATTATATATATATACAATCTTTATTTCGTTTACAACGAAACAGGCTATCGACCAGTTTGGTCTTTCTGCCTATGTGATAAGAAATACATACAAATATGATTACAAAATAAAGTATAACTTAACTAGGTAAAGTATTTACAAAATAACATATTTAAAAAAAAAAAGGTTAGTCTAAAGTAGTTTTGAGGATTATGTTATGTGTAAGTGTTCTAGTAGGGTAGTTGAAGGAAATAGGAAGCGAGATTGTCTTGTCTGTCTTGTGAGACACAGAGGATTTAGTATGGTCCAGTTATGTGGGTTGTTTTTCCATTTTGTTTGAATTTGTTGTAGTCTTTCTGTTATTCTTGGTAAGTTTGTGCGTTGGTATAGTAACTCATTTGAGGGGTTATGAAGTGGGTTTTGGGGATGTCTTATTCGTGTTATTATTCTTAGTGCGATTTGTTCTGTTGTTTGTAAGTGCCGTTTATTTCGTTCAGTTGTGTTTGTCATAGTTATATGTCCGTAGTCTAACAAAGGTCTGCAGATGGCTTGGTATATTTTTGTGGCGGTTCTTATGCTTATTCCTTGTCTTTGTATGTTAGTGAGCGAAAATGTTTTGCTTCTTTTAGTTATTTCTGTCCGGATGTTTTGTACGTGTTTTGTATATTTAAGTTTTTGGTCTATTGTGAGTCCTAGATATTTTACGTAATTTTTTGGTTCAGTTATGTGACCGTCTGTTGTTATTGCAGGGGATTTTCTGTTAATTCTATGGTTGGAAAGCAGGAGTTGATTTTTCGTCGCGTTGGGTGTGAGTCTCCAAGTATAAAACCAAGTCATTGTCATGTCTGTTAGAGATTGAAGTTTGTTTACCGCTTTTTCAGTGGTTTTGTCATGGACGATAAGTGCGGTGTCGTCAGCGTATTGCAATATGTAGGCTGTTTTGTCTATTTGCATTTTGTCCTGTAGGTTGTGATTGTATATGTCGTGGCAGTATATATTATAGAGGAATGGGGAGAGTGGTGAACCTTGAGGTAGTCCTTGTTCTGGAGAGAAGGGAAAGGAGAGGGTGTTGTCAATTCGTACTTCTAATTGTCTGTTTTCTAACAAGTCTTTGATAGTGTAAAGTAAGTATTTAGGGGTTTGGAGTTTGTATAGTTTGTACAGTAAGCCTTTATGCAGACACTATCAAACGCTTTGTTGATGTCCATAAATAAACATGCGGATTTTTCGTCATTAAGGTGCGTTGTTTGAATGTTGTTCGTTAGGACAAAGAGAGGATGGACAGTCGAATGTTTGGGTTTAAAACCGAATTGGTACGCTGGGATATGTTGTCCGATTAGTCCTTCCAGTCTGTTTTTTATTATGTGTTCATAAACCTTGCTCAGCACCGGGAGTAATGTTATTGGTCTGTAGTTTTGTGTACAGTTTTTTGTGTTGTCCGTTCCGTTTTTTGGTATGGGAATTATGATGCCGTTTTTCCATGTCTTTGGTATTTTGTTTGTTGTGATGCAGTAATTAAGTTGGGTAAGGATGAGTTTGTGGGTTTCTTGGGATAGGTTTTTCAGTATTTTGGCTTTTATTTTGTCTTTTCCTGGTGCTGTGTTCTTAATGTGAGATATTGCCTCATCGTATTCTATGTCCGTAATTAGTTTGCAGTTGTGGTTTGATGAGGTATTGAAATAGTTAGTGTACCAATTGTCTACAAAGTTCCAGTTGTCATTGTCAAAGTTAGGGTTAGTTGATATGCTGAAGGCTTTCTGATAGTGTCTGGCAAACGCGTCGGCCCTGTCCTTGTCTGTGTGACGTTCTGTTCCGTTTTCGTCAATAGTACCCATGGTGTTAGTTCTTTTGTACTGTGCTAGTTTTTTTATTTTTTGCCAATATGACTTGCTTTGTCATTTTCTATTTCTTGGCACGCTTCAAGCCATTTGTCTTGTCGGTATTGTGCGATTAAAGTTTTAATGTTTCGGTTAAGATTGTTAAGTGTTCGTTTTAGTTCGTTGTTTGCGTTTGTATGTATAGTCTGTACAGTTCTCTTGTAAATTAAGTAAATTGGTAAATTATTATAATAATTTGTAATAAATATTGTTTCAGCTCAATACCATGTAACAAAGATTTTGCCATAATAATTACATGTGCCTATGCTGTTCTGATCAATTTTCAGTCAATTTTGTTATATTAATACACTACATTTTGAAATAGTGGGTTATAATCCATAACTCACTAGTGAGTAGTAGTGGTATAACTCACGTTCATATTTAAAGTGGTACTCTAATTACTTATTACTATTACAAGCAGAATTCATTAAGCCACTTCCATCAACAGGTACTCGTGGTCGGGAGCTTTTTATTAATATCTCATAAAAAAACAATTTTTTTCCACTTGTTGGATAAAACTATGTATGATACGCTTGTGTTACGGCAAATAAGTCACTCCAGAAAAATAAACCACTTGCCTGATGGCTCATGGTTTAATCTTTTTCTATCGTGACTTAATTGCTTCATAACACACTTGTCCCATAAATAACTATAATGTTTTTAAAACTTTTTTCAACTGACTTAATAATATTCATGCTATTTTTGTTTTTTGTTTATATTTATTATATTATTTGTTTAAAAACAAAAATTGTTGAGTTTCGTTGCCATAAAATTCTAGCGGTGTTATCGATACAGTTAATCCTCTGCACGTGGCATTAATTTCAATATAATTATTAGTTACATAATATGGTTACACAGGACGACTGGGACAGAATATCTCACAACCATTCAAGTGTTTTTGTAAGTCAATTTTTCAATTTTACATAGTGTAGAATAGGAAAGTCTTTGAAAAGTTCCTAATATGTAATTTTTGCGACTATTTGGTATATTCTTTAGATAGGATATTGTAATAAGACTGTTAGTAATATTATACTTCATCTGACGTTAAACCTTCAGTGCTTTATTTGAGTTAGTACATTATTATTTATTTGTTTTGAAATAAGACAATAAAAACTGGTGTAAAATGTCCACGATTTACCTTACCTGATATATTAACTAAGGCATTAACCTTAGCTGCATGTACTGACAGAATGAAACCAAAGCAAATTCTAAAAGTTACAAAACCAACTCGTACTTACCTTCGTTTCAATAAAAGTGTAGCGCCGGCATTTTTTTGAAGTGCAACTTTGTAACCCCACACCAATAACCTCGGTTCATTACCTGAAACAAACAAACGGCTTATTTAATCAGTCGCAAATATGCAGTGAACAAGGGTAATTGAGAAGAAAAACATCTTGCCATCCAACGGCAGATGCTCTTTTTCATGCATCGCTACTAAAAACCTGCAGCATGTCACTGCTGTCAAGGCTCTCGAGTTGTTAAAACTCCGAAAAACGAGAAATCGCGGCAACGCCGCATAGAACCAGCATGGTACCGCCGCGATGGTAACGAGTGCATCCACCGGGTGCACGGTGCACGGTCAAGGACCCACGAAGAAGGCGAAATCGTCGTCGGTTTCGCCTTCATGCATTTTTGTACGTGGGGTTCTCACAGGAACCGAAACGGAAGAGTAGCATCACCTTGATTTGGAAAGATCCCGCGCCATTGTTCTTTCTAATGAAATGAATGGAAGTTTCTTAATTTAGATGTGTGTAGAATCAACAGGTAGTGGTATCAAGCTGTGCAGCTGTAAGGTGCGATGTGATCAGCTATATTTTACTGAAATGTTAACAGCATTCATTTTTATTTGCCAATACAGTTTAGAATATCAAAGTTGCAATATTTTTCCTGCCTTAGAATCTGATGATAAACACTTAAAATTTTGAGCTATTATTTGCTTTGTTGCGAATTTTTAGAACAGCATTATAATATACATTTCAGATTTCAAAGAACAAAGGTTTGTTGCTCTATATTCAACTATTTGACTTGTACAGCCTTATCAAATTTATATGTAGTTCAGTCATATTTCGTGAGACACCCTGTATAATTATTCTGTACTGCAGAACTGAAGCGAAATGGCACAGTTTGAGTTTCTTTCACACTATTCCAAATTGGGTACCACCATTAGAATCGACAATAATAATTAACGGTTCGGTTTTGTTTTGAGCAACGGCCACTGACCATATCGACCACATTTTTCTTTTAATAATATTCAGTACTACCCGTTACTAAACAAAATCCTATAAACAAACGTAATCTTTCAATTTATCTACGATAAAGACTCGGTCGGCTAGCTGCTTTTGATTATGCGCCGGTAATTTATTAAAAACTAAAACGGACTGCATCTTTAGCGGAAATAATAGCGTAATTACCCTGCGCTATTATTTCATTATTGCACTTTTAGTTGTGCTATGCTGCACAATTAATAAAAGTAAGCCAGAAGGCTGTTAGTAATTATTATTCCATGGGGTACCAGCAGAAGTACCACAACAAGGAACTAGCCTATTTGCACATAAAATAGGAATTTACTCATAAGTGCAGAAAGTGATATTTTCGTAGCAATGTAGCAAAAGTAGCAATGCTAATAGCCTACACACTCAAAAAGGTAATCAATGTGGAAACGTTTTGCTTTCTACTGCTATAGTCCAAGTTAAGGATAACAATGGTCAAGTTCATGAGTGTTAGAGCGCTGTTAGATTGCGGTTCTGAATCAAATTTTATCACTGAAGAATTTTGTAACGTTCTAAACCAAAAGGTGTGGTAGATTTGACAATCAATGGTATAGGTCATTCTACATCTAAAATCATTCATAGAGCTTCATTCGAGGGGTAAACCACTGGGGCATTATAGTGTACAAACCATAGGAATTAGTGGGTATTACTTGAGAATTAACAACATTACTAAGAATAAGAAGGCAAACTGTTAATAAAATTGAAAAAGTCTTAACTTATTTATTCTTATTACTTATTTTTTCTATACATCTACCATTCAAATATAAACATAAATAAAATAAATAAAGTTTGGTAATTTCAATGAAATCCATTGGAAAACAACAAAGAATTATGAATTTTGTAATTTTACTTTCAAAAATTTTGACTTTCTCTAGCGGAGTTTTTGAGGATTAAACAAAAGGATACCCGAAAACAACTGGTCAACGTTTACGTCCTTTAGCGGGCAAACGGTACCTATGGGTACCACTAACCAATCGATTTTTATACGTCAATGGGAAGTTAATTTCATTGGCTGCCCATCGACATATAAAACTATATACAAAGTGCTACAAATACACGTGTTATTTGCGGATTAGTGACAGGGTGCACCACAAACATTTTTTGACTGGTTAAAGGCTAATTTGACCTTAAAAATTAAGAAAACACGGTCAGGTGACTTACTAGGTCTACCACGACGTAATACTTGGAATTTTTTTGAAAAACTGTAAACTGTAAAACTGCAAATTTTTGTAAGGGTTAAATTTGCCTGAAACACCGCCACTATCCTAATGGGTTTTGCATTATGTTCGCCAGTTAGTGCAAGCGAAAATCTACCTTAATGATTGTATTTCCACAGTTTTGTTACTACTCTAGATTTGGCAATCATTGTGCTAGGTTTGTGCCAAATATCAGGACCGTACCGGCCCGATTTAAAAAGAAATTATAGCAGTAACAGTCAAAGAAAACCTTTAGTTAGCTTTGGAGGCTACTGGCGGCCAAACAAAGCATTTGCAACCTATCATCACAGACACATAAAAAGGGTGTGTTAGGCTCTCTAGTTGTGGTAATTCAGGAAGTTAGTGGGTATTGTTAGGCTAGGTTAGGTTAGTATTCGGGAATTATTAGGAATTACTGGGCATTACAAGAAATTAGTGGGCATTACTGGCATATTAGGAATTAGTGTACAAAATTGTATTCAGCGGTTTACCCCTCGGCTTCATTAGACATAGAATCAAGACTAAATTCTTTCAAGTTGAATCTGCCATGTCTAGTAACATCCCTCAATTATCATTCAATGCAAATGCATTGAAAATTTCGCAAAATTGTGTTTTTTCTGAAAAACCCGAGGGGTAAACCGCTGAGTAAAATTTTGTACATTAATTCCTCATATGCCAGTAATGCCCACTAATTTCTTGTAATGCTCAGTAATTTCTAATAATTAACCTGACCTAACCTAGCCTAACAATATCCACTAACTTCCTGAATTATCAAAACTGGAGAATCTAAAAAAACCTTTTTTGATTAAAAAAAGGAAAATAAGAAAATATGCGTGTAACGATTTAACCGGAAGTTGATATCAACTGCTGCTTATTTTAAATGGGACACCCTGTATATTTTATCATTTTTGTATTCTACGTCAAATTCTAAACATATTTCGTTTATTAATATCATATAACCTAAACCTAACCTAACTTAACCTATCTGTATCCGTTCCTGAGATATTTACCATTTTATGTAAAATTTTATATTTTTGGTCTCCAAAACATTTTTAATTTATACATATCAGGAAAGGTTTTTTTCTTGGTTTTTGTGTTTTGTCATGTTAGACAAGGTTTGTTCTAGGAATGGGTGCAGAAAAACGTCAAAATATATAATACAGTGTGGTCAAAAAATCAGTTCTAAAAAAGGACAGAAAGTCTAGTTTTTCAAACGGAACCCATTCTTATAATTCCGTCTGATTCTCTGTTCAAAATTAAAAAAGATTGTATTCGCCAATTTTTTAAAAAAATCACTTTTTAAATTGATACATTGAACCACTCTATAACTGTCAAAATAACCGAATTAATGAAGGTTAAGATTAAGGTCAAGTAGTAGTTGTCAAATTTAGTCTATCTTTATTGTCACACACAACACTTTGTATACCTTTTATATGTCAATGGATAGAAAATAAATCAGGTTTTCAAAAAATATTGCTTAGGTTCAATATTGGTTGATAGGTTGCTTCGTTTGGCCGCCAGAGGGCTCCAAAGCTAATGTTTTCCTTGACTGTTACCATTCTAATATATTTAAAGGATTTTTTTGTTAATCGGGCAGATACGGCCATGATATTTGGCACAAACCTAGCACAATGATTACCAAATCTAGAGTAGTAGCAAAACTGTAGAAATACAATCATTAAGGTCGATTTTCGCTTGCACTAACTGGCCAACAAAACGCAAAACCCATTAGGATAGTGGCGGTGTTTCAGGCAAATTTGACCCTTACGAAAATTGTCATTTGCAAAAACAGTTTTCAAAAAATTTACAAGCATTACGTCGTGGTAGACCTAGTAAGTCACGTGACCGTGTTTTCCTAATTTTCTATAGCAAACTAGCCTTTAACCAGTCAAAATATGTTTGTGGTGCACACACGTGTATTTGTAGAACTTTAATACAGTGTGGTTCAAATTGGTGATGCATGTATTGGGATCTCGAAAACGGTAAGAGCTACAGAGTCGGTTGAATGGGGAAAGTTTTAGAGAATTTAATGTGAAACTTATTTCCGGTTTCCAAATTAAATTATTATCTTTCTCTGTTTTCCAAAAATTGGGAAAACGTCAGAGGCTGCACTTAAACCTCGGTTTAAACTGTTGTTTGACATTTTATCCCCTATCAAACAATGTAACCCTAAAAGAGGTTAGCTGATTCATGTTAAATGAAACAGACAAAGTTAAAAAAAACTGCAATGTTGACTCAGCTGATATACGAGCAATATAAACAGATTCTCTCGGTTAAATTTAACTGCACTACTTGACATTTCAAGGGAAATCGGACGGCATTCCCTGGCCTATAAATAAACCGGGATTATCGGACCTAGACTATAGAATTCCAGTTTGCCAACTTGTTACGCTGGAATTTTCTTGTTTATATTTGCCAACCAATTAGTACCGACTTGAGAATTGCCTTTAAGCTGCGTTATTGACGTTGATGGTTTCGGTTTTGCAACCGAAACAGAAGCTTTCATTTTTAATTTTTCACACTAAAGCAATCTCTAATTTGCCAGTTGTGATTCTGTTACTCTCTGTGTCTTGTCGTCAATTTGATCAGAAATGCTGTTTTCTTTTTTTCATGTTTTCCGTTTTATATCACTTACTAAAAAAGATTAGCGACACCTACAACAAAACGAAAAACTTTCACATTTCCAGATCGAGATTCTATTTCAAAATCTGCAGTAATCTGGGCAATTCGTAGATTTTTGAACAAACTGGAACCATCAAGAACCGCCAGCAAAGCGGAGATACAATGACAGAAATGAAGAAAATAGTTAGTAGAAAACCCATATTTTTGATTACAAAAAGTTGCGCCGGAAAGAAATGTTCTTCAATTTAATTATCATCATTCTTTCAAGATTACTTGAAAACCAGAATAATGTGAAGATGACTTTGATCGTCGAATGAAATTCTATGACATTATGATCACAAAAATTGTACAAGATCAGAATTTTAATAAAAATATTCTAATTTTTGATCATGAGGTATCATTCCCACTACCCAAAATCATAGAAAAGAAATTAGGGATCCATTCTTCATAGATCTGTCATCAGCTTATGTCCAAAATGATGAGAATGAGACTGACTTAATGTTGTTTCAACAATTTGATACCAACATGATTTTAGACATTTTATATAAACCTAAATTTTTTTTTCTTATTTTAAATGACTTCAAGCAGGTAAAAAAACACACGCATGTCTTGAACATATAACACTGAATAACCTGTAAATGCTTTGGAAATGGCGCGTTTCGAAATGACTAACCTGGAATATCAACGATCAGGAAGTATGTTCACATATGTCGTAATTTTGGCTTTCCTAACAGATATTTTCTTAGGAATATGAGCAAAATAGGACACAGTCTTAACAATATAACACTTTTTCAAACTGGTGGATAGGTAGAAAAGTGAAATATGAGTGGCTATCTCCCGTAAGACGGCCTCGGACTCCAAACTTTCTTTCTGCCAAAAAAATTGCATTTTACGGCCTAGGTATACAAATAACTATTGATAGATCAACTTTACGAAAACTTTTACTTAAGTCAAAACTAGCGACGGCGACCGTAAGAATTTACAAAGTTATCATCCATATCTCGGAAACCAATAACGATAGATTTTCTACGTAAAAAAAATGCCTTAATAATGTCTTAGTTTCAAAACTCTCTTTGGCTTTGTTAAAGAGCTGTAAGCAATTATTGTTTAAAATTCAGCCTTTGACGTTTTTCCAATTTTCCGGAAAACGGAGAAAGATATTTTAATTTGGAAACCAGAAATTTTTCCCATACAATTCCCTAAAACTTCCCGCTTCATGGAGAATGGAAATTAACCGATTCTGCAGCTCTTACGGTTACCGAGATCCCAATAGAACCAATTTGGGACACACTGTAGAAGTTAGTTGTTTAAGCTAAATAATTCAAATAACGATCAGATGCTTTGTTGGTGAGACTACTTAATGAATGTATATTTCTAATACTAAACTTTTAAAGCGTAATAGAGTTCAAAAAATTTAGATGTGCGTCTTAAAATGCAAAACTTTTAGACAATTTCAATTCATTTATAACAAATTATAGTACCTTCGCATGCACTTGAGTCATAACTTAATTAGTGCGAAAGTATAATAAAACAATCAAGCAGGAAATGCGGCCTTAATTACAGCATTACGTATGTATAAGACAACAAAATCAAGTTCGAATCTACTAGAATGCATGTGACTATCTGCAAATCATGCATAATATTATCCATTTTATCCATACAATTTTCAGCTGGATTTTTTTTCAGATTAACCTTGATAGAATCCATAGATCTATTCAAATTGAGTGTGTCATCTGCGGTTTTTACTGGAAAGCAATCATTAAACAATTAATCATAAATTGAAGACAATTGAACTTTGACAGTGCAAAGGACAATTGGATAATTTGCACTATGCATAGGAAATGACTTTTAGTTTAAACCTAGGTTTGATCTACATCCAGATTAAATTATGAGAAAGTCACAATTACCACCTTATTGCGAAATTCGGAACTAACATTTGAATAATAATCTTGTCCTGTCTTGTGGTTGTCACGCTTAACAATTCTAATCTACCGTTTAAAATGGCAGAACAATCAAGGTTTTCGCTATTTAAAATTCAAACTTTTAAACTTGCACTTAATACCACCCAGGTATCGCTAAGGTGATACAGTTTGTATGACTTGCATTTCAGTCTTCTTGGTGTATATAATTAAAATTATTAGTTTACCGTCAGGTAAACAGTGATGGGCCATTTCAACTTTCAATCCACTCTATCGATATGGGAGAGAGTGTAAAACAGAATTCATGAAAAGTGGACTATTAAAAATTGTTGTAATGTCAAAACAAGTGTGTCAATTCATTGCAAAACTATTGCAATGAGGTAAGACAGGAGCGGCGATTCATTAAAATGTATGTTATTAATTTATTTGCAAATGGACTACGGGGTAATACTATTAAATCCGATTTAGATGATTTTTTATGTTGTTGTTGTTGAGCAAGCATCGCCTTAAATAGAACATGAAGAAACCTACCCATAGGAGATAGGAGTAAAGATATTCAAATACATACATAAAGAAAGTGTTTATTTGAATTGAAAGGTGTACAAAAAAAACTATGAAATCCTGCCATATTATTTTAATATGCATAAGTTAGATAGGTTCATTTAGATTCCCTTTCGCATGTGGACACGCAATGAGACCCGCTGCTTATGTGCGCATTAAATTCTACCCTAACGTGTGGAACTTGCTTGATATATTATGAATCTTATTATGGGTTTGTTGAACACGAAAGACTTTTACGGTAGCAATAGCAGTCGAGAAAGGCTAACAGTGCATTGTCAAGGTGCCATCNGGGAGNAAGNCCGTCTATACTGGCNAATANCCAGGNTNCCGACGTNGACANACCNANNAATGNAACTNANNTTCCGAACGNNNTGGCACCNATACNANCATCGNCGGCAGGGTNCANTNACCNANNTTNCGTNNGCGCCCTGTCNCATCACTTGCNCCANCCTANGACNACTAGCTTTTNCGTCACGTANACTANTTACNNCTTGATNTNTTCNGNTGGTATCTCCGCCTCCTTANTGATAGAANACTGNCTTGAGGGTCCTNGANCTTGCTCTANGTANCTAGCATTGNGNNCGANNNTGCNNTGATNANGCGNNAGGATNGGCACTGTCNNNTNTNNCNTACNAGNNNCANTNNCCTTGAGNAACTTTCGNGGNGCTTGTNCANGTNAGACTCAGAACNGTGNANGNCGCNCANGCGAGANNANTCTNATGNAAGTGATGGCCNNGTCCCACAGNTNATGGNACNTCAGTANCTANCCCAGANATNTTCTAGAAATGACGAGAATGAGACTGACTTATTGTTGTTTCAACAATTTGATACCAACATGATTTTAGACATTTTATATAAACCTAAATTTTTTTTTCTTATTTTAAATGACTTCAAGCAGGTAAAAAAAACACACGCATGTCTTGAACATATAACACTGAATAACCTGTAAATGCTTTCGAAATGACTAACCTGAAATATCATTGATCAGCAAGTATCACATATGTAGTAATTTTGGTGTTCCTAACAAATATTTTCTTAGGAATATGAGCAAAATAGGACACAGTCTTAACAATATAACACTTTTCCCTACCGGTGGATAGGTAGAAAAGTGAAATATGAGTGGCTATCTGCCGTAAGACGGCATCGGACTCCAAACTTTCTTTCGGCCAAAAAAATAGCATTTTACGGCCTAGGTATACAAATAACTATTGATAGAGCAACTTTGCGAAAACTTTTACTTAAGTCAAAACTAGCGACGGTCATAAGAATTTACAAAGTTATCATCCATATGTCGGAAACCAATAACGATAGATTTTTTCTAATTACTACGCCATCGTGTTCTACGTAAAAAAGTGCCTTAATAATGTCTTAGTTTCAAAACTCTCTTTGGCTTTGTTAAAGAGCTGTAAGCAATTGTTTAAAATGCAGCCTCTGACGATTTCCCAATTTTCCGGAAAACGGAGAAAGATAGTTTAATTTGGAAACCGGAAATAAGTTTCCCTAAAACTTCCCGCTCCATGGAGAATGGAAAATAACCGACTCTGCAGCTCTTACGGTTACCCAGATCCCAATATATGTAGAACCAATTTGGGACACACTGTATAAGTTAGTTGTTTGAGATAAATAATAACGATCAGATGCTTTGTTGGTGAGACTACTTAATTAATGTATATTTCTAGTACTGAACCTTTAAAGCGTAATAGAGTTCAAAAAATTTAGATGTGGGTCTTAAAATGCAAAACTTTTAGACAATTTCAATTCATTTATAACAAATTATAGTACCTTCGCATGCACTTGAGTCATAACTTAATTAGTGCGAAAGTATAATAAAACAATCAAGCAGGAAATGCGGCCTTAATTACAGCATTACGTATGTATAAGACAACAAAATCAAGTTCGAATCTACTAGAATGCATGTGACTATCTGCAAATCATGCATAAATTATCAATTTTATCCATACAATTTTCAGCTGGATTTTTTTTCAGATTAACCTTGATAGAATCATGCCATAGATCTATTCAAATTGAGTGTGTCGTCTGCGGTTTTTACTGGGAAGCAATCATTAAACAATTAATCATAAATTGAAGACAATTGAACTTTGACAGTGCAAAGGACAATTGGATAATTTGCACTATGCATGGAAATGACTTTAGTTTAACCTAGGTTTGATCTACATCCAGATTAAATTATGAGAAAGTCACAATTACCACCTTATTGCGAAATTCGGAACTAACATTTGAATAATAATCTTGTCCTGTCTTGTGGTTGTCACGCTTAACAATTCCTAATCTACCGTTTAAAATGGCAGACAATCAAGGTTTTCGCTATTTAAAAATTCAAACTTTTAAACTTGCACTTAATACCACCCAGGTATCGCTAAGGTGATACAGTTTGTATGACTTGCATTTCAGTCTTCTTTGTGTATATAATTAAAATTATTAGTTAACGTCAGGTAAACAGTGATGGGCCATTTCAACTTTCATCCACTCTATCGATATGGGAGAGAGTGTAAAACAGAATTCATGAAAAGTGGACTAATAAAAATTGTTGTAATGTCAAAACAAGTGTGTCAATTCATTGCAAAACTATTGCAATGAGGTAAGACAGGAGCGGCGATTCATTAAAATGTATGTTATTAATTTATTTGCAAATGGACTACGGAGTAATACTATTAAATCCTATTTAGATGATTTTCTTATGTTGTTGTTGTTGAGCAAGCATCGCCTTAAATAGAACATGAAGAAACCTACCCATAGGAGATAGGAGTAAAGATATTCAAATACATACATAAAGAAGTGTTTATTTGAAGTTGAAAGGTGTACAAAAAACTATGAAATCCTGCCATATTATTTTAATATACATAAGTTAGATAGGTTCATTTAGATTCCCTTCGCATGTGGACACGCAATGAGACCCGCTGCTTATGTGCGCATTAAATTCTACCCTAACGTGTGGAACTTGGCTTGATATATTATGAATCTTATTATGGGTTTGTTGAACACGAAAGACTTTTACCGGTAGCAATAGCAGTCGAGAAAGGCTAACAGTGCATTGTCAAGGTGAAAGTAAAGGGGTAAAACTGAGGGAAAAAACCCTCACTTTAAGTGTATGCTTATAAACTACCACAAAAAATGGTTACCTGGCTGACCTAAGTTCCATTCGTATTTTTGTTACTATTGTGTCTGTTTATCCGGGTCAATAGCGTCCCTTCCTTTTCGGTTCCCAGCTTCCAGCTTCTTCTGTCATCCCAGTCTCTTGCTCTTAGATTTCTTCCCGACATTGCTCTCTGAATGCCGTAATTACCCACGTAATCTTTGATCTTTCTTGTTTCCTCCTTTCGGTTGGTATCCACTGAAATTCGAGTTTTAAAATTGTCTCTTCTGGCATTCTCTCCACATGTCCGTACCAGAGTAATGCTCAATTGCACCGTTAGCCTAAACGGCCTAAACAATGATTAAACACTTAGAGTTGGTTAGTGAAATGCAAGAGCTAATCAGTGATTAGACTTTAAACGTTGTTTAGGCGAACAATGCAAACGGCAACAAATGTTTTTGTTGAAAGCCCTCTATTATCGTGTTTTCTACGTTCACCATTTCCCTTATTCTTTCCTTGCTTATTCTGTCCATTTTCAATACTTTAGCAGATCTACGCCAGAAATCCATTTTGAGAACTAATAGTTTTTGTTCAAAGCTCTTTGTTAACTGCCAGGTTTCTCTTATAAGACGGTGCTTATAAACACTGTGGAGTAGATAAAGAGCTTCATTTCAAAACAGTTGAACATGTTTTTTTGTTCATTTTGAGTTTAGGTATCTAATTGTTGTTTTTCCTTTTCTGTTCTGCTCTCTATTTCCTTTTGTGTTCTTCCATCTGTTGTTATTTTTGTTCCCAAATTAATGTATTTTTCGCAGCTATCAATTTTCACAACATTACTTAATACCAGCTTTTTTTCTCACCGCCAATGCACATGGTATTTAATCTTCTGAAGATTTACTGTGAGACTCCAGTTTTCATATTTTTTGATAAGTTTTCATGACATAAATTCCGAATCCTGTTTCTCCCGTGCTATGAGTCATCAGTAAAGTGGAGTGTAACGTCATCTGTGAACTGTATTCCCATTCTTTGGCATGCTCTTCTCCATCTTTTTAGTGCTTGTTGGGGATAAACAGCAGCCCTGTCTAAAGCCTTTTGTCCCCGGGAATGCTGGCAAACCAGTGTTTTCCAACCTATCCTAGAGTATGACTGTTCATAAAGCTGTTCAATCGCGGTTATAGTCGTGCTATTGATTGGTGACATCTCTAATGTCTGCCATAATTTTCTTATTGGGGCAGTGTCGTAGGCTTTAGTAAGATCAACAAATATAAAAAAACTTCTCGGTAGGTAGCGGTCTTTTTCTCCTTTACCTTACTTGATTGATGCTAAATATGTTACCTATACCTAACCTCTAAACTCTAAAGCAAGATGGTTGTTCTATATCATGTGGATCATCTAATTTCAAATTATGCTTTAATATACTATTACCATACACTCTAGTGTAGGTACTGAAATACATGTGTAATTTTTGCAGTCGATTTTGTTTCCTTTTTTTGAAATGGTGTTATCCAAGCATCTTTCCAAATTTCCAGTATTGGTTCTCCTATTTATAAACAACATTTCAAACAGATGTAGTAGTTTTATTAGTTTTTTTGAGCCATTTTTTAGCAGCTCTGTTGGGATGCCTTTGGATCCTGCAGCTTTCCTGATTTTGTATTGACTTTATCCCGTTCCAGACCATCTCTTCACTAATTCATATATGTTGGCCTTGAATGTAGTAGTTTTTTGACGATTGTGTTAGCTCTTGTCCGTAATGTTTTCACCATTATCATCAGATTTAAATTTACTCAGTTTTTACGGAGTTTTCAGTTTTACACGGTTTTTATCTATAGTTTTATTTTTTTTCTATGTTTTAGTGAATTACTGCTGGAAAAAACTAAAATTGTCACAAATATTTCCAGTACAAGAATAAAAATAAATAGTCTATTCTGCAGTGATGGTGACTATTCCTACTTTGACTTTTATAACACGATCATCAATCTTCAACAAATCGAGTTACTTTTTAAATTGCATCGACCTTGGCTTGAATGAGCACTCATGGAAAAACAGCTAGATGTACCATTACTGTACATACATACAATTGGTCATTCGTAAAAAAACACACTGAAACTCATTTTTGTTAATTAAAAACAAACACGCACAATTATCATGAAAAGAATTCAGGACTTTTAATTATGAAAATGATCTTTTCGGTTGATTTAATAATCGTCAAATTAACGAGTTAACCATCCACTGGTTGAATTTCAGCTGATGTTTAATTACACGTAATAGTATATTAAGAATCAAGAACAAACAGTAAGTAAACTTTACTGATCGATGACAAAGTTTAGAGTTCTCTAATTGGATGATGGATGATAGATAACTTTGTAAATTCTTATGGTTGCCATCTTGAATTTTTGTATGGTATTATTAATTAACGAATTAACGAAGTAAAAAGCATTTTTAAACCATAAAGTGTAATACATCATTGAATTCGGAATAAAAAGGCCTTTCAGAATCTGATACATATTAAGAAATAAGGATCGCATTTAAAAAAATTACGTTGATGATGTTTCCGCAAAGTGAAAAAGTGCCATTAGTTTTGGTTTAGGACCAATATTAACGGCACCAAAAAATAAAACTATTTTCAAAATATGGATTCTAAGAACGTTATGTTATACGAACGTAACTTTCAAAATATTTTAAAAATCAAAATATTTTTCTACGTTTTCTAAGTAAAATACATAAAATGACATTATTACGCAACTTCTTTTCCCATTACACCAAATCTGTATCTCTAATCGTTTTTAAAATCTCCATAGTGACAATCATCGTGGACACACTGTAATATCTGGAAGTACCATATGGTTTGTGGTAATAATATTGGATTAAAACAAGTTTAGCACTGCAATGGTTTTCATAATAATTCGATTTTATGGCAAATTATTATTTGGTCTAATCTCAATGGAACTGTTTGTAACTTGATTGTAATTTTGAAATATTGATCATTTGTTTTAACAAATCAGTTTGCATACGAATATTCATATAAGAATTCAAAACTATTAAAATAACAACGTCTTGCAAAAAAAAAAAAACACAAATCTCAAAAAAATTTCAATGATTATTCCAGTCAACCATGAGCCATTTAATGTAGTTTCAAAAGTTGAATAGAAAAATTAGTACCAAAATATTCCTAACCTTCAAATAAAAGAGCTATAGCAATAAGCTCTAATGGTGTTTTTTCTAATGGATCACCCGGTATATTTAACTATTTCCGGAATGTGCACGAAATTGTGCAAATATTTTTACAAAAAAAAATTAAATAATTTTTCGAAATTTGTTTTTGACGAACCTTGTATATTGATAAAAAAATTATAGAGAGGACCATTCATTAATTATTATTACTCTGGAATCTTAGCCATAAATAAATGAAGGTAGAATATAAGACAAGTTTTACAATTTTACAAAAAACTAAAATGAAATATTAAGAAATAATGATAACTTTAGTAGTACAAAAAAAAAAAAAAAAAATTTGGTGGTCATTTTTGAATTCAACTTTTTAAAAACTACATTAAAAGGCTATTTCAGTTTTTTTAATTACATACCGGAAAGCCCAAAAAGGGGGGTTGGTCAGTCCCCAGTGAAAGACCCTGTACTTAGATACCACAATATTATAAACAGGACAGTATCTAACGAGATCATTCAAAGCAATTAAAATTAATAATCAATTAAATTTGTAACCATAATATATTTTTCCGTTCTTTTAATTAACTGCTATAAAATTTTAATGATTGTTTTTAAATATGTAAGTAAGTATTCAGATGCAAAACCTGGAAATACATTTTTACCTATTTTTACGTCCACAATGTTTGTGACCTTTAGTTTAACCGGTTTTTTTATTACTAATCTAGGAAATTTAATTAATAGCGAATTGGAAGTTACGTAATAACAGTTGCCATTTCACAAATCCAATGTCAAACAACACAGTCCACTATCAACTGTTTTGTTTTATTCAAGAAAGAATAGTTTGAATAAACTTTCTTTGATGAAGTTTTTAAAAATGGTAATAGAAATTAAAAACAGAATGCCTATGATCACTGATGTTAAAGTAAAGTCAAAAAAACTTTGTATATTGTCATGTTTTATTCAATTTTTTACATCACAATTACTTTCAAACACTCTAACATAGAGGACCCGTTTTGATTACAGTACAAAATATAAAATATTTACGGTCACCCGTAAAATCATGCGTTTTTTGGTGCATTTTTGGCAGTGAATTACAGAAAAACTACTTGTTGTATTTGATCCAATCTTTCAAAATCAGGTAGATAAATCTCTGTAGGCTGTCAGAAAGTTATTTTCGTGTCAAAAAATGATATCAGAGTTTTTTAAATTAAGCTACAAAAGTTCATAAATTCAAGGTATTTCGGACTACATTTATACCGAAAAAGTTAAATTTCTATTTTATTTTTTTTACCACATTATTATGGATTATTTTGGAAAATCAATGGCGCCTTTTGGAGACACTTTTTTATGCTCTTCAGAAAAATAGTTTTAGTTTTCATACTCGACGTTTCGTTTTTTAGATACCATCATCAACTTAAATTTTTAAATACGGACCTGGACTTTTTATTTCGTTTTTTAGTAGCTACAGACCTCCCGAAACTAATGATGTGTCATACTTGTCAAAAAATTATACCTAGTGTACTTAGGTACTTGTTTTTTTTTTTAATATGCATTTGGAATTCACTTGTTGCCATAATGAGTAGATAATTTAGTTTGATATGATTTAAGAATTAGGTTTTGCTTATTTTAACACTAAAAATAAAATTTAAGCTGTTACATCAAAACTCAAATATAATAAATAATTAATCAAACATATTTTTTTTAAATGAATGAAAAGTACCATAAGAAACTCTCTCTCTTTTTCGAAAGAGCAATGAACCTAATTATTAAGTATATCAAAATAAATTATCTACTGATTATGACAACATATCAATTTCAATTGCTTAATTTATTTAAAAAACTTAAAGTACCAAGTACTTAATACACTAGGTATATTTTTTTGACGAGTGACACATCATTAGTTTCGGAATGTCTCTAGCTACTAAAAAACGAAATAAAAAAAGTTCAGATCTGTATTTGAAAAATTTAAGCTGATGATGGTATCTAAAAAACGAAACGTCGGAGCTGAAAACTAAAACTATTTTCTTGAAGAGCATAAAAAAGTGCCTCCAAAAGGTGCCATTGTTTTTCCAAAACAATCAATAATAAAGTGGTAAAAAAATAAAATAGAAATTTGACTTTTTTGGTTTTTGTCGGATATCTCCGGATGTAATGACAACATTTTTTTCAGTTTTAATAATTTAGTGGATGGGTAGAAAGAAACGCGTGCCCGATTAAGTGTGCATCAGAGGGAGAGGGAGATAGGTATAATGGCAAATATAGCCGACGTGTTGTTAGTAAGAACAGGAGTAAAACTATGATTTGTTTCTTCACGTCTACCAAAATTTATAAAATCTCGTTTGAAGACTTGTATTTTTTGAGCAAGCAAGGTCATGCTCAGGATCCTGTTGCAGAGACTTAGAAATTTTTTAGAATGGCAAATACCAAAAGAACTGGCCGGTTTTGTGAGAGGAAAGGGTACGAGAGACCAGATTATGAATGTGCGGCAAATCATTGAAAAAACAAGAGAATATGGCAAAACTGCATACTTATGTTTCCTGGATTACAGCAAGGCTTTTGATTGTGTCAACTGGAGATGACTTTGAGATGTCCTGTCGCAGATGGGGACTCCGCGGCATCTGATTCACCTACTAAAAGAACTATATAACAATAACATAACACTAATGAAGGTGGATGGAAGAACCTCTGAACCTTTCAACGTGGAACGTGGTGTACGGCAGGGTTGTGTTCTGTCACCCTTATTGTTTAACGTATATGGAGAATATATCATAAGGAAAGCCTTGGACGGCTGGGAAGGAGAAGTTGTCATAGGTGGCAGAAGGATGGATAATCTCCGCTACGCTGATGACACCACACTTATTGCCAAAGATGAGCAGGAAATGTCGAGTCTTATTGAGCGAGTAGAGAGAGAGCTTGGAGTTCGGTCTACAACTGAACCGTCAGAAAACGAAACTTATGTTAATAGATTGCACGCACAGCATGGAAGAAATGCCTAATATTAAAGATGTCGAGAACGTGGAGGAAATAACTTATCTAGGTGCCCACATCAGCAGAAATGGCGGATCAAGTCAAGAAATCAGAAGAAGGATAGCTCTTGCCAAAACGGCCATGACCAAACTCAACAAAATTTGGAAAGATCGGCATATAACAACCACAACAAAATGCAAATTAGTAAACACCCTCGTTTTTCCAATTGCGCTATACGCAGCAGAATCCTGGACCTTAAAAGTCACAGACATCGCCAAGTTGAATGCGTTTGAGATGTGGGTCTGGAGAAGACTACTGAGGATTCCCTGGACAGACCGCAGAACTAACGTATCCATACTCGAAGAACTTAACATCCAAGTCAGATTGTCAACTAAAATCAAACAACTGATTCTCAAGTATTTTGGACATGTCAGCAGGAGGAAAGATGACAATCTCGAAAAACTTATGGTCCAAGGGAAGGTAGAGGGAACACGACCTAGAGGACGTTCTCCAAAACGATGGCTGGACCAGGTGAAGCAGTTTACAGGAAAATCTTTCCAAGACAGCATTAGAAGCACGTCGGATAGAGAGGAATGGAGGGAAACTGCTAAAAACACAACATGAGACTAACATAGGATCACGACGCTTCAAACATGAAGCTAACGACTAGAGAGAGAGAGATTTTTTGAGCGTATAGCCTTAAGTCAAAACTCTGGGCTTTTACTGTAAATATTTACTATATTTTCATTCAATACGTTTCAACTCATTTCGACACTATATTATGTATATTTCCTCATGTTAAATTAATAGAAAAACAAAATTTGGTCCTTAACAGTGACCGTGAAGATCACTTTACAGTTTATACTGTCTTTTCGTGACGCCGCATCAACAAAAGCAATTTGGCTTCGTAGAAATCGTCCTCGAGGAGTTGTTCCATGACTAACGCATTAAAGAACGTGTTACACATATGTAATTTAGGACAACCACATTATCTGACTCAGCTTTGGTTTTCGGAAATGTCATTGAAAACCCAAGATTAGTATAAATAATAATAATGGTATTTATTTAGCATGTAGCTATAAAAATAAACACAATAACAAATCATGCAAATATAAAAATATTAAAATTAATGTAAAAATAAAATGGACCAATATGAACCGGTTTAAAAACAAATAACGAATTAAAAGTAAAAACATACAAAAATAAGCTAAAGCACTTAAATTACAACATGTTGTCTTAGGGCTCTTTTAAAATTGTTCAAATTATCACAGTTTTTTATTACATTGGGTAACATATTAAAATCTTGAAGGCCTTTGTACAATACTGAATTGAACATATGTGTTGTTCTACAATTTCCACTCAAAACAAAATCAGAACAGTTTCTCGTGCTGTAACTGTGGACTTCGTTAAAAGACTTGATCCGCTTGCATATATAGGGTGGTAACAGACCATTTTTTAATTTAAACACAAACACGTGAACGGCAAACACAATCATTTTTTGGACAGGTAACATGCTTAAAGTCGTGGACATTGTTACGATGGGAGTATACCTGTTGCATCGCAATATGCACCTCATTTTGCACAATCTGGATCTGATCTATCTTAAAACCAGGTAGACCGTACAAAAGAGCATTAGTCGTACAAACAAATGGTAATTGCTTATTTAAAGGCTATTGTGACCTTTCGTGTTGTAACCTAATTAAATGGGATGCTACTAATTTGGAAGTCTCTTCAGAGTTCACTGGCCTGAAAGTTGAAAAACGTAATTTTAATTACAGATTATGATATAGTGGATTAATTTCCTCAGTCAGATGAGAACGATCTGTTTCGTTTCATTGTTTGGCGAGTCATAATTTGTCTTTTTTCAACTTGAGATTAATTACAACTCAGAATCAGTCGTGTGTAACTTTTTTTTTTGTCGTGGGTGTGTTAACATTTCTCACTCTTAATATATGTATTGAGCTGTAGAATGTTTGCAATTTTTCCGGGTTTTATAAACAGTACGAATAGTAATTTTAAAGGAATTTCATATCTCGATCATCGTTGGCAAGGTTCGGACGTAAAACGTAGGTAATTTTACCTAATCAAGCAATTCCAATGTAGATAGAAATCGGAAATTGTAATTGAAAAACGTGGGTGCAAAGGCAATTCTAACAATAAAAAATGCATTATTAAATTAATTGGAAAAGCCTTAAGTGTCGTTAATGTGTTTTACGAGTATGAGTAGTATTGCAATTAGATATTAGGTACTTATACCAAAGTGCTTCATTAAAATTTGGTGACCCATGTAACAAAAACAAAAGTAATCGATGGAAATATACGTTACACATCAAAATTATCAGTATAGCAATTTGCTAAATTTAAATTATTCAGTAACTTTATTTTTGGACTGATTCATTCTTCGATCTCTCGCACTTTATCGGTATTATTAATAGTCTATAAAATTAAGATAAATTGTGAAACATTCCTAATTGGATTTAGACAATGAAATAAGCAATACGTTAATTATTAGCTATTGGACACGTAATCAAATAGATCTGAATGAAAAACAGAGCATGTTAGAAGCAAAAGGACATTTTATTGATAAAAGTGTGAGAAAGAGTAACTTTTGATTAAAAAATTCAATACATATTTGTATGACAGTAACATTACTTTTATAAAAATGTATAAAATAAATTTCAGGATTTGATATCACCTTGATCAAATGATTCACTGGCCTTTTTTGATGTTCACCATCCATAATAGTTATTTACCTGACAAGTGCGGAGAGTGGTACTTTTCCGCACGAGACTGCAGAATTAAATCCTCGGTTTGTAAAGATGATTAAAAGTGTATTCTGAATCAATGAAATATACAGTTATTGGTTTTTGAGTTAAATGTATTTTTTTGAAAAATAAAATTAGTGCGGAACAGTAACTTTATCTACGACTAGCATGGTAGCTTCGTTTGAGTTACGTAATAATCAATTTTTTCCACTACTAACATGATAAACATATCATTATTGACCGATTAGTAACTTGAGAAATTCGTTTTCTCTACCTTAATGGTCATTGTTGACCTAGGTCAAAAATAGAGTCTAATTTCTAGTTATAGTCTGGCACAAACAACAAAAAAGGAAATATTATTTACCTAGGTAAATAATAATGTCATTGTCTATTAAGACATATGAAATATACTTGACTTGACAGAGCCATTTAAACTTAGTTCTCACTTAAGACATATGAAATATACTTGACTTGACAGAGACAGATAAATTAGGTTGACTTTTCATGTTGTTTGACTTTTCGTGTTGTATATGTATGTACGTTTTTAAATTTTCAATAAAAGGGCCATCAAAAATATGATTAATAATGGAAAAAACGCTATATTATCCACGGTTTAGACAGCTTTTATTGACCTTATGTCATAAATCCGTCGTCGCTTTGTTCCTCGGGATTTAATTTTGCCATACGGTCAATAAAAGCTTCTGTCTAAACCTTGGTTAATAATATACTATTTCCAAACTAGTGCGGTAATAATTGATTTTATCGCACTGATGATGTAATGAGTTAAACAACAATATACAAAACAATTATTATCGCACTAGTGCGATACAGTCTCTCACTCGGTCTCTCATTACGTAATTCAAAGTTAGAGTTAAAAATGACCAATTTTTGTGATAATCGTAGATAAAGTATTACACAGTACACTGCCCGTGTGGTATGGCAAATTAATGGACTCGTGTGCTCACCAATACTTCCCACTCGTAACTATAAAAATGCTCTTACCACATTAGTAATGTAATAACTATTACCACACTTGTGCGAAATTGCAGGTTTATTATACATTTATTGTAATTTAATCTTGCAATGCAGAAAAGTAACTTTACCGCGTCCGGTGCGAAAAAGTACTTCCCGCACTGAAATGAATGCGGAAAAGTGCACTTTACCTCACCGGAGTAGGAAAAAAAATTAGGAATTTCTAAGTCTCCTACCTGTTGAATGACTGACAACCTGAAGCTCAATCAGATTAAAACAAAAAACTCTACTAATCTTGTTTTTCAAAAATCTTAATTTTATGTTTTTATAAACTAGTTATACAACAACTATTGGCGTTTCAAGTTAAGATCACAGCGCCAGTTGAACTAAAATCGGGAAACCCGTTTCTAACCTAACATTATAAATAATATGACACTGTCACTTTATATTTATGATGACCAGGTGCTAAATTTCCAAAATCAATCAAACAACTTTTTTTCAAAACTGATCACCTCTTATCTTGCCAATAGAAATATTTGACATTTTCTTAACAACTAGAGAACAAGTGAGGAGAGTAAATATGCGAATAACTGATTGATTGAATACAAAAACACAAACCAATCACAGGTCACATAGATCACATTATCCAAATATCTTTTCTAGTTTCCATAAGATCACATTATAAAGAATAAGGCATGCATCAAATTCACATCCAACGTTTTATTATCTAGATAGCATCATCAATATCCAGCAAAAGTGTGCCAGATATTTATACCCTTTACAATATACGACATATTTGTTTTTATAATCAACCAGTACACACAAATTTAGCTTTACACATTTAGTTGGTATAAAATCATTAAAATACCAAATTCAGTCTGACCTTGAGTACGTTTGTGAATGATTCAAGTGACGTTTCAATGAAGAACACTACGTAATTATTATTTTGTGACATTCCATTACTGTTAACCGAGCTGTTAACTGTACAATTATTACTCGAATTATTATTCAATAAGATGGATGGCTTTCTTATTGACATTTTTTTAGAGGCAAAGATAATTTTAATTTAATCTACAGCACATAAACAATAAATACTTAATCGACATCAATTGCCTGCCAAATTAGTTACATAATCACTGATGATCAATCACCAAATAAAAATTCAATTACGACGGCATTCTTCGGGACATTCTTGCATTAATAAAAGTGAAACATTGTAGACCATATCGGAAGGCAGTTTAAAGCCTTTTAGGTAAATTAGAGGCTAGAAAATCAAACCGTATACTCGTTTAGTGCATGCACTTCCCTATACGTAAAATAACGATTTTCACACCTGCATCGAGTAACAAGTGTTTTATAAAATCGTAGTCGCTTTATACATGAACGATTCACCGTCCAGATAGGAATTGTTTACGCTCCATCGGAGCTTTAAGTAACTGTCTACGGTCTGTCTAGATTCATTAAATTATAGTCTCGTTTCCTTCAAGGTTTTTTTTACTTAGGTCGAAATGACCTTTGAAACAAATCAGCCCCAACTACTTTTTCTCCAAACGTCCTGTTGGAAAAACTATTTATTGCCGCAATAAAACTAAAAGCTTTTGAGATGCATGAAGCTTTTTAATTCCGCCTAATACTCTTATAATAATCCACCATGCATTTCTGACCTAGAGCAATATTAGATAACTTTCGAAGCGGCCCACTTGTTTCGTCACATCAATGGGTTTCTAGTCGTACCTGTCGACTTAATGGCGAACTATATTGTATATTGTAATAGCCTAAATGTTAATTGGCTATTCTGACAGATAAATAAATAGCAAACATGCATTTGTTTGTTATATTTCTAGAGAAAATGATTATAAGGTCTAAAACCTTTATACAATCAATTCACGTACCTTACCTTTTTCTAAGATAAATTTGCAAATCGCTGAATTAGACAAAAACTTCTTAAATGGCTCCAAAGTTTACCCTAGTTAGACCCCATAGATATTTTCTAATACAAAAATGTTCACACCAAAATGGTTAATCTTGGCTGATCTACGAGCAAGTAAGACAATGTCTTTGTTTTTCAAGTATGTATTTTTAAAACAAAGAACATTAATAAAAAGTTTCCAAAAATAAATTTCCAGTCGTTGTCCTGTGTATATTATGAGTTTCACAAAAGAAGAAATAAGATGAGACGACAAAGGCCTGTAACCGTATACGCATGAAAGTAGTAGTAGATAGATCCGGATTCGACAGAGGATCGGCTTCATAAAGGCAAAAGTGAGCACTTTTATGAGCAACAGCATGTAATTTAAAAGAGTTTAAAGAACATAATTATTATAAACAAAACAAAAACACGCTTTTATCGCCATTTTTTTTCTTCCACAAGAGAAATAGCCGATCTGAGTCGGTCATCATCATTTTCTCACATATACCTAACCTAACCAAGATCCGTTGCGACATAACTATTGGCGTTCCAAGTTAAGATCGCAGCGCCATTGGAAGTAAAATCCGGCAACCAGGCATCACCAAAGGGAGTATCTCTTATCTTGAAACGCCAATTCTAAACCACTGGCACTTTTTAATAATGCTAAAATAAATGTACCACCATTTACTTTCTACCTTCAAAACATTGATTTTTAAATCTACTTCCAATCATGGTTATTTTCTCACTTAATCATCTCTCTCAAAATTCAGAAGATCGATTTTAAATATTGTAAAGTCCGAATTCGACATTCCTTCCAGCAGAAGTAGCTTTTAACAATATAAACCTAAAACATAACCTATAACTGCAGTTAGGTTTTCTCCTTGCTCTTTCTTGACGTTTGGTCAGGAAACTGGACACGTATTCCGTCTCACTTAACTCATTAAAATCGAGAAAAAAAAAGAGAATGGGCACCTGTCTCTTTCTACGTCACATACACAGAGGTGTTCGTTTTTCGAGCTCAACCATACAAATCTCGGTTATTTGAACAGATACAAATGAGGCAAAGCTGTGCAACCTGGAGTTCAATAGAAAACTGCATATAGATACCTGAAAATAAATGAAAGTTTATCGCTTTCCTCCTTAACAACGTGGAAATGTCATATTGAAGAACCGGCGTTTCGGTTTTTTGTTACCATCATCAATTTTAATTTGTCTTATGGTCCCTCACATATATTTACATTTTTAAATTGTGTTGGTTTTTGTGTGTCATATGTCGAGGTCGAGGTTAACTCTTGCAATTTGGTAAAAATAATAAAATTATTGTTCTAATAAAGGATGCCTTGAAAATAGCCCATCAATTCTCTGTCACATATTTGACACGTACTCACGTGACATTACTATCATTTTCAAACCGATGATCATGTGACCACAGCTCATTCTGACCTTTTAATCGAATGTTTATTGATGTTATAATGTGAGAGACAACGTTTCAGTTTTTAGAAAGTCCAGCCATCTTGAAGGCGGCCATAAGAATTTACAAAGTTATCATCCATATCTCGGAAACCAATGACGATAGATTTTTTCTAATTACGTCATCGTGTTCTATGTAAAAAAGTGCCTTAATAATGTCTTAGTTTCAAAACTCTCTTTGTCTTTGTTAAAGAGTGTTTAAAATGCAGCAACTGACGTTTTCTCAATTTTCCGGAAAACGGAGAAAGATAATTTAATTTGGAAACCGGAAATAAGTTTTACATAAAATTCTCTAAAATTTTCCCCATTTAACTGACTATGTAGCTCTTACGGTTACAGAGATCCCAATTCATGTAGAACCAATTTGGGACAAAAAAAGTTACCACAAAGTAGAAGGTCCAGTTAATTGTTAAAAGTGCTTTTTGACACTTGAGAGACCTTGTGGTTCTAAAGATAAATCTAAAATTTGTTTTACTTATCGCAATCGGTTTCAGAAATATTATTTAAATAAACACCCTTTATAGGAACCTCAGTTTAGAGGAGTGTGTCTCCTTTGTGCTTTATAAGGCCTTTAAAGGTCTACAGCCAGGAACTTTTTTTCCTAAATAATACAGGGTAAATAGTAGGTATGGGGTGCATAGGCCAGCTTTTCAGTAAAAATAATTGACATTTTTGTACAACAACTGTGCAAACCAAATTTAATATCACAAAAAATGACGTTTAGATTTAGATGATACTTCCAATAATAATTGCATTGGCAAATGACTGTGTAATTAGCTAGCTATAAGGTCAATAGAAAACACTTTAGTAGATAGTATGAGTAAAACATTTCAAAACAAAATGTAAACAAATCTTAAGAACTGCATCATCAAAAAGCAACAAACTGATAAATCAAGTTTCTAGGAAAGATGCGGAGGCAATTTCAATCCTTAGCTTGCATATTTGCAATCAGGAAGTGGACTAAGAAATGTCAAGTACTACTGCCTACTATTGTCTGGTTTCCGATTACTAGGTGTGTTTTGGCTTTTCAGTCTATAAATCTCTGTGCAAATTTATGACCCACATTCCTCTGTTAACATCAATAAACTCAATTAGGAAATAAGTCCTTTACCAATGTGTAAGCTTTTTCTTATCTAAGTTGAACATCGACACACAGTCAAGGTTCCTAAAGCAGTAAAATTTGTGTTTGTTGTTTTTACACCGAAATTCCACTAGGTTGCCAAGAAATTAGCATTCAAATCGACCTTACAATAATTGCCACATTCTAGAATTTCAAAACTAAGAAAATTTTTCAGTATTTTTTGAACAAATTTAAATAATTACAAGTCAATTTAAGGGCTAATTAAGCTATAAATATTTAGTTAACAGACTGCGAAAGCTTAAAGTTTATGTAAATTTATTACACTAATTAGGAGTGGCAACGAATTTACGCTAGCACCAAATTCTATTCGAAATGATGTCATCAAGTGCTAATAGCTTGTTGTGACAATAATCGTCAATTGACTAAAGGTTGGTAGACGGAGGGGTCATTTTGTGTAGACTTTATTCGAATATCTCGACTAGCATTGCACAGAAAAAATGAGTATTCTTAGCTTTAAAAGCCCACGAACTAGGGGCGTATATCACAAGAACGGTACTCTACGTCGGCCCACCATTAACTGGTAATTTATTACCTCCTGCCTCTAAGTGTAATACTTAAAATGCATATACTCACTCAAGATGGACCATTAAGCAGATATTTGCATAGCAAATTACTTAGTTAAATAGACGATCGAATTACGGGTGAATGTCTTATTGATTTGGATGACTCAATATTCAATATTATAATCTTTTGCACTGATGCTTCTAACTGAATAGAAATCCTAGTGCCAAAGCAGACTAAAGAGATATTTTCTGTTTGTCAGGTCTGCAACTTACGGTAATTTAAAGTTACTTGTGATTTTCCGTGGTGTTTTCGCTTTAGATGACAAAAAAAATAATTCTTTAAGTTTGGTTTGTATTAACAATTTAATCATAAAGTTTACTTATAAATTCTTTTGCTTTTGCATGATAGTTTTGAAAAGTTAAAAAAAGCACAAATTTTTTACAGTAAAATAAATGTTCCTTGTCTTATAAAGTTCTAGAGCAAGATTCTAGCTTGCAGGATTCCGAGAATAAGCATTATTAAAAAGTTCAATAGATATTCGCGCACAAAAAATATCATTGAGACAACTTTGTGAAAACAGTATACAGGGTGGTTCAAATTGATTGTAGGATAATTCAAGAGTGGAAAGTACATTAAAAATAAACTTCAAAGTGTCATATAAACTGTAGTCGAAAAGTGCCCCCTAGCGGAGTTAGAGCACCTTAAAGGTGAGCCACTGAAACCATTTTTTTATTTTTTATTTCTAGACGAAAAAAGTTACTCAAACGAAATTTGGCATGCATGTTCACCATTTTGAATTCTTTTCAGTTTTTTAAAATAATCTGGACAAATGCGAGGGCTGTTCAAAAAGTTTGACAGCTTTAAATTTTTTTAAACCGTAATTTTAGATCGTTCTGATGGGACACATGTGATATACTTTTTCATACTTTTTCCATAAATAGTATGCCCATACTTTTTCTTAAGAAAAGTTTGCCTGAACATTTCGTTTCATTTTGCATAGTTTTTCAGATACCGTCATTTTTATACGCTAACCCATAATGGAAAAAATAGTACCTGTCCAGATTATTTGAAAAAATTTAAAAAAATGCCAAATGATTACTTCAAAATGATGATCAAACAGATCAAACATGCCAAATTTCCGCAAATTTCATATGATTTTTGTTTTAGTTTAATAATTAAGATATTTTTTTTTCTTGGGGCATATACTTAGGGCCCGCTCGCTCCGAAAGGGGGCACTTATATGACATTTTGGCGTTTATTTTTTATGTACCTTTCAAGTATCCTACAATCAATTTGGACCACCCTGTAGTATAAGCCTTTCTTTCTGCTTTTTTTCCAACTATTTGGTTTATTGTACCATACAAACACTGCTGCCATAATGATGAATGTTACAAAATGATTTTGCGTTCTATCCAAGGTTCTATCAGTTACCCGGTTGACACTTGAAATGGCTCAGAGCCACAATCCACAATCAATTATAGGAACAAGTTTGCTGGAAGTTTTATTAAAATCTATAAAAACGTTTGTTAGATATCAAAAGGAGATTTTTACAATAACTTTGACTAGTAATAGCAATGAAACCACACACTTTTTCTTTACGTCAAATTGCCTCAGTTTTTGCTTATCAAAGTTAAATTTGAAAATTAATACTTATCCCTTTTACAACAGTTTCACTCTTATTTAAAGAGTAAAAAACTGCTTGCACGAGGAAAATGTCAAACACGAATAAGTCACAGTGTCACAGTTAGTGCAATTGTTTTGAAACGTTGCTAGATGACAGTTTGGTTAACTCGACCATAAATATACATTTAATTACGACTAGCATGGTAATGATCCATTACATAGCTTCTTTTGAGTTACGTAATGATCAATTTTACCACACTAGTGCGATAATAATTGATTTTTAAATTACTGTCATTAAAATCTCTCATTACGTAACTCAAAGCTTGAGTTAAAAAATTACTAGTTTATGTGTAGTTTATAGATAAAATATTGTACATTACCCGTGTGGTATCGCAAATTCTCGGACAATTTAATACACTCTCTCACAAGTCTTAAAAATGTCATTAAAGCTTAAAGTATCATTCACATAAAATTTATGGCTATTGCAACGGTAAGGTATGTAAAGGTTAGGTACATTATAAACTAATGTACTGTTCACACTTGTATACTGCCGAATTAATAACTTAGTAAAAGCTAAAAGCTAGATAGGTTTTGCACTACTAAGTTTTGCCACCTTAATACCAGTAACCAATAAGGAGAGCCATTTCAGACGTTTAACACATGCGTATTTTTGTTGACAATTAACTGTTTGTTTGTTTTTTTTTAAATGTTTTTTTTGTACTTGTTTATGAATGTCTGTTCAGTTTGTACTTAATTAGGTATCTTTTTTGAAACAAATAGTCGAAGTCTAGACGATGGTTACTATTATTAGTATAACGTTTATGTCTTGTGTTTCTGAAATCCTAACCTGATTTTTTCTAACCTATTTTCTAATTTTAATTGTTGAGTTTATTGTGAATGATGTCATTTGCCTACTTCTTGCAGTGCACTTGTCATTAACAGTACAAATGCAGTGCATGTTATGTGAATGTTACTTAAGGCATTATTACCAGATTATCACTTAGATTTGCTCAGTAGCCTACTGTCTTCCAATCTACTTATCTAAAAATATAAATTTAACAATTATTATGACCAATCCTTTCAAAATGCCATGCGATTTTATCCTGTTGTAACCGGATAATATTAAATCTTTCAACACAGTCACTGGGTAATAAAGTCAACAATTGTGCAGGTAGTTCCTGCTGCAAAGTTACTTCGAAAATATAAACGTAACTCAATTAAGAAAAATTCCACATACATTTTAAGATCCTGTATCTCAATAAAACCAGGATTACCTGCTTGTTTTAGGTTTCATTTGAAAAACCCACTAAAAAGTATCATACCTGTCTGACTGACACTTTCTGACTAAATGCGGTTTATAACGCGTATTACGGTCATCCACGTGCTGATGACTAAACCATTACTAACTAACGTACCGAATATAAATCAGGGTTTTCGAAATATTCAATAAAGTTAAATAAAACTACGCAGAGACATAAATGGGTTGCATGCAGTTATCACCAAACATGATTGGAATATTGCATTTAATATTGAAGAGTGTACAGATTTTACAACACACACGGAAATTTCAAAGTTACTAGAATGGTAAAAATGGTTCGATTTTCGACAAATATGGATAAAAACAAAGAGAAAAACTGACATGGGTCAGTCTGCCGAAATCGACGTTACAATACCTACTAGTTACAGACTTTATAGTTGGCCAGATGACGACTCATCAGAAAGTATGATTGATATCTTCTGACCAACTATCAAATTACGTCACATCCGCCTCGACAGATTGACACATGTCAATTATGACAGTTTTCTGCAAGCTTGTCAAGAGCATTATTGTTGTTATTGATTTTTCTTGGTACTATTGATATTTAGAATTTTTTTTTTATGGTAAGGTTTTAAGAGGAAATGTCATCTAAGTTATTGTTACTTAACCGCATACAATGTAGTAAACAATTAATATGCATAACTTGTTCAAGTTATTTGTCCTTATCAAAACAGATTACAGAGGTTCTTCTTCAAAAATACCAATAATAATCATTAACAGTGAAACACAGTGTTTTTACTGTTGCGTTGTATTTCATAATTTTATCAATTTTTTTCCAGTAACAAATTTGAAAATTTCACAGTAATTCCAAATAAAACATTCTTATTTCAGTTTAGTACATTAATTGGCTTTGTTCACACCCTCTCTTTGCCATCACTGTTACCGCCCATTAAAAACTTGACCGAAGCACGGTGTCCATATTAGCAGGAAGCAGTTAAGCATGATAAATCGACCTTATCTCTTGTATCCTCCGGTACTTTCGCGATTAATTAGTTTGAGTTTTAATGATGTAACGCGATCCCTTCAACCCGACCCACAATACTTAAAACTAATTACCCGGAAAATACCAATTGAAAAAAAAAACTGATCTCCAAGTTTAATTACTTAGAAAGGCTCTAAATTGAGTAATTTTGGCGCATTGATTTGATTGGCACAAAACACGAGTTCTGATAGAGATATCGCCAAGGAGGACCTAAATTTATCACCGTTATTTTCGTTAATCACCAGTTAGATAAGCTACAAATTGTAATTATTGAAGGATGCTGATATGAAGTAGATTATACTCGCTTTGAGGTAAAATCGTAAAATTAATATTTTTACTCAACCGTTTGTCTGATCAGTGTGTGTTTATTTTGGGACACACACACTTCTGAAAAAGCCATTAAACTCTTGTTTCACTTTAAAGCAGCTATCAGTAAAATTTAACAGTTCATTTAAAATCATGCCTATAATTACTTATCTTTTGTTAATTTTAGAAACTAGAGTGAGTGAGATTTATTACTCTCTACTACTTTTGAACAGTTTCAATTGGGAAAATGTAGTTAATTGACGCTTACCTGCTATTCGAAGTACTGCCCTGTCAGCGCTGTCCAAAGACAAAACAGCCAAGGGCTGTTCTCGGGTCCATTCTTGCAAAGTCAGGTCCTTGTCGAAATCCATTATTTAAACCATAACTTCCACCATAACATTCTGAAAACAGTGAAAAATTTTCACACAAAGTTTGGGATAAAATAAACTTAAAAATAAGCTACAGTGTCAGAAATAGAGGGTGGACGATGTCCTGACTAGACTCCCTCCTGACTGACTAAACTCCCTGATTATTGTTTCAGTTTTGGACTGTACGGTAAATTATTTAAATGATAAACTGTTTATTAATTTAAGTGCACCCTAGAATGAATTCATAATCAAAATTAAGGTGTGTGCAGATAAACAGTACTAGTAAAAGCATAAACTGGATCATAAAACTTATCAAAATTTGCTAGTGAAACAAGGGTGTAATGTGGATAAAGGGCTTGGTCAGGTGAATGACCCACGCTAAGGGTGGACATTGATACTTCACCTGCAAACCAACAATCCAAATAATAGTAACCTTTAGAGGTCTATACAGAGTGGTCAACAAAGAATACGGGGTGTGACTGGATCTAGGAAACCAAAAATATTTGAAACAAAAATTGTATTATGAAATATGGCCATAAGAATAATAAGAAAATATATCTAAAATATTTACTCTACATAAAATCAGTCTCAACAATGGATGTTTTTGCTCTAATCTTAATGTTGTCGTTTTCGAGATATTGACTATTAAAGATTGAAATTTTCACCCTTTGGAACGCTATAGCACACGAACGGTTGAAGAGACGAGCAAAACGGTTTACATGTTCCTATCTTACTTTCTAAGATCTAAGTTATGATGGTATTTTCAAAATTTTCAAGAAAACAACAAATACTAAAAATTTGGAAATTTTGAAAATCAAAAAAGTAAGATAGTAACATGTAAACAGCTTTGCTCGATCTTCAATGGTTCGTGCCAAGGTTAGTGCGCTATAGCCTTCCCTCGAGTCTTCCAAAAGGGGAAAATTCCTCGGAAAATTCCAGAAAATTTCAATGTTTAATAGTCAATACCGCTCGCAATATTTCGAAAAATAATAATCAAGAAATAGCATCAGTTCTAGGGTACAGTACCTCGCATTCTTAGCTGTAGGTACAAATACAATTTGAAGAGTGCACCAATACGTCAAAAAAATTTAAAAATCTTAATCCCCTAATCTCTTAAAACATAGACAGCTTCTTTAAAAATAATACATTCAATTTTTATCACTTGTTCCAACTAATCAATCAATCATGAGAATTATTGTAACATGATACTACTTTACTGGACAATGAGATTGTGAGTGAAGTACATTACATCATAGACTAAATTCCATGCTAGAATATTTGAAGAAAAGCTTATCTAAAATTTTCAATTTTTGTTTTACAATTGCCAATATATGAAGTTAAAGTTTTAGGAAAATCCTCCGGAAAAATCTGACCGAAATTTCTACATTTGTCTACAAATAATATCTAAAAGCTTTACTAATATTATTATGGTACTGTTTTTCATCATGCTTTGAAGCTTTACGCTCGGGCGCCTAGCAATATGATTAGTTCTCTAGAGTTTTTGTAGCACAGTGTTGTTTAGTGATGAAATCAGGAGAAGCAAAATTCCGATATTTTCACGGTTTAACCTCATTCTTATCTATTCAGTTTGCATATCTTATTTTTATATACTTTTATTATAATATTTTATAATATAGCTTAATATACAGGGTGGTCCAGTTTTAAATGTCAATAATTCACCAATCCATAGCCAATTAAAAAATAAGTTGACATTCATTATGTCATTTTCCTGAAAAGTGCTTCTTAAGGAAAATACAGTCCTTCAAATTTCTGTTTAAAAAATCGTTTTTTTTGTCATAACTGTCAAACCGTTGGAGCAATATTGATCGAATTTGGAACAAGCACTTTATTACACGTTATTACGGTCAAAGACCCAAAACTAACCCAACCCAACTTAAAAATTGTCTTGGAAACGGAAAATTCACTTAAGAAGTTTAAAAAATATTATTGTAGCCAGTTTTCATAGTTTCCAGACAAACTAAAAGACTTTAGTTTTGAAAATTGAATTAGAAAAGATAAAAATTTCAGAAGCTTAAAAATTGTGTTTGTAACCAGTTTTCATGCAAATCGAGAGACTTTAATACTAAAAATTGACTTGTAGACATAAAAACTACTTTTTCAAGAATTTGTTACTACAAATTCATACATTTAAACCTTAAAAATTGACTTGAACCCCAAAATGTGACTGAACTAATGAAAAGTGACATCAGAAGCTTAAAATTTGCATTTGAAGTAAGTTTTCATAATTTGAAGACAAATTTCAATATTTTAGTCTTGAAAATAGTCTTAGATGCAGGACATTGACATTAGATTCATGAAATTTGTCTTGAAAACGAACTTTTCGTGCTTTTTACTTTGCTTTTCATTTTCTTCGAATTCTGGACTATTTTTAGTGCCTCAAAACTGCTTTCAGCTTGGAAAATCGAGTTTCAAGACTATCTTCACCAAGTTATTGACATAGCAAACTTAAAAAACATTTTTTACATTCTTCATAGACTTAAAATGGCATTCGAAGCTTTGTCACTATTAAATCGATTTCTAGACACCTCAGTGCTAAAAATTCGGGTATTTCTTAATAAACTAGACTGTTTTTAGTGTTTTAAGGCTGTTTTCAGTGCCTCAAATCGAGTTTCAAGACTATCTTTACAAAGTTTTTGACTTATCAGGCCTAAAAGCCAGTGTGTCCACTGACCATAATCTTGAAAATGTTATTTCAAGCTTCTTCACTTTTAAATTGACTTCTACACTCATAGGTGCAATAAATTGTAGCACCTCTAAGAAATTCAGACTGTTTTTAGTGCTTTTTAAGACTGAAAAATCGAGTTTAAGACTATTTCTAAAAGTCAAGTTTCTTCAGTAATAAAAGTAAAAAATTTTGGTACCAAATGCTACAATAATAGTCTTGAGAACTAATTTTTAGAAATAAAATAGTCCGAAAATTTAATTTACTTCTAGACTTGTTGTCCAGTCCAGAAAATTGAGTTGTACACCAATTAAAGTCTTGAAAATATACTTTTGGACTCTCTTTAGTTCTAGTAAGGTCCGTTCTAGCATTAAAAGTCAACTTTTATACTATTTTTAGTAGTAAAAAATGAGTTTCATGCACAATACAATCTTTGTCTTGATTTCCGGACTTTTTTTAGTTCTTGAATGCCAGTTTCAGACACTCAACCAGGATGGCAGTCTGAGAAAGCGAATCATAAGACCATTCCTAATAGTAAAAGCACGTTTTTAGACTATTCAGGACAAATTTGGACTTTCACAAGTCTTGAATGTTCAGTTTTAAACTATAAAACGATTTTTTAAATTGAAATTTGGAGGACTGTATCTTCCTTAGGAAACGTTTTTCAGAAAAATGACACAATGCAAGTCAACTTATTTTTTGATTGGCTATCAAATGGTGAATTATTGACACTTAAAACTGGACCACCCTGTAGAAAGCAAAGCCATAAGTTTATTTTTTTTAACTTAATTAACCTAATAATTTAACTAGGATTCCCAAACTGGAATAACCGAGGGCACATAACTTAACATAATTAGGTAACAAATAACAAAAAAACCCAGACAGAATATCGTTACACCAAGTCCCGAGTGCAAAAAAGTAAAACTTTTTGCACTAAAAAATCATTCAAAAAAGTGTACTTTTTTGCACGATTTTATAAAAACAATTTTTAAGCATTTTTTTAATGGAAGTAATTTCTGATCACTTACATGCTAAAAATTGAATGCATTCCTTGTAAGTCAAAATTAATTAACAAATAGATTTTAACCTTGACATTACATATCATCGGTTGGGAGTTATTCCTAGGAATTATCAATCAGTTTTCCACAATGCATTTGATAATTTATTTGTCCTAACCTCAGCCACAACCAAATGTCACCCATTATTTACTGCTATTGTGCAAAACAATCTCTACATTATAAGCCAAATGAATCATGGGTTAACTATACGAGGTTAAGTGTGAAGATATGTAATACCGAGATTACGACAGTCAAGACGACAGTTCATCACGTATCAGACTTTACCTTAATCTTATTATTGTCTGATCAAGGGCAGTATAATCCCTCAAAAATCATATATCTCAGTACAAATTAAACATTTTAATCAATCAAAATAGAATCACAAGCAGATTTATGATGACCGCCAAAAACAACTAATGGATTTAATCCTGAGATTCCACACTTAGGTACAGCCTGGCTTACAGCTGAATAGTTTCTAAGCTCTGACTTATGAGAAACACACCCTCTTTATATTTGATACGCTAATGTTTTTGTCAATAGTCCTTCCTAACTTCAGTGTATAAATATTTTGAACATTCTACACGAGATTCTACACCTCCTTAGTTACTTAGGTAGGTACTATAATTCCAGCTATAACTTTGACAACATAAATAGGTTCTACTTTCCTATTGATTACCAGAACCTGAAACATTCATATTTATAATTAGGTATTGTAAGAAATCCTCCAAGAAATTACATTACCAAGCACATTACCTTATTTGATTAACAATCCCCCTGAAAATCTCCTAAAACTAAGGGTCATATTAATAATCATTCCTTGAAACTTAAGGTAGCCTCAAGGAGTAAAAATAATAAGTATTATGGCTACATTTCAAGGAACACTCAAGGAATGATTATTAATATTGTCCTAATAGCGTTTCCCCCGTTTTCGATTGGCAGGTTTTGCTCTATTAAATGTCATTGAAACAGTATGGCAATAAATTGGTCCAGCGTGCTTATTCTACAGTGTGGTCCAAATTGGTGATGCATGTATGGGGATATCCGTTATCGTAAGAGATACAGGATCGGTCTAATGGGAAAAGTTTTAGGGAATTCAATGCCAAATTCATACCCGGTTTTGAAATTAGATTATCATTTGCCGTTTTCCGGGAAATTGGGAAAACGTGAAACACTGCATTTTTAACTTTGCCTTATAGGTCCTTAACGAAGATAAAAATGTTTTTGAAAATGTTACCTTATTAGGGCACTTTTTGACGTAAAATTCGATGGTGTTATTAGAAATTTTTTATCGGCACTTGTTTCGAAGTTATGCATGACTACTTTGGAAAATCTTATGGGCGCCATCTTTAACATTTTCAAAAACATTTTTATCTTCATTAAGGACCTATAAGGCAAAGTTAAAAATGCAGTGTTTCACGTTTTCCCAATTTCCCGGAAAACGGCAAATGATAATCTAATTTCAAATCCGGGTATGAATTTGGCATTGAATTCTCTAAAACTTTTCCCATTTAACCGATCCTGTATCTCTTACGATAACGGATATCCCCATACATGCATCACCAATTTGGACCACACTGTATAGGAGCCTACTGCCTAGTCAGATGAGATGAGATTTTTCTGGTTCAGTCCATAGGAGAGAAATCCGAGGAGTAGATCGCCGAGGCAATTTGGTGTACTCACTCAAGGTAATTCGAGGTATTATGAGGCACTTTCCCATTATTATGAAGCATTGTGAGGTATTACAAGGCATTACGAGGCATTTTGAGATATTTATAAGGCATTTGAGAGTATTTTGAGGCATTGTCTGTATATTTCAAAATGTAGTGTACTCTGTAGTGTATTAATATAACAAAATTTAATAAAATTGAACAGAACAGCATAAGCACATGTATGTAATTATTATGGTAAAATCTTTGTTACATGATATTGAGTTGAAACAATATTCATTACAAATTATTATAATAATTTACCAATTTTTCAACATTTAAACTACATTTTTAAGGTCACGTGACTGTTTTTGACAGGTGTCAGTTGGCTTGGACAGTGTTGCAAGCTCTAAAATGGCATAATCAAAGTCACGTGATGTGTCTCTTCCAATTTCAGCTTTTACAACTGTCTAAAATAGTCTAAATTTAATTTACCAAATTTTTTAATTTTAAACCACATTTTAAAGGTCACGTGACTAATTTTGACAGATGTCAACTGGCCTTTACAGGGTTGCAAGAACCTGCATAATTGCATTTTTAACGTCACGTAACGTAACGTGTATTTTGCAATTTAAGTTTTTACAACTGTCTAAATTTGATTTACCATTTTTTAAAGTTTAAACTTCGTTTTGAAGTTCACGTGACTGTTTTTGACAATGTCAACTGGCTTTTACAGTGTTGCAAGCTCAAAATTGTATTATTAACATCACGTAACGTGTATTTTACAATTTCAGCTTTTACAACTGTCTAAATTTAATTTACCAAATGATCAACATTTAAATTACATTTTAAAGTCACGTGACTGTTTTGACCGATGTCAGTTGGCTTTGACAGTGTTGCAAGCTCTAAAATGGCATAATCAAAGTCACGTGATGTGTCTCTTCCAATTTCAGCTTTTACAACTGTCTAAAATAGTCTAAATTTAATTTACCAAATTTTTAAATTTTAAACCACATTTTAAAGAAAGGTCACGTGACTAATTTTGACAGATGTCAACTGGCCTTTACAGTGTTTCAAGAACATGCAGAATTGCATTTTCAACGTCACATAACGTGTATTTTGCAATTTAAGTTTTTACAACTGTCTAAATTTAATTTACCATTTTTAAAGTTTAAACTGCGTTTTGAAGTTCACGTGACTGTTTTTGACAATGTCAACTGGCCTTTACAATGTTGCAAGCTCAAAAATTGAATTATCAAGTCACGTGACCTAGTTCTTACAATTTTACTATTGTCTAAATTTAAATTACCAATTTTTCAATTGTTTCTTTTAAATGATAAGTGTCTTTATTTGACACGTGCTAACTTCGTTACTATGACAGTTAAAAGATTCGTGCAAACGTCAAAAAAATTTTAGTATTTATAAAAATAGAAGCATTGTGAGGTATTTTAAAGGCATTTCAAGGTATTTTGTATGCAAAAAGGCATTTTGGTGTACAAAAAATGATCGGCCGTCTACCCCTCGGAGAAATCTCATCTCATCTCACTAGGCTCCTATAGAATAAGCACCCTACCCCTCGGAGAAATCTCATCTCATCTCACTAGGCTCCTATAGAATAAGCACCCAGCCAGACACTGATTTGCAGGAAACATGCCAATGGAAAACGTCATAAAATCCAACATCATATTACCCCCCCCCACCAATATAGGGCGAGCACCATATCGATATTAAGATATTTGAATTGCTTGGAGTATGATAATAAATAAATTTGCCCAAGTTTGGTACCGTCTACAAAAAGCGGTAAACTAAACATTTTCCAACTATACAAATATTCAGGGAGATATCAGGTGGAAAAAAAATTCTAGAAACAGTAGAAACTCACCTTAATCTGATGATAATAAACTCCAACACACTGAAACAGTTCAAATAAGGTACTCCAGGCCACTCAAAACATCTCCAAAAATTCTTTTACACAAACAAGTCCGATTTTTTTGCCAGTTTCAGCAGATTTGTCTGAACCGTACTGATAAGAAAAGATCCGAAATGCTGTTGATATTTTTGCTCCTAATCAGACTAGAAAGATAAGCGATGCTACGTACATAATTTTCAAGACAACAGAGTAGGCCACATTTAAAAAGCCTACCTCAGCTGCTGACACACACACACACACACACTACGTCACTACACACATCCAAAACAAAAAACAACCACTGATGGTGTTTGGGGGGTTGCCAAGTCGCCTTAAGGGCTGAATCACCGACTATTGTAGGTTAAGAACGAAAAATCGATAACGTCACGCCGATGCTTATATAGCCGGGTTGGGAAATGGTTGCATGAAATTACGTTTAAGTCGTGTGGAAAACTCGTTGAATTGACGAGGATTATTTAACACAGGCACTTTGGTATAGTTTAAAAGCCGGAAAAAGAGCGAATGTTTATCGATAGACGAAGCGCCGCTGCATCGACGCAGTCTGTTTTCGCGTGTTGCCGAACTCGACTGTCAACTGATATTGCAACGTTGCCGAAATGCCCCATAGTGTAGAGAATCTCGCATCAGTGATTCTAGTCCGACCGCGACGATATAATAACATAGAAGCAATAAAATAATAATTCGAATTAAAGATAGATTTGAGATAACCTTCAGTTTAATTTATAGTGAATAAATAAAAAGAAAATAGTAGTGAAAATAGCTATTTTTGAAAAGTGTCACTTTATATGCCAAAATTAGAAAAAGTTAATTTTATTTCACATTTTAAAACCATCAAAGTTGATATTTATAGCACGTAATGGTGTATAAGAGGAAAATCAATCAAAAATAGAATGACTATTCTATGTATATGAAATACACTGATGAACTACATAGCTTAAAGATTCCTTCTCGTAAAAATACAATAACAGATTCTAGAGTTTTATTGATATTTACATTTTGTATGAAGACCAAAAGATCCTCTTATAAACTTAAAAATGTCCTAGACTTTCAACTTAATAAAACGACTTTGAAAACTTAAACCTCTAACATTTGCATAAGATTTTTTTTCCTTACTAATGCATGTCAAGATTGAATGATGGTTTTAGGCTTACGCTTGTTTATTTATTATACAGTGCGTTTTTTTTTAACGCGCAACATAGGATTTTACGTGTTAAATTTTTAAGCCCATGTTAGACCATGTTATTTTGGAACTACAAGTATAAAACTTGACGGGTGTGTCTTTAGTACCCTTAAGCTTAAGTAAGTCTACCAATTTGGTCTAAAAAGTGATTTAAAACTGGAAAAAAATCATTTTTTTTCGAAAAGATTTTATCCTTTCATACTCCTTGTATGCATTGTTTTTCCTTGTTGTTTTTGATACTGGCAGGGCAGGTAGCAGGTAAAGTGACTTATTTTGACTGCATCACGACCCGACATCTTTTGAACGTCAAAAGGGCATTTTATGATTGTTTGAAATATACTTTTTGGCTTCAAACGGAGGTCAATTTGAACAATGCACTTATAAAAATACTTCTTTTGTTCTTAACTTTCTTGATATAAAGTTAATGATCACCCTGTTTTACTTTCTACGCCAAATTTTACCTGCTACCTGCCGTGCCAGTATCAAAAACAACAAAGAACAACAATGCATACAGGGAGTATGAAACGATAAAACCTTTTCGAAAATAGCTATTTATGTAACCAGTTAAGAAAAGATCGATTTTGTGTAACGAATGAATGTTTGTAGGGCGAGCGCAGCGAGGTCCTACAATTTGAATGAGTTGCACAATAAGACATTTTCGAAACGTGTTGCATACATAATTTTTTCTAATTTTGACCAAAAAGCGGTAAAAACCATCTTTTAAAGTGATTTAAAACAAATATTCACTTTCATAGCACCTTGTATAAACAGTGACAACGACATGTTATGATGGATGTCGCCCATATGTTTCTACGGAAATGCATAAAAACAGGGAGTGATGAAATGAACTTTTCTTAACCAGTTACATAAAGTGATCACTTTATGTAACTAGTTACATAAAGTAAAACGTTTTGTCACTCTAATCAGTTTTGAAAGGTGTCACTTTATATGCCATAATTAGAAAAAAGATGATTTTTTGCAAGTTTTTTAACACTTTTTAGGCCGAATTGGTAAATTTACTTAAGCTTCAGGGTACGAAATAGCCACCCGTCAAGTTTTATGCTTGTAATTCCAAAATAACATGGTCTAACATGGGCTTAAAAATTTAACACGCGAAATCCTATGTTGCGCGTTAAAAAAAACGCACTGTATAGGTATTTACTTAATCAACGATTAATTATTTATTTACACTTTACTTATAGAGTTAAAATATGTATTTGACTTGTTTGTAAATACTTTCCTTTGTAACCATTAAAAGAATGACGAATGTCTTGTGTAATTTAAAAGTTTTTGTATTATTCTTGACGGTCGTAATTTGTATCTCAATAATAAAATGTGATAAAATAATTATGGCTTATAGTTTACGAGATGTTTTGTAGATGCTTTTGTATTGATTTATAGTTTAACAAATATTGTTTATAGGTTTACAACCCAGATAACACCAGATATTCGTATTCTCGAAAGATCCTATGCTTCTGCGAATATTGAAGGTGATTTACAGAATATTCTGCAAAAATGCTGAATAATCAAGAATATTCATAGTTTATCCATCTATGAATATTCTTGTGAAAACATTTTTAGAATATACTTTCAATAATTAGGCAGCACTTTTGTAGCATTTTATGTTCTGCCGAACTTCCACAGAATATTACGAAAGCAAATGCAATTTTTGCGTATTGAATGCATATGAACCTGCCTTTCAGATCCAAATTTTAGTTGTTATATAACCTCTACAATGTAGATATAATATTACACGGACAAGCAAATATTTGCTTCGTGTAATGCCTGCTTTACTAACTTTTTCTTATTTCTGATATAATTTCTAAGCATGGGTGAATTGTTTACAGGTGTAAAGTAAGAATTGGAATTTCTAATCTAAATAGTAATAATAAACTTCTTAGACATATAAGGTCATATAATATAGGTATAGTATACAGTATAGTCAACAATCATCATATGCAGCGTTATAGTTATTCCATCTTTGGACATACGCCTCAAGAAGCTAATTTTTCTTCTATTGTTTATTAAACATTTGGTGGTGTCTCCTTTAATTACACAACTTAGTCAATTTTTTTTAGAGTAATGTTTATAGTGGGTTTATGAAATTTTAAAGTGAATCCTATAAAAAAAATTTCTAGAAAATCGTGCACAAAAAATACATTTTTTTAAATGATTTTTAGTGCAAAAATTTCTATTTTTTGGACTAGGGCAACAAAGTCTTTTTTGCGCTATGTTATATTTGTTGTGCTTAATTTTGTCATCAAATAAGTCATTTTTATAAAAAATGTTGTATGCAACCCATGCAAAAAAACCTTTTTTTGCACTTACGTGTTGTTAAATTCGACCTTCGGTCTCATATAACCACTTTCACTTGTGTGCAATAAAAGGTACTTTTTGCACTTGTTGAATAAATAACTATTTTTAATTTTTAGAACGTATCAATGTGAATTTTTTTGTGACCCGATTAGGAGACTACATATCTGATGGCACGCAAAAAAAACTCATCTAAAAAGTGAATAGAATAACAATAAAAATAATAATAGCCAGAGCAGAATATATGGCAATAATTAGATGTCTTAATTAAAACTAAAAATAAAATAAAATAAATTATTAATTTTTAAAGTGTTGTTGCATTTGTAATTTTGAAGATATGCACTTTTCTGAATTAAAGTTGTTAGTACGCCCTCTTGTGGACATTTACCGGAACTGAACTAGCGATTTTTAGGCTCTTTTTTTATAACACACTTTTTTCTCGAAGCTCTACAATTAATTGTTTAGTCAAAAAAGTTGATAGCAACTTTTATTTGAACACTCTGTACATCATTATTTTTAGTGTAAAACAAATTGAATAATGTTGTGAAAAAAATTCTAATTCTTGCATCAGACTAACGAAAGTGTACGTCCTAGACAGAATCTTTATCATCAGCAGAGTGGCGCAGTGGAAGCGTGCTGGGCCCATAACCCAGAGGTCCGTGGATCGAAACCACGCTCTGCTAACAACTTTTTTTTATTTTAGGAAGTTAGACAAAAATGCTTGACTTATTTTATTCAAAAGCTTTTATTGTTATGTATTCAGAAAATACAAGATTTTTTGACATATTCGTCCTCATCAGCCTTAGAAAGCCTTTAATTATAATAAATTGTATTAGTAATTTCCTTTTCCAATTACCCATTTACCAAGCGATTTTCCTTTTTCCAATTTACCAAGATAATTGCAATTTCCAAATTGTATTATTAATAATACATAATATTCTTATGATAAAGTTAAAATGATTCCTATGTCCAATAAATACGACTAATACTAGACTAGAATAGTTGTCATATCAATAAACCAATATTACAGTAATTTTAATTGACGCAAAAAAGTATATTCTAATTAATTATTATTTTTATATTTACAAGAAAAAGAAATAACTATTCTGAAAGAAACGCTCAATAATTTACAAGAATGGGTTAAGGACATACTCTTTTCTGCTCTCTTTCTCTTTACTGTAGATAACACTTTAGTGTGTCCTGACCTATTCTTGTATATCCTAAATTCTGCTTCATCTTCCAATAGTGTAATAAAAAAATACACAAGATTTATATTTAAAATATTATTAAATTTGATAAGACAAAATCTTCCTTATTCGGTATTCTGAATACGCAACTAAACCTTTCAATACTATTTTTACGTGGAGACAACCACTTCAAATTTCTATTGTAAGTGAAGTTTAAAGTTAATTTTAGCCATGACCTACAGTCATGTTATTTTTGCGATACATATCATTACCATATTGTTTTCTGTTTTCACTATCCAACAAAGTACAAGTGTCTGCCTATATAAATATTAAAATTGTCTTTATATTTAAACGGTTACGTTACTATTGTAATTGATTCTGTCGAATAAAGGCGCATTTTATGTTTTTTTCACTCTATTACACGCTAGTTGACTTTGTAATAAATGACCACATAAATTGTCGTTAAACATTAACGATTTATCAAACACCAGAAACTTACCTTCATGTTATAATAGCAATTAAAACATTTTACCTACGACCTCAGTGTAAATAGCTAATTACGCATAGTTTTCCGTTACGTAATGAACCTCTTTACGCACAGTTGTAAAAAAACGCACAGTTTTAAGATCGGCCACAAACTAACTGCTCTAATGCTGGGAAAACTTGATTTTGTTTTCATTTCTTGCTTAATCAGAGTATATTAGATGGAGAACATCAAGTAATGCATTGTTCATACAGTTTTAAGTAACTATCACTTTGTCTAGAATATTATCTGCAATAGCAAACACATCAAGTAATATTACTGAAAGTACTATTTTTAATACTAATAATGCATAATTCAACTGAGGTGTATAATTTATTAAAGTAATATAAGAAAAGCAAGATACGCTTTTCTTCTTAATAACTGTAATGTCACCATAAATAATTATTTTAAGAACAATACTAATAATTAGATAGGTAACATGACATGTGAACTTTTTTTAGTAGCATAGTAGCATAATACCTATGATTAGTACAAATATGATGTTACAAATACGTTGAAAATATACTTTTTTTATGAAAAATTACTCTGAATTATATGAATTTCGAAAACGGGACTTTCCATTTGGTCGTAGGTAAAATATAGTACGTCACACGTGCTCTAAGGCATTTTACGCACTCATGGAATTACACACTCGCCGCTACGCGGCTACGTGCGTAACTTATTCCATATCGTGCGTAAAATGCTTCTTATTATGCACTAGTTACGTAATATACTATAAAATCAGATGTCACCTGGTATTTGCCATATTCATATTTGCGGCCGTGCCCCAGAAAACATTACCGTAAATAAGAAACATTTATCATAAAAAATTTATTGTCACTTATATTTGTCCTTAAATAACTGATAATGACTGCCATGTTTTGTGTTATCACCATCGTGTCTCGACAGTTTTGCCTCCTGATCGGCAATAACTTGTTTCAGGGCCTCAACTTCTTTTTGGTGTTTCTCTTTTAATGTTTCAATTTCTTCGGCCTGTTCTTGGATTTTATGTTCGACCGTTGAAAATTCCTCCCAAGCGGATTTTTGAACATCCTAAAAGCAAAAGTTCAATAAAAAAAATGGTTTGTGAGATAAGTTGGTAATATAAAATCTGACTGTTTGAGAAAGTTATAACAAAAGTTTTCACAACCCAGGAATTATACAGGGTGTCCTTAAAATGGGCGGAAAAAATGCTATTATAAGTTTTTGTGGCTTAAATATGACGATCTAACCCAACTTACCTTAGACCAAAAGTGGATGAGGTCGGAGATAGTCGTGAAAGTACAATTTAGTTTTACAGGGTGCGGAATGACACACAGTCTTCTCCACTTTAATTTTATTAAGCTTTCTAATCAAAGGAGCGCGCTCGACTAGTTTCGGGCATAACATGCCCATCATCAGGAGCTTAAGTTTTACTTTACAAAATTTGTTGCTGCCTTTCTATACAGGGATAGACAGCAAGACCTGCTGTGTAGTAATTCTTATAAAACATTATTTAAGGGCATCGGTAAAGCAAAACCTCTTATGGGAGATTCAATGCATTTTATGACAATCTTTTTAACACCAAATTAAAAAAAAACTAGGCTAGGTATTGCTGTTTTTTAAACGGCATATGAAAGAAGACACTTGCTAGAATGTGCGAAAGTCAATATAATTTTAATAGTACGTCAATCAAAATATCTAGAAGCATTTTAACAAAATGCTAAAATTACCATAATTTTCAAGTCACTATTTTTCCTACCTGCAAAACTTTTTTGGTGACAAAAATAACTTTCGCACATTCCCCAAACCTTTAGCTATTTAATAAAAAAAAAATCACGCATATAAGTTAAAATTAAAGTCGTAATTTGGGTTAAAAGATGGGACTAAAAATTGTTCGAATTAAGGAGCGGAAATCTTGCATCTTTGTTCCATATCACTCTAGGACCCTCGTCGCTTAAACAGTAATGTCTGCGTTAACACTGCCGTAGTTTTATCGACAGAAACAAAGAACGAACACTGTTTTTTATATATTTTTCTACACGTAGGCCAAGCATCGCGATCGGAAAACGTAAAGTCTTTACCGATCCCCTTAAAGGGTCAAACACTTAAGCTCCTGATAATGGGCATGGTTATGACCGAAACTATAGTCTATCCGGCGAACCTACGGAGTAATAAAATTCGATGGGCGGCAACTTTGGTCGACCCGCATTACATTGTAAAACAGGTACGTAAAAGTGAATCGAGACATGAGACCCGAGAAGTCCTTATATTAGAGAGAGAAGAAGATATTATATTGTAAAACGGACCGGATATAGACCAATACTAATCGACGGGGCGGGTCAACCCCTCCTAATTTTCGCTTTTATTACTCCGTAGGTTCGCCGGATAGACTATAGTCAATGCGTGTCATTCCGCACCCTTTATTCTTACACCTCCACTGCGAGACAATGGACTTCTACTTCTAATTTTGTTCTACTTTTTCCTAAATGTTTTTTTATAATTAGCGTAATGGTTCAAATTCAAACTATTATTGTAAGATTTAGAGAGCGCCATCTGTGGTACCTTACCTTACTTTACCTTATTAACTACCACTAAAGACTAAAGTAACTTTTAAAAATTTAACTATAGTAACTTTATTCTCTGTATAAAACAATAGATATTATGAGATATTATGATATTAACAAAAAAAAAATAGTTTCAAATTTTCAAAATGACCCCCATTTGTGTTAAATACATTTTTTTCTTTTAATTAAATTAAAAGTTTCTAGAAACATTTAATAATAATGCATTTTTGCTTTTAAATTTCAACGGAAAGTTATCTTTTAGTTACTTTTGTGAGGAATTTACTTTATCGCTCGTTGCCAAGGGTAGCTAGCGATAAAATTTTTGTTGCTTGCTGTCTAAGCAACGACCACAATGTTATTAATTATTGAAAATGTCAGTGTTACAAGTATTCAATTGTGTATAGTTGTGATACTACTCTAGAGTATCTACGCAGTAAGTTAGTTGTATTAAATTATTTAGCATGGTTTGTGGAAAAAAAAACTGTATGTATTACTATCACAAAAGGTCTGTTCGCAGAGGCAATTTCAAACTGGTTTCCAACTAAAAATCGGAAAATGTTGGGTTATAAATGCTAACGTGACATTGACATTTTCTGGCTAATGACCAATAGGTGGACATATTCCTCTGATTATTAGTTCGAGATTCTTTGTGCGAACAGACCTATTGTCACTTGCTCTCGAATGATTCTCTTCAAACTTCATTCTCAGCGCAAAAAAGTCATACTTTGCGCGCTTAATACATAAATAGCTATTAATTTAGAATTAAATACAATATCTCAAAAAGTTACGGAGTTTTGAATATGTTGTAAGTTACCAAAGGTGGCGCTTTTTACATCTTACAATTAAAACTGGATTTTTGCTATTCACCCTACAAAAACTCTCCTAGCCAAATTCTGAAGCAATACGCTAATTATAAGAGTTTTGTAAATTTATAGCTGTCGGGGTGACAGTTCACTGATCTTGAGGCCTATTGTACCCTCCGTTACTATAGGATCTGGGCTGAGGCTATAGTCTCATCACACTTCCTCCTCCAGCTTCAAGGCCTTAATAAAGGCCAGCAGCTGAGTCAGTTTTAGAGAAGAAATATTCCCATCAAACAAGTTGGTCATTATGTTTGAGACTGCATCACATTCACAAAGCAGGTGTTCAGGAGTTTCTTCCTCATCCCCACAGAATCTGCAATCTCCGTGTTTTCCTAGGCCTATCCGCTTCAGGTTGCCTCTCAAACGACAGTGTCCTGAGAGGAAACCTGTGAGTAAGCGTAGGTTTTTTTTGTTCAATTTTACAAATTCTTTACTCCTTTTTCGATTGTAACCTCCAAGGAGTGTTTTAGAGTGCGCCAGTCCAGTGAATTGTTCTCAGAGCTTGTCTCTTTCGTGTTCAATTTGAGCTCGTGCATACAGGTGACATTCCCCAAGCCACAGATGGGTTCTGGTCCTGTAAAAAGTGTCTCGGCACCTTTTTTAACCAGAATGTTTTCTTTCTCAATTCATCTGTGTGCTGGAACCCAGAGCAAGGTGACTTTATTATTTCCGCCTAGTTCATTGAGTTTGCCTAGATATTCCCAGACTATTTTAGAGCTGGCTATGGTTAAGCTCAGCGCTGTTATGGCTGCTTGACTAGAGGTCAGAATTGCAATACCCTGCTTGCGATAACCTTTGTCAATGCTGAACTGAGCGCATCTTTCTATTGCGTGAATTTGGGGTATTTTCGCATTGGGCCAAACATTCCTGCTCCTGTTTCCTTGGGTGTCTTGGACCCGTCCGCATACCATTTAATGGTGTGTTCGCTCAGACGGTAAGTAACAGATTCATTGGTCCACTCTCTCTTGTTGCTTAACTTAGTGAAAAACGAACTTCCAAAGTTAAATTTCCTGATAGTTTCATCTTTCGGATACGTCAGATGTGAAATGCTTTTTGATAGAGATGTCCAAGCCTTCCTACTTACCAGCATTCCTCCTCTAACTCCGTTCTTAGCAATTCTAAACAAAGCTGCCTCAGCGGCTCCCGGCACCATGAGTTTCAAGATGTGTGAGATGCTAAGGGTTCGCCTAGCTAATTATTACCAAAGTTATTTAAAAACTAAAACTAAATTGTACTTTTGACACTATGTATCTCCGACATCCATCCACTTATGGACTAAGATAAGTTGGGTTAGATCGTCACATTTTAGGGACATTCTGTATGCACTAACGGAAATTATTTAAACTACCTTGAGTTGAGTTTTCAAAGAATCCATTCGAACGGCCATTTCAGAGCCGATTTTTTTTACTACTCTATTTTCTATCTGTCGCTGATTTAGAGCTTGCAGCAAAGTTTCCTGCTCAGCAACCATGTCTTTGGCAAAGTTCATTGCTTTATGCAATTGTTTACGACAGGCGCTTCTTGACAGCTGGACCTCGTTTAACGTGTGTTCTAAGTCCAACTGTTTTGCTTCCGATTTTCTGTAATAAAACAATATTGTCATATTATGCTCAAATATATTTGGACAACCAAAACTACTCACTTCACTTCTTTTTCTAGTTTTACAATTTTTTCTTCCAAAACTTCTTTACATTTCCTAGCACTTTGAATTTTATCGTTCAATTCATTGATTGATTTAGTTTGAGAAGCTATGATTCCTTCTAATTTGGACTTTTCACCTTCGTACTGCGTTTTCAACTCTTCATACCACCTGAAATATGAATATTTCCAAATTTTGTTTCACATTTTTGTAGGAAAAAGTCACCTTTTGCACTCATTTACGCTTGCAGTATGCACGGATATGGGAATGTAGTTCTGGCGCTCGTTTTTAAAATCGTCTTGATTATCTAACATTCCTTTTATTTTTTCTTTAAGAGATGCGTTTTCTGCTCTTAATTTAATGTATTCGTCGTGGACCACTTGGTAGTCTCTCTTCATTTGTTCCACTGCAAATTAAGAATAAACCAACTCAAAAACTAAGAGCAGATAAAAACCAGAAGCGTTTAGAAATAAAAATCTCAAAATTATAATTAACTTAAATATGCACTAGAAGAAATTCAAGCAGATTAGCAGTGTTGTCAACTTACTTCTAACTCATTTAAACACCTATTTTAACGCATTTGAACTATGTAACGTCATTTAAGTGATCACTTACCTTTCGATTCATAAACCCTTAAAATCTCTTCTATTTTATCTTGCTTTATCGCACATTTTTTAATTAAAGCGTCATTCTGTTCCTTGGTGGATTTCAGTTCCCTCCTAATTGACTCCAACTGGCCAGCCAACTTGGCACTGCACGTTTCATCTTCAGTAAGTTTTTTGTACAAATTTTCATTCTCTTCCACGATTTCTTTCATTTTTCCAGTAAAATTTGCAAAACTCAACTCATACCCCTGGATTATATTATCTTTTTCGTTAATCGTGTCCTGATACGCATCTGTTAAAAAAACAATACTATTATAACATGTGCATAGCAAAAATCAAGTTGATTTGATAGTTGTTGCGTTTGTAACATTGAGCAGCCCTATTGCCAGGTTTATACAGCTGATATATTTAATATGTATTCTCACAAAAGAATTATAGTTTCGTTGTTATTTACAAATCAGTGAGTGATTTTTGGTCCGGTTTGTCTGATTCTAATGACTAGAGACTTATCCATAAACAGAAAACCAAATTTCCTGGAATCTTTACCTCAAAATGTACATAATACACCACAAAGTTAATATTGCGTCTGAAAGATAGATTTTTGAATTAGTAATCCTGTAAGTACCTATTCTAGGATATGACTATCTCCTTTTGTAAAAAACAGCCGGCAAGTTACTAGCCAATTATGATTTTTTTAAAATAACGACTTAGATAATCGTGGGATGAGGAGCTTAACAGAAACACCCAATTAACTATGGTGCGACGTTTCATGATCTAATTGTCACTTCACAGAACGTCGCATCACATGATTAACCTCCTCATCCCACGATTACCTAAGTCGCTTTTTATAAGTAAGGAGACGATAGTAAACCAATTTTTTTTAAATGATAGAGTCAAAAGCAGAAAAAGGCCCTGACAAACAAGGGAATAGACAGAACCACATCCAGGTGGATGTGAGAAATGCTGGCTACAAGAACCGCTGAAACAAACGTGGGCGGGAACAACTTTCAGATCAGCACAAATCGAGGATGTCCACAAGGAGGGGTCCTATCACCCCTAATGTGGAGTCTGGTAGTAGACGAACTTCTCGGAATTCTTACCTGGAACGGAGTAACTTGTCTTGGCTATGCTGACGACATAGTCATTATGGCCAAAGGCAAATTCGAAGAAACCGTCTGTGATCTCGTAGAAAGAGAGCTAGAGATCACCAGAAGATGGTGTTTATCAGTGGGATTGAGAATCAACTCATCAAAAACCACAGTGGTACCTTTCACCAGGAGAACAAGGAGAACAACTTGAGAAATATCCGCCTCAACGACGAAAACAGAATGGCGGCAAGAGGTTTAGTATCTAGGACTTACCCTAGACTCAAAATTTATCTGGAACCGCCACGTAGAAAAGATTGCCAGCAAGGCAAGGTCATCACTGATGGTGTGCAGGAACATTGCGGAAAAGACGTGGGGTTGTAACCCATCAATACTGCGAAGGATGTATACCATGATAGTGAGACCTATGATCACATACGGCGCAGTAGTGTGGATAAACCGAACTTGCCACAACAAGGAAGACATGGTGCAGAGACTTGCATGTCTTTGCATAACGGGAGCAATGAGAGAGAAATATTTGATGAAGAAAACTTTATCAAATATTTCTTAAAAATTGCTTTAATAATGTCTTTATTTCAAAACTGCCATTGACGTGGTTTAGAAACTGAAAGGCAATTTTTAAAATGCAGTGTTGCACATTTTTTAATTTTTCTTAGAAAACGAGAAAAGATGTTCTAATTTGGAAACCATGTATGAGTTTCTCATAAAATTCTCTAAAACTTTCTCCATTTAACCCACCATGTATCTCTAAAGATAAACTCCCATACATCCATCACCAATTTGGCTCACTCTGTAGACAATTTTCTTTTCTATACACACACTTTTCAGAAACAATGCAGGTTGTTTCGGCTGTGACATCATCTGACTAAACTTTGATTTATCGTATTCCAACATACCTAATAAAGGTCCTAAAGTGTGGCTGTTTACCGTTCCCCAGGATATAGGAGTGTGCCTGTGGTTCTGATGTTCTCCTGACAAAGCGTTAATCACTTCGTTCTCCCTGTATTGAGTGGTGGTGGACTGTTGAGAGTGCAAGTGAGAGTACTTTTCAATGGTGATGTTATGTTGACGCAATTTTTCTTGATATCGTTCCAATTGGGCGTTTAATCTGAAGAAGTTCATTTAAAAAAAATGCAGACCACATGGTGAATTAGATTTACCTGAAAACTACTATTTTCAGCATTCCTAAGTCCTCATTTACTTCAGTGTTGTTTTTCCTTAAAGTCTGGTTTTCTTGAGTGAGTTTGTCGATTTGGTGCTTGACTTCTTCGCATTTTCTGCATACTTTACTGATCTCCAGCTGGTTGTATAAGTCCTCGTAAGATTTCTGCAGTTCCAAATATCGGTAGCGGATTCCTTCATTTTCTTTGTAGACTTCAGAGTTAACGTTTTGTAGATGACTAATCTTTTCTTTGAGTTTCAATATTTTTTTAACAGATAAATCCTCAAGCTCATTGAACTTGGTGACAATCTCTTCATTATCTCTGGAGAGTCTTTCGATTTCCTTGCTGAGTGATCTTTTGCTATTTGCTGGATGTCTGGACGAGTCTCGTTCAGGTATTTCAATAATTACTTCACTAATATTTGCGCCACTGCCTTCATGTTTGCTTCGGTGCCTTCTGGAACTGAAATTCGCTGAATACGTTTTCTTCGGTTTGTTTTGTTCTTGTCTGCCTTTCTCCGGCCTGTGCACCGGCACTTCAACATATTTTTTTCGTGGTTTTGCCGATGGAATTTCATTGCATATCATTATTATCTAGGTGCCACCTAAAACAAAAAAAAATCATGATTCTCTAAAACAAAACCAAACACAATGTAATAGCTGATTTTAAAGTGTGAAAACTACATAACAAAAACAGATGCGAAATCAATCGATGATTGTGGGTCGTAATGCGAAAAAGACAATTTCCAATTATTTGCTTACCTTTGATCGGGCACTTTTACAGCACTTATTGACTAAACAACCCAAAAATGGATTAATGTCAGAATAGCATAGTAGTGACTTTTGGAAGACGGTTTTGTTTGTAAACAAACGTTTTACCTGTATGTTTTACTGTGTTAATTTACAAAGTAGCGTTACTATGGTGATCAAGCTAAAGGGGAAAGTGGTCAAAGTACAAAAATAGTAGTACAGTTACGAGGGGCTAACATAAAGTAACTTAAAATACAGTCACTACAGGGTGTCGCTAAAAGGCAGCTGGGATAAAAATACTCCAAACCTTCAACTAACAATTTTTTTTGTTTCAGAAATATGGACTCGCCAGTATCCAATTTCTTAAACACAGTTTTACCATTTGCAATAGTGGTAAATAACATAAATCCCAACTGTACCTTCTACCAAGAACTGGAATTTGGACAAATTTACTACATCTTCAATAAGGAATACCCAAAAAATTACACTGCTAAATCGGCTTGCCAATGGACAGCAATCAGTCCAATAAATTCAAAAATTCTTTTGTCATGTGGAGAAATTTCAATGCCCAAGGTAAGTAATTCCAAGAATTTTTTTAAATAATTGTATGGTTTTCTTTAATATTACAGTTTTATGTGTTTTATAAAAATTACATTAAATGTAAAATTAATTTATAAAATTTATTAATTTATTAATGTTTTTTATTAATGCATAAAAATTACAACAGTAGTACCTACAGTACAATGTATTTTTGTTTTTTTTTTACCAACTGATATACTGCCAAATTCCAGCCACAAATTTCACCATAATGATATTAGGGGTGCTATTTGCGCACCAACATGTTTGCGAAAACTTAGTCTACGTATACCAAAACAGCAAACTTTTTGAAAAATTGGAAACTTTGTGATCCTAAACTTATTTTAGCGCGCCACTAAAGACATTTTTCTGCAACTACATGCTCAATTTAGAAACTTTTATGTCAGTTACAATTTTTTTTTGCATCAACTACAGTTTCCAAGCTATTCTCGAAAAAATTTGCACCACAAAATAGCGTCCGAAATCTACACGGAGTACAAAAATTTTCAATTTATGTCAAAAATAATTTGTTTTCAAATATTATGCAACAAGTGCAAAAAGTAGATCTTTTTTGCACGCAAGTGAAAGTTGTTATACGAGACTGAAGGTCGAGTTTAAGAACACGTAAGCAAAAAAAGAATAAAATCATGCAAAAGTTCTACTTTTTTGCACTATTTTATATTTGCTGTGCTTTTGTTATCAAACAAGTCAATTTTATAAGAAATGTATGCAACCCATGCATAAAGCCCTTTATTACGTGTTGTTAAACTCGACCTTCGGTCTCGTATAACAACTTTCACTTGCGTGCAAAAAAGAAGTACTTTTCGCACTTGTTGCATAAATAACTATTTGGCATGGGTTGCATATACAACATTTTTTATAAAATCGACTAGTTTGATGATACAGGAACAACAAATACATTATAGCAAAGTACAAAAAAGACTTTATTGCACTAGTGCAAAAAAGAGGAACATTTTGCACAAAAAAATCATTAGAAAAGTGTGCTTTTTTGTACGATTTTATAAAAAAGTTTGTTTACTGTTTTATACACAGAGTGGAGTTTAGTAAAACTACTAGATAAAAGTGTAACCAGGACTTTCAAAATTAGACAATAGCATTTTCGAGGCAACAATGGCATTTCTGAGAGATTAGGTTAAAAAGAATTGAAAAGAGAGAAGAAAAGCCACCAAAATTAAACAACATACATTTTTGCGGCGGAAATGGTATGTCTATTTCATTAATGAAGAAGAACTGAAAAAAAGCACGGCAAGGCGCCAAAGTAAGACATTAAAATTTGCTGCTAGATTGAAGAGAGAGAAGAGAAAAAAAAAATTAGATTAAAAGAAGAATAATTGAAAGGAGAAAAGAAAAGACGAATAAATGGAGCCAAAATTAAAGGATTAAGGGCTAAAATGGTATTTTATCAGATTTAGGGCCAGTAATTTTACTTCAGAGCAATCTTATTCCAGAAATATCTTCTATAGAAACAAAACATTTATTGCAACAACAGTAAAGAATTTATAGGCAACAGGTTGGCAGATGTTTAAATAACAAATCAAAGATCAGGCAGATTTGCACAAACAATTTTGTATTTTGTTCAATACATACGTTTTTTTTTCAGTCACTGAACTGTTTCCAAGATCGTATAGAAATATCATCGAGTGAAAATGATCATCACAAGTATTGCGGAAATGGCAAATTTTCCTTTATATCGACGCAAAATACCCTAAATCTTGGTACTGTATTACCTATAATATTTTGATCGTGGGAATTATATTGTGGCATTTTTCAGTTTTACGTTCCACTGCCTGGTCTAAAGGAGGTCGATTTCTGTGCACTGTAGTAGCAATTAATAATCCCCAAAAGGATGAAACCTCAAACGCATTTCAGAAACCTCTAAATGCTGCTCCTTGTACTTGTGGGTGGAAAAACGATGTAAGTTTGATATACCTATGTAATTTATTGAAATTTGTATTACTGTTAATATTGGAGGAATAATTGATAGAATCGTGAACAAAATGTATCCTCTGAAACAAGATATTCCTTCAGAGTGAAGTGGTAGTTCATGATATATTGTGGAGAAGGTTGTTATCGTGAGTTCCATTATTCTTTCTTGGGTAGAAAATGTACCTGTACCCAAAGGAGTGGCCCCAAAGGTTGCCCTTAGAACATTATCATCTTTTTCCAATTCAGTTAAATCACTTTATTGGTTAGACATTTTTTTATTAAATTAAGTAAAAACAAAAAGACAAGAAACCAAGGGATGCCAAGAAAATGTTTAACGGAAATTTTCTAATCCTATAACCAAATAAACAGAAAACTAGATACAATCCACAAAAGCTGAACTGTTTCAAAAACTTTAAATAAACTAAACAACCCCCCAAAAACCTATCTGTAAAAATTAGTACTAAAAAAAATAATGACTTTCCCAAACACTTCAGGCACTTCAGGGGCCAAATTCTTGAAAGCAGGGAACGGAATTCTCAAGAGAAGTGTTGATAGAATGTGACAGAAGCAGCTGGCAATGACGGATTCCTGTCACATTCTACAGGTATTTCTCTTGATAATTCCCTTCCCTCGTTTCAAGAATACGCACCCAGTAGATTACCCTGTCACGTCGCTCTGTTTTGTCTGTCTCTGGTTTAATCACCCTCCTCGTTCATTGATGGATCCGCTTATGAGTTCATCAATTTTAGGGCATCGATCAATTCATAGATCGCCTCCTCCTCTAACAACGAAGCAACTGTAGTATATACGTACTCCAGGATCCTGGCAAGAACACGTGAGGAGCAGTCACCGTTTATTCGTTTAAGTTCAGCTTCTCAGATAATGTTTTTCTTGATAAAAATGGCTTTTTCCAAAACTTTCGCCTTTGACAATTTTTTTTGTTTCTAAACATTGTTTTTAGAAACCAAAAACCTACTGCCGCCACTAGTTACACCTATTTTACCTATCCTATACGCTTCTGGCCTAAAACTCTAGCTATTTATGTACACTTTTCCGCACGATCGTAGGAAAAACATTTTAAATTCTAATTTGGGTAATTATTTTTTTTTAGAAAAGGATTTACGGCGGTCATGAAACGAAGGTAAACGAGTATCCAGCTATGACAGCCCTGATTGTCAACAACCAACCGTCTGTATACTGTGGGGCCACCATTATATCAGAAACATACGTTTTAACAGCAGCTCATTGTGTTGCTGGCATGACTGCTCGTTCAATTTCTGTTTTGGTTGGTGACCATGATATTAGTGTAGGTATGTTGTATACGTTTACCTACACAGAAAACACTGTGCGTTTGCCATAGTATGATTGTAGAATGTTTTGATTTGAAATTGTTTTAATGCTGTCCATTTCATGTTTGTAAAAATTAAGTCTTCCCAACAATATCTCATAATAAATATAGACAAAATCACTATTTTTTGGAAGATTTGGATTTTGGTATATGTTAAAGTTTACACTGATTGTTGAATTTGTAACTACGAGAAGCAGGTTGAATTATTCTCTATAGCAAACATTTAGTTTAAATAAAAACGTTTTTAGGTACTGATACGTCATCGTCAGCGATCTACCAAGCTCTGCAAATTATTATACATCCCAATTACAGTAGGATCGGCTACTATAGTGACGTGGCGTTAGTCAGAGTGTCTAACATAATTTTCAGTGAAAATGTCGGCCCTATCTGCTTACCTTTTAAGTACAGTGGCCCGCGCCAAACATTCGATGGAGAAACAGTTTCAATTTTAGGTAAGAGATCACTCATTCATAAACATTGAAAAACAACAACTTATCGATTTTCAGGTTGGGGTCAAATGGAATTCCAAGGATCCAATTCTAACACTTTACAAGAAGCTAATGTAAGAGTCATCACCAACTCCAAATGCCAGGAAACTTATAGTGTTATTTCTTCCCAAATATGCACATTTCATCCCGAGATGGACAGTTGTCAGTTCGATTCTGGTAACTAACGTTATAGTATATTAAGTATCAAGAACAGTAAGTAAGCTTTAGTGATCGCTGACAAAGGTTTAGTCTGAGATCAGTAAAACTGTTACTGTTCGTGATGCTTACAATATTCATTTGTCAAAATTCAACAGTTATTTTTGTACCAAGGGCGTAAAACGCAAAAGAAGCATTTGCTTATCAAAAATTATCAATTACCAGCCTTCAAGTATCTCATATAAGAAGAACCTATTCCGACGAAAATGATGGCAAATTTTCTGAACTCGAGAAAACAGCCAGTAAAATATGCCTTCAGTTGTTGCCAAAAAAGTCATCAAGAATATTGTATGAAGAGTCATACCAAGATTTTGTTAAATGGTGTGATCTAAGGCAAGTGACGTGCATAAATGAAAGTGCTGTGTTGGTTCATTTCAATGAAAGACAAGATTTTGAAGCCTTCAATGTTATGGTCAGTCTACTCAATGTTGAAGTCGACAATAATTGTTTATAGAAACATCGACATCAGTAAGTTCCCGAAAGTGATCGCATTTCTAAAACGACGTTTGGAAGGATATATTCCGAAGAAGTCTAGTATCTTTACGAGAGAGGAAATCCAGAGATTTTTTGCAACTGCTTCAGATGAAAGCTATTTGCTCCATAAGGTTGTTATAAGCTTCGGGATTGCAGGAGTTTCCAGAAGAGAGGAGTTGACGAATTTACTGTTTGGTGATGTTACCATTATGGACTCATCTATTTTGGTACAACTGCGTCAAACAAAAACGAAGATTCCAAGAATATTCCCTATTGTAGACTGCAATAACGGAGACAATTTGAATTTCTTGACAGTGACTAAGAAATATATAGCACTGAGACCAAAATCTGCCAACAACCTGCGCTTTTTCTTATTATTTAAGAAAGGAAAATGCTCTATGCAACCCGTTGGGAAAAATACTATGGGTAAGCTACCCAGTGTAGTAGCAAAGTATTTGAAGTTGCCAAATCCGGAGGGCTATACCGGACATTGCTTTCGGCGTTCTTCCGCAACTTTATTAGCAGATTCAGGAGCAGACCTTTTGGCTGTAAAGCGTCATGGAGGTTAGCGCTCGTCGAGTGTAGCTGAAGGTTACATTGAAGAGTCGGTGCAGAATAAAATTAAGATAGCCAGAAGAATTGTAAGTTCCACTTCCACGGATGCTTCTGTCGCCACAAAAGAGGTTGCAGTCATTCAGGAAAGCGGATCGATTGAGAAAAGCTTTCCCGGTGTAAACGTTTCCAACTGTAATAATTGTACTTTTAGCATAACATTAAATAAGTAGTAAAGGTTTCGTCGTTATTGGGTTATTTATAATAATATTAAAATTTGTTTTAAAATAAAAACTCGGCTGAGCGTTTTTTTTTTTTTTTTTACTATTTTAAGCCCATGAGCAATGAGTTCCCTTAACTTTCGCGACTGAACCGTTTAGTTTCGCGGATAATTTCTGACTCCCCTTTTCCCAACATTTCTCTGCTATTTATTGTAAGGTATTGTGATCCCTTAGTCAGTTCAATTTCTTGATTGCTTGTCTAAGCACTTCATCATTGTCCGAACAATTGATGACTTATTGCTGACTGGCGATTGCAACACCTTAGCTAGCTTCCGTTCTAAAAGGTTCGATTGATTGCTTGTTCGACTGGTTTCGGTCAATGGTTGATTTTTTGCTGACTAAGTAATTAACGAAAATCTACTTGTGACAATATTTTAGGGGGACCGGTTTTCTGGCAGAACCAGGACAAAAAACTTTACCTTATTGGGGTAATATCGACAGGTCCAGCCTGCGGAGTACCGTTGCCTGCTGTAAATTCGAGGGTAACATCAGTTTTGGAATGGATTGTGCACACAACCGGTAATTTTTTAAGGTGAAAATAGTTATAGATAGTCAATTTTGATTTTGTAGGTCAAAATTTCTGCATGGTCTAGAACTATTTCTACTGAAGGTGTTGGAACATACGTTATGTAATCAGAAGACTGTCATTTTGAATAGAATGAAACAATATAATTTCTTTTTGAAATAATTTTTTTGTTTTATTATTATTAACATTTTGTATCTATTAGGTCCGCTATTTTAAATCGAATTAATCTACTAGTAGTAGTAGTAGTAGTAGTATAAATGTGGGGGGACCCTAAAAGGTCCGGCGAGTAGGGCTTAAGGCCCTTTTCGCCGTTTTCCCTCAAACCTCCCCACCTTACCACCCCTAACCTACGTCACCCAGACGTCCCGTCTCCCTGACAAAGGCAAGGATCCGTCCCCACTCCAAGGAAGACAGTTCCCTGCAGGAGAGTGTGGAGGCCCCAAGAAAGCGCCTCCTGATAGACGACCAGCGAAGTGATATGATGTCTCCTCCGCCGTTCCACATTGTGAACAAACGGGGCTATCACCAATTCCTAGTAGATGCAAATGTCTGTTTAGACCACAGTGGCTTGTCAGAACCGCAACCAGTGTTTTTAAGGCCCAGCGACTCCTTGACATCAACCATTTGGACTTTGCCTTGGCGTCGCTTGGGCTTCCAATCAATTCCTTGGCTTGTCTGCACCCTTCCGCCTTTCTCCACGTCTCTGTGGTACCTTCAAGCCCCCAGTCACATAGTGCGCTTGCTACTTGTCTGTTACTTAATCCTATGTGAGGTTCGGCAGTTATTGGACTCTCAGAAGACCCGAGCCGGGCCAGTGCATCGGCCCGCTCGTTTCCCGCAAACCCCATATGTGCCGGAATCCACACTAGGTTTACCTGCTTCTGCTCTGCCACTTTGTTCAGGGCATCCCAGCATTCCTGAATCAGTCTGTTGCCCATCCTGGCTCTACAAAGTGCCTTTAGGACAGCCTGACTGTCGGAGTAGATCTCAATCACTCCCTCTCGCCCTTCTGTAACTTCCTTGCTTGTGGCGATCTCGAGAATTGCACATAAATCCGCCTGAAAGATGGTCGTCCGCTCCCCCAGCTTAAAATATGCCCCCTTGTTGGTGTGTTGTCGGTACACTTCCGCCCCGGACCATCCCGTATTGGGAGACTTTGAGCCGTCGGTGTACCAGCTTTGCATCCCTTATCGAGAAGTAACTGACCTACTAACCCAACTTTTCCTGGCTGGGATTTCTACCTTAAACTTCCTTTCGAACCTAAGTCTTACGTCAAGTGCGACGACCTTTGCCCCCAGGATTGGAATATCCCGATGCATGGCGGCCGCTATACTTGTATGTCCTTGACGCAGGTAGTTGTCACGCCTTGTAGAGCCGCATTCCATCCTCTGCAGCGCCGCAGCGTCCTCCCTGTGTATCCACAGAGGTAACTCAGGAAGGCCCAGAAGAACGTTTAATGCGAGACTCGTTGTCGTCCTCATTGCCCCGGTTATTGCCAGACAGGCTAGTCTTTGCAAACCCGTCAGTTTCCGGGATACAAAGGACCAAGGACCCATAACAGATCATCGGCCTTATAACTCGGTGTTTTTTTAGGCCCCAATTAATCTACTAACAATCATTTTACTTTAAATTAAAACCATACCTGTCTACTTCACATTAAGAAAAGATAATACACATATTTTCATCGTGTTTACTTCTACGAAAAAAATAAAGGTCGACTGATAACCAACATAACTATAATAACTTAATGTGACTTAAAGTTAATAGCTAGAAAGCTGTGACTTCCTTGAGGGCTTAAGGTTTCAGGATACTAAACGGCGTTTTTATCACTTCGTGATCACTTAAAGTTTTTCGCAAAACAATTACTTAGTTTATCAAAACATACTAACAGTCCAACTTATGTTGAATATAAATACATTTTTGTCACTCCGCGGTTGCACTTTTGTTTAAATCAAAATGGGTAAGTATTGCCAATTTTTGTTTCTACTAGCAGCAATAGATTATAATCTTTATTCACGGTGATGGTATATTAGAAGTCATCTAGAGAACAACTCAATATTTTTCACTGCAATTTTGAGTGTAGCCTAGGTTTCCAAACTCTCTTTCTAAAATATTGTGGACTTAACGGTGTTGCCAGATCAGTCGGAAAGAACACCAACTTTGATTTCAAATGATAAACACCCTGTTTTTAATCTCATTTTTGAATTCCTCGCAAGAAGGCTAGTAATTAATGTTAATTAACGGGTGTTCAATAATTGTTATGGTCTATAGTTGAATTTGGCTGTGGTTGCATTCTCCTGGTATGCTCCCTATAAGTATTTTCCTAAGATTAAAGATCCAAACTTTTTTCTATTTGGACTTAACGGTTGTTGAAAACAAAAACAGCATATATTATCAGACCGTTGAGGCAATTTTGTTTAAATTTTGAACAAATACTTATGAAATGAATACTCGTTAGGTGATATGAATAACGTTTGTCAAAATTGTTTAATAGCGTTGATACAGGAGGATAATGGTCTTTATTTTCCCACTCTATTTTATACGCTTACTGGATATTATTCAAAAATTACAGTTTTTTTAGTTTCCTTCAATTCAGTTCAATTTGGAGAAATAAGTATTTCTTGTAAAATTTTTATTTAAAATTCTGTTTGCGAGATAATCGAGTTATTACGTTTTAAAACTAAAAAAAAAAAAGAGGAGATTCAAATTTGGTCATCTGGGAGGTTTTCAAGTTTTTTGACATTGAAAATAGTCAAAGAAATAGGATTTTTGGACTAATTTTCATTCAAGTCAAAACTGATCATTCAAGACTTGTGAGAGTCCAAATTTGTACTGAATAGTCTAAAAACTTGTTATTTACTACTAAAAATAATCTTATAATCCGTTTTTTCAGACTGCAATCCAATGTCGAGTGTTTGAAATTGGATTTCAGCAATAAAAAGTTTCGGAAATCAAGACAAAGATTGTTGCTCATAAAACTCATTTTTTACTACATACTAAAAATAGTTTGTTGACTTTTAATGCTAGAAATGACTTTACTATGACTAAAGAGAGTCCACATTTTATTCAGTACTTTAATTGGTATACACAACCCAATTTTCTGGACTGAAACAAGTCAATTTTAAACACTGGACAAAATTCAAACTAATTCATTTCTTAAAATTAGTTTTTAAGACGAATGTTGTAGCATTAAGTTCCAAAATAAGCAATAAAAATAGTTCGAACTTCTTAGAAATGCTTCAATTTTTTGAATCGATGAGTGTAAAAGTCAATTTAATAGCGAAGAAGCTTGAAGTGACATTTTAAAGACTATGTATAGTGTACAAACCGGCTTTCAGGCCTTCAACTTTGTGAAGATAGTCTTGAAACTAGATTTTTCAGGCTGAACACAGTCTTAAAGCACTAAAAACAGTTTAGATTTTTCAGAAATGCTCGAATCCCTAGCATTGACGTCTCTAGAAGTCAATTTAATAGTGACAAAGCTTGAAATGACATTTTTAAGACTATAGAAAATTTAAAAATTGTTTTTTTAAGTCTACTATGTCAAAAATTTGGTGAAGGTTGTCTTGAAACTCGATTTTCCAAGCTGAGAGCAGTTTTAAAGCACTAAAAATAGCCAAGAGTTTTAAGAAAATGAAAAGCAAATTTATTTTCAAGACTAAAATATTGAAATTTGGTTTCATATTATGAAAACTTACTTCAAATGCAAATTTTAAGCTTCTGATGTTACTTTTTATTGGTTCAGAGTAACTTTTTATGGTGTCCAAGTCAATTTTTAAGGTTTAAATGTGTGAATTTGTAGGCCAAAATTTTAGAAAAAGGAGTTTTTCATGTCTACAGGACAATTCAATACGAAAAACCTTTCGATTTATTTGAAAACTGTGACGACTGACTACAAAGACAGTTTTTAAGCCTCTCAAGTCCAATTTCAAGACTAAAGTCTTTCAAGTTGTCTGAAAACTATGAAAACTGGTTACAAAGACAATTTTTAAGCTTCTCAAGTTAATTTTCACCGTTTTAAAGTCAATTTACTGGTTTCTATGTCAATTTTCAAGACTAAAGTCCTTTTTGGACTAAAGTCCAATTTGTCCGAAAACTATGAACACTGTTTAAAAAAATAATTACATTTGTTTTTTCCATATTTAAAGCTAATTTATGTTTTTTAAACCACTGAGAAGTCGTCGTAAACACGATAAACAGATCTCTTCCAGACTGAATTAAAGTGCTGATTTCCTCCTGACCTACAAGTAAATTTGTGTCATCTGCAAAGTTGACAATTTTTTCATTTTCTTTTGCTGTAGAATTTAGATTATTCATGTAAATTACAAAGAGTAGTGGCCCCAGAATACTGCCCTGGGCTATTCCGTGTTGATTTTCTTTTATATTTGATGTGTATGGCTTGCCTTCCTTAAATAGTTTAACCTGCTGTTTCCTATGAGATATGTAAGAATCAAACAAACTTAGTGCCGTACTTCTAACTCCTGCTTGGTCATAATGACTAGTTGTCGATTCCATAACTACAAAAGATATTTGTCAAATTCAACACTGGTTCAAACTTTAGCACAAGCAGGTGTCCGTATTCAGATTAGTATGGAGTACGATTTTATACGCACTTTAAGCAAAAACTGTTGATAAGTCAGAAACGGTTGAAGCTAGATATAGGAAGAGTATACATAGAATTGTTCTAAAATTGGTGGTTGCATTTAAAAAAACGAACTTTAAGGAAAATATTGACCGGTTGGTTTTTTCATTTTCAGTCTTTGAACTTTTCTGAATTTTTTGAATCTAACTGAGAACAAAAAGTCACATAAGCAAACCTTTCAAAACTTAATTTAATTAATGGTTAGACTACCGTTTTGCTGACAAATTCACTATTTTTATAAAATATCTAAGAAACGGTGCAAGATAGGTACAGGGAAGTATTAACATTAATTACTAGCCTTCTTTCGAGGAATTCAAAAATAAGATTAGAAACAGGGTGTTCCATTTGAAAGTTGATGTTCTTTTCGACTGATCTGGCAACACCGCAAAGTTCAAAATATTTTAGATAAAGAGTTTAGTAACGAAAAATATTGAGGCGTTCTCGAGATACTTCTAATATACCATCAGCGTGAATCACCCTGTATTAGGTCAACAGTGAAGAGAACAAGAAAATCCAGAAGAAACACGTGAATAATTTAATACTGTGATACCACCAACAACTTTTAAGTTTAAATTTAGATTAGATGAGAGGGTCACTTATTAGTAAAAATAACCGTAACAATCAAATCAATATAATTTGACGAAAGCTTTAAAGGAAAAGAAATAGCCTTGTAAACTGGCAAAACTCGAAGCCAAGGTTTACTGACAAAAGTAGCCTTATAAAAGCGGTTATCCGTAACTAGAAAAACTGCTGGAATGCAATTGAAGAGAAATTCCAGGTTAACAAAATAATAAACTGTTAAGAGATTAACGGCGCCATCCAGGAGGATTTCTTACTGATTAGGATGCTGTAACTTTATGTTGCTTATTGATACAGTGACATTTTTCGAGTTCTTTAATCATTTATACATACTTTTTTAGATGTAACATGGGTGTTACTCGCATTATTAACCACTGTAAAAGCTCAATCTTGCAATCACCAATTGCAAGTAGTACCAGGACAAGAATATAACATCGCTAATCCGAATTACCCTAATAGATATGTGCAAGGCACTACTTGCATTTGAGGACCTTAAATACTTTAGCAGGATCTAATGTTGTATTGTCTTGTTATCTTGAACTACCTTTGGTTAGTACACTTTTATTACTTGATCAAGTTATTAAAAATATAGTATATACAATTTTAGAGCCAAAACTGTGTTCGAGATAAATTGCTTGTGTCTCTAGTTGGTGGTAACCTTTTCAGAAATGCCAGCTCGTTTTGTGGCAATAACTCATTTACTGTGCATAGTCAAGCGAATATTCTAACTTTAGGTGAGTAAACTATTTATTTTTTTTAATTTGTATTAATGGTGATTGTTAAAAGAACTGTATAGTCCCATTGGAAGCCCAGGAGGAAGATTTCTATGCTCAACTACTGCAGTTAGAAGTGAGGACAGCAGATCAACTCAACCTCCGCCAGCTGCGGATGGCGTTTGTGATTGTGGTTGGAGGCAAACGGTAAAAAACCTTTAAGTAAATAATTAGTTTGGACGCAATACACGATGTAGTTAATTGCTCTAGACCAGCGATAATTTTAATAATAATGGATTTACGATAATGAGCAATTAGTCAAGGCTAAAAACATGGATTAGGTTATAAGCAGTTAATGCAAAAAAATAATTAGTTGTTCGATAATTCGCTAAACAAATTGCATTAATATGTAGAGGTTCTTCAACTTGATCCAAAGAAAAATAATAAATCCATCCGATAAAGCTTGGTTGGATTTGATTGTTTCACTGCTGGCATCAGTGCTGATGGGTCTCTTACCAATATCTAGCTTGTAACTTTGAGGCCCGGTTGTACAATCACAGTTCAAAGACCGGTTCAATTGAACTGCTACTGGTTAGGGTTGTTAAATTTAAGTTAAGCCTTTAAAACAAGTCACAAATATTGCAATGAGAAATGAACGTTAATAGTAATTAAGATACCAACGGCATTATAATGCCTGTGGTGTCTTCAAAGTTTAATGTCCGAATTTCATTCTGTAGATATGTATTTAAAAAATGGTCAGAGGGCATTATAAAAAATAATGCCCTCACCTGAGGCCATTATGAAAAATAACGCCCTAGGGCATTCATTTCTTAGATAATTGACCTTAATAGGTGTCATTTTGATGAAATAATAGCCCTGTCGGACATTAATAGACTTATGTCACTTGTAATTATTTTTTCTGTGACAAGAGAATTGGAGATTAAAAATCAAATTAATAAAATTCAAATGCTTATAAGTTTTGAGGTTAGAACGTTTTTTAATTTATAGTAATCAGAAGTTTGAAGTTGAGCATTATGACATCTTATTCTTCTTCTTCTTGAAATAGGCTTTCAGCCTGTTTTTCCAGCTTTAAGGGGTTCCTTGCGACGTCGACATCCAGCTATCCCTCCACCTTTTTGGTGGTCTGCCTGGCGGTCTTCTAGAGTGTGGTTTTCCGTCTCTCACAATTTTAGCAATTCTATTGTCTTCCATTCTGTTGATTCCACTCTTGCCGAATCTGCCTCGTCAATCTTACAATGTCCTGTATGTCGCAGATTCGTCTTATTTCTTGGCTGGGTATTCTCTGTCACGTAGCGTGTGTATACCAGGTGTCCAAGAGCACCCTGGACATAGGAGATTAACATGGGAAAACGGTTTGATTTTTTGCGCCTGTACGGTTGATTTGATTGAAAATCGTATTAATGAAAGTTGTAGTATCTATCACGGACTAGTTTTTTTCTGTATTTTTTTCAGATCTGTAACTTAAGCCCTTTCGTCGTAAAACACGAACAAAAATGCGAAAATTTTAACTTTTGACCTGCACTGTATAAGCGGTTGTCGAGCAACCGTACCAGCACATGACTTGTGTACCCGTTGCCCGACAACCGCCTATACAGTGCAGGCCAAAAGTTTAAATTTTCTCATTTTTGTTCGTGTTTTACGACGAAAGGGCTCAAGTTAGAGATCCGAAAAAAATACAGAAAACTAGTCCGTGATAGGTACTACAACTTTCATTATTACGATTTTTCAATCAAATCAACCGTACAGGCGCAAAAAAATCAAAACCGTTTTCCCATGTTAATCTCCTATGTCCAGGGTGCTCTTGGACACCTGGTATGTTATACTTCGGAGCGTTCTCATCTCTGCCGTTCGGGTTATGCTTTTGGTTCTGCTGGTGTCTGCCGTGGTTTCTGTGGTATATGTGATTATTGGCCTTACGCATGATTTATTATTCTATTTTTAGGAACTGGTTTTTCCATATAATGTCTTTCAAAAATCGGGCTATTCTCGAGGCCTTATCTATTTGATTCTTTACCTCAGATCTCCTGTCTTGATGGGCGGTTATTTCTACCCCTAAGTATCTAAAGGACATCACCTGTTCTACTATTTCGTCGTTAACAGCTAGTTTGCATCTTCTTCTTGCTACAACTATTTATTTTTTCTTGTTTATCGCAATCGACATATTGTAGCGTTTCGCTGTCAGGCAGAATTGATGAAGTAGTCTCTGCAGCTCATCTTCGTTTTCTGATTTTATTACTGCTTTATCCGCGTAGCACAGTATTGTTATTACTCCTTTGTCAGTTCTGTAATTGTCTTTTATTATTTCTTCATGATTAGGTTAAAGAGTACCGGGCTTCGAGAGTCTCCCTGTCTTATTCCTGTTGATATGGGCACTTCTTGGGTCAGGGCGTTTTTCACAAGTATTCTGGTCGTTGTATTGATGTTCATGTTTTCAATAGTTCTAACTATTTCTTCGGGGATGTTGCCCCGTCTCAATATGGTTGTGATGTCATTTAGCCTCACTCGATCAAACGCTTTGCTCAGATCTATGAAGCACATATGCGCCGGTTTCTCGTATTCGATTGATTTCTCGACAATTTGTTGAATGATGAATATGGCGTCTGTGGTAGAACTGTGTTTCCTGAATCCCTGTTGTTGTTCCATTATGGGTATTTGTTCTGAGACGATACCGCATATGATTTTTGTGAATAGTTTCATCACGGCGCTTAGGAGAGTTATTCCTCTGTAGTTTCCTGGTTGTTTTTTGTCACCATTTTTGAAGATCACTAACCCTGATGCTTTTCTTCCAGTCGGTTGGTATAATTGTTTCATTTGTTAATTTCAACAAACAAAAACAAAAAATTTCAGACATTTCATAAAATTTAGATATTTCCGAAATTTAGAGGGGATTGCGGAAAGATTCAAAAATTTCATGAAACTTCTGATTGTTTCAATTTGAAATTTCCAAACTAACAATAACCCTACTACTGGTATTTGAACTTTGCCATATAAAATGCATTGTTGTCAAAGTGGCGTTTCTTACTTGAACCAGGTTGAAAGGTTGAACCACTGCTGTACAACTGGGCCTTAGGTCTTACCTATACTTAATGTATGTACAACATTAACTGGTTCTCCCTCGTGTGGGTTCCGGGATATTTCAGGTATCCCAGAAAATAAATAGGCAGATCAACTGGCAAAACTGGGTGTTCAAAAAGTACCCGTTAGTTCAGAGCAAATGGTGGGGAGCGCCAATAGCAAGGTGATCCTGTCAATACAATCCTTAACTCAGCAGCTGTTTCAAAAACGCTGATACTCCACCACAGGTTCTGAGTCAGGCTAAGGAACTCATCACTGGCATCTACCAAAAATACGAAATATCTGCTGGAATTAAGCAGATATAATCTGAAGACGGCTAGTGACCTGAGACATCAGTACTTGACAGGTATTATCGAGGATCCCTTTTGCCGATGACGCTGAGAGATTGAAGAGTCGACAGGATATGTCTTAATGAGGTATCCAGCCTTCACTCGTACATGGTCGATATTCAGACAGTTTATAATGACGCCCAGGGCAACCAGAGAGAGATTTTATCAGTGGAAAACCCATTCCATTGACTGTTCATCGACAAATTAGAGTTCATACCTTGACAGCTAAATAAGCCAGATTCTCAAGTTTCAGTCCATGAATAACCGAGATCACAAAACTTTGGTTAAGTTTGAAGCTCTCTAGCAGCTAAACTATCTAATCAATCAACCAATGCTTATGTACAGTTGGAAAGCCCATTTCATTGGCTATACATCAACATGTAAAAGTCCATACCTTGTCAGTCAAACAAGATAGTTTCTCAGGTTTAAACAAAACAATGCATTATGCGGTGTAATCGGACCTAATCCATAGTTTTGCAGCTTTACTTGTCTTCATACAACATTAGAATTTTTGGCATATTTTTATGAAATTATCAAGTTTTTCTAAATTTCAAGGTAGAACAGAAAGAAAGAGATACCTATAGTAAGACATTCTTTAGATCTTCTTCGCTCGATTCATTTGCCTTACAAATATATTGTTATCCAGTACAAAACCAGAAAAAAACCCTTCATCCAGCTATGTCACTTATTCTCATCAAGTATAGTAATTTCGTCTTTGTCCAACTGTTTTGGGACTGCTTCGATAATCTCAAGTTACCAAACTCGCAATAATAAGCAAAAGGCTAAGGTAAAGTAACTAAAGTAATCTAATCAAATAATAGAAAGCTAGAATAGGCATATAGGAAAACTGTTTAGTATTTAAACTTTTCTTAAGAGCAACCAAAAAACAAAGTACTGAATTAATTTCAGAATCGCATTATCGGTGGAGTAGAAACTGGAATACATGAATTTCCCTTTATGACCGGGTTATTCTACAACAGAAACCTGATATGCGGAGCTAGTATAATCTCAGACAGATTTGTGCTTTCGGCAGCTCATTGCGTGTTCAGACTAGCCGTTAATAGCCTTCTGTTGATAGTTGGCGACCACGACCTGTCCACTGGTACACTACTTTAAGTTGATACTTAACTGAATCATTACAACTTTATTTTAACAGGAAGCGACACGTCAAACACCGCAATATATAACGTTGACGCTTTTGAAACTCATCCATTATATAATAGTTTATCACAAAAGAATGATATTGCCATCCTTCGGTCCGCCACCCAAATTTATTTTAATGCCGATATTGGACCGATATGTCTTCCGATTAGAGATACCTACGAGAATTTTGCTGGACAGCTTGTAACTTTATTAGGCAAGTATATTACTCATAACAGGCAAAGACCTGTCAGTCAAATTAGATTATAGGTTGGGGTCAGAAGGAGTTTAACGGACCGACTTCAAAGACTCTACAGAAAGCTAATGTCTATGCAATATCCAATTCCCAATGTGCTACTGAACAAAGCGAGGCGATAATATCTACAGATTTATGTACTTATTATCCTGATGAGGCTCGTGACGCTTGCCAATTTGACTCTGGAGGTACTCAATTTACCTACTACTATGACACTTAAGTAGTGTTATTACTATTTGTGCCACTTTAAGGTCCGGTTGTTTGGTTTGATCCCAGAATTCAAAGATACAAATTGGTGGGTATAATTTCCCATGGCGTAGCCTGTGGGATACCAGCTCCTGCCATTAACACCAGGGTTACAGAATTTCTGCTGTGGATTGTTGATAGAACTGGTAATTATTATCTACCAAATAAATCGATTATCATGGCTTTTATCACTTGCGAAACTATTTTCTTTAAGAGAATTAAAAAGTGCTTCCAATAGGCGCCATTGATTTTCCAACACAATCAATAATAAAGTGGTAAAAAAATAAAATAGAAAGTTGACTTTTTCGGTTTTTGTCGGATATCTCCGGATGTAATAAAAAACTTTGAATTTTTTTAACCAAATTATTTATTCATTTAACTTAAGCTTTATCAACTATAGTTTCTGAGAGACAAAAACTTAGCTTGCTGCTTAGCTTTATTAGCTTGTTGACATGTTGAATGTTTCCATGTTCTGCTTCTGCACATTTCTTTTAAAACCTTTTCCCAAGTTGGCAATACTTCTACTGCTGTCCCTTGTAAACTTACCATATGTTTATCATATTTTCTCTTGCATTCCGACCAGACTCTATAGGAATGTATTGGCAATGATATGGTAGTAGTCTTAAAATTTTGTGGCCAAAAGATTTTACATATTCATCCAGGTAATATTTTTTTTGGCAAATCAATTTTGAACAAACTAAAGTCCAAATTTCCTTTAATTGCTTTTTCTTTAAGATGGTAATTTTGTTTCCTTAACCAGATAATTAATTTTTGTTTTGTCCAAGATTTTTGAGGAATTTCTACTAAAAGTCCAGAATGGTAACTTGGCATTGTCCATAATTATAAGTGATTTTTCCGATCAATTTGGGATAAGTTGATTTTTAAACCAATTTTCAAAGTTTTTTCGATCTAGTCGCCTTTTTTCAAACCGCTTTTTAAAACCAAACTAGCACCATTAATGAAGCCATTTTCATTTCCTGTGTGAAGTACTATAGGTATAACGATTACCTGAAATAGTAGTAGAAGTCATCGTCATTATATTCATGTGGAATCTTATATCATTAAATTACCTTCAGTACGTTTAGTAGAACTTGAAAACATCGTGTCATCTTGCCAGCTACTTCGAAAGGAACCTTTGCTATAAATCCAAGTTTCATCCAAAAAAATAGATGTTGGTTCTGGTGCGATTTAGGTGCCACAGTATTTTTAGTTCTTTTTTGATGAAATCGATGTCAGATTATTTATTTAACTTACTACCAAAATTCTCTATACTACGAGAAATGACTTGTTTTTGATCGGTACCAGCACCACCTGACCACCAGCACCAGATTGTTGAACATTTTGTTTGGTGCCTAACAACCCTAGCAACGTTGTCAAACAGAACTGCTTTTCTGTTCAAAATTAGTAATTTAAAAATTGATTTTTATTTCTTAAAATGGAAGTTTTCCATATTTTTTCTCTTTTTGAGATCTTAATAATTATTGCTACATATATGAATCGGCCACTATGGTTAGCACTAGATTAGCCATGCATCTTTTTCCATACATTTACAAAAAATAAATATTGCCGCTTGTACTAATCGGACACTAAGGTTAGCATTTTCAACAGTAATTATAGATAGTAAAGTGTCACTTTGCATGTAAAAACTAAAAATACTTATTTAATTTACTAATTCTTATGCAATTTAACGATTAAACCCTTCATGTTAAACGTCTTATATCGTTTTCTTGAACCTTCGGTTTGGCAACGTTGCACATTTCCAGTAGTAATGGGGAGGAATTTTTCCTAGACTTGGTGTAACCTGACCACTTTCAAAGCGTTTTTTTACGATTCTTTTCCAAAAAACCGCTTCATCCACGTTTTTTTGGGTAGAACTAAGTTAAATAAACAATATGACATGAATTTTATCAAAAAAAAAAAAAACAAAAATATGGTGACACCTACATCCCACCAGACCCCAGGTGTTAATCCATTCGGCGCTTCCTGGTTTTTTGTATACTCCCTCAAAAATTGCATTCGCTTCATCTGGATGTCTGGAAGTTCGATCAAATATTGGCAGTTACTAGTGCTATTTCATTTGGTCAATATATGGTTTTATAACATTTCGCAGAGCAATAAATAGAATTTGAAATCTCTTATTTGTTTTTCGCGTTAAAACCAAATAAAAGCGGTTATTTTTGTTTTACTGACCGATATTTTCTTAGAATTGTTTTTTTTGTTCTTTTATTGGAAACACTCCTTAAAACATTACTAATATTTATTTCTTTTTTAGGTACAAACTTTTGCATGAAATGAGTTTGACTTTGCATTACTACGATTTAGATGCATAAACAGCATCATAATATTATAGATTGTTTCATAATGAAATATAAAAATATAATGCATACTGAGAGTACGTTTTATTATTATTGAATTATCCTAACGAGTGTAGTTTTTTTAATACACAAATTTTTCAATATTAATATTATTAATATAACTCTTATCATAATAAAACGCAGTACAAATTATTGACCGTCTATACATCGTAGACTTAATCACTTAATCAAGCTGCTTCACCAAGTCGGCTCAGTTAAGCCCAGTAGTTATCGCAGCTTTTCTTGGAGATTGGAAAAATATAAAGTCAATCCTATTTTCAAATACATTAGAGTAATTTACCGTTAGTTTTGTTCAAAAAAGGTGGCCGATAAAAAATATTGGTCAAAAGGTTGTGCTGAGACTGGATTTGTGCAAAATATGCTCTGCAACATCTCGCTCGAGAGAGGAGTTTGGTCAGGGAAAGGATGCTGCAGTTTTATGGAATATACCATCGGGAACCTGTGTATTGGGCCAACCGGTTGGTGCCACCGTAAAATTAAAATATCTCGGAATCTGCCATGTTATGATAGTCCGTATGACTGTCAGATTATGAAAGTTTAGTTCATGGATTCTGGGATTCCAAAAGAACATTTGGGTGCTGATCAGCTGTGCAATGAAATTATCTTGAATACATTTCATGATTTTACTTTGTTGTACACAGATGCATCTGTGGATGGAGTCACTAATAAAAGTGGTTTTGGGGTGTAAAATGCTTCAATGCGTTGGGGTATTCAAAGAAGATGCCATGGACATATGCACCTCAGAGATATGGACAATGGAGGCGGCTTTGGAGTGGTGTGTTGCAGGAAATGGTTGCAGAAAATCGCAAGAGTTGGTATTGATAGTGCTAATGACTGAAAAAATGTACAGCCTGAGGGAACAGGGGAGGAAAGTTGAATTTTTGTGGATACCTGCCCATTATAACATTATAGGGAACGAAAAGGCTGACGAGCTTGCCAGGAGTGGAAGAGAGGACTATTTGGTGATTGGGTATAAATACAGTCTTCATTATACGAATTTCTTGAGAGCTATTAAAGATCCTATATGGACTTTATGGATTAGTTTTTACAGATGCATAGGAATACATAAAAGGAGTGCATATTTGCGCATACAGAATGTGCCTCCAAAGGTACCATGGTTTTCAAAAATCAGCTACAAAAAGAGAAAGTTTGTGAACGTGGTCTGTAGGATGAAATCTGGACATTGTCTCATTCCAAAGCATAAGGCTAGAATATAGGTATCTCGGATTCCTCAGATTGTTCTTGTAGAGTGAAAGGAGATTTTGATAATTTTTTCTTGGGATTTGAAAGTCAGGCAGTTAAATCCTTGTATGGTAGACTTGCGGCCTTTTTCCCGACTCCTTTGCGTATGGCGGAAATTCTCAGTGAACCACAACATTCGAGATTCAGGAAAATGTATAGATATTTGTAGGATGAACATTTGATTGGTGTGCTTGCTGACAGGCTGTGCTGGTTTTGCATGGCTGTTGCTTGCTTTGAAGATGCATGCTTTTGCTTTGGACTTGTTGATTTCCCGCATGCATTGTCCTTATCTAATCCTTGAGAGTTGTCCCCAGTGTGTAATGTCCTGATTTGTGACCCTTTATTGCCAATCTGTTTGTAGGAGGGTAGGGTGCGGTGCCGACGTGCTCAACCTTGGCAGTTGTTGAAGCATCTTCTTCTTCTTGTAGCGCTACAACCCTGGGTGGGTCTTGGCTGACTGTACGACTTTTTTCCAATTTGTTCGGTCTTCCATCAACCTAGGGTCAAATGGAATGTTCATTTTCCGGAGATCTGCTTGGATGTTATCTTTCCATCGCATTCTGGGACGTCCGAGTGGTCTTTTGCCTGTGGGAATCTCCTCCCATACCAGTTTTGCAAGTCTTTCGTTGTGCAGTCTGTGCACGTGGCCTGCCCATCTTAGTCGCTGTGATTTAATTTCTTGGACAGTATCGGCGTCGTTGTAGAGTGTTTTTAATTCGATATTGTCTCTGATCTTATACTGGTTTGTGGCGATGTCATGGTGAGGTCCGAAAATTTTTCTAAGTATTTTTCGTTCAAAGCGCCTTAGCTTTTCTTCGTTTGCTTTGGTCATGGTCCACGTTTCGCATCCGTACGTTATTACAGGTCTGACGATGGATTTATAGATTTTGATCTTTGAACTTCTTGTGAGATTTTTTGATTTTATGAGCTTATTCAGTGCAAACAGACAGCGGTTTGCAGATTAGATTCTGTTTTTTATTTCTTCGGTAACATCGTTGTCCGCTGTGATTACGGCCCCCAGATACTTAAAACGTTGTACTCTCTCGAAATTAAAGGTGTTGATCGTCACATTTTGCCCTATTCTGTCTCTTCGTGTCGTTCTATTTATACACATATATTTCGTCTTCTCTTCATTGATCTTCAGCCCTACTTTACTTGTTGCTCCTTCCACCTTGTTGAAAATGTCTTTCGTGGATAGGGTGGAGTCTCCAACGAGATCTATGTCATCCGCATATGCGAGTAGCAGCTTGGGACCTTGAGCCGATAGCAGTTCTGTTTTTATTTCGGCCGACCTCATGGCTTTCTCCAATACAAGGTTAAAAAGTAGTGGAGACAGCGCATCGCCCTGTTTAAGTCCACTGTTGATTTCAAAGCTGCTAGAGAGTTTATTATTTACACGCACTTTAGATATTCCACCCTCCATACAGACTTTGGTCATCCGAATGAGTTTCTTTGGTATTGAGAACTCCGCCATGGCATTCCATACTTGGCTTCTTTCTACGCTATCATATGCCTGTCGAAAGTCTATGAAAAGATTGTGTATGGGTCTGTTATTACTCCCATCCCTTTTCTAGAAGTTGTCTCAGCGTGAATAGTTGATCTATTGTTGATCTGTTTGCCCTAAACCCGGCTTGATATTCGCCTAGGACATTTTCAGCATAAGGGATCAGTCTACTAAGAATGATGTTTGAGAGGGTTTTATATGCCGTGTTTAGGAGTGAGATTCCTCTATAATTCGCGCATTTTGTTTTGTCCCTTTTTTGTGGATGGGCACTATTATGTTTTCCTTCCATCGTGCTGGTGTCCTTTCTTCTAACCATATGTGCGTTATTAGCTGGTGGATTTGGCGATGTAGTGCGTCTCCCCCATATTTCAGAAGTTCTGCTGGTATCCCATCCGTGCCCGGCGCTTTGTGATTTTTAAGCTTATTTAAGGCCCTTTGGGTTTCTTCAAAGGAGGGATTTTTGACGGGCATGTCCGCTGTGATATAGATCTCTTCTTTGTGTTGTTCTTCCTGTATGATGTTTAGGAGGTCTCTAAAATACTTTTTCCATTCTTCAGTTATTTCTTTACCGTCGATTATCATGCGGCCTTGGTGGTCTCTCAGTGTATGGATGGAATTGGTTCTATGCCCTCTTTTCTCAGAGGAGATTGCTTTATAGAATTCCCTGGAGCCTGGTTTGGGCCGGTCTCTCTCCATATTTTCATATTTTTGTTGTTCGTAGTTTCTTTTCTTTGTGCGTATTATTTTCCTTGTTTCCTTTCGGCAGTCGTCATATTCCTTTTTACTTTGGTCTGTTTGCAGTTATATCCAAGTCTTTCTTACTGTTTGTCTCTTTTCCAGTTGTTTCCGACATTCCTCGTCATACCATGTTTTTGCCCTCTTCTGTTTTACTCCTTCCAAATATCTTGTCAGCTATCTTGGTTATTATCTCGGCAGTCGCTTCCCATAGCTGTTCTATATCATTGTCTTCTCTTTCAGAGTTCAAGGTTTGTTCAAGTTGTTCTCTATAGTTTCGCTGATTCTCTGCATTGTGTATTTCGTCCATGTTCCACTGTGGGTTTATTGTTGTTTTATTGTATTTGTGGCTAGATATTCTGGATTTGACTTTTGCTCTAAGTAATGATCTGTGTCTCCGTCTATTCCTCTCAGCCTTCTTACGTCTATAATATTGTTATTATGACGGGCATCTACAATGATGTGATCAATTTGGTTGCGCGTAATATGGTCGTTTGAGACCCAGGTTTGCTTATGGATGTCTTTATGCGGAAACATGGTTGACTTTATTAGCATGTTATTAGCTGCTGCAGTTTCTGTGAGTCTTAAGCCATTGTCGTTGGATATATTGTGTGGGCTGTGTTTACCTATTGTGGGGTGTAGGCTAGGCTCTTTGCCTATTTTAGCATTAAAGTCCCCACAGAGTATGCGCATATCATGTTTGGGCATCGTATCTATCTCTCTTTCTAGGGCATCGTATCATTCCTTTTTTCTTCCGTTGGTGCATGCGCTGAGATAATCGAGGTGTTGTATCGCTCTCCCTTCATTCGTATGTAGCATATCCTTTCATTTATAGGTTTAAAATTTAGTATATTCTGTACTAGGTTGTTTCTAATCACAAAGCCCGTTCCGAATTCATGTCTTCCGTTTTTGTTACCGCTGAAGAAGATGGTGGATTTACTTATTCTTATATTTCCATCGTCTGGCCATCTTATTTCTTGGACGGCTGTTATATCCATTCCTATGTTTTCCATTTGTTCCACAGCATTTATAGCAGCTCCAGGTCTGTACCAACTCTGGACATTCCAGGTTCCAATATTCATAGTCCTTTTACATTGCATTTGTCGTTTTTTGTGTTTATCTGTCCGGTTCCGAGGCAAAGTTGCAGTTTTCATAACTAGTTCCTTTTTTCCGAGGGTGGGTAGTTAGCCCTCCGCTCAACCCTCCTCTTTTATCCGGGCTTGGGACCGGCTGAGGTAAGGTGATTTCCGGGCTACTCAATCCACCCGTTCCTCACCCTACCCTAGGCAGAGTTTGTGTTGTTGAAGCATCTTGGACAAGAAGAAGTTTGGCTCGATGCTGTTAAACAAGAGGCCATTGAAACTCTCTAACAGAACAGAACAATCAACAGAGAAAGAAGCCAAATGTCATTCAAAAACTTCACAATCCGTATATATCGCATTGTTTTCTTGTTCTAAGCCGCTTCAAATAGACTTGGTAAGTTCAAACCTGAAAAAAGAGACTTGACTTGACTTGAATAAGCCACTTGAGAGAGCGGCTTGTAGAGTATCTATAGGTATATCGCCGTTTTTTCAATCCGCTTATGTTCAAGCGCCTTGATTAAGCCTACGATGTATAGGGGGGTCATTGTTCGTAATTTTAGTTTTCAAATCACGTACGGGAGTGTGACTGTGAGTCTAGCTGGACTAAAACCAGAAACATAAAAAGAAGAAGATATATTTAAAGAAGACACAAATAATCGATATTTGACACTTGACATTCAATTCTAGGTTTCTAACCTAAAACTGAACCACTCGACCTTCAAATCTACTAAATAAATATTTTCAAACAAAAACTGTATCTACAATCTTACAAATGAGCATGTCATGCTGTAAACTGTTACAAACTAGATGATGGCTTCGACTAAAATTGAATTTTTGGTCCAAATGACCTGCGAATCCTGTGTCAACACAGTGAAAAAAAGCTTAGAAGATGTAAAGGGAGTCAAGAGTGTTGAGGTAGATTTAAATAAGGGGTCTGTGGTTGTAGAATCCAACTTGCCAACTCTAGAAGTTCAGAAAAGATTGGAGTCCACTGGAAAAAGAGTTGCCATCAAAGGTTGGTGTATTTTAAAGCCCTTCATTTGTTTGAGTGAGTTTTTCAATGGTTTTAGGGTATGATGGTAGTATTGCTGCAGTATCTATACTTGAAGCTGGAGACCCATCAGTTAAAGGAGTAGTTCGGTTTGTTCAAGCCACTCCTGATGTCTGTGTTATAGATGGGACAGTTGATGGATTGCATCCTGGCAATTATCAACTTTCAATACATGAATGTGGAGATTTATCTGAGGGTAAACTGAACACAACACATTTAAACTAAGTTATTAGAATTTACTCACAATAGATGGAAATTATAGGTTGTACAAGTGTAGGAAATGTATTTAATCCAACTCAAAATGACCAAAGGCTTTATGGACAGTTGGGCCAAATAGTAGCTGAAAGGAATGGGAGAGCTGAATTTCGCATGGAAGATAGTTTATTAAAATTATCTGATGTTATAGGACGCTCATTTGTAGTTGCAACATTGGTGAGTACAGTGAAAAATAACATTACTTATCTACATTTCTTCAATAGGTTCTATATTTAAAATTTTCAAAGCATTATGAAACACTACTTGAATTGCTTGTAACAAATATATCCTAGAGTGTATTAAACTAAACATATGGTCCCTAGGATCTGTTAATATTCTTACTCTCCTGTAGTACACACTAAAAACTGAGGATAACCCTGACAGAAATGATATTAAATGTTGTGGATTGACTAATCCTTTTTCAACACCTCTCACACAACTTTTAATAACAAATGGAAACTGCAACACATATGCATACAAAAGTTCCCACTCTTCTGGCTGTTTCAGCAATGACAAATCAATAGTATCTAACTCAGGTAAATATGGATACACCGCCTTGTCAACTTTGCTCTGAAATTCTTTTAATAGAATAGCCAGCCTGGCACAATTATAAAAAATAAATGATGGTCCCTTGTTGGCACTACTTAAGTCATTCAAAGTTACTTTAACAGCTTTATGGGGCTTGTTTGACAATAACTCAATAGTTACAGAAGCTTTTCCCAGTTTCTCAAAAAGGTCATTCCACTTGGAACCTGAATTTAGATTAACTCTGTATCTATGCTGAGCCATAAGCTGCATATCTGTTATCCTTTTCTTAAAGAAGTCAGATGCTTTATGGTCATTGTCTTTTACTCTTTTTTCATTAATTACTGGTCCACATTGAATACTCAGTGAAGCTGCTTGTGAGTTTTGAGATATATTTACTTGAAATGTATGGTTTGAATCACTTTGGCAAGTGAATTTTAAAAGGTTTTCAATAGTTTTTTTAACAGTATATAATCGCAGTGTGGTTAAATCTAGGTCATCATAACTGTCAGGAAGTTTCTCTTTATCATACACAATTCTAATTTGTTGATCAAATAATCCTATCTTTCCATAGTTGCTTGCTTCAACCAAAGCACTGTGAATGCCTTTTGTAAAAAGTGTAGTTTTTTCCAAATACAAATGGGCTGAATTTTTGATAATTCTGTAAGTTTGTATTTTAATATTAACACTATTTAAAGTCTCAACTAGATGAACAAGGGCATGGTCGTCATCACCTTCTTCTGCCAATCTATAACCAAATATAGTGTCTGAATCGTTGTTGGTCGGTTTCCTCGTTAAATGGTACCAGTTCTTCAAGGAAACAGGAAAACTTAAGTCACCCAAATCTTCCAAAAAACGTGTATGCAGTTTAATGAGAGTTTCGTCCTCGCTAGGCACTTTTCCAATCAAAGTTTCATATAAATTGTTGATATATTCAGTTAATGGATTCATGTTAATTCTTTTTATGTCGCAGTTGTAATTTTGGACTTTTGTTTTAAATTAAATTTGATTAGGTAAATGTAAACATTGCATGTTCAAACTTCAAGATGTTAAACTGTCAAAAACAAAAATGTTGATGACACTGATGACATGACAAATGAGATGTTTAGCGATGTTGCCAAATTTGTATATTCAGGTATAGGTAAACTGGTATAGAAATTAGAAATACACATTAACCCCCATTTCCTTTGCACCATCTTAATTTAAACATTGTTTTAAGCCAAGATTCAAAGTGTAGTTTAGAGTGTTCAGACTGTGACTTTTTTCACTTGTTATGTCACTTTCAAAACCAGACTCAACCTAACCTGGGTTTTACGGTTATAGTTTATATAGTTTTTTTTTTTATATAGTTTTTCATCTGTTATGTCACAATCAAAAGCAATGTTAACTTTAACTTAAGCTTGGCTTAAAGTACGGTGGTGCAAATGAGGGATTAATAGCATACGTCTCCGTACATACTGTTTTTAAAAGCTTACGTTTTGACCTGGGTGCTTATTCTAAGGATCCTAGTGAGATGAGATGAGATTTCTCTCATTGTTCAGGCCATAGGAGAGAAATCTCTCATCTCACTAAGCCGCTATAGAATAGGCACCTAGAAAAAAATGCGCAAAACAGAAGCACGTACTTTCTTGATTTAATAAGCCTAAGAAAATAAACCAGTATATTTAGAAAAAAAGATTGATTATAGATTAATTATTATCAAATCATTAACCAAGCAAGGCTCTATTTTATTACAAACACGGTTACGAATTCAAAACAATTTAAGACAATGAGATAATGCTGGAAACATGGATAGTTTACTTGACGAAATTATTCTTAGAATGTGTTGTAATTACTGTGGATGCTTGTTTTTCCTGTGTCCAAGCCTGTCGTCACTGCTCATTTACTTGTACATTAAAATTTGCCTTTAATAGCTATAATATAATAGCTATTTATGATACGAGTGTTAAAAGTGCGTTTTTAAGGCACGCTTTAATGTGAAAATTCGCATGTATGCCTTAAACACACTTTTAACACGAACACCATACCTACCATATTTTTTCTTGAAACGCACTAAAAATTTCAATAATTATTTATATTTGAGAAATTCTTTTTCTGCAAACAGTCAAACCAGTTTCATTTGTCAATAATCATTATTGCCCTCAAAAATAAATGTGTAATATCAACTTTGTCGCATAAATAAATGAAGAAAGTGCCATGGAACCCATTGATGAGGCTGCAAGAAACTACTAAAGAGGTTCCGACAATAGTACGAAATAGCATAAAATTATTTTTTTACTTTTAACAGTGTCTTAAAATGCTATTTTTAATAGTTCAGGAACGTGTTAAAAGTTGAATTTTTAATCCGTTTGTAGAAAAAAGGAATTTAAAAATGTATCTAGAAACTACGCGAGATATGGCAACGCCGGGTTGTCTACGACGCGAACAACTCCATTCCTTCTTCTTTACAATTGTGATTTTGACATTTGTAAGAAGACTTTGCCTAACCTTACTGGTAATAACCCAACTTTTTTGTTTTTTTTGTTCAATTTTATTACAAGTTTGCTAAAGAATAAATTCAACTTCATAACAAATAATGTCTCAATATACCATTCATACAGTACCTCACAATTTAGGTAAAGAAGAGACTGTAGTACAAATAGTAGAGCGTTGATCATTTAAAGGCTATTACCCAGGATATTTTTTCTCGAATTAACAAGAGGCTGGATACAAATTTGGACAATCTCTCAAGTATAAGTAAAAGAATAGAGGCGGCCGGATCGAAAGTGGACAGCTTAAAAGGTGACAAAAAAGCCAAAACCGTATTTTCTAGCAGTAAATATCCAGCTGTTGATGTGAACAGAGATTATGTATCAGTATTCACTGGTCCTATTAATGTTGTAAGGGTGAGACATGAAGTAAAACACAGGAAATATGCTCCAACATATGAGCCTTTGAATAAACTGCAATTTTTCCATGTTAAATTACCAGATACAAAAGATAGTGACATTCCTCAAGGCTTTGGAAATGTGCCTCAAGATGTCAAGTACATTAATGATCTGCTGTTGTTCAACACTGGTAAAAATGTTTACAAAGATTTTAAAGCTAGTGATTTACTGAAAGGGCCTGACCAAGCTAGTAACAGTTATGAATATTATGCCACATCAGAATTAGGGCCTGCTCCTTTGTCAATCAGTCAGCGCTCTTCAATGCATCAAGGGAACAAAGAAACCTACTTTTATACACCAAAAATAGAAGAGCTACCAGCTTTAGATGTTCCATGGGACTTACCAGATTTGCCTGGGATAGCTGATGATATTAGATATGACTCTGAAAATAGCCCCATCATTGCCCCACCTTCAGCAAGTATGACTGCAACCTTAGCAAGCTTGGATTTGCCAGATTTACCAGATCTAGTAGAAGAGGCACCTGGTTTGGAACCTTCACCACCACCTCCACCACCGCCACCACCACCACCTCAGGATATTCCCCAACCTACTGCAACAATTCTATCACCTCCAATAGAAACAAAACTGATAGCTCAACCATTAAATCCAGAGCCACCAACTGTAGCCCCTCCACCACCTACTTTATCTCCAATTAATGATTCCAGAGCCAGTCTAATGGATGCAATTAGAAAAGCTGGTGGTTCTAAGAATCTCAAAAAAACTACACAAGAATCATCAGGAAGTACAAAGCAACCATCTTCAGGTGACTTGATGGCAGATTTACATTCAAAATTAATGATGAGAAGAAAAGGTATATCAGGGTCAAAGACATCACAAACAGCTTTGACTCCTGATAGTACATTGGCAATGCTTTCTTCTATAATTCCACCACCGACTAAAAGTAGTGATGTGGGTAGTGGTGAATCTACTGATGATGAAGCTTGGAATGATGATGACTGATGATTAACTAATATTGCTTGTTATGTTACAATTTAAATGTATATTTTATAAAGTTATGTATTAAATATAAATTGATTTTTTTGAACAATTTTTTGTTTTTTTTTTTCAGAATGGTAATTCAGTTTTTTATAAAATTCAAAGTAAAAGTCAACTTGTTTATATAGTCTTTGCTAAAATGTTATCTTTTATCAAACTATTTAACATCATAAAGCTCATGTATGTGACCATGTTCTTTCTCCAAGAAAAAAATGATTTGCACTTAACTTTTTCTGATAAAAAGAAATTAAATATGTCAAAAATAGTATTTGATAGTTATGTAATAATGACAACGAAAACCTGACAACAGGTTAGTTCTTTGGCTAAGATAATAATCAAACTAATATTTCAGAATCTTTTTATCCAAGCTTGGATATTTCTAGTTTTGCTTTGTTGTTGTGAAATCCACTTTGATACTATCCAAAATGGGCATATTCTACAAGTTGTGTATTGTTTAAATGATATAGTACAGTGCGTTTTTTTTTAACGCGCAACATGGGATTCACGTGTTAAATTTTTAAGCCATGTTAGACCGTGTTATTTTAGAACTACAGGTGTAAAACTTGACGGGTGGTTGTTTGGTACCCTGAAGCTTAAGTAGGTTTACCAATTTGGTCAAAAAAGTGATAAAAAACCATCTTCTTTCAAAAATATTTTATCTTTCCATTCTCCGTGTGTGTATGGTGCAAATGCGAATATTATCTTTATATCAAGCAAGTTAAGTACAAAAGAAGTATTTTTTTTAAATGAATTGTTCAAAGTGACCTCAGTTTGAAGCCAAACAGTATCCTAAACGATCATAAAATGCCCTTTTGACGTTCAAAAGATGTCGGGCAGCGATGCTTCGAGACGCCTCAATAATGCGATCCTTCTGATCTTGCACATCCGCAGGCCTTCCTCTTGAATTATCGTACACTTTCCCTGCAAGATATCCCCAATAAAAGTAATCTGGCGAGTCTAATGGCGAGATATCTGGACTTCGCGCTTAAAAAGGTCCAAAACGCTCAATCTACTTTCCCGAAAATGTGTCATTTAAGAATTCCGTCACAACTGCGGCACTGTGGGCTGGAGCTCCATCATGTTGACAAATTACTTCAGTTTGAAGAAGTTCCAAATACTTCTCCGCTGTAAGCAATCCTTCTATAAAAATTCGACCGATAATTCTATAACCGAGAATGTGTTTGTTGGATTACGTAGGGGTTATCTCTAGCCCATATTCTAATGTTTTGTTTGTGGACTGTACCATTAGTACCAAAAGAGCTTTCATCAGTAAAAAGTATTTGGCTTCTAATATTTGGGTAAATATTAATTTTATACATCCAGTACTCACAAAACTCCATCCTATCAAAATAATCATGTGGTAACAGCTCTTGCACATTACGTATTTTAAAGGATTTGTACTTTTCTTTATTGAGGGCTTTATAGCAACTACTTCGAGATCTTCTATTATTTTCAGCCAGATCCGTAAAAGTAGCTAATGGGTTCTCTGATTCCTAGACAAATGTCCATTACAAAGTCTTCATTGACTACAAAACTTTCTTTTTCGCTTTACGTGAGAATTGACGACACAGCCTGTTGTCATAAATTGTTTGTACATCCGAAATACCGTTGTCCTGTTAGGTATTGTTCGTTCTGGATAAACGGCTGCAAAGTTGTCGGCAACTTCTTGAAAACTCATTCCCCTTACACAATTAGAAACCATTTCTATCCACTCATTAATAGTATAAATCGACATTTTGTGAGCCAAATCAAAATATGTCACTCTACCTGCTACCTGCCCTGCCAGTATCAAAAACCACAAGCACCTACCATACATACAGGGAGTATGGAAAGATAAAATATTTTGGAAAGAAGATGGTTATTTGCCAGTTTTTAATCACTTTTTTGACCAAATTGGTAAACCTACTTAAGATTCAGGGTACGAAACAGCTACCCGTCAAGTTTTACACCTGTAGTTCTAAAATAACATGGTCTAACGTGGGCTTAAAAATTTAACACGTGAAATCCCATGTTGCGCGTTAAAAAAAACGCACTGTATGTATAACAGCTAGAGTATGTAAAACACTAGTTTCTTAAATAAACTTACATTGACTTCAAAACATACACTTCAAACATTGTTAGGAGCTTGGTTAGGAACATCAGAGTATATTTTTTCAAAACTTTTTAATCAAATTTAAGTGCGTAATTTAAGTAATTAAAGTTACTTTTTACTGCGTGATTTTGATAGTATTTAACAAAAAATTTTGATATAAAGGCTTATAGTTAATTTTAAACCTGTATTTGATAGTATAACCCATGTTTTAAAATCCTTGTACTTACAATATGCTGTTATTGAGCACTACTAGTAATAAAATCATGTGCAATCTTTAGTCAAGCATTTGTTGTATTAAATCATGTGTAATCATATTATTATCATGTACTACCTATTTGTCTCATTGTTTTCCAGGAAAATGGTAAAACCATTAAGCCGATTTCGTGTGGAATTATTGCTAGGTCAGCGGGACTGTTCCAAAATCCCAAAACCATCTGTGCTTGCGACGGAACTACCATTTGGGATGAAGTATCAAAACCAAATTCAAAGTCCAGTCTATAAGTTAGTTGGTTAATTTTAAGAAATAACTTTGTTTTCCTATTTGAAGGTACAGCATTTATAAGGGGTAATAATAAACTACTTTTAATAAATTAAAAAGTGTTTTACTTATTTTTACTTTAAGCAATCGTAAGATAGATAATCACATCAAAATGGTTAACAAACTTAGTTTAGGCATTATCAAAGAGGATCAAGTATAAAACACCAGTATTATTAGCCAAACTGTTAATTTGATTAATATATTAGGTAAAACTCTTCAAAAACCGAATAAAGAAACTGTCAGTTGAGACCAGACATTAGTGAATTACGAATTTGTCGCAGCTGAAGCTTAACTAAATCTGCTAATTTACATAATTTCTTTGTTGTCATTCAATGATAGCTCATTAGCATGTCCATTAAGAATGTATGTTTGTATTTAAAATTGAGAGATGAACATAATAGTTGATGATTAATCTCCAAAGCCTCGGCAGTGCCGTCGTTATTTCCATTTTCTTATGTTAACAAAACTTTGAAAAGCAGTGTGGCTGATACTGATAATCTATAGTAATCTAGAAAATGTTCAAGATGTATGAAAGTAAATGCATCGGCATCCGCTGAAGCATTGTGGAAGATTTTGTAAATAGAAATCTCCACCACTGCTAAAAAAACCAGAGGTCAACACACTGTTGCGGTTTTTTCATAACACCTCGTTGTTTTTAATCTTAAAATATGCGTTTATTATCACTTCAGCTGCTTGCCTGTACCCTCATAGATCTCCATGTAACTGTTCGCAAAATCAGTATAAAAACAAAAATTCGTTTTGAGAAAGCGCAAAAAATGTTCGTGATATTTGCTGTAGTGTTTTTCCAAGCAAGTGCGGGTTTTTGCAGTGAAAATGCGGATATTCATCACTTAATGTCAGAGCCCGAGTTAATGTACTATTTCCGGACTAGTGATAAAGCTAAAGTGCCCGAATATGAGATTGTCTACTTACCGGAAAAAACTCCTATAAAATCTCTTGATAGTGAGGAGGAAATTGACTATTCTTTTTCCGCTTTCGAAAGGTAAGTACGTAATATAACAAACCAGTGATATTAAAATTAAATCCTTCCAGCCCTATCAATTTAAAATTGAAAAGAAACACTGACATTTTGGCTCCTTCATTAAAAAACGTACATACACGAGGGTAACGAAATAAGCAGTTTCAATGAAACTCCTGCAGATTGTCATTATTTGCATCAGGGCCCTAAAGTGGTAGCGGCTTTCAGTATTTGCAACCCCAAAGCTGTGGTAACGTGCGTTTTTCTTTACAATTTATGTAGTGTTCAACAGTTTTTTTTTTGTATGTAGCAAGGATTGATTTTTTTGGAAAATTCTACATTTGAAGTCCAACCATTGACGTCCAAATTGCAGAGGCTGACTAAACGCCAAATTAATGATTATGTGCCGCATATAATCAAAAGGGCGAAGTTTGATAGTGACTTTTTCTTGGATGATATATTTCCTATAGCTGGTATGTTCACATAAATTATTCTTTACAAAAGTTTTTCCAAATTTTGATGACATATTTGAAATGTGTAAATCTGTTGGTTTGGCCGGAAGGAGCTACCTATATTGTCACGTTATGAAATTTGAGCTTTCTAACGAGGCCGGGATCTGATTTGGTTGATTTAAGTTATTTACTAAACATAAACACAGCAATAAGGTCCAAGCAAGGTTAAGGGCGGACACAATGAATTTACCCCTTCAGAATAAATATAAACAAATATCTTAAATATAATAAAACAAATAGGCATGGAGAACATTGTTCTTACAGTTAACTCATGGCACCACCTAGATGAACTGGACTAAGATAATTTTGTAGTTAAAACACTTAGCGGAGCGGTACTAATTCATCTTTAGCCAAACTAAGACGTTACAAACCGATTCCGGATTGGAACATACTTTAATCTTGAATTTTGTATCTTGAATCCCCCTCCACAAGAAATTGGGTCTTTTTATATACGCAATTTTTTTCTGACCCTAGTCAAAGTTCAGTAGGTAGGTAGTAGGACAACGTCACCCTAGTTCCGTGCAACACAACCGAATAATTGCTCTCATTGGACAGACCAAATTAGGAATTAATCCCATTCGCTAATCTTTGCCAAGCAGCCCGGTACGTCTGTTTAAGGAACGACCGCCGGATCTTCCCGGCACCACATCTGGATGTTGTTTGGTTCGTGAGTTCCAATGGCCTCTTGCTTGTTAGCATCCAGCCAAATCTTCATATGAGTACTTCTACGCTCTAAGAGAGAGCGCACCAGGAGCCCCTAGCGCGTCAGGTTGTTACCCTACCACCTTCTTTGAAACAAAAAATTCAAAAAAATCGCTTAAGGGCACAATCCGAGTAAGATATAGTCATTCCTCGTGGAAACTATAACCGTCACAGTCACATCCACGTGGTCTTCTCCTAGGTTTTCACCCTTTCCGCCTCTTGGAAGTGCACCGCACAAGACAATTCCCCGTAGAATTTTAGAATCGATGTTTCCACCTAGAGATTCCACCATCTCCACTCGACCGGCTGCGGAACTCGGTCGTCAACTTCCAATTTCCCTGAACACCGTTTCAAGAAACGTGGTTTCTTGGTGGCAAAAAATGGCACCCACGAAACTGACGTGCGGTACGTCACCAAGTTGAAAACCTAACTCACCACATCTGGAAAAGCTCATTACTCAATTCCATATGTGACAATATGAGTGAAACATTTGAAACTCCAGAAACCAAGTAGTTCATCTACGCTAAGATCATTTATGAATTGAACAACTTTTGTAAAAGCAATATACAGCTTACAAAACCAATTACGTCTCGGTTTAATTATATACTTTTGGCATCAAATTATAGACATTTTTAATAATAATAATCACTTACTAAAGTATCAAATAAACTAACATCAATCCCATCTGCGNCNNCTAGTNGNAAAAGGGTTAGCNACTAGCCNCGCCTGTNGTAACGANTGTNGTAATATCNATCNATTCGGACNNCCTGGTCTNGGACTGGNCCGAGAACGTNTNGACTACGGGTACNGANNCNNNAGAATTCCAACAGCNCACGNCTCGCCGNATGTAAACTGGCNNNGANANACATATAGANAACATCTANATNTTTACCTGCTTTCNGGACGCTCATCGAGAANCATTGACTAATGATNTTCNNTANCNCTNATTGNTNAGTAATTNTGNCTCGCGTAGNCTCNCCNACCTNCNANGTNACTNGCNGNCCTCTNCNTCGCTNNAACCCTNTCGANNTACNCGTNTTGGCAGGATGATNCCAGTCNGNGTCNTGCATNNTGNGNCTNCGNTTATNCTTCNTGTNAACGTNNTTATCCAAAGATCACGNCNCGTGAGTNGTGCTNNGTTCTACNTGGCGCCAGANGNCGGGTANTGGGNTCTATGNNNAAAAAAAACTGTATGTATTACTATCACAAAAGGTCTGTTCGCAGAGTCAATGTCAAACTGGTTTCCAACTAAAAATCGAAAATATTGGGTTATAAATGCTAACGTGACATTGACATTTTCTGGCTAATGACCAATAGGTGGACATATTCCTCTGATTATTAGTTCGAGATTCTTTGTGCGAACAGTCCTATTGTCACTTGCTCTCGAATGATTCTCTTCAAACTTCATTCTCAGCGTAAAAAAGTCATACTTTGCGCGCTTAATACATAAATAGCTATTAATTTAGAATTAAATACAATATCTCAAAAAGTTACGGAGTTTTTGAATATGTTGTAAGTTAACAAAGGTGGCGTTTTTTACATCTTACAATTAAAACTGGATTTTTGCTATTCACTCTCTACAAAACTCTCCTAGCCAAATTCTGAAGCAATACGCTAATTATAAGAGTTTTGTAAATTTATAGCTGTCGGGGTGACAGTTCACTGATCTTGAGGCCTATTGTACCCTCCGTTACTATAGGATCTGGGCTGAGGCTATAGTCTCATCACACTTCCTCCTCCAGCTTCAAGGCCTTAATAAAGGCCAGCAGCTGAGTCAGTTTTAGAGAAGAAATCTCCCCATCAAACAAGTTGGTCATTATGTTTGAGACTGCATCACATTCACAAAGCAGGTGTTCAGGAGTTTCTTCCTCATCCCCACAGAATATGCAATCTCCGTGTTTTCCTAGGCCTATTCGCTTCAGGTTGCCTCTCAAACTACAATGTCCTGAGAGGAAACCTGTGAGTAAGCGTAGGTTTTTTTTGTTAAATTTTACAAATTCTTTACTCCTTTTTCGATTGTAACCTCCAAGGAGTGTTTTAGAGTGCGCCAGTTCAGTGAATTGTTCTCAGAGCTTGTCTCTTTCGTGTTCAATTTGAGCTGGTTCATACAGGTGACATTCCCCAAGCAACAGATGGATTCTGGTCCTGTAAAAAGTGTCTGGGCACCTTTTTTAACCAGAATGTTTTCTTTCTCAATTCATTTGTGTGCTGGAACCCAGAGCAAGGTCACTTTATTATTTCCGCCTAGTTCATTCAGTTTGCCTAGATATTCCCAGACTATTTTAGAGCTGGCTATGGTTAAGCTCAGCGATGTTATGGCTGCTTGTCAGAATTGCAATACCCTGCTTGCGATAACCGTTGTCCTATTGCGTGAATTTGGCGTATTTTCGCATTGGGCCAAACATTCCTGCTCCTGTTTCCTTGGGTGTCTTGGACCCGTCCGCATACCATTTAATGGTGTGTTCGCTCAGATGGTAAGTAACAGATTCATTGGTCCACTCTCTCTTGTTGCTTAACTTAGTGAAAAACGAACTTAGTTAAAAGTTAAATTTCCTGATAGTTTCACCTTTCGGATACGTCAGATGTGAAATGCTTTTTGATAGAGATGTCCAAGCCTTCCTACTTACCAGCATTCCTCCTCTAACTCCGTTCTTAGCAATTCTAAACAAAGCTGCCTCAGCGGCTCCCTGCACCATGAGTTTCAAGAGTGTGAGATCCTAGCTAATTATTACCAAAATTATTTAATAACTACAAATAAATTGTACTTTTGACACTCTGTATCTCCGACATCCATCCACTTATGGACTAAGATAAGTTGGGTTAGATTTTAGGGACATTCTGTATGCACTAACTGAAATCAAAGAATAGTAGTTTATTTAAAGTACCTTGAGTTGAGTTTTCAAAGAATCCATTCGAACGGCCATTTCAGAGCCGATTTTTTTTACTACTCTATTTTCTATCTGTCGCTGATTTAGAGCTTGCAGCAAAGTTTCCTGCTCAGCAACCATGTCTTTGGCAAAGTTCATTGCTTTATGCAATTGTTTACGACAGGCGCTTCTTGACAGCTGGACCTCGTTTAACGTGTGTTCTAAGTCCAACTGTTTTGCTTCCGATTTTCTGTAATAAAACAATATTGTCATATTATGCTCAAATATATTTGGACAACCAAAACTACTCACTTCACTTCTTTTTCTAGTTTTTACACAATTTTTCTTCCAAAACTTCTTTACATTTCCTAGCACTTTGAATTTTATCGTTCAATTCATTGATTGATTTAGTTTGGGAAGCTATGATTCCTTCTAATTTGGACTTTTCAACTTCGTACTGCGTTTTCAACTCTTCATACCACCTGAAATATGATATTTCCAAATTTTGTTTCACATTTTGTAGGAAAAAGTCACCTTTTGCACTCATTTACGCTTGCAGTATGGCACGGATATGGGAATGTAGTTCTGGCGCTCGTTTTTAAAAATCGTCTTGATTATCTAACATTCCTTTTATTTTTTCTTTAAGAGATGCGTTTTCTGCCCTTAATTTAATGTATTCGTCGTGGACCACTTGGTAGTCTCTCTTCATTTGTTTCCACTGCAAATTAGAGAATAAACCAACTTAAAAACTAAGAATGTGATAAAGATAAAAAAAAGGCGTATAGAAATCAACAATCTCTATAAATTATAATTATATTAATATTTTTACATCTAGCTAGAGAAGGATTCAAGCAGATTAGCAGTGTTGTCACTAACTCATTTAAAACACATATTTTAAAAGCATTTGAAACTATGTAACGTCATTTAAGTGATCACTTACCTTTAGATTCATAAACCTTAAAATCTCTTCTATTTTATCTTGCTTATCGCACATTTTTTAATTAAAGCGTCATTCTGTTCCTTGGTGGATTTCAGTTCCCTCCTAATTGACTCCAACTGGCCAGCCACTTGGCACTGCACGTTTCATCTTCAGTAAAGTTTTTTGTACAAATTTTCATTCTCTTCCACGATTTCTTTCATTTTTCCAGTAAATTTGCAAAACTCAACTCATACCCCTGGATTATATTATCTTTTTCGTTAATCGTGTGTCCTGATACGCATCTGTAAAAAAACAATAGTATTATAACATGTGCATAGCAAAAATCAAGTGAGATTTGATAGTTGTTGCGTGGTAACATTGAGCAGCCCTATTGCCAGGTTTATACAGCTGATATATTTAATATGTATTCTCACAAAAGAATTATAGTTTCGTTGTTATTTACAAATCAGTGAGTGATTTTTGGTCCGGTTTGTCTGATTCTAATGACTAATGAGAAGTCTCTATATCCATAAACAGAAAACCAAATTTCCTGGAATCTTTACCTCAAAATGTACATAATACACCACAAAGTTAATATTGCGTCTGAAAGATAGATTTTTGAATTAGTAATCCTGTAAGTACCTATTCTAAGATATGACTATCTCCTTTTGTAAAAAAACAGCCGGCAAGTTACTAGCCAATTATGATTTTTTTTAAATAACGACTTAGATAATCGTGGGATGAGGAGCTTAACAGAAACACCCAATTAACTATGGTGCGACGTTTCATGATCTAATTGTCTGAGGAATTAAGAACTGAGAGCAACGCACTGGCAAAGACTTCCAGAACTGAGGCAGGCCAAAGATCTCCTCGGCAATTTTAACCAAGCAAGATCGAAGACACTGATTAACCTCAGCAAAATTAGTCTCAAGGCATTAACGGGGTTTCTAACGTTTCATTGTCGACTAACACCTAAGGAAGCTAGGCCTAGAAGAGGACAGTACCTGCAGGTTCTGCGGAGAAGAACCAGAAATACCCCACTACATCTTGGTGGAGTGTTATGCTGTACGCCACAGAAGATTAAACACACTGGGATTACACCAGCTGGCTGTGGAAGTAATACCTCGAGCAGACCCACTCAAGATCCTGAAATTCCTAATAGAACTAAATCTTGAGGGATGCTATGAACAAGGAAACCTTGAGATAGCAGAAAAAGATGGGGTATAATAGATCTAATCAGGTCGCAGTACATCTGTCACCATCCACACCTACCATTAGCATTACAATGTGCAGGAAACTGATAGTCATTCCCTATAACTTTATGTTGTTTCAAAGCGGATGCAAAAATTCAGCCATTAGAAGATTATTGGGTTACCAAATGATGTGGCTACTACTTTAAAAAAAACACGTTTTTTACGTTGGGGACGTGTCAATGGCATCAATCAATACATCGTTGAAAAGTAAATTTTAAGCTCTTTCCGATGTTGCAAAACAATAAAATGTCGTCTATAAGATTTATCGAAGTTATTATACATAACTTGAAAACAAATGATACATCTCTTCTGAAAAAATCATCAAATATTTCTTAAAAATTGCTTTAATAATGTCTTTATTTCAAAACTGCCATTGACGTGGTTTAGAAACTAAAAGGCAATTTTTAAAATGCAGTGTTGCACATTTTTTCATTTTTTTTAGAAAACGAGAAAAGATGTTCTAATTTGGAAACCATGTATGAGTTTCTCATAAAATTCTCTAAAACTTTCTCCATTTAACCGACCATGTATCTCTAAAGATAAACTTGACACCAATCCATCACCAATTTGACTCACTCTGTAGACAATTTTCTTTTCTATACACCAGAAACAATGCAGGTTGTTTCGGCTGTGACATCATCTGACTATACTTTGATTTATCGTATTCCAACATACCTAATAAAGGTCCTAAAGTGTGGCTGTTTACCGTTCCCCAGGATATAGGAGTGTGCCTGTGGTTCTGATGTTCTCCTGACAAAGCGTTAATCACTTCGTTCTCCCTGTATTGAGTGGTGGTGGACTGTTGAGAGTGCAAGTGAGAGTACTTTTCAATGGTGATGTTATGTTGACGCAATTTTTCTTGATATCGTTCCAATTGGGCGTTTAATCTGAAGAAGTTCAATTTAAAAAAAATGCAGACCACATGGTGAATTAGATTTACCTGAAAACTACTATTTTCAGCATTCCTAAGTCCTCATTTACTTCAGTGTTGTTTTTCCTTAAAGTCTGGTTTTCTTGAGTGAGTTTGTCGATTTGGTGCTTGACTTCTTCGCATTTTCTGCATACTTTACTGATCTCCAGCTGGTTGTATAAGTCCTCGTAAGATTGTTCTGCAGTTCCAAATATCGGTAGCGGATTCCTTCATTTTCTGTGTAGACTTCAGAGTTAACGTTTTGTAGATGACTAATCTTTTCTTTGAGTTTCAATATTTTTTTAACAGATAAATCCTCAAGCTCATTGAACTTGGTGACAATCTCTTCATTATCTCTGGAGAGTCTTTCGATTTCCTTGCTGAGTGATCTTTTGCTATTTGCTGGATGTCTGGACGAGTCCTCGTTCAGGTATTTCAATTAATTACTTCACTAATGTTTGCGCCACTGCCTTCATGTTTGCTTCGGTGCCTTCTGGAACTGAAATTTGCTGAATACGATTTTCTTCGGTTTGTTTTGTTCTTGTCTGCCTTTCTCCGGCCTGTGCACCGCACTTCAACTATTTTTTTCGTGGTTTTGCCGATGGAATTTCATTGCTTATCATTATTATCTAGGTGCCACCTAAAACAAAAAAAAAATCATGATTCTCTAAAACAAAACCAAACACAATGTAATAGCTGATTTTAAAGTGTGAAAACTACATAACAAAACTGATGCGAAATCAATCGATGATTGTGGGGTCGTAATGCGAAAAAGACAATTTCCAATTATTTGCTTACCTTTGATCGGGCACTTTTAGAGCACTTATTGTCTAAACAACCAACAAATGGATTAATGCCAGAATAGCATAGTAGTGACTTTTGGAAGACGGTTTTGTTTGTAAACAAACGTTTTACCTGCATGTTTTACTGTGTTAATTTACAAAGTAGCGTTACTATGGTGATCAAGCTAAAGGGGAAAGTGGTCAAAGTACAAAATAGTAGTACAGTTACGAGGGGCTAACATAAAGTAACTTAAAATACAATCACTACAGGGTGTCACTAAAAGACAGCTGGGATAAAAATACTCCAAACCTTCCACTAACAATTTTTTTTGTTTCAGAAATATGGACTCGCCAGTATCCAATTTCTTAAACACAGTTTTACCATTTGCAATAGTGGTAAATAACATAAATCCCAACTGTACCTTCTACCAAGAACTGGAATTTGGACAAATTTACTACATCTTCAATAAGGAATACCCAAAAAATTACACTGCTAAATCGGCTTGCCAATGGACAGCAATCAGTCCAATAAATTCAAAAATTCTATTGTCATGTGGAGAAATTTCAATGCCCAAGGTAAGTTTAAATTCAAAATTCCAAGAATTTTTTAAAATAATTGTATGGTTTTCTTTAATATTACAGTTTTATGTGTTTTATAAAAATTACATTACAACAGTAGTACCTACAGTACAGTGTATTTTTGTTTTTTTTTACCAACTGACATACTGCCAAATTCCAGCCACAAATCTCACCATAATGATATTAGGAGTGCCTTTTGCGCACCAACATGTTTGCGAAAACTTAGTCTACGCATACCAAAACAGCAAACTTGTTGGAAAATTGGAAACTTTGTGATTAAGCATTTTAGCACAAACTAGTTTTTCAGTAACTAGATATTGTCAACGTTTTACATTTATTTTACCAACCTAAACTTTTTTTAGTGCGTCACTAAAGTTACAAGACATTTTTCTGCAACTACATGCTCAATTTAGAAACTTTTATGTCAGTTACAAATTTTTTTGCATCAGCTACAGTTTCCAAGCTATTCTCAAAAGAGTCCGAAATCACACGGAGTACTACAAATTATAATTTTCAATCTATGTTCGAATGTCAAAAATAATTTGTTTTCAAATAGTTATTTATGCAACAGGTGCAAAAAGTATATCTTTTTTGCACGCAAGTAAAAGTTGTTATATGAGACTGAAAAACCAGTTTAACAACACGTAAGTGCAAACATTTTTTTATAATGTCATGCAAAAAAGTACACTTTTTGGAATGTTTTTGACTGCAAAAGTTCTCTACTTTTTCGCACTAGTGCAACAAAGTTTTTGCACTATTTTTATATTTGCTGTGCTTTTGTTATCAAACAAGTCGATTTTATAAAAAAATTTGTATGCAGCCCATGCAAATAGCCCTTTTTTGCATTTACGTGTTGTTACTCGAATTTCGGTCTCGTATAAAATAACTTTCACTTGCGTGGAAAAAAGTACTTTTTCTAATTATGGCATATAAAGTGACACTTTTCAAAACTGATTAGAGTGACAAAACGTTTTACTTTATGTAACTAGTTACATAAAGTGATCACTTTATGGTAACTGGTTAAGAAAAGTTCATTTCATCACTCCCTGTTTTTATGCATTTCCGTAGAAACATATGGGCGACATCCATCATAACATGTCGTTGTCACTGTTTATACAAGGTGCTATGAAAGTGAATATTTGTGTTAAATCACTTTAAAAGATGGTTTTTACCACTTTTGGTCAAAAATTAGAAAAAATTATGTATGCAACACGTTTCGAAAATGTCTTATTGTGTAACTCATTCAAATTGTAGGACCTCGCTGCGCTCGCCCTACAAAACATTCATTCGTTACACAAAATCGAACTTTTCTTAACTGGTTACATAAATAGCTATTTCGCACTTTTTGCATAAATAACTATTTGGCATGGGTTGCATATACATTTTTTTATAAAATCGACTAGTTTGATGATACAGGAACAACAAATACATATAGCATAGTGCAAAAAATACTTTATTGCACTAATGTAAAGAAGAGGAACATTTTGCACTAAAAATCATTAAAAAAGTGTGCTTTTTTGTACGATTTTGGAGTTTAGTAAAACTACTAGATAAAAGTGGAAACAGGACTTCCAAAATTAGACAATAGCATTTTCGAGGCAAAAATGGTATTTCTGAGAGATTAAGTTAAAAAGAATTGAAAAGAGAGAAGAAAAGCCACCAAAATTAAACAACATACATTTTTGCGGCGGAAATGGTATTTCTATTTCATTAATGAAGAAGAATTGAAAAAAAGCACGGCAAGGCGCCAAAGAAGACATTACAATTTTCTGCTAGATTGAATAGAGAGAAAAAAATAAGAAAAAAAAAAGGGTTAGATTAAAAGAAGGAGAATTGAAAGGAGAGAAGAAAAGAGGAATAAATGGAGCCAAAATGAATGGATATATATATATATATATACAATCTTTATTCTACAAAAGAAAAGGCTATCGGCCCTAGTGGCCTTTCTGCCCATTGTAATAACAGCATTATAGATTAATAATATACACTATTTATAAGCTATCTCTATGTATGTACAATCTTAATAATACAATACTTATAACTAGAATTAATGTATGTCTTGGTAGTGTTCTGTCAGAGTTGTGTTTGGCGTCAGTTATCGTGAGGTTCGGGTCTGTCGGGTGAGGCATAACTATTAATTATTGTCCAGTTGTCTTTTTTGTTTTTCCATTTTGTTTGTATTTTTTGATGTCGGTCCGTTATTTTAATTAAGTTAGTCCGTTCATACAGTAGGTCATTAGATGGGTTGAAAAGAGGATTTCTGGAATGAATGGATTAAGCGCCAAAATTGAATTTTATCAGGTTTAGGGCCAGTCATTTAACTTTATTCCAGAAAAATTTTCTATAGAAACAAAACATTAATTGGGTAAACCATTTTGTTTCTTATTTAAGATTGTACCAAATACATCACTGGTTACCTAAATGTCAATTTCATAATTTAAGTTAACAACAGGTTGGCAGATGTTTAAATAACAAATCAAAGATCAGGCAGATTTGCACAAACAATTTTGTATTTTGTTCAATACATACGTTTTTTTTTCAGTCACTGAACTGTTTCCAAGATCGAATAGAAATATCATCGAGTGAAAATGATCATCATAAGTATTGCGGAAATGGCAAATTTTCCTTTATATCGACGCAGAATACCCTAAATCTTGGTACTGTATTACCTATAATATTGTATTGAAGGTGGGAATTATATTGTGGCATTTTTCAGTTTTACGTTCCACTGCCTGGTCTAAAGGAGGTCGATTTCTGTGCACTGTAGTAGCAATTGATAATCCCCACAAGGATGAAACCTCAAACGCATTTCAGAAACCTCTAAATGCTGCTCCTTGTACTTGTGGGTGGAAAAACGATGTAAGTTTGATATACCTATGTAATTTATTGAAATTTGTATTACTGTTAATATTGGAGGAATAATTGATAGAATCGTGAACAAAATGTATCCTCTGAAACAACATATTCCTTCAGAGTGAAGTAGTAGTTCATGATATATTGTGGAGAAGGTTGTTATCCTGAGTTCCATTATTCTTTCTTGGTAGAAAATGTATCTGTACCCAAAGGAGTGGTCCCCAAAGGTTGCTCTTAGAACATTATCATCTTTTTCCAATTCAGTTAAATCACTTTATTGGTTAGACATTTTTTTATTAAATTAAGTAAAACAAAAAGACAAGAAACCAAGGGATGCAAGAAAATGTTTAACGGAAATTTTCTAATCCTATAACCAAATAAACAGAAAACTAGATACAATCCACAAAGCTGAACTGTTTCAAAAAATTTAAATAAACTAAATCTAATCAGCAAAAATTAGTACTAAAAAAATTAATGGCTTTCTTTCCCAAACACTTCAGGGGACAAATTCTTGAAAGCAGGGAACGGAATTCTCAAGAGAAGTGTTGTTGATAGAATGTGACAGAAGCAGCTGGCAATGGTGGATTCCTGTCACATTCTACAGGTATTTCTCTTGATAATTCCCTTCCTCGTTTCATGAATACGCACCCAGTAGATTACCCTGTCACGTCGCTCTGTTTTGTCTGTCTCTGGTTTAATCACCCTCCTCGTTCGTTGATGGATCCGCTTATGGGTTCATCAATTAAGGTACCGATCACTTCAGTAGATCACCCCATCACGTCGGTCTACCTCCGGTTTAATTGCTTTACTCGTTCGTTGATGGATCCGCTTATGAGTTCATCAATTTTAGGGCATCGATCAATTCACATAGATCGCCTCCTCCTCTAACAACGAAGCAACTGTAGTATACAGGGTAATTCAAATTCGACCCTCACCATTGGGATCTCGGAAACTATAGGAGATACGAGAAAGTTTAAATTGGGGCAAAGTTGCGCAATGTAAAGCTCAACCAAATGCAGTTTTAAAAATTTCGATTTTCCGAGTACTTCCAAAGATATCCGAAAAAAACTGAAAATTTAATTTTTTGTTTTTATTTATTTCTAATCTTATTTGAAGAGATATTCCAAAACTCAAAACACCTTTTCATTGCCACTTTTTTCAGCTATTCGATGATGGATTCAAATTTGCCACACGACGTTTCGTTTTTTGGCAGCCATCATCAACTTTCTTTTTTCTTAGGGGCGCCATATTGGATTTTAGCCCACCAAATAGTACGTTTTATTCTGATTTTAGTGATGTATAATAACTTATGATTTGCTTCATAAATACAAATAATTTCAATAAAAAACTATTTTTACTTTAGTTATTGGCTTTGAGTTAATGGGCCGTTTCATAAAATGTCATTATTTGACAGTAATTGTCAAACACGATAATTCGGACGATCATTAGAGCTTTTAGAGATTTTACCTTAGTTAGCTTTGAGTTAATGAGACGTTTTATGAAGATTACTTGGTAGTACTTGTCACACGCAATTGCCTGAACATACTTAGTCACAAAGGTGTACACGTGACTTAAACCGGTTTATTCACTCGAAGAGCTTAGGCCACTCGCTACGCTTGTGGACCTAGTTATTTCTTTTCGTGAATAAAAAATGGTTTAAGTCACTTGCTGCAAAGTAACTATTAAATCACTCTGAATGACATTCGCCTATTTACAGATGTAAACAAACAAACATCAATGTTACATCTACGGGGCGCGGTGCAAATTTAATAGAACTGTAATTTTAGTTTTTTTTTTATATAAAAAGTCGAAATTTAATAAACATACTGTATAAGACACGTGACTTAAACCGGTTTATTCACTCGAATAAATATGAATGAATAAAAAATGGTTTGTCACTTCCCAAAATAAATAACTATAAACTTGCACTTAACATTATAAAAAATTGAAATTTTGCAAAAATGAAGTTCTAAAATGATGATCTTTCTCTTGGAAACATCAATTAAGTTAGAGATAATGCTAACAAATCTCTTTTTTCTGATTAACCTAAATAGTTCAGCAATGCTTGTATAATAATTTACATTTTTCTGCGGTGGGTTTCTTTTCTAGATACATTTTTAACTATGATTGACGCTCTAATGATCGTCCGAATTATCGTGTTTGACAAGTACTGTCAAAACAATGACATTTTTTAAACGGCCCATTAACTCAAAGCCAATAACTAAAGTAAAAATAGTTTTTATTGAATTATTTTGTTATTTATGAAGCAAATCATAAGTTAATTATACATCACTAAATCAGAATAAAACGTACTATTTGGTGGGCTAAAAAATCCAATATGGCGCCCATAAGAAAAAAGAAAGTTGATGATGACTGACAGAAAACGAAACGTCGTGTGGCAAATTTGAAAATCCATCATCGAATAGCTAGGAAAAAGTGGCAATGAAAAGATGCTTTTAGTTTTGGGATATTCTCTTCAATAATAAGGTTAGAAATAAATAAAAACAAAAAATCAAATTTTTCAGTTTTTTTTTTTCGGATATCTTCGGAAGTACTCGGAAAATCGAAAATTTTTAAAACAGCATTTGGTTGAGCTTTATATTGCGCAACTTTGCCCCAATTTAAACTTTCTCGTATCTCCTATATGTTCCGAGATCCCAATGGTGAGGGTCGAATTTGAATTACCCTGTATACGTACTCCAGGATCCTGGCAAGAACACGTGAGGAGCAGTCACCGTTTATTCGTTTAAGTTCAGCTTCTCAGATAATGTTTTTCTTGATAAAAATGGCTTTTTCCAAAACTTTCGCCTTTGACAATTTTTTTTGTTTCTAAACATTGTTTTTAGAAACCAAAAACCTACTGCCGCCACTAGTTACACCTATTTTACCTATCCTATACGCTTCTGGCCTAAAACTCTAGCTATTTATGTACACTTTTCCGCACGATCGTAGGAAAAACATTTTAAATTCTAATTTGGGTAATTATTTTTTTTAGAAAAGGATTTACGGCGGTCATGAAACGAAGGTAAACGAGTATCCAGCTATGACAGCCCTGATTGTCAACAACCAACCGTCTGTATACTGTGGGGCCACCATTATATCAGAAACATACGTTTTAACAGCAGCTCATTGTGTTGCTGGCATGACTGCTCGTTCAATTTCTGTTTTGGTTGGTGACCATGATATTAGTGTAGGTATGTTGTATACGTTTACCTACACAGAAAACACTGTGCGTTTGCCATAGTATGATTGTAGAATGTTTTGATTTGAAATTGTTTTAATGCTGTCCATTTCATGTTTGTAAAAATTAAGTCTTCCCAACAATATCTCATAATAAATATAGACAAAATCACTATTTTTTGGAAGATTTGGATTTTGGTATATGTTAAAGTTTACACTGATTGTTGAATTTGTAACTACGAGAAGCAGGTTGAATTATTCTCTATAGCAAACATTTAGTTTAAATAAAAACGTTTTTAGGTACTGATACGTCATCGTCAGCGATCTACCAAGCTCTGCAAATTATTATACATCCCAATTACAGTAGGATCGGCTACTATAGTGACGTGGCGTTAGTCAGAGTGTCTAACATAATTTTCAGTGAAAATGTCGGCCCTATCTGCTTACCTTTTAAGTACAGTGGCCCGCGCCAAACATTCGATGGAGAAACAGTTTCAATTTTAGGTAAGAGATCACTCATTCATAAACATTGAAAAACAACAACTTATCGATTTTCAGGTTGGGGTCAAATGGAATTCCAAGGATCCAATTCTAACACTTTACAAGAAGCTAATGTAAGAGTCATCACCAACTCCAAATGCCAGGAAACTTATAGTGTTATTTCTTCCCAAATATGCACATTTCATCCCGAGATGGACAGTTGTCAGTTCGATTCTGGTAACTAACGTTATAGTATATTAAGTATCGATCGCTGACAAAGGTTTAGTCTGAGATCAGTAAAACTGTTACTGTTCGTGATGCTTACACTATTCATTTTTCATTCAAGTCGTACAAAATAGTTATTTTTGTACCAAGGGCGTAAAACGCAAAAGAAGCATTTGATTATCAAAAATTATCAATTACCAGCCTTCAAGTATCTCATATAAGAAGAACCTATTCCGATGGCACTATCCGATGGCACCTATTTCTACTATCCTCTAAAATGATGGCAAATTTGCTGAACTCGAGAAAACAGCCAGTAAAATATGCCTTCAGTTGTTGCCAAAAAAGTCATCAAGAATATTGTATGAAAAGTCATACCAAGATTTTGTTAAATGGTGTGATCTAAGGCAAGTGACGTGCATAAATGAAAGTGCTGTGTTGGTTTATTTCAATGAAAGACAAGATTTTGAAGCCTTCAATGTTATGGTCAGTCTACTCAATGTTGAAGTCGACAATAATTGTTTATAGAGACATCGACATCAGTAAGTTCCCGAAAGTGATCGCATTTCTAAAACGACGTTCGGAAGGATATATTCCGAAGAAGTCCAGTATCTTTACGAGGCAGGAAATCAAGAGATTTTTTGCAACTGCTCCAGATGAAAGCTATTTGCTCCATAAGGTTGTTATAAGCTTCGGGATTGCAGGAGCTTGCAGAAGAGAGGAGTTGACGAATTTACTGTTTGGTGATGTTACCATTATGGACTCATCTATTTTGGTACAACTGCGTCAAACAAAAACGAAGATTCCAAGAATATTCACTATTGTAGACTGCAATAACGGAGACAATTTGAATTTCTTGACAGTGACTAAGAAATATATAGCACTGAAACCAAAATTTTCCTACAATCTGCGCTGTTTCTTTTCATTTAAGAAAGGAAAATGCTCTATGCAACCCGTTTGGAAAAATACTATGGGTAAGCTACCCAGTGTAGTAGCAAAGTATTTGAAGTTGCCAAATCCGGAGGGCTATACCGGACATTGCTTTCGGCGTTCTTCCGCAACTTTATTAGCAGATTCAGGAGCAGACCTTTTGGCTGTAAAGCGTCATGGAGGTTAGCGCTCGTCGAGTGTAGCTGAAGGTTACATTGAAGAGTAAAAGGCAGAATAAAATTAAGATAGCCAGAAGAATTGTAAGTTCCACTTCCACGGATGCTTCTGTCGCCACAAAAGAGGTTGCAGTCATTCAGGAAAGCGGATCGATTGAGAAAAGCTTTCCCGGTGTAAACGTTTCCAACTGTAATAATTGTACTTTTAGCATAACATTAAATAAGTAGTAAAGGTTTCGTCGTTATTGGGTTATTTATAATAATATTAAAATTTGTTTTAAAATAAAAACTCGGCTGAGCGTTTTTTTTTTAATTTTAAGCTCATGGGCGTAAAAGTGCTATTTTACGCCCGCAATGAGTTCCCTTAACTTTCGCGACCGAACCGTTTAGTTTCGCGGATAATTTCTGACTCCCCTTTTCCCAACATTTCTCTGCTATTTATTGTAAGGTATTGTGATCCCTTAGTCAGTTCAATTTCTTGATTGCTTGTCTAAGCACTTCATCATTGTCCGAACAATTGATGACTTATTGCTGACTGGCGATTGCAACACCTTAGCTAGCTTCCGTTCTAAAAGGTTCGATTGATTGCTTGTTCGACTTGTTTCGGTCAATGGTTGATTTTTTGCTGACTAAGTAATTAACGAAAATCTACTTGTGACAATATTTTAGGGGGACCGGTTTTCTGGCAGAACCAGGACAAAAAACTTTACCTTATTGGGGTAATATCGACAGGTCCAGCCTGCGGAGTACCGTTGCCTGCTGTAAATTCGAGGGTAACATCAGTTTTGGAATGGATTGTGCACACAACCGGTAATTTTTTAAGGTGAAAATAGTTATAGATAGTCAATTTTGATTTTGTAGGTCAAAATTTCTGCATGGTCTAGCACTATTTCTACTGAAGGTGTTGGAACATACGTTATGTAATCAGAAGACTGTCATTTTGAATAGAATGAAACAATATAATTTCTTTTTGAAATAATTTTTTTGTTTTATTATTATTAACATTTTTTATCTATTAGGTCCGCTATTTTAAATCGAATTAATCTACTAGTAGTAGTAGTAGTAGTAGTAGTATAATGCGGGGGGACCCTAAAAGGTCCGGCGAGTAGGCCTTAAGGCCCTTTTCGCCGTTTCCCCTCAAACCTCCCCACCTTACCACCCCTGACCTACGTCACCCAGACGTCCCGTCTCCCTGACAAAGGCAAGGATCCGTCCCCACTCCAAGGAAGACAGAAGAAGACTCCCTGCAGGAGAGTGTGGAGGCCCCAAGAAAGCGCCTCCTGATAGACGACCAGCGATGGCAGACTCCTAATAGGTGATATGATGTCTCCTCTGCCATTCCACATTGTGAACAAACGGGGCTATCACCAATTCCTAGTAGATGCAAATATCTGTTTAGGCCACAGTGGCCTGTCAGAACCGCAACCAGTGTCTTTAAGGCCCAGCGACTCCTTGACATCAACCATTTGGACTTGGCGTCGCTTGGGATTCCAATCAATTCCTTGGCTTGTCTGCACCCTTCTGCCTTTCTCCACGTCTCTGTGGTACCTTCAAGCGCCCAGTCACTTAGTGCGCTTGCTACTTGTCTGTTGCTTAATCCTATGTGAGGTTCGGCAGTTATTGGACTCTCAGAAGACCCGAGCCGGGTCAGTGCATCGGCCCGCTCGTTTCCCGCAAACCCCATATGTGCCGGAATCCACACTAGGTTTACCTGCTTCTGCTCTGCCACTTTGTTCAAGGCATCCCAGCATTCTTGAATTAGTCTGTTGCCCATCCTGGCTCTACAAAGTGCCTTTAGGACAGCCTGACTGTCGGAGTAGATCTCAATCACTCCCTCTCGCCCTTCTGTAACTTCCTTGCTTGTGGCGATCTCGAGAATTGCAAATAAATCCGCCTGAAAGAGGCCGTCCACCCCCCCAGCGTAAAATATGCCCCCTTGTTGGTGTCTTGTCGGTACACTTCCGCCCCGGACCATCCCGTATTGGGAGACTTTGAGCCGTCGCTATACCAGCTTTGCATCCCTTATCGAGAAGTCACTGACCTACTAACCCAACTATTCCTGGCTGGGATTCCTACCTTAAACCTCCTTTCGAACCTCAGTCTTACATCAGGTGCGACCACCTTTGCCCCCAGGATTGGAATATCCCGATCCCGCAGTTGGTTGTCGCGCCTTGTAGAGCCGCATTTCATCCTCTGCAGCGCCGCAGCGTCCTCCCTGCGTATCCACAGAGGTAACTCAGGAAGGCCTAGAAGAACGTTTAATGCGAGACTCGTTGTCGTCCTCATTGCCCCGGTTATTGCCAGACAGGCTAGTCTTTGCAAACCAGCCAGTTTCCGGGATACAAAGGACCAAGGACCCATAACAGATCATCGGCCTTATAACTCGGTGTTTTTTTAGGCCCCAATTAATCTACTAACAATCATTTTACTTTAAATTAAAACCATACCTGTCTACTTCACATTAAGAAAAGATAATACACATATTTTCATCGTGTTTACTTCTACGAAAAAAATAAAGGTCGACTGATAACCAACATAACTATAATAACTTAATGTGACTTAAAGTTAATAGCTAGAAAGCTGTGACTTCCTTGAGGGCTTAAGGTTTCAGGATACTAAACGGCGTTTTTATCACTTCGTGATCACTTAAAGTTTTTCGCAAAACAATTACTTAGTTTATCAAAACATACTAACAGTCCACTTATGTTGAATATAAATACATTTTTGTCACTCCGCGGTTGCACTTTTGTTTAAATCAAAATGGGTAAGTATTGCCAATTTTTGTTTCTACTAGCAGCAATAGATTATAATCTTTATTCACGGTGATGGTATATTAGAAGCATCTAGAGAACAACTCAATATTTTTCACTGCAATTTGGAGTGTAGCCTAGGTTGGGTCCAAACTCTCTTTCTAAAATATTGTGGACTTAACGGTGTTGCCAGATCAGTCGGAAAGAACACCAACTTTTGATTTTCAAATGGAACACCCTGTTTTTAATCTCATTTTTGAATTCCTCGCAAGAAGGCTAGTAATTAATGTTAATAACGGGTGTTCAATAATTGTTATGGTCGTAGTTGGCTGTGGTTCGCTTCCTGGTATGCTCCCTAGGAAGTATTTTCCTAAGGAAGATACAGTCCTCAAAATTTCACTTTAAAAAATGGATTTTTTGCTATAACTATCAGACCGTTGAGGCAATTTTGTTTAAATTTTGAACAAATACTTATGAAATGAATACTCGTTAGGTGATATGAATAACGTTTGTCAAAATTGTTTAATAGCGTTGATACAGGAGGATAATGGTTTTTATTTTCCCACTCTATTTTATACGCTTACTGGATATTATTCAAAAATTACAGTTTTTTTAGTTTCCTTCAATTCAGTTCAATTTGGAGAAATAAGTATTTCTTGTAAAATTTTTATTTAAAATTCTGTTTGCGAGATAATCGAGTTATTACGTTTTAAAACTAAAAAAAAAGAGGAGATTCAAATTTGGTCATCTGGGAGGTTTACAAGTTAATTTTTGACATTGAAAATAGTCAAAGAAATAGGATTTTTGGACTAATTTTCACTGGCGTTCAGTTTTTTAGACTATAAGTAGTGCCAAACTGATCATTCAAGACTTGTGAGAGTCCAAATTTGTACTGAATAGTCTAAAAACTTGTTATTTACTACTAAAAATAATCTTATAATCCGTTTTTTCAGACTGCAATCCAATGTCGAGTGTTTGAAATTGGATTTCAGCAATAAAAAGTTTCGGAAATCAAGACAAAGATTGTTGCTCATAAAACTCATTTTTTACTACATACTAAAAATAGTTTGTTGACTTTTAATGCTAGAAATGACTTTACTATGACTAAAGAGAGTCCACATTTTTTTCAGTACTTTAATTGGTATACAACCCAATTTTCTGGACTGAAACAAGTCTGGAATTCAATTAAACACTGGAAACAGTCAAAATTCATTTTTTTGAACTAATTCATTTCTTAAAATTAGTTTTTAAGACGAATATTGTAGCATTAAGTTCCAAAATAAGCAATAAAAATAGTTCGAACTTCTTAGAAATGCTTCAATTTTTTGAATCGATGAGTGTAAAAGTCAATTTAATAGCGAAGAAGCTTGAAGTGACATTTTAAAGACTATGTATAGTGTACAAACCGGCTTTCAGGCCTTCAACTTTGTGAAGATAGTCTTGAAACTAGATTTTTCAGGCTGAACACAGTCTTAAAGCACTAAAAACAGTTTAGATTTTTCAGAAATGCTCGAATCCCTAGCATTGACGTCTCTAGAAGTCAATTTAATAGTGACAAAGCTTGAAATGACATTTTTAAGACTATAGAAAATTTAAAAATTGTTTTTTTAAGTCTACTATGTCAAAAATTTGGTGAAGGTTGTCTTGAAACTCGATTTTCCAAGCTGAGAGCAGTTTTAAAGCACTAAAAATAGCCAAGAGTTTTAAGAAAATGAAAAGCAAATTTATTTTCAAGACTAAAGTATTGAAATTTGGTTTCATATTATGAAAACTTACTTCAAATTCTAATTTTAAGCTTCTGATGTTACTTTTTATTGGTTCAGAGTAACTTTTTGTGGTGTCCAGGTTTCAAGGTTTAAATGTGTGAATTTGTAGGCCAAAATTTTATAAATAGGAGTTTTTCTTGTCTACAGGTCAATTCAATACGAAAAACCTTTCGATTTATATGAAAACTGTGACGACTGACTACAAAGACAGTTTTTAAGCCTCTCAAGTCCAATTTCAAGACTAAAGTCTTTCAATTTGTCTGAAAACTATGAAAACTGGTTACAAAGACAATTTTTAAGCTTGTCAAGTTAATTTTCACCGTTCTAAAGTCAATTTACTGGTTTCTATGTCAATTTTCAAGACTAAAGTCCTTCAATTTGTCCGGAAACTATGAAAACTGTTTAAAAAAATAATTACATTTGTTTTTTCCATATTTAAAGCTACTTAATGTTTTTTAAACCACTCAGAAGTCATAATAAACAGATCTCTTCCAGACTGAATTAAAGTGCTGATTTCCTCCTGACCTACAAGTAAATTTGTGTCATCTGCAAAGTTGACAATTTTTTCATTTTCTTTTGCTATAGAATTTAGATTATTCATGTAAATTACAAAAGAGTAGTGGCCCCAGAATACTGCCCTGGGCTATTCCGTGTTGATTTTCTTTTATATTTGATGTGTATGGCTTGCCTTCCTTAAATAGTTTAACCTCCTGCTGTTTCCTATGAGATATGTAAGAATCAAACAAACTTAGTGCCGTACTTCTAACTCCACGGACACCTGCTTGGTCATAATGACTAGTTGTCGATTCCATAACTACAAAAGATATTTGTCAAATTCAACTCTGGTTCAAACTTAGCACAAGCAGGTGTCCGTATTCAGATTAGTATGGAGTTCGATTTTACGAAGCTAGGTATAGGAAGAGTATACATAGAATTGTTAGTTGCATTTAAAAAAACGAACTTCTGGCAGTTTTTCTATCTATCCGACTTAAAGGAAAATATTGACCACCCAGTAGGTTTTTTCATTTTCATTCAAAATTCAAAAAAAAAGGTCACATAAGCAAACCTTTCAAAACTTGACAATTTAATGAATGGTTAGACTACCGTTTTGCTGACAAATTCACTATTTTTATGAAATATCTAAGAAACGGTGCAAGACAGGTATAGGGAAGTATTAACATTAATTACTAGCCTTCTTTCGAGGAATTCAAAAATAAGATTAGAAACAGGGTGTTCCATTTGAAAGTTGATGTTCTTTTCGACTGATCTGGCAACACCGCAAAGTTCAAAATATTTTAGATAAAGAGTTTAGTAACGAAAAATATTGAGGCGTTCTCTAGATACTTCTAATATACCATCAGCGTGAATCACCCTGTATTAGGTCAACAGTGAAGAGAACAAGAAAATCCAGAAGAAACACGTGAATAATTTAATACTGTGATACCACCAACAACTTTTAAGTTTAAATTTAGATTAGAGAGGGTCACTTATTAGTAAAAATAACCGTAACAATCAAATCAATATAATTTGACGAAAGCTTTAAAGGAAAAGAAATAGCCTTGTAAACTGGCAAAACTCGAAGCCAAGGTTTACTGACAAAAGTAGCCTTATAAAAGCGGTTATCCGTAACTAGAAAAACTGCTGGAATACAATTGAAGAGAAATTCCAGGTTAACAAAATAATAAACTGTTAAGAGATTAACGGCGCCATCCAGGAGGATTTTTTACTGATTAGGATGCTTTAACTTTATGTTGCTTATTGATACAGTGACATTTTTCGAGTTCTTTAATCATTTATACATACTTTTTTAGATGTAACATGGGTGTTACTCGCATTACTAACCACTGTAAAAGCTCAATCTTGCAATCACCAATTGCAAGTAGTACCAGGACAAGAATATAACATCGCTAATCCGAATTACCCTAATAGATATGTGCAAAGCACTACTTGCATTTGGACCTTAAATACTTTAGCAGGATCTAATGTTGTATTGTCTTGTTATCTTGAACTACCTTTGGTTAGTACACTTTTATTACTTGATCAAGTTATTAAAATATAGTATATACAATTTTAGAGCCAAAACTGTGTTCGAGATAAATTGCTTGTGTCTCTAGTTGGTGATAACCTTTTCAGAAATGCCAGCTCGTTTTGTGGCAATAACTCATTTACTGTGCATAGTCAAGCGAATATTCTAACTTTAGGTGAGTAAACTATTTATTTTTTTTTAATTTGTATTAATGGTGATTGTTAAAAGAACTGTATAGTCCCATTGGAAGCCCAGGAGGAAGATTTCTATGCTCAACTACTGCAGTTAGAAGTGAGGACAGCAGATCAACTCAACCTCCGCCAGCTGCGGATGGCGTTTGTGATTGTGGTTGGAGGCAAACGGTAAAAAACCTTTAAGTAAATAATTAGTTTGGACGCAATACACGATGTAGTTAATTGCTCTAGACCAGCGATAATTTTAATAATAATGGATTTACGATAATGAGCAATTAGTCAAGGCTAAAAACATGGATTAGGTTATAAGCAGTTAATGCAAAAAATAATTAGTTGTTCGATAATTCGCTAAACAAATTGCATTAATATGTAGAGGTTCTTCAACTTGATCCAAAGAAAAATAATAAATCCATCCGATAAAGATTGGTTGGATTTGATTGTTTCACTGCTGGCATCAGTGCTGATGGGTCTCTTACCAATATCTAGCTTGTAACTTTGAGGCCCGGTTGTACAATCACAGTTCAAAGACCGGTTCAATTGAACTGCTACTGGTTAGGGTTGTTAAATTTAAGTTAAGCCTTTAAAACAAGTCACAAATATTGCAATGAGAAATGAACGTTAATAGTAATTAAGATACCAACGGCATTATAATGCCTGTGGTGGCTTCAAAGTTTAATGTCCGAATTTCATTCTGTAGATATGTATTTAAAAAATGGTCAGAGGGCATTATAAAAAATAATGCCCTCACCTGAGGCCATTATGAAAAATAACGCCCTAGGGCATTCATTTCTTAGATAATTGACCTTAATAGGTGTCATTTTGATGAAATAATAGCCCTGTCGGACATTAATAGACTTATGTCACTTGTAATTATTTTTTCTGTGACAAGAGAATTAGAGATTCAAAATCAAATTAATAAAATTCAAACGCTTATAAGTTTTGAGGTTAGAACGTTTTTTATTTTATAGTAATCAGAAGTTTGAAGTTGAGCATTATGACATCTTATTCTTCTTCTTCTTGAAATAGGCTTTCAGCCTGTTTTTCCAGCTTTCAGGAGTTCCTTGCGACGTCGACATCCAGCTATCCCTCCACCTCTTTGGTGGTCCTCTTTCCGTCTGTCACAATTTAGCTATTCTATTGTCTTCCATTCTGTTGATGTGTTGATTCCACTCTTGCCGTCTCTGCCTCGTCAATCTTACAATGTCCTGTATGTCGCAGATTCGTCTTATTTCTTGGTTGGGTATTCTGTCACATAGCGTGAGTCCCGTGATACTTCGGAGCGTTCTCATCTCTGCCGTTCGGGTTATGCTTTTGGTTCTGCTGGTGTCTGCCGTGGGTTCTGCGGCATATGTGATTATTGGCCTTACGCATGATTTATATGGTCTTTGCTTCTATTTTTAGGAACTGGTTTTTCCATATAAAGTCTTTCAAAAATCCGGCTATTCTAGAAGCCTTATCTATTTGATTCTTTACCTCAGATCTCCTGTCTTGATAGGCGGTTATTTCTACCTCTAAGTATCTGAAGGACATCACCTGTTCTACTATTTCGTCGTTAACAGCTAGTTTGCATCTTCTTGTAGAGATTTTGTCTTGTTTATCACAATCGACATATTGTAGCGTTTCGCTGTCAGGTAGAATTGATGAAGTAGTCTCTGCAGCTCATCTTCGTTTTCTGATCTAATTACTGCTTCATCCGCGTAGCACAGAATTGTTATTTCTCCTTTGTTAGTTCTGTAACCATGCCCCGCGTTTTTAACGTCTTTTATTATTCCGTTCATGATTAGGTTAAAGAGTACCGGGCTTAGAGAGTCTCCCTGTCTTATTCCTGTTGATATGGGCACTTCTTGGGTCAGGGCGTTTTTCACAAGTATTCTGGTCGTTGTATTGATGTTCATGTTTTCAATAGTTCTAACTATTTCTTCCGGATGCTGCCCCGTCTCAATATGGTTGTGATGTCATTTAGCCTCACTCGATCAAACGCTTTGCTCAGATCTATGAAGCACATATACGCCGGTTTCTCGTATTCGATTGATTTCTCGACAATTTGTTGAATGATGAATATGGCGTCTGTGGTAGACCTGTTTTTCCTGAATCCCTGTTGTTCTTCCATTATGGGTATTTGTTCTGAGATGATACCGCATATGATTTTCGTGAATAGTTTCATCACGGCGCTTAGGAGAGTTATTCCTCTGTAGTTTCCTGGTTGTTTTTTGTCACCTTTTTTGAAGATAGGGTTAGTGATGCTTTTCTTCCAGTCGATTGGTATAGTTCATTTGTTCATCAGTTGTTTCATTATGACATGACATATCAAAAGACAGGGATTTTATTTGCCATTTGTCAATAATATTTTTTTCTTAACTGAAACAATTGAAATATTAATGAAAATTTCCATGAAACTTTCATAAACCATAACATTTTTTAAATTTCTTAGATTTCATTGACTTTTTATTGAAATTTCAGATATTTCATAAAATCCAGATATTTCCGAAATTTAGAGGGAATCGCGGAAAGATTCAAACATTTCATTAAACTTCTGATTGTTTCAATTTGAAATTTCCAAGCTAACAATAACCCTACTACTGGTATTTGAACTTTGCCCTATAAAATGAGTTTCTTACTTGAACCAGGTTGAAAGGTTGAACCACTGCTGTACAACTGAGCCTTACATACATACGACATACATTAACTGGTTCTCCCTCGTGTGGGTTCCGGGATATTTCAGGTATCCCAGAAAATAAATAGGTAGATCAACTGGCAAAACTGGGTGTTCAAAAAGTACCCGTTAGTTCAGAGCAAATGGTGGGGAGCGCCAATAGCAAGGTGATCCTGTCAATACAATCCTTAACTCAGCAGCTGTTTCAAAAACGCTGATACTCCACCACAGGTTCTGAGTCAGGCTAAGGAACTCATCACTGGCATCTACCAAAAATACGAAATATCTGCTGGAATTAAGCAGATATAATCTGAAGACGGCTAGTGACCTGAGACATCAGTACTTGACAGGTATTATCGAGGATCCTATTTGCCGATGACGCTGAGAGATTGAAGAGTCGACAGGATATGTCTTAATGAGGTATCCAGCCTTCACTCGTACATGGTCGACATTCAGACAGTTTATAATGACGCCCAGGGCAACCAGAGAGAGATGTTTATCAGTGGAAAACCCATTCCATTGACTGTTCATCGACAAATTAGAGTTCATACCTTGTCAGCTAAATAAGCCAGATTCTCAAGTTTCAGTCCATGAATAACCGAGATCAGAAAACTTTGGTTAAGTTTGAAGCTCTCTAGCAGCTAAACTATCTAATCAATCAACCAATGCTTATGTACAGTTGGAAAGCCCATTTCATTGGCTATACATCAACATGTAAAAGTCCATACCTTGTCAGTCAAACAAGATAGTTTCTCAGGTTTAAACAAAACAATGCATTATGCGGTGTAATCGGACCTAATCCATAGTTTTGCAGCTTTACTTGTCTTCATACAACATTAGAATTTTTGGCATATTTTTATGAAATTATCAAGTTTTTCTAAATTTCAAGGTAGAACAGAAAGAAAGAGATACCTATAGTAAGACATTCTTTAGATCTTCTTCGCTCGATTGATTTGCCCTACAAATATATTGTTATCCAGTACAAAACCAGAAAAAAAACCCTTCATCCAGCTATGTCACTTATTCTCATCAAGTATAATCTCAAGTTAACAAACTCGCAATAATAAGCAAAAGGCTAAGGTAAAGTAACTAAAGTAATCTAATCAAATAATAGAAAGCTAGACTAGGCATATAGGAAAAGTGTTTAGTATTTAAACATTTCTTAAGAGAAACCAAAAAACAAAGAACTGAATTAATTTCAGAATCGCATTATCGGTGGAGTAGAAACTGGAATACATGAATTTCCCTTTATGACCGGGTTATTCTACAACAGAAACCTGATATGCGGAGCTAGTATAATCTCAGACAGATTTGTGCTTTCGGCAGCTCATTGCGTGTTCAGACTAGCCGTTAATAGCCTTCTGTTGATAGTTGGCGACCACGACCTGTCCACTGGTACACTACTTTAAGTTGATACTTAACTGAATCATTACAACTTTATTTTAACAGGAAGCGACACGTCAAACACCGCAATATATAACGTTGACGCTTTTGAAACTCATCCGTTATACAATAGTTTATCACAAAAGAATGATATTGCCATCCTTCGGTCCGCCACCCAAATTTATTTTAATGCCGATATTGGACCGATATGTCTTCCGATTAGAGATACTTACGAGAATTTTGCTGGACAGCTTGTAACTTTATTAGGCAAGTATATTACTCATAACAGGCAAAGACCTGTCAGTCAAATTAGATTATAGGTTGGGGTCAGAAGGAGTTTAACGGACCGACTTCAAAGACTCTACAGAAAGCTAATGTCTATGCAATATCCAATTCCCAATGTGCTACTGAACAAAGCGAGGCGATAATATCTACAGATTTATGTACTTATTATCCTGATGAGGCTCGTGACGCTTGCCAATTTGACTCTGGAGGTACTCAATTTACCTACTACTATGACACTTAAGTAGTGTTATTACTATTTGTGCCACTTTAAGGTCCGGTTGTTTGGTTTGATCCCAGAATTCAAAGATACAAATTGGTGGGTATAATTTCACATGGGGTAGCCTGTGGGATACCAGCTCCTGCCATTAACACCAGGGTTACAGAATTTCTGCTGTGGATTGTTGATAGAACTGGTAATTATTATGTACCAAATAAATCGATTATCATGGCTTTTATCACTTCCGAAACTATTTTCTTGAAGAGAATTAAAAAGTGCCTCCAAAAGGCGCCATTGATTTTCCAACACAATCAATAATAAAGTGGTAAAAAAATAAAATAGAAAGTTGACTTTTTCGGTTTTTGTCGGATATCTCCGGATGTAATAAAAAACTTTTGAATTTTTTTAACCAAATTATTTATTCATTTAACTAAAGCAACTATAGTTTCTGAGAGACAAAAACAGAAAACCTAATAAATATCAGTAGGCGAAAACTTCAAGGTAATGATGCTCCAAGAATGGTTTATTAGCTTGTTGACATGTTGAATGTAGTTCTTCCCATGTTCTGCTTCTGCACATTTCTTTTAAAACCTTTTCCCAAGTTGGCAATACTTCTACTGCTGTCCCTTGTAAACTTATCATATGTTGATCATATTTTCTCTTGCATTCCGACCATACCAACTCTATAGGAATGTATTGGCAATGATAGGGTGGTAGTCTTTTGTGGCCAAAAGATTTTACATATTCATCCAGGTAATATTTTTTTTGGCGAATCAATTTTGAACAAACTAAAGTCCAATTTCCTTTAATTGCTTTTTCTTTAAAATGGTAATTTTGTTTCCTTAACCAGATAATTAATTTTTGTTTTGTCCAAGATTTTTGAGGAATTTCTACTAAAAGTCCAGAATGGTAACTTGGCATTGTCCATAATTATAAGTGATTTTTCCGATCAATTTGGGATAAGTTGATTTTTAAACCAATTTTCAAAGTTTTTTTCGTGTTGTCATGATAGTCGCCTTTTTTCAAACCGCTTTTTAAAACCAAACTCGCACCATTAATGAAGCCATTTTCATTTCCTGTGTGAAGTACTATAGGTATAACGATTACCTGAAATAGTAGTAGAAGTCATCGTCATTATATTCATGTGGAATCTTATTTCATTAAATTACCTTCAGTACGTTTAGTAGAACTTGTAAGCATCGTGTCATCTTGCCAGCTACTTCGAAAGGAACCTTTGCTATAAATCCAAGTTTCATCCAAAAAAATAGGTGTTGGTTCTGGTGCGATTTAGGTGCCACCGTATTTTTAGTTCTTTTTTGATGAAATCGATGTCAGATTATTTATTTAACTTACTTACTACCAAAATTCTCTATACTACGAGAAATGACTTGTTTTTGATCGGTACCAGCACCACCTGACCACCAGCACCAGCGTGATTGTTGAACATTTTGTTTGGTGCCTAACAACCCTAGCAACGTTGTCAAACAGAACTGCTTTTCTGTTCAAAATTAGTAAAGTCATTCTAAAAATTCATTTTTATTTCTTAAAATGGAAGTTTTCCATATTTTTTCTCTTTTTGAGATCTTAATAATTATTGCTACATATATGAATCGGCCATTATGGTTAGCACTGGGTTAGCCATGCATCTTTTTCAATACATTTACAAAAAATAAATATTGCCGCTTGTACTAATCGGACACTAAGGTTAGCATTGTCAACAGTAATTATAGATAGTAAAGTGTCACTTTGCATGTAAAAACTAAAAATACTTATTTAATTTACTAATTCTTATGCAATTTAACGATTAAACCCTTCATGTTAAACGTCTTATATCGTTTTTTGAACCTTCGGTTTGGCAACGTTGCACATTTCCAGTAGTAATGGGGAGGAATTTTTCCTAGACTTGGTGTAACCTGACCACTTTCAAAGCGTTTTTTTTACGATTCTTTTCCAAAAAACCGCTTCATCCACGTTTTTTTGGGTAGAACTAAGTTAAATAAACAATATGACATCAATTTTATCAAAAATATGGTGGCACCTATATCGCACCAGACCCCAGGTGTTAATCCATTCGGCGCTTCCTGGTTTTTTGTATACTCCCTCAAAAATTGCATTCGCTTCCTCTGGATGTCTGGAAGTTCGATCAAATATTGGCAGTTACTAGTGCTATTTCATTTAAAACCAATGCTTTTATACCATCTTCGCAGAGCAGAAATAGAAGCGTTGAAATGCTCTCAATTTGGTCAATATATTTTTTTTTAGCAAACAATAAATAAATTTGATCTCTTATTTTGTTTTTCGCGTTAAAACCAAATAAAAGCGGTTATTTTAGTTTTACTGACCGATATTTTCTTAGAAATGTTTTTTTTGTTCTTTTATTGGAAACACTCCTTAAAACATTACTAATATTTATTTCTTTTTTAGGTACAAACTTTTGCATGAAATGAGTTTGACTTTGCATTACTACGATTTAGATGCATAAACAGCATCATAATATTATAGATTGTTTCATAATGAAATATAAAAATATAATGCATACTGAGAGTACGTTTTATTATTATTGAATTACCCTAACGAGTGTAGTTTTTTTAATACACAAATTTTTCAATATTAATATTATTAATATAACTCTTATAATGCAAGTGCATAAAAATTTAATGCATAACTTGTTAAAACTGCATGAGTTTATTTTCATATTATTGACCGTGGAAGGCTATACATCGATAGAACGCAGAATTATCAGGTCATTTCTAAAAGCACGAATGTAATTTTGGGGAATATTTCCCGAATAAAGGAAATGTTTTTTCTTTTTTTGCTGCAACTATAATTGCCAATGTAGCTCAATGAGCAAGTTCCAAACCGTTTATTAATTTTTGACATTGTTTGGTTATAAAAACTGCGCAAAGACATTAGTAGCAATAGGCTCTACAACTCAGTCGTTCATATTAAGCAATATAACTCCTCAGTACACATTAGTCTATTATCGCTCAGTTAAGCCTAGTAGTTATCGCAGTTTATTTTCTTGAGATTGGAAAAATATAAAGTCAATCCTATTTTCAAAGCACTGCTCATATGGGACATTTTGAAAACGGGGGTAATTGCACAAGTGCATAAAAAATACATTAGAGTAATTTACCGTTAGTTTTGTTGAGCAAGTTCCAAAAAAGTGGCCGATAAAAAATATTGGTCAAAAGGTTGTGCTGAGACTGGATTTGTGCAAAATATGCTCTGCAACATCATTCGCTCGAGAGAGGAGTTTGGCCATTTAACACATGAGGGAAAGGATTGCTGCAGTTTTATGACCGAATATACCATCGGAAACCTGTGAACTTGATGGCCAAAACAGGTTACCGGTGCCACCGTACAAAAGGTTTGCTGAGAGGGTGTTGATCTGTTGAGTTTGGTCAGAGAAAGCACTACATGGTATACCATGGATATTGGGCCAAAATTAAAATATCTCCGAATCTGCCATGTTATGATAGTCCGTATGACTGTCAGATTATGAAAGTTCAGTTCATGGATTCTGGGATTCCAAAAGAACATTTGGGTGCTGATCAGCTGTGCAATGAAATTATCTTGAATACATTTCATGATTTTACTTTGTTGTACACAGATGCATCTGTGGATGGAGTCACTAATAAAAGTGGTTTTGGGGTGTAAAATGCTTCAATGCGTTGGGGTATTCAAAGAAGAACAACTGATGCCATGGACATATGCACCTCAGAGATATGGACAATGGAGGCGGCTTTGGAGTGGTGTGTTGCAGGAAATGGTTGCAGAAAATCGCAAGAGTTGGTATTGATAGTGCTAATGACTGAAAAAATTTACAGCCTGAGGGAACAGGGAGGAAAGTTGAATTTTTGTGGATACCCGGCCATTCTAACATTAGAGGGAACGAAAAGGCTGACGAGCTTGCCAGGAGTGGAAGAGAGGACAATTTGGTGATTGGGGATAAAAATACAGACTTCATTATACGAATTTTTTGAGGGCTATTAAAGATCGTATATGGACTTCATGGATTAGTTTTTACAGAAGCATAGGAATACATAAAAGGAGTGCATGTTTGCGCATACAGAATGTGCCTCCAAAGGTACCATGGTTTTCAAAAATTAGCTACAAAAAGAAAAAGTTTGTGAGCGTGGTCTGTAGGATGAAATCTAGACATTGTCTCATTCCAAAGCATAAGGCTAGAATAGGTATCTCGGATTCCTCAGATTGTTCTTGTGGAGTGGAGGGAGATTTGGATCATGTTTTCTTGGGATTTGTAAGTCAGGCAGTTAAATCCTTGTATGGTAGACTTGCGGCCTTTTTCCCGACTCCTTTGCGTATGGCGGAAATTCTCAGTGAACCACAACATCCGGGATTCAGGAAAATGTATAGATTTTTGGAGGATGAACATTTGATTGGTGTGCTTGCTGACAGGCTGTGCTGGTTTTGCATGGCTGTTGCTTGCTTTGAAGATGCATGCTTTTGCTTTGGACTTGTTGATTTCCCGCATTGTCCTTATCTAATCCTTGAGAGTTGTCCCCAGTGTGTAATGTCCTTATTTGTGACCCTTTATTGCCAATCTGTTTGTAGGAGGGTAGGGTGCGGTGCCGACGTGCTCAACCTTGGCAGTTGTTGAAGCATCTTGGACAAGAAGAAGTTTGGCTCGATGCTGTTAAACAAGAGGCCATTGAAACTCTCGAACAGAACAGAACAATCAACAGAGAAAGAAGCCAAATGTCATTCAAAAACTTCACACAATCCGTATATATCGCATTGTTTTCTTGTTCTAAGCCGTTTCAAATAGACTTGGTAAGTTCAAGCCTGAAAAAAGAGACTTGACTTGACTTGAATAAGCCACTTGAGAGAGCGGCTTGTAGAGTATCTATAGGTATATCGCCGTTTTTTCAATCCGCTTATGTTCAAGCGCCTTGATTAAGCCTACGATGTATAGGGGGGTCATTGTTCGTAATTTTAGTTTTCAAATCACCTACGGGAGTGTGACTGTGAGTCTAGCTGGACTAAAACCAGAAACATAAAAAAGAAGAAGATATATTTAAAGAAGACACAAATAATCGATATTTGACACTTGACATTAAATTCTAGGTTTCTAACCTAAAACTGAACCACTCGACCTTCAAATCTACTATAAATATTTTCAAACAAAAACTGTATCTATAATCTTACAAATGAGCATGTCATGCTGTAAACTGTTACAAACTAGATGATGGCTTCGACTAAAATTGAATTTTTGGTCCAAATGACCTGCGAATCCTGTGTCAACACAGTGAAAAAAAGCTTAGAAGATGTAAAGGGAGTCAAGAGTGTTGAGGTAGATTTAAATAAGGGGTCTGTGGTTGTAGAATCCAACTTGCCAACTCTAGAAGTTCAGAAAAGATTGGAGTCCACTGGAAAAAGAGTTGCCATCAAAGGTTGGTGTATTTTAAAGCCCTTCATTTGCTTGAGTGAGTTTTTCAATGGTTTTAGGGTATGATGGTAGTATTGCTGCAGTATCTATACTTGAAGCTGGAGACCCATCAGTTAAAGGAGTAGTTCGGTTTGTTCAAGCCACTCCTGATGTCTGTGTTATAGATGGGACAGTTGATGGATTGCATCCTGGCAATTATCAACTTTCAATACATGAATGTGGAGATTTATCTGAGGGTAAACTGAACACAACACATTTAAACTAAGTTATTAGAATTTACTCACAATAGATGGAAATTATAGGTTGTACAAGTGTAGGAAATGTATTTAATCCAACTCACAATGACCAAAGGCTTTATGGACAGTTGGGCCAAATAGTAGCTGAAAGGAATGGGAGAGCTGAATTTCGCATGGAAGATAGTTTATTAAAATTGTCTGATGTTATAGGACGCTCATTTGTAGTTGCAACATTGGTGAGTACAGTGAGAAATAACATTACTTATCTACATTTCTTCAATAGGTTCTATATTTAAAATTTTCAAAGCATTATGAAACACTACTTGAATTGCTTGTAACAAATATATCCTAGAGTGTATTAAACTAAACATATGGTCCCTAGGATCTGTTAATATTCTTACTCTCCTGTAGTACACACTAAAAACTGAGGATAACCCTGACAGAAATGATATTAAATGTTGTGGATTGACTAATCCTTTTTCAACACCTCTCACACAACTTTTAATAACAAATGGAAACTGCAACACATATGCATACAAAAGTTCCCACTCTTCTGGCTGTTTCAGCAATGACAAATCAATAGTATCTAACTCAGGTAAATATGGATACACCGCCTTGTCAACTTTGCTCTGAAATTCTTTTAATAGAATAGCCAGCCTGGCACAATTATAAAAAATAAATGATGGTCCCTTGTTGGCACTACTTAAGTCATTCAAAGTTACTTTAACAGCTTTATGGGGCTTGTTTGACAATAACTCAATAGTTACAGAAGCTTTTCCCAGTTTCTCAAAAAGGTCATTCCACTTGGAACCTGAATTTAGATTAACTCTGTATCTATGCTGAGCCATAAGCTGCATATCTGTTATCCTTTTCTTAAAGAAGTCAGATGCTTTATGGTCATTGTCTTTTACTCCTTTTTCATTAATTACTGGTCCACATTGAATACTCAGTGAAGCTGCTTGTGAGTTTTGAGATATATTTACTTGAAATGTATGGTTTGAATCACTTTGGCAAGTGAATTTTAAAAGGTTTTCAATAGTTTTTTTAACAGTATATAATCGCAGTGTGGTTAAATCTAGGTCATCATAACTGTCAGGAAGTTTCTCTTTATCATACACAATTCTGATTTGTTGATCAAATAATTCTATCTTTCCATAGTTGCTTGCTTCAACCAAAGCACTGTGAATGCCTTTTGTAAAAAGTGTAGTTTTTTCCAAATACAAATGGGCTGAATTTTTGATAATTCTGTACGTTTGTATTTTAATATTAACACTATTTAAAGTCTCAACTAGATGAACAAGGGCATGGTCGACATCACCTTCTTCTGCCAATCTATAACCAAATATAGTGTCTGAATCGTTGTTGGTCGGTTTCCTCGTTAAATGGTACCAGTTCTTCAAGGAAACAGGAAAACTTAAGTCACCCAAATCTTCCAAAAAACGTGTATGCAGTTTAATGAGAGTTTCGTCCTCGCTAGGCACTTTTCCAATCAAAGTTTCATATAAATTGTTGATATATTCAGTTAATGGATTCATGTTAATTCTTTTTATGTCCCAGTTGTAATTTTGGACTTTTGTTTTAAATTAAATTTGATTAAGTAAATGTAAACATTGCATGTTCAAACTTCAAGATGTTAAACTGTCAAAAACAAAAATGTTGATGACACTGATGACATGACAAATGAGATGTTTAGCGATGTTGCCAAATTTGTATATTCAGGTATAGGTAAACTGGTATAGAAATTAGAAATACACATTAACCCCCATTTCCTTTGCACCATCTTAATTTAAACATTGTTTTAAGCCAAGATTCAAAGTGTAGTTTAGAGTGTTCAGACTGTGACTTTTTTCACTTGTTATGTCACTTTCAAAACCAGACTCAACCTAACCTGGGTTTTACGGTTATGGTTTATATAGTTTTTTTTTTATATAGTTTTTCATCTGTTATGTCACAATCAAAAGCAATGTTAACTTTAACTTAAGCTTGGCTTAAAGTACGGTGGTGCAAATGAGGGATTAATAGCATACGTCTCCGTACATACTGTTTTTAAAGCTTACGTTTTGACCTGGGTGCTTATTCTAAGGATCCTAGTGAGATGAGATGAGATTTCTCTCATTGTTCAGGCCATAGGAGAGAAATCTCATCTCATCTCACTAAGCCGCTATAGAATAGGCACCTAGAAAAAAATGCGCAAAACAGAAGCAAGTACTTTCTTGATTTAATAAGCCTAAGAAAATAAACCAGTATATTTAGAAAAAAAAGATTGATCATAATTATTATCAAATCATTAACCAAGCAAGGCTCTATTTTATTACAAACACGGTTACGAATTCAAAACAATTTAAGACAATGAGATAATGCTGGAAACATGGATAGTTTACTTGACGAAATTATTCTTAGAATGTGTTGTAATTACTGTGGATGCTTGTTTTTCCTGTGTCCAAGCGTGTCGTCACTGCTCATTTACTTGTACATTAAAATTTGCCTTTAATAGCTATAATATAATAGCTATTTATGATATGAGTGTTAAAAGTGCCTTTTTAAGGAACGCTTTAATGTGAAAATTCGCATGTAAGCCTTAAACACACTTTTAACACGAACACCATACCTACCATATTTTTTCTTGAAACGCACTAAAAATTTCCATAATTATTTATATTTGAGAAATTCTTTTTCTGCAAACAGTCAAACCAGTTTCATTTGTCAATAATACGATCATTATTGCCCTCAAAAATAAATGTGTAATATCAACTTTGTCGCATAAATAAATGAAGAAAGTGCCATGGAACCCATTGATGAGGATGCAAGAAACTACGAAAGAGGTTCCGACAATAGTACGAAATAGCATAAAATTATTTGTTTACTTTTAACAGTGTCTTAAAATGCTATTTTTAATAGTTCAGGAACGTGTTAAAAGTTGAATTTTTAATCCGTTTGTAGAAAAAGGAATTTAAAAATGTATCTAGAAACTACGCGAGATATGGCAACGCCGGGTTGTCTACGACGCGAACAACGCCATTCCTTCTTCTTTACAATTGTGATTTTGACATTTGTAAGAAGACTTTGCCTAACCTTACTGGTAATAACCCAACTTTTTTGTTTTTTTTGTTCAATTTTATTACAAGTTTGCTAAAGAATAAATTCAACTTCATAACAAATAATGTCTCAATATACCATTCATACAGTACCTCACAATTTAGGTAAAGAAGAGACTGTAGTACAAATAGTAGAGGCGTTGGATCATTTAAAGGCTATTACCCAGGATATTTTTTCTCGAATTAACAAGAGGCTGGATACAAATTTGGACAATCTCTCAAGTATAAGTAAAAGAATAGAGGCGGCCGGATCGAAAGTGGACAGCTTAAAAGGTGACAAAAAAGCCAAAACCGTATTTTCTAGCAGTAAATATCCAGCTGTTGATGTGAACAGAGATTATGTATCAGTATTCACTGGTCCTATTAATGTTGTAAGGGTGAGGCATGAAGTAAAACACAGGAAATATGCTCCAACATATGAGCCTTTGAATAAACTACAATTTTTCCATGTTAAATTACCAGATACAAAAGATAGTGACATTCCTCAAGGCTTTGGAAATGTGCCTCAAGATGTCAAGTACATTAATGATCTGCTGTTGTTCAACACTGGTAAAAATGTTTACAAAGATTTTACAGCTAGTGATTTACTGAAAGGGCCTGACCAAGCTAGTAACAGTTATGAATATTATGCCACATCAGAATTAGGGCCTGCTCCTTTGTCAATCAGTCAGCGCTCTTCAATGCATCAAGGGAACAAAGAAACCTACTTTTATACACCAAAAATAGAAGAGCTACCCGCTTTAGATGTTCCATGGGACTTACCAGATTTGCCTGGGATAGCTGATGATATTAGATATGACTCTGAAAATAGCCCCATCATTGCCCCACCTTCAGCAAGTATGACTGCAACCTTAGCAAGCTTGGATTTGCCAGATTTACCAGATCTAGTAGAAGAGGCACCTGGTTTGGAACCTTCACCACCACCTCCACCACCGCCACCACCACCACCTCAGGATATTCCCCAACCTACTGCAATAATTCTATCACCTCCAATAGAAACAAAAATGATAGCTCAACCATTAAATCCAGAGCCACCAACTGTAGCCCCTCCACCACCTACTTTATCTCCAATTAATGATTCCAGAGCCAGTCTAATGGATGCAATTAGAAAAGCTGGTGGTTCTAAAAATCTCAAAAAAACTTCACAAGAATCATCAGGAAGTACAAAGCAACCATCTTCAGGTGACTTGATGGCAGATTTACATTCAAAATTAATGATGAGAAGAAAAGGTATATCAGGGTCAAAGACATCACAAACAGCTTTGACTCCTGATAGTACATTGGCAATGCTTTCTTCTATAATTCCACCACCGACTAAAAGTAGTGATGTGGGTAGTGGTGAATCTACTGAGGATGAAGCTTGGAATGATGATGACTGATGATTAACTAATATTGCTTGTTATGTTACAATTTAAATGTATATTTTATAAAGTTATGTATTAAATATAAATTGATTTTTTTGAACAATTTTTTGTTTTTTTTTTCAGAATGGTAATTCAGTTTTTTATAAAATTCAAAGTAAAAGTCAACTTGTTTATATAGTCTTTGCTAAAATGTTATCTTTTATCAAAGTATTTAACATCATAAAGCTCATGTATGTGACCATGTTCTTTCTCCAAGAAAAAAATGATTTGCACTTAACTTTTTCTGATAAAGAGAAATTAAATATGTCAAAAATAGTATTTGATAGTTATGTAATAATGACAACGAAAACCTGACAACAGGTTAGTTCTTTGGCTAAGATAATAATCAAACTAATATTTCAGAATCTTTTTATCCAAGCTTGGATATTTCTAGTTTTGCTTTGTTGTTGTGAAATCCACTTTGATACTATCCAAAATGGGCATATTCTACAAGTTGTGTATTGTTTAAATGATATACAGTGCGTTTTTTTTTAACGCGCAACATGGGATTCACGTGTTAAATTTTTAAGCCATGTTAGACCGTGTTATTTTAGAACTACAGGTGTAAAACTTGACGGGTGGTTGTTTGGTACCCTGAAGCTTAAGTAGGTTTACCAATTTGGTCAAAAAAGTGATAAAAAACCATCTTCTTTCAAAAATATTTTATCTTTCCATTCTCCGTGTGTGTATGGTGCAAATGCGAATATTATCTTTATATCAAGAAAGTTAAGTACAAAAGAAGTATTTTTTTTAAATGAATTGTTCAAAGTGTTGATGAGTTTGAAGCCAAACAGTATCCTACACGATCATAAAATGCCCTTTTGACGTTCAAAAGATGTCGGGCAGCGATGCTTCGAGACGCTTCAATAATGCGATCCTTCAGATCTTGCACATCCGCAGGTCTTCCTCTTGAATTATCGTATACTTTCCCTGCAAGATATCCCCAATAAAAGTAATCTAATGGCGAGATATCTGGACTTCGCGCTAGCCATTTAAAAGGTCCAAAACGCTCAATCTACTTTCCCGGAAATGTGTCATTTAAGAATTCCGTCACAACTGCGGCACTGTGGGCTGGAGCTCCATCATGTTGACAAATTACTTCTCCGTTTATGTTTAATGCTTCAAGTACCGGGCCCACTTCAGTTTGAAGAAGTTCCAAATACTTCTCCGCTGTAAGCAAGCCTTCTATAAAAATTCGACCGATAATTCTATAACCGAGAATGTATTTGTTGGATTACGTAGGGGTTATCTCTAGCCCATATTCTAATGTTTTGTTTGTGGACTGTACCATTAGTACCAAAAGAGCTTTCATCAGTAAAAAGTATTTGGCTTCTAATATTTGGGTAAATATTAATTTTATCCATCCAGTACTCACAAAACTCCATCCTAGCAAAATAATCATGTGGTAACAGCTTTTGGACATTACGTATTTTAAAGGATTTGTACTTTTCTTTCTTGAGGGCTTTATAGCAGCTACTTCGAGATCTTCTATTATTTTCAGCCAGATCCGTAAGAGTAGCTGATGGGTTCTCTGTGATTCCTAGACAAATGTCCATTACAAAGTCTTCATTGACTACAAAACTTTCTTTTTCGCTTTACGTGAGAATTGACGACACAGCCTGTTGTCATAAATTGTTTGTACATCCGAAATACCGTTGTCCTGTTAGGTATTGTTCGTTCTGGATAAGCGGCTGCAAAGTTGTCGGCAACTTCTTGAAAACTCATTCCCCTTACACAATTAGAAACCATTTCTATCCACTCATTAATAGTATAAATCGACATTTTGTGAGCCAAATCAAAATATGTCACTCTACCTGCTACCTGCCCTGCCAGTATCAAAAACCACAAGCACCTACCATACATACAGGGAGTATGGAAAGATAAAATATTTTCGAAAGAAGATGGTTTTTTGCCAATTTTTAATCACTTTTTTGACCAAATTGGTAAACCTACTTAAGATTCAGGGTACGAAACAGTCACCCGTCAAGTTTTATACCTGTAGTTCTAAAATAACATGGTCTAACGTGGGCTTAAAAATTTAACACGTGAAATCCCATGTTGCGCGTTAAAAAAAACGCACTGTATGTATAACAGCTAGAGTATGTAAAACACTAGTTTCCTAAATAAACTTACATTGACTTCAAAACATACACTTCAAACATTGTTAGGAGCTTGGTTAGGAACATCAGAGTAAATTTTTTCAAAACTTTTTAAGCAAATTTAAGTGCGTAATTTAAGTAATTAAAGTTACTTTTTACTGCCTGATTTTGATAGTATTTAACAAAAAATTTTGATATGAAAGCTTATAGTTAATTTTAAACCTGTATTTGATAGTATAACCCATGTTTTAAAATCCTTGTACTTACAATATGCTGTTATTGAGCACTACTAGTAATAAAATCATGTGCAATATTTAGTCAAGCATTTGTTGTATTAAATCATGTGTAATCATATTATTATCATGTACTACCTATTTGTGTCATTGTTTTCCAGGAAAATGGTAAAACCATTAAGCCAATTTCGTGTGGAATTATTGCTAGGTCAGCGGGACTGTTCCAAAATCCCAAAACCATCTGTGCTTGCGACGGAACTACCATTTGGGATGAAGTATCAAAACCAAATTCAAAGTCCAGTCTATAAGTTAGTTGGTTAATTTTAAGAAATAACTTTGTTTTCCTATTTGAAGGTACAGCATTTATAAGGGGTAATAATAAACTACTTTTAATAAATTAAAAAGTGTTTTACTTATTTTTACTTTAAGCAATCGTAAGATAGATAATCACATCAAAATGGTTAACAAACTTAGTTAGGCATTATCAAAGAGGATCAAGTATAAAACACCAGTATTATTAGCCAAACTGTTAATTTGATTAATATATTAGGTAAAACTCTTCAAAAACCGAATAAAGAAACTGTCAGTTGAGACCCGGACATTAGTGAATTACGAATTTGTCGCAGCTGAAGCTTAACTAAATCTGCTAATTTACATAATTTCTTTGTTGTCATTCAATGATAGCTCATTAGCATGTCCATTAAGAATGTATGTTTGTATTTAAAATTGAGAGATGAACATAATAGTTGATGATTAATCTCCAAAGCCTCGGCAGTGCCGTCGTTATTTCCATTTTCTTATGTTAACAAAACTTTGAAAAGCAGTGTGGCTGATGATACTGATAATCTATAGTAATCTAGAAAATTTTCAAGATGTATGAAAGTAAATGCATCGGCATCCGCTGAAGCATTGTGGAAGATTTTGTAAATAGAAATCTCCACCACTGCTAAAAAAACCAGAGGTCAACACACTGTTGCGGTTTTTTCATAACACCTCGTTGTTTTTAATCTTAAAATATGCGTTTATTATCACTTCAGCTGCTTGCCTGTACCCTCATAGATCTCCATGTAACTGTTCGCAAAATCAGTATAAAACAAAAACTCGTTTTGAGAAAGCGCCAAAAAATGTTCGTGATATTTGCTGTAGTGTTTTTCCAAGCAAGTGCGGGTTTTTGCAGTGAAAATGCGGATATTCATCACTTAATGTCAGAGCCCGAGTTAATGTACTATTTCCGGACTAGTGATAAAGCTAAAGTGCCCGAATATGAGATTGTCTACTTACCGGAAAAAACTCCTATAAAATCTCTTGATAGTGAGGAGGAAATTGACTACTCTTTTTCCGCTTTCGAAAGGTAAGTACGTAATATAACAAACCAGTGATATTAAAATTAAATCCCTTCCAGCCCTATCAATTTAAAATTGAAAAGAAACACTGACATTTTGGCTCCTTCATTCAAAACGTACATACACGAGGGTAACGAAATAAGCAGTTTCAATGAAACTCCTGCAGATTGTCATTATTTGCATCAGGGCCCTAAAGTGGTAGCGGCTTTCAGTATTTGCAACCCTAAAGCTGTGGTAACGTGCGTTTTTCTTTACAATTTATGTAGTGTTCAACAGTTTTTTTTTTGTATGTAGCAAGGATTGATTTTTTTGGAAAATTCTACATTTGAAGTCCAACCATTGACGTCCAAATTGCAGAGGCTGACTAAACGCCAAATTAATGATTATGTGCCGCATATAATCAAAAGGGCGAAGTTTGATAGTGACTTTTTCTTGGATGATATATTTCCTATAGCTGGTAGGTTCACATAAATTATTCTTTACAAAAGTTTTTCCAAATTTTGGATGACATATTTGAAATGTGTAAATCTGTTGGTTTGGCCGGAAGGAGCTACCTATATTGTCACGTTATGAAAGTTGAGCTTTCTAACGAGGCCGGGATCTGATTTGGTTGATTTAAGTTATTTACTAAACATAAACACAGCAATAAGGTCCAAGCAAGGTTAAGGGCGGACACAATGAATTTACCCCTTCAGAATAAATATAAACAAATATCTTAAATATAATAAAACAAATAGGCATGGAGAACATTGTTCTTACAGTTAACTCATGGCACCACCTAGATGAACTGGACTAAGATAATTTTGTAGTTAAAACACTTAGCGGAGCGGTACTAATTCATCTTTAGCCAAACTAAGACGTTACAAACCGATTCCGGATTGGAACATACTTTAATCTTGAATTTTGTATCTTGAATCCCCCTCCACAAGAAATCGGGTCTTTTTATATACGCAATTTTTTTCTGACCCTAGTCAAAGTTCAGTAGGTAGGTAGTAGGTCAACGTCACCCTAGTTCCGTGCAACACAACCGAATAATTGCTCTCATTGGACAGACCAAATTAGGAATTAATCCCATTGGCTAATCCGTGCCAAGCAGCCAGGTACGTCTGTTTTAGGCGCGTCAAAGGAACGACCGCCGGATCTTCCCGGCACCACAATTGGATGTTCTTTGGTTCGTGAGTTCCAATGGCCTCTTGCTTGTTAGCATTCAGCCAAATCTTCATATGAGTACTTCTACGCTCTAAGAGAGAGCGCACCAGGAGCCCCTAGCGCGTCGGGTTGTTACCCTACCACCCTCCTTTGAAACAAAAAAGTCTAAAAAATCGCTTAAGGGCACAATCCGAGTAAAGATATAGTCATTCCTCGTGGAAACTATAACCGTCACAGTCACATCCACGTGGTCTTCTCCTAGGTTTTCACCCTTTCCGCCTCTTGGAAGTCCACCGCACAAGACAATTCCCCGTAGACTTTTAGGAATCGACATTTCCACTTAGAGATTCCACCATCTCCACTCGACCGGCTGCGGAATTCGGTCGTCAACTTCAAATTTCCCTGAACACCGTTTCAAGAAACGTGGTTTCTTGGTGGCAAAAAATGGCACCCACAAAACTGACGTGCGGTGCGTTACAAGTTGAAAACCTAACTCACCACATCTGGAAAAGCTCATGACTCAATTCCATATGTGACAATATGAGTGAAACATTTGAAACTCCAGAAACCAAGTAGTTCAGCTACGCTAAGATCATTTATTATTGAATAACTTTTGTAAAAGCAATATACAGCTTACAAAACCAATTACGTCTCGGTTTAATTATATACTTTTGGCATCAAATTATAGACATTTTTAATAATAATAATCAGTTACTAAAGTACCAAATAAACTAACATCAATTATAATGAAAAACACACTTTCAGGAAGTATATGGTCCAAAAACAATAATTTCCACTCTAACAACAAAGTTGATGGCTTTAGTGAAGAAATCTTCGAGAATTCAGAAGAGTACTATTTACAGTCTCGCGGGAACGTAATGACAGTAGAATTAGCTCTGTTCTTCGATGAAGCTGCCTATAAAATTTTTGCACCTTACTTTGATTACAGTGATAAAAAATTACAAAATATGCTACTAGCTTACATTAATGGGGTTTGTATTAATAAAGTTGTAATTGACTAGCTTATGAGTGACATTGTGCTTTAGGTGCAAGCTTTATACCATCATCCTAGTCTTGGAAACAGTCTCGAGTTGGTATTGGTGCGGATGGACATAATGAAGACGCAACCCAAAGAAATGCCTCATTACCATGGAGAAAGATCAAAGTTGTTGGATAGTTTCTGCCAATATCAATCCAGTATTAATCCTCAAGGTGACAGCAACCCAGAACACTGGGATATGGGACTCTACGTTTCAGGGTAATCTTGGAATGATTTGCTGGAAATTAGACGTGGTGTGTCGCAAAATTTTGAAATTTAGGTTGGATTTCTTTGCCTATGAGAATGGTAAGAAAAGTGGCGCAACAATGGGCTTGGCCACAGTGGGCGGTGTCTGCTTGGATAAGTACGCCTGCGTAATTGCAGAGTTTGGCACCACTAACGTGTTTGGAAAGCCTTATCCAAGTGCTGGTTTCACCAGCGTCTACATTTTGGCACATGAAATTGGTCACAAGTAACTGCGATGTGGTACATAATACGGCTGGCATGAGATATAAGAGTATTTTCAGTTTGGGTATGCACCACGACAGTAGCGGTAACAGCTGTCCCAAAGAAGGTTACATTATGTCGCCTTCGAGGGGCACTAACGGTGAAACTCAGTGGTCTTCTTGCAGCGCAGAAATTGTAGCTAAATTAGGGTAATGACTCCTCACTTAAATTTAAAGTTATAAAAACCAAATTTAGCAGTATAAGGTTTCAGATGGGCCAAATGCTTGACGGATACATCGAAACCTGTGCGCGGTAAAGATCACTCCCGTTTCCTAGATGTGCCTGGCAGGATTTACACCGCTAAAAAGCAGTGTGAAATTCTGTTAAGAGATAAAGATGCAGTTATGGCTTCTAATCAAGCGCAATCGGAGGTGTGCTACAATTTGCAGTGTAAAACTCCACATCGAAGTGGATTTTATTTTGCTGGACCTGCGCTGGATGGTACTCCTTGCGGAACTGGGAAGGTGTGTAATTTTGTCTTTATTTTGAAAAATCATCTAGTTTAGGTCTAGATTGTTGAGAGAGGGGTCACTATCTTCTGTTACGACATTATGCCATTATTGCAGTACTGCTACGGAGGATACTGTAGCTCCAAACAGCCACCGAAACCAGTTAAAGTTACTCCAGGTGGTTGGAGCAGTTGGAAAAAAGGACGCTGCACTTCTGGGTGCATTACAAATTCCAAAGGCATGCAAACTAACACCAGAGAATGCAATAATCCTGTGCCGCAAAACACTGATCAGGGATGTGAAGGGATTAATACGATGTATGCTTTTTGTTCAGATCGAAATGTAAGTTCATGGTTTAATTAATGGCTTTTTGAGATTGCCATTTGGTATAATTTGTGAAATAGGTGTGTCCGGCGGTTAAAAAATCCCCAGTTGGGTATGCTTCTATGATGTGCAAAACCTTCTCCAATTTACTACCTGAATTGGACCCTAAAGGAGTAGGACTACAAGCTCCACATGAAGATGGTAGGATGATACTTATAGAACAATTCATGTTATTTCATCAACAAACTTTCAGGGCGCATATGGACTAGCTGCGCTATATTCTGTAAACGCAAGGACTCTGGCGCGTTTTATACTCCCAGGATAGAACTTAACGACCTAGGCGTCTCTCCCTACTTTCCGGACGGAACCTGGTGCCATAAAGACACGACGGGAATGAACTATTACTGCATGAACCATCACTGTCTTCCAGAAAACTTTCAGTTCACTAAAAACCAAATAACCAATCTGGATGACATACCGTTTGCACAAAACGCCAGACCAGACAATAAGCCTCAGATTCCAGCTCATTTAAAGAATTACTTTGCGCTCAGTCCGAACGGATTACCTATTCAGACATCTTTTAAAACGTCAGACGTTAGTCGTCCTGGTGAGGATGAGTGGGAAACTAAAGACTACGTTGAATTGCCTTCTTTACAAAAGAGGTTTGGTGCTCTAGTTCGAGACATGGATGACCTGAACCTGATTTAATTTTATTTATAATAATCAATTATTTATTTTTTTACTCAGTGCATTATATTATAGTTTATAATAATAATAAATAATCGAAGTGTAGCATTTGATGCTTTAATAGAATGAAACATAGTTAACATCCTTTGCTAGTAGAAGCAATAATTATAACGATTGAATACGAATTTGTGCGACTGTTAGTTGATAAATTGTTCAAAATATGTATTTGCTAAACTGGGCGCGACGTCAACCGGGACAGAAATTTTTTGGGTAATTTTTTTGTCATTGGGCATGATTTATTGGCTTTTTGCTGACGTGAAAAAGTTTTACTGTAATGCACTGTAACTGCGCTATACAGGGTGGGAAAGAAGCGATTGCAAAAAAAGTGCATCTTTCAAGTAGTCCCTAATTGACCTATAATTCTTTTTAGTTTCCTTTTAACATGAGAAAGTATTTGCATATGTCAATATCTCGGTACGTTTTTGGGCGTTTTCCAATTAAAGTCAGTGTCTTAGGAAATTTTGATTTATTTGAAATAGACGACATATTGCGGTACTCAATCTCGAATTAAGTTATGGCAGCAGCTTTTTATTTGACATTTGAGTCGAGTGTCGATTCAGTATTATCTCTTACTTAATTTGAAAACAATCCCATGTGCCAACAGGGTGTCTAGAGGCAGTCAAAGTGGGAGAAAAACTTGGACAAAAAAAGACAAGTTTTAAGTTACACTCACTTTACCAACGAATATTTTTTAATTTTTTTCTGACTAAGTATAACTTGTTATTTAGGCCTATATCTCGGAACGTTATTGGTTTTTAGACGTTTTTTCATTAACGTCATGTGTCCGAAGAAATATCGATTTATCCGGAAAATGGATATAACAGTGTGCAATTTTAAATTAAGCCATATCAGCAGGTTTATGCCTGTCATTTAAATGCCACTGTATGTTCAATATCATCTGTTAAGGTACGAGTCCACTGGATTTTTTGTCGAAAGACGCGTTTTTACTGGAACAGCTCAACTATCCAAGCATTCTGTATCTCGTCAGATGTTTCCATGCTCGTTGCTGCTATTATCGGTTTAAAAATATCAATAAAACTTGTTGCTTCTAAAATTGTGCTTTGAACTATCGAAAATTTAAAGAATAAAGATTACTTGCTAAGCAAAAGACAAAAAGGAGAATATGATTGCGCAAGAATATTGAGAAGAACTGAACTAGGGGCCTATTACTATTGACTAGAGGCCTAAACAATGTAACAGGGTACAGGGTGGGCCAAATTGGACGTATTTAAATGGGAAGTGCTCTTATTAATAGAGATAAGCAAAAACTGATGTCGGTGCCTGAAGCTGAAATTGAATACAAAACTTATTGACGAAAATTGTTGGTTAATATTTTAATTTTGACAGATATTTTGATAGAGATTGGTGCTTCTCAGAATTCTGACTTTTCTTCAAAATAGCAAACTAGTCGCGTAGAATCTAGTACTTTTTTCTATTTTCTTTTCTAAGAAAAAATGTTCAAATATGAAGTGTTATATGTCATTAGAATGGCAATTTTAAGGTATTTTCAAAAATGAAATAATATACATAAAGTAAAGTATAATATAAAATATAAAGCAATTTTTATGTTAAAACCGTGTCCAATAGAAAATAGTATATTACATAATATTTGATTTCTGTTGAGAAATTAGGTAGTTCGCCGAGACGAAGTCGAGGTGAACTTTATCTCGAGACAGAAATTAAACTTTCTACCGTGGTTTGTATACTATTTTATTTTCAACCATTTATCAAAATCTCATCAAACTTTTAATAAATCATTCAGTTGAAATATTGATTGCTAATAGTCTCTAACAATAAGGTGGTATAGGTGCACCAGTAGTTATGACTTCAACCATAATAAACGACTGGTGATTTGTTTACAATCTTGACAACGTCATTATTGTGCTATTCTGTTATTAATATTTTGAGCTGAAAAGTTTCTTAAAGTGCTTTTAACAGTGCTTTTGGATGGAAAGTGACATTTACTTACTTAAGTGAGTACTTTTCACCCGGGTAAATGTGGAAAGTAAAAGCAGGTAATTTTCATCTTTCCACCTGGTTTACACATAAGAAATAACGTTATTACATACCTGGTTGAAAATAAAAACTATTTACACTATTGGATTCTACGCAAAAAGTTGCTGAGAAATGTATTTTCAGAAATAAAAAATAACGCACCTGGAAGACGCTAGACATTTTTGAAGAAATATACGAGAACTACTGAAAAACAAATCCTGGCTGAAACATATGCCCAACAAGGAAAAAACTTGTGTCTACTTAAATGGTCTAATGCAACAAATTTGTGTATCGTCGCAACACGATTTTTGTTGCAAAATAAGTTTTTTTCTACTCCTACAGGGATACTGATTAATTCCACCAGTTAGGGGTGATGATAACAGTTTTAGGGAACGGATATGTAGCCAACTGTGAGTAAAACTTGAAATTGTTAGCACAAGTGGTTTTCCCATTTTAACTGTCTCTAGATACCCCGTATGGTCCTATCGGTCAAGGGAGTTGACTGTGAAAATTATGTAACACATAATAGGTATGGGACCTACACCTGTCTTAGAATAACACCTCAGAGTTATTGCCTTAATTCGAGATTGTGCGCTGCTATTTTTACTGCAATTTCGCTCTTCTCTGTCTCATTTTTTTTTTTAAATTTAAATAGATATTTCATGAAACACAGGACGTTAATTAAGAAACCGTCAAAAACGTCTCGAGATATGAACCTGTTGTGTCCTAGTGGTTTATTCCAAAGATTCGCTGGCGAATAGGCAATAAAGAGGAACTTTATATTTGATAACACTTATAATTACTGACAACAACTAAACTCACATAAACATTCAAGGGTTACTAAAAAGGCTGTATCACCTTACATTGGGTATGTTGGGTTCACAACAGAACCGAAGCTACACTTCGCTATGTTAAAATAAAACCTAGACTACTTGAAAATTTTACTTTTTTGTACGCACTTGTTTTCCACCCTGTATACTACAGTTACAGTGCCTTAAAGTCAAAGTTTTTTTGTCAGTCAAAAGCCAATAACTCAAGCTAATACCTAATTCGTTTCGAAAATGGAAATTTCTAAAAAATTACCCAAAAAAAATCAATGGCGTGATGCGATGTGAGGCGTGGTGAGGGTTGCAATTTTCTGTAAAACTTCAGACTGAAATTCTACTTCAATGTTTTTTACATTTTGTATGAACATACTTTGCTCTGAAATCTCCCTATCCGGCACAGTCCACTCTCTAGATTATAATACACTTATAACATGATATTGGATTTGGAACTCTCGGAAAACTGGTATAAGCTTAGGAAAATCGAAAAATTGCATTTTTTAAGTTTTTGCCACATTTTGGATATTTTCTGCAACCCAATCAAAATCTTGTGTTGGCTTTGTTTGAGGTCTCCTGACCATCCCTAAACTTCAACTTGACAAAAACACGGAAAATTTCTTCCCTCGGCTAAAATGTAACCCAAAATTTAAAAAAAAACTCAAAAAATGTTATTTTCAGATTTTCATGAGCAACAAACCTAACCTAACCTGGGATAGGACTTTTTATAGATGGAATCAAACACGACCTAAATTTTGTTACGTAGTGTAGTATTAATATCAATGGACTAAAAATATGCATGTTAAAAAATAACTAAATCTATGTGTTTCTGAGTGACATAGATACCTTGTATATTAGATAATTGTTAACGGTACAGGGTGTTTTATCATAAATTGCTAGACAAAAATTTTACTTGATCCCATTTTTTTTTTGCTGATTTAAAGTTTAAGATTATTTTTCAACATATCTCACATGATTTCTAAGAAAATATACCTATATACAATATACAAGGTTGCAAGTTTAACCTGTTAATCGAACGAAGAAGAATGTTTGTCAAACTGTTCTGTATACTACAACACCGTTACGTTTATATTAATTAAATAGATAAACAATAGGTACTATTTAAGGTCACAATCGTTTAAGTGTATAGTACCTCCATCTACTGACGCGATCAAGAATTGCTACGTTTTGGACTAAGATACGACAGCATTCTCTGACCCACTCACACAAGAAAGTAACAATAACCATATTAAGTGACAGCTTCTTATAAACTCATGTTATATGGTATGTTATGACTTGATGCAAAAATTATGTTTACCTGCTTCATGTCATTGGGAAACTGCGCATAAATTTCTTGGAACGACTTTGAGTCAAGCATACCTAATTCATAAATATAGCAACTTTTAAAGTTAAAGTTGGATACTGGCAGAAGATTAAAAATAATAAATAATAACTGTTAATCATCTGCGACAAACAGGGTTTAGATATAAAAAATGCGTTTCTATAAATAGCTAATGTCGACGTCAATGATTGCCGTTGACGATTGCCTAAAAAGGCGCATTAACGAAAAACACTCCAATAATCAAAGTTTTTACGTGTGCGGTATTTGCATACAAATTAACACTTCTTCTAGCAGCACAACGGCCGTGGCAGCAGCAGGTACTACTCGGGTACTGCCTTCTCCACGGTTCCGTGAACAGCCGAACAGGTGAACGCAGCCCCGATGGGGACTTGCTCGAGTAGTGTCGAGACCAACATGGCCACGGAATAACAGCAGAGAAACACGCGGAAAGCTTTTGGTCGCAACTGCTTTTTCTACGACCAAATACGCCGTTATAAAAGGGCCATAAAACGATTTTTGCGCGATAACTTCGGCAGTTTTAACGAAAATTCGGTGCAGTGCCCGGTGTTTGATCGGAGGCCCTCCATTGGTGACGATTCGAACCTTGTAAGTGTCAAATTTGAAAGACTTACCTAATTGGGTATATCTTCATCAGTGTTGTTTCGTTTTGTAAGGAGTTTTCGTTCGGTTTGTGAAATCATAACTAATTTGACGACCATGATTGAAAAAAAAACGATTTTTAAAAAAATTATTGATCAAGTAATCGACAAATTTAGTGTTATTACCTAGGTACTTCATGCTTACAATAACTTCTGAAAACTATCTCGTTATAGATCTGTCTAATTTCAAAAATGCAATTAGCTGCTAGTGTATTGTAATATTTGAAATTCTAGAATCATTAAAAACAATTAAGACAGTTCCGGTCGATTTTAAACGTTCGTCGCCTGATCGCACGTTGAAGTCTCCGAGATATCAGTGTAGCTGCCAATGATAAGTACAAAAGCCTTGGCTTATTTTCATTTTATTCATTTAACGACTCAATATAGATTGAGTACGATTAAAATCAACACTATTTGAATATAACAGAAAATCGATGCATATTTTGTTAAAAATTATAACCAGAAACTTGATACTAATTGACAATTTAACAACAACAAACAAATTTAGCTAGCTCAGATGTTTCAAAATACCACTAAAATTCTTTTGGGGTAAAAGGAAGGACAAACTCAAAAGTATAAGTTTTTTGGCATTGTTTAAAATAAAATCTATAGTTTTTTCTAATCTTTTATTAAAGAATCAGACATTAAGTTTAGCAAATTAACTTTTTTATCCTTTATTTTTTAAGATTACCAGTGGATTTTTTTTAAATAAGCTCACAAAATGTAGTAGTATAATTTATGTGTATAAAAATGACCCCATTTACTAGAAAATACCTTCGCTTTTAATTAAGTATTAAATCGAATAGTAAAAGGAGAAATGCTAAAACGGTGATAATGAATTTATTGCAACTTTCGGGCACGTATTGTAATTACATCTTAAGAAAAGTTGTAATTAGAGTCCGGATTAAAAAGCACTATAATCGTGAAAAAAAGCGCTTAATAAGCAAAATTATTTTCCTCAAAAAAAGCATGCAAATCTGTAAAAAAGCACAAAACTCTTTCAGAGATGCAAATATTTTTACTTTTTTTAAGTTCTAGAAATTTTTTAAAGCTTTTAAACTGCTTTAAAAGCATGCGAAAGATTTTAGATATAGAGACATTTGGAAGGTTTGTGGACAGTTTAAAGAGCATATTGACGGTTCTGGAATGCTTTAGAGGCATTTGGAAATTCTTAGACGGTTCTAGAATTTTTTTGAAGCTTTTAGACTGTTTCGTTCTCTTTTGGGAGCTTTTGGAATCTTTTAGACTGTTCTAAAAGCTTTTGGAAGCTTCTAGATTGTTTTGAAAGGCTTCCTGTTTTAGAAGCATTTTGGTGTTTCTGCAGGGTTTTGAAATCTTTTTAGACTACTTTAGGAACATTGAAGGTTCTGGACTGCTTTTAAGGCATTTGAAACTTTGTGTACGGTTCTAGAAACTTTTAGAAGCTTTTAAACTGTTTTAAAAGCTTTTAGATGCTTTTAAACTGTTTTAAAAGCATCTAGATTAGCTGAAGATCATTTGGAAGCCTTTAAAGCGTTCTAAAAGCTTTTGGAAACTTCTAGACTGTTTTGGAAGACTTTCGACTGCTTGAGAAGCATTTTGGAGTTTTTGTAGTGTTTTTTTTTGTAATTCTAACCGTTTTCAAGTTATTTTCCAAACAACTACTTTGATGCACTTTTTACCGAAAATTAGTTCAATACTTTAACACCCTGTAGCTTTGTTATCCTTTTGAGAGTTCAGGGTGGTTCAACCACTTAAACAAATCGTCTTGAACTGCTCTTTTCAGTGGTGTAGAGCAAAAAATTGTATCTAAAAAAATTGTGTACAGGGTGAGCAAAAATAATGATCCACTAACAATTTTGTGCACACCCTGTATACAGATAACTGTATTGAAGTTCAAACGTGACGTAGTTTGGTTTAGTGGTCCATTAGGAACAATTTTGCACTCTTGTAGTTACCTCTTTAATTCAGGCGGGAGTCAGTATAGGCCAGGAAAAACCTTCATTTTGACAAACTTTTAGTGCATTTTTCCAAAAAATCGCGAATAACTTGATTATTTGAAACGTACCGTATAGACACATTAAATGATCGTAAGTGGCTAATGATTAGAGCTATCACGTGACGTTGAGCGGGCACCGCTAACTTGCCCCGTTTGGCCGCTAGAGGGTATCAGACTTGATTACTTTTCTTCGGACATTTTTCTAAATATCTCGAAAACAGTGTGAGTTAGCACTGTGGAATTTTTACACCGTATGCTCCTCAAATCCCCCTATATAACAATATCTTTCATTAAATATAACATTTTATCATACAACGCACCGGTCGACCTTTAACTAGATTTTTGACATTTTTAAAGGGGGTTCCGTATAAATTTTTTAAAAAATTTTGAAAATTGTCTTTAACCAAATCTTTATCCTTAGTTAGTTTAGGTTAATGGTAGAAATGTGAAGTAAAGTGTCATTTGAAAGCTGTTAAAAATGTCCTAATTTCAAAGTCAGTGACTAAATGGCGGCAGTTACAGCAAAACGGGCACCAGATTCGTGTTCTCCATGCCATAATTAGTTAAAATTGACTTTTTAGACTACTTTAGGAGCATTTAGAAAATGTTTACAGTTTAAAGAGCACTGAAGGTTCTAGACTGTTCTTAAGGCATTTAAAACCTTGTAGACCAGTCTAGAAACTTTAGGAAGCTGTTAAACTGCTCTAGAAGCATACGAAAGCTTTTAGACTGTATTAGAAATCTTTTGAGAGCTTCTATAAATTATAAATATCAAAAATGATCAAAAATATCAAATGCTTAAAAAAGTAAAAATTAAAAGAAAATCTATTAATTACATAATTAATCAATAATAGTACACGTCAAGAAATTATCAAAAAATTATAGATAGTTTATAAACTATGAGTTGACTCTTTGAACTTTAATAGATCAACGTAAAAAATAAATTATGCATATTTATTTATGAGTTCCAATAGACCAACTTTAGCAGGCACCTAAGTATTTGATATTCTCATCTCTCTCTCATATTCTCTCTCTCTATAAAATTCTCATTTCCTAATATTCATACTTTCTGTTAATAACAGAGGCTGTGTTCTCTGAAAGCCCTTAAATTCTACTGTGCTACAGTTTAAACCAGAAAATATCAAGTAACACTGATAGAAATACTTAATAGTGATAAGTCAATTCAATATTATTCCATTAATGGCATTGAAATAACTCAATCAATTTCAACAAGATCACAAATACTCTAAATAATTAAAAACGTTGATAAAGTGCTCCTATTGCTCTAGAGACTTGGGTATGGTGATATTTGGAGTGAGCTTTTATAACAATTTTGTAAAAAATTATAAACAAAATTAAAAATAGACAAAAAAATAAGCAATTTGAAATTGAAATCCAAGGTCTCTTTAGATTAAAAATCCTGATAATGAGTTTTTCCAGCATATGTATGTCATAAAGAGTTAAATAAGGATTTTAAAATAAGGGAAAGAATCTAGGTCCGTATTTAAAAAATACTATGAGTTAGTTGCGATGTCGATAATATCTCAGAAACTGAACTAATGTTGGCAACTGTGTCTGATCTAAATTAGACAATGGAAAAAATGCTTAATAAGAATTATTTTAAAATTGGTTAATTAAGCCAATATGTGAAGCTATAATTAATTTATTTTTGTAAACAGTTTCACAGAAGAGCTGTAGCTTAAAATTATCAAATTTGGTTCTATACATCAAACGCGGTAGACGTTAGTCTCGTGATCGAGTGTTGATATCACTGGAATGTATCGGTAATTGCTACTTCTTTGATTTATTTTTGGTAACATCCATTACAGCTTTTAAATTCCTTACTCAGCAAGTTATCTCCCAACAGTGCAGAAATATATAATCGTCTTGTCTAGAGAGTGTAATTTGTAACACGCGTGTTATAAATTCCGATTTGCTACACTACTATAAATTGCTTTAATTAGACAGTTTTGGTTTCTCCAACTAAGTTTTAATTCATTAATCGCCTGTTCATGTGAGATAGTCAGTACTTAATACTTTATCTTAAAGCCTCACTTTACTATTGGTACTAAAATCATCATTTTTACTGTTATACTATGAAAAATAAATATGCAATTCAGAATCTTCTGGAAAAAACATTGAAGTCGAGCTGGTATAGCACCAATTAACGTATACAGTTCGTGCGGAATAAATTCTTTCAAACTTTATTATCGATTTAACCGTCTCCATTATTCACCTTAATTGAATTGAATGCTCGGATTTATATATTTTTTTAAAGTGATTTACAAAAAAAACTGATATCATGATTTAGATACACTATTGTTATTGTTAATACAGTTTTTATTAGAGTGTATACTTCGAAGCAATCTAGTGAAAAGCCGGTACTTTTTGCCTTCACGTTCATTTAGTAGGTATATGCCTTTCTTTAAGAGTGTATAATTATTAGGTATAGGGTGGGTCAAATTGGACTTATTAATAGAGATAGGCGAAAACTGATTTCGATGTCTAAAGCTTAAATTTGATAGAAAACTTAATGACGACAACCGTTGTATAATATCTGTCACCGTTTGATAAATATACTTACTACATACGGACTGATGTTAACTGATATGCATTTGAAATGGAGTCACTTAGGAGGTTTTCTAAGGATCTACAGAGTTCCACAGCTGGAGTGGAGATCTACAGCAGAAACTGTATAGCCATCTCCCTGGGACTTCCAGGGGATGTAAGCATACGTACTGGGGAGATCCTGGCCATTTGGAGGGCCTTGGAGGAGGTGAGGTCCCTTAATATTCGACGAAGTGTCATATACTCGGACAGTAGAAGCGCCCTCGCAAGTGTTGTGTCTGTTCCTGATCCTGGAGACGATCATGTAACACACCTTGTCAAGCAAAGTTTGGGGAGACTACATATGGAGGGATTCGACATCGACCTGGCCTGGATTCCTGGCCACACCGGGATTGAGGGGAACGTTATGGCGGATTGCCTGGCAAATAAGGGGAGATCTTGTGCTGATAAACTTGACTTACGGATATAGGGAATATCTCCCTACAATTAAAAAGCAAATATGGGAGCGTTGGACTGAGCAATGGAGACGCATCTCAGACACAAAGGGGGTCTCGTATGCCGAGCTGGTGGAGAGGCCTTTGAGGACTCCGTGGTTCGCGGAGGGAAACCACCTGAAACGTAGGGAGATTACTACTCTAAACCGTCTGCGTAGTGGGCACTGTCTTTCTCCGGTACATCTCCATAAGATTGGAGTTAAACCGAATCCACTGTGTACCTGTAATCAGAGGGAAACAATTCACCACCTACTGTTTGAGTGCCCTCATAGCATTCTGGTGCGAGATCGACTTTACTTAGCTTCCATCTGTCCCGTTTTGCCTGTGCTTGATGCACACTGGTTTGTAGCATTGCCTGCCCTGTTTGGTGCATGGTTTTGATTTTGTATATCATGAAACTGGATCCTTTCATAGGCGACCTGGAACAGGCAGAAGGCGATTTACAACCGCTCGTGATGGTCGCTTTATTGTGTCAACTACATTGAAAATCGTCATCTTAATGCTGTTGAAGTGCAACGACAGCTCCGTGAGGTGCGAGGAGTGGCTATTAGTCAGTGGATGGTAAGACGAAGACTGCAGGAAAATAACTTGACACCTAAAACACCTGCGATTGGTCCAAAACTTACTCCAGCTAATCGGCAAGCACGCCTGAGCTTTGCACGGGATCATTTGAATTGGACTTTGGAACAATGGGGATCTGTTCTGTTCTTAGATGAGACCAGAATATGCCTCCATGGTAGCGACCGAAGAAGGAAAGTGTACCGAAGACCAAGAGAGCGATTTGCAAATTGCTGCTTTGAAGGGCGGAGTGTTTATGGAGATAGTTCCTGTATGATCTGGAGTGCAATATCTATAGGACCACAAACCGACCCTGAGTTCATTCGTAGGGGCCACCGTGTTCACGGAAGACGAGGTTTAACGGCTGTTAGATATATCTAGGAGATTTTAGCAATTCATGTGGTACCTTACGGCAACTACATTGGAGACGAATTTACCTTTATGCAATGACAATGCAAGGCCGCACACCGCAAGAATCGTGCAAGATTACATTGCGGAAGTCGGTTTTCGGGTTATGGAGTGGCAAGCTACCAGCTGGAGTGGCCGATCGAACACTGCTGAGATGAGCTAAAACGAAGAATTCGAGCTAGACTTCATACCCCAAACTCGATCCCAGAGCTTATTGTTGCAGTAGAAGAAGAGTGGTTTAACATCCCTCAAGAAGCAATAGCAAACTTGATTATATCTTTAAAAAGTTTACTGTGGGCCGATTTCTATGCACGCAAGTGTAGTTTTTTCTATGGGACACGGTTTTTAAACTACGCACTTACAAATTGTTTTTTTAAAATGGACCACACTGTATATTATTTAATTTTTTTAAACATGACACCATTAACGAACCGCCTTCGCTTTTGTTTTAAAAAGGTGTGCAATTACTTTGGCCGCGATAACGTTTAAGTGCATGAGGTAGAATCATTTTTACTCATCACTGGCAAAAAATGACGCAAACTTTTTGAAGGCTAGTCCACATACCTATATCATATAACCGGACGCCATTATTACGGTGGTTATTGTAAATGATTTTCAAATTTCTCATCATCACTATTCATTTCATCAGTGGTTTGCAACACATTGCCTTTTTAAAAAACGTCGCAACATCTATTATCCATACATGTTCATTTACTATTTTTACAGATTAAAATCGGTTGAAAACGAGTTAGAGCTTAGACTTTCCCATGATTTTTCTCTGAGAAGCAATAAGTTAATGAGTTGTTTGTGACTTTCACGCCCGTGATATGGCGAGAGAAGCTGCGTAATGACAATTATTTATTTTCAGCTCCCACGCTGTGTCTTGTGGATTATAGTCTGTGGGATTCACTCTCTGGTCAAACTGTTTCCGTTTAATTAATGCCCAAACAATAATTCTTAACAATGCCATACTATTATTAATAATCTAAATCCCAAATATAAAATTTTACGGCCACCAGTTACAAGAGAAATTTTTATTCACGTCGGTGACTGCATATGGTTGGGATGTCGTCAGAGATGCTGCAGTTTTTAATATAGGGAGAGTAGAGAGTTTGGCTTCAGGAAACAATTACCATAAATGCGGTAAAAATCGTAGGGGAAGTAGCGTAAAAGAGAAGTAAAAACGTAATATTAATTCTCTCAAGTACCATTGGAATCTATAAAACGTACAAAATTGCTCCGGGCTTATAACATTCTCGGTATCGCGTACAAGTTTCTCCGGTTTAAAGGCGGTATTCCGAGTCGAGATTTATATTTTATTCGCATTTTACAGACATTATTTTTCAGGTGTTCATTTAACGTTTATTGGCAGATTTATGGTTAGGTGACTTTTATACTGTGTCACTATGTAATGAAAATACATCTCGCTATAGTTGCCTCGCTATTTATGTCTGGTACCCCCAAACAGTCACGTTAATAAAATAGTAGTTTTTGAAAGTGTTCTTAAATGGTTGCTTAGAAATGATGGAATGAAATCAACGCCCCTTCAAATTATATTAGAATTTTGCAAAATCTAAAATGTCAAAAATTCACAAATCAGATGTACCACTGAGACCCATTGTCAGTGCTATAGGAAGTTTTAAGTCATAAAGCTCACAATCTTTTACTAACCAAAAATAAGAAGCTTTATTATCGTTGCTCACAATGATACCTATCACAACAACTATGAAGTAGTTTGAACGAAATCTTCCGCAGGACAACTCAAATTGTTTAGACAGTACCCAACGACTACTTAAGATGGATTTATACTCATCTAAGACTTAACACCTAAGATTTATAAGGTTAAAAGTGAGGTTATTCCATTACTTATTCTGTTGTCCTTCACGTTAACTTAAGACCTAACAGACTTTTAACTAAGACCTAAGAACTACAAGCAGTTCCTAAGAGCTTCATGTTATTACGTATGTGCTTTCTCAAAATCGAAATTAGTTAGGTATTTTTGTATTTTACTGTTAGTAACAAAAGTAGCATCGCAGTTTCTTCGTCTGTATTAACGACTTAATTTATTGTCTCTTGATATAAAATAAAAGCCCTGTTTTTCAAAATCACGTCATAAGAAACCACATTCTGATTGGTTCGGCTCTAAGTCTTAGGTAGGAACATAAACCCATTAGTATTTAGTTTTATAGGTCTTAGGTGAGCATAAACCTTTACTTTCAATGGAAGGACGAGTAATCTAACTTAACCTAACCTCACGACTACTTACTCCCAATTGAAGAACGAGTAATCGTCAACTATTTCGAGTAAACTGCTTTTTGGCCACCATTGTGGAGAACCCAAAGTTGGTTTGGTTTTATTTGCGGTCATTTATGGGCGACTTTAAACTCAATAAATCCAAAAATTCAACTCTTTATGAAGACCTTTTCCTTGACGTACATGTAACCAGGAAACCTCTGAGTCTGATGAGATCGTATCACATCTTATGCCGAAAGTGAAGACACACCCCCTTACCTCACTCTAATCTAACCATTACTTTAAAAAGAAGAATCATCAAAACCCTATCAGAGCGGTCCAAGAGGATGTGCTAACCATCTCAGTTGGAAAAAGTGCTTAAACATCTAAACAAGGTCTTTGAATGCTACAGCCTGCAGCAGACCATAAGTCAACAGTGTCACAGCTTAGAAACCCCTAAGGTAGACGTTGAAAAAGCATAAAGTCAGGAGGGTCTTCAGACCTACTCAGATTCACCAGAGCCTAACTATCTTGCACGTTTCTTAGATATTTTATAAAAATGGTGAATTTGTCAGCAAATCGGTGATCTAAACTTAAATTCTACGGTTTGCTGATGTGACCTTTTGTCCTCCCTATAGGATAGGAATAGGCCCAGTTACTTACAACTTACGTTAGAGAGAACATAATGCTCCTCAGGACATACAACCCTCAGGACATTATGTTCTCTCTAACAACCTTGGTACAAAAATAGCGAATATAAACCTCTTTTATTCATTTTCAGGACACCAACTTACAGGTTGGAAACCAAACAATTTTGACACCAAATTTGAGAGACCTCAACCATTCAAAATGATCCAGAGCTCATACAAAGCGATGTACAGACCAAACTTTTACGAAAGTACGTGTTTACGGTGTAACGAAACGGTGTATCAAGTGGATCGCGTCGGCCCGCTGAAAGACTTTACATTTTTTCATAGTGGGTGTTTTAAATGCGCGGTGTGCGGGACTAAACTTACCTTGAAAACGTACTACAACAATCAGCACCGGCAGGAGGACAAGGAGGTGTATTGTAGTGGGCACGTGCCAAAAATCGGGCCAGGACACTTGGACGGGTCTTCGGTGGGCATTCGCAGTGCGCTCAACGTACCAAAATCCTCGAACTTTGTAAATGAACAGATTCGAGGTCCTGGACGAAGTAGTGTTGAGAACGAAGGTGAGTGGTTAAATACATTTAAGCGTTTTTTAGCATTGCAATTAACACACAAACTCGTTTTAATTAACTTAAATAAAATACAACATGGAATACAAATTAAAACGTTCAAAATGAATACGGGTAATATCCAATGTCGTATGTCAAAATATCAGTTTATTGTTGGTGGTCCTTATCACGTGACTTATCAATGCACATGTAGGTATTATGTCAAATGACCGTCTGACTATAACCTAACTTATACCTAAAGACATTTTTTCAATTTTGACCAATGCCGACCTCGGTGACGTGGTGGGTTAAATGCCCAGCCCGTCATCGAGTAGTCGTGGGTTCGAGTCCCACCTCGAGCATGGTTGTTGTGTTTGTCGAAAGAATTAAAAAATAACAATAATAGGCGAATTTTCTTGACTAAACCACTCAAACCAGATTAAGATTAAACTTAACCACTGAATTTTCCTTGACTTATGGTCTAAACCAAGACGTCAAACTTAACCAGACGGCCTAACCTGCCTTGGAGGATGGTTAAGTAATTTAAATTCGTAATGGAGTGTTCAGTTTTCATAAATTCACGTTTTTACAATACAGTTGAAGCAGCTGAAATAGCTTAACAGTTAAAAACATGTATGAACCCCTAACCTAATTAAAATTAAGATTTCAATAATAATTATCTATTTGTGTGATCTTTTTCTTTTGTAGATGATGAGTTTAATTTTTGAGAAGTGCCCTAGTCAGGAGTTTTATTTTTTTGTGACATTATGATTTATTTTGTAAAATTGTAATTTGCTACAAATATAAAAACTTCTGTTAGTAGCAGTTGCTGTGCTGTTAGTAAACAAATCAAATTTCAAATAATTCAAACCACTTTTTATTGATGTCTTACGTTGACAGATGACAGAATTAATTACGACGTCACAAAAGTTACCTACTGTGAATGTTTGTCGTCACGACTTAAACTTAACCACTCCAAAAAGTTTGATCGAGGAAATTGGCCTAATATACTAATCTGGCTGACTGTCGACTGGACAAGTGGCCATTGTAACAACAAAAAAAAAATTTTTGACCAATGAGTACAAAATACCGGTCATGGATAAGACACTTATGTTAGTTGACGCTTAACAAGAATATGGTAAAATGAAGAGAAACTGCATATTAATACAAATAAGCTAAACATGTTAAAAAATAACACAATTATAAACGCACAACATATTGAGAATAATGCATAAGGTTGTCCAAAACAACAAACACAAGTTAGGTATAATAAAGACCAAAAACAAAAACTGTTGTTAAAGATGCATAAGAAAATACCGAGGGGTAGATCGCCGAAGCCGAAGAATTCGAGGGATTATGAGGCACTTTGCCAGTATTACGAAGCATTTTGAGGTATTACAAGGCATTACAAAGTATTACGAGGCATTTTGAGGTATTTAAGGTATTTATAAGGCATTTCAGAGTATTTTGAGGCGTTGACTGTATATTTCAAAATGTTTTGCGATATTTTCATTGGAATTTTGAGCGAAATAAAGCCAAAATAAAAGAAATTTTGCTATATTTTAAGGAATACATTGTAGTAGACCAAGCAGTAGACAATAGAGTGTATCAATATAACAAAATTGACCGCACATGTAATTATTATGGTAAAATCTTTGTTACATGATATTAAGTTGAAACAATACTTATTACAAATTATTATAATAATTTACCAATTTTTCAACATTTAAACTTCATTTTTAAGGTCACGTGACTGTTTTTGACAGGTGTAAAAAACAGTCACTTGACAGGCGTCAACTGGACTTTACAGTGTTGCAAGCTCTAAAATTGCATAATCAAAATCACGTGATGTGTCTCTTACAATTTCAGCTTTCACAACGGTCTAAAATAGTCTAAATTTAATTTACCAAGTTTTTAAAGTTTCAACCACATTTTAACGGTCACGTGATTAATTTTGATAGATATCAACTGGCCTTTACAGTGGTGCAAGCTCAGAATTGCATTATCAACGTCAAGTGACGTGTACTTTGCAATTTAAGTTTTTACAACTGTCCAAATTTTATTTATCAATTTTCTAAATTTTAAACTGCATTTTGAAGATCACGTGACTGTTTTTGACAATGTCAACTAGTCTTTACAGTGTTGCAAGCTCAAAAATTGAATTATCAAAGTCACGTGACGTAGTTCTTACAATTTTACCACTGTCTAAATTTAAAATACTATATATTTAATTTTTCCACTGTTTCTTTTAAACGATAGGTGTCTTTATTTGACACGTTCTAACTTGGTTACTATGACAGTTAGAAGATTTGTTTAAACGTCAAAATATAACCTGTAATTTCAGATAACCGTACAAAATTGTTTGTTAAAATATGAAAAAACACTCACCTGACCTTAGAAAATCAATTTTAAGCTTTCGGCACAAGGTCAAATCAAGTGTCAAAAATTTGGAAAGACCTTTACGTTGTCACCTAACTTAACCTAAAAACTGTCACGTGACTTTAAAAAAAATTAATTTTAAGCTTTTGGGTCTTCAAAATTTGGAAAAGCAAACAAGTAACCTGAGGAAGTCATTTTGTTGAATCATTAATCCTTATGGCATTTTGACAAGGGTCACATGTCAATTGTCATGTACAAATTGTAAAAGCAGACATGCTACTTAATTAATCTGACCTAAAACTGTCACGTGACCAAAAAAAATTTAAAGAGTGTATTTCATAAAGATTTATCATTGTCCCAAAAATCAATAAAAATGTATGAATTCCACAAATGTGTAGGTAAACATTTGAAGGCATTCTGAAGCAGTTTAAATAATTTAAAGGCATTTCGATGTATTTCAAGGTAATATGGCATTTTAGGCAATTTTAAGGCATTATTACTACGAGGCATTTTGTGCAATAATGAAGCATTGTGAGGTGTTTTAAAGGCATTTCAAGGTAACTATTTTGTATGCAAAAAGGCATTTTGGTGTACAAAAAATTATCGGCGGACTACTCCTCGGAAAATACACAGGCAATTTTCGCATTGCTTTGGGGGAAAGCTTTAATAATGAGCAACTTTTTTATCGACATTCTGGTAGGTATTTTAAAAAAATAGAATTAGTTGTAGAGTTTATTAATGATAAATAACTCTGAAACTAATCAAAGATTTGCTTCCATTATCTCACTGCTTACAAAATATTTAGCATCATTTGGATTTCAGGACATCAGGAGATATAGGACATATTAAATAAGGGCAAAGTTGCACAAGTTGGAATTCATTTCCGTTTTAATTTCCTCCGATAACAAAAAAAACGAAATTTTCAAAAAACTGAATGATTAACTCTTATTCAATGCAACATTTTCTCTCTACAACATGGAAGGGTCAGATTTTTAGTAACCATCGTCAGCATCATTTGTCAAGAACTTTCATCGTTTTTCCATTTTATTCTTCAAATCATTAAGAATCGGTAAAAAGCAAAAATACCCTTATACAGCCCTTAAAAATTTGTGCTCAAAATGTACATACAGACACCTTTTAACGTATAAGATAGCATTTAAGTTTCCAGTTTCAACATAATTATTTTAAGATAATTAAATTGCTAACCTTAATTCTTTATAATAAATACAAATTTACTGCGTTTAATTTATCATTTATTAGGAGGTCAGGATATCATTTTTTATGATGCTGATAAAATAGCATATAATTAAAATACTTTGCTCTTGCTAAAAATTTTTTAAACAATTAACAGTAAATGATGACCACGTTATTTACAAGCAAACTGAATGATCAAGTTTATGTAATACATAACAGGTTTACCATTATAGTATAGTTACGAGTATCGGCAGATTGATATCTTAATATTGCAGGAACATGTTTTGAAATTTGTCTAATATTGTGATGTTGAATAACATAAAAAATCACTCTAATTAGCAACCGCTTTGTTTGTTTGTCATGACAATCCGTAGAAAAAGTCTACAAGCAATTTTGAACTATTAAATATAAGTAAAACTTGTCTTAAGACACACCTATATTCGGGTTGTACAAATATTTGAATGGTGTCCCCGTAATTCGAAACACACACATGTAATTGGCAACAAAAATGTTTATTTACCGTTCGCGTAAAGTCAAGGCTGCATTACCTAATTTCCATCAATATCCGAGCTTTTTTCTTTCAAATGCACCAGTACCATTAAAATCGCATAAATGGAAGGCCGTTATGCATTTAATCAGCCAACTATGAATAATAGCTGTTTGAAATTCACCATTATTGCACGGTATCATTTTTTTTTTGCTGCCGGTGAAACTGGCAACGGCATTAATTAATCGCTTTTACGCACCGCACAGTTATTGGTACTAATCAATTTTTTTTTACTTTGTAGCTCCACACGTAAAGACGCACGTGAATGGCAATTCACACCAATCCCATTCACCCCCTTATGGTGACCGGAGTCACTACAGCCCCGGTTCTTACACAGACGGGGCTTCCCCTACGTCTTACCAATATGGCCGGTTTGATGCCAGTGCGTTACACATTGCACACGCCCTCAAACAGACGGAATTACAGAAAAGCTATAAAATGCACAAGGAAAAACCTATAGACGCTTATTTGGTAAGTTGTACACCTACGACAAGAGCAGTAATATTTAGCATAAGTTTTGAACCCATTATTTAATAGTATATTACATACTCAGGTGGAAAGTGTTTAATTTCTGTCGAGAAATTAGGTAGTTCGCCGAGACGAAGTCGAGGTAAACTTTATCTCGAGACAGAAATTAAACTTTCTACCGTGGTTTGTATACTATTTTATTTTCAACCATTTATCAAAATCTCATCGAACTTCTAATTAATCATTCAGTTGAAATATTGATTGCTAATAGTCTCTAACAATAAGGTAGTATAGGTACGAGTAGTTATGACTTCAACCACAATAAACGACTGGTGATTTGTTTACAATCTTGACAACGTCATTATTGTGCTATTTTGTCTTTAATATTTTGAGCTGAAACGTTTCTTAAAGTGCTTTTAACATGGAGATTTCTGAAGACGCAGATGTTACTCATCATCACCTGAGCTGCGAGCTATTGCAGAGGTGGCGGCACAGTCTCTTAACTATAAAAAGTAAGCCCAGATATAACAAAACGCATATTGACATTCACCCGGGTGGAAAGTAAAAGCAGGTAATTTTCATCTTTCCACCTGGTTTACACATAAGAAATAACGTTATTACATACCTGGTTGAAAATAAAAATATTGTTACAATTTATATGTAAAAACTTGCAAAAGTCGTATTCTTTTGAACCATAATTTAGGACTCAAAAGAGGTTATTGTGATCTAAAAAATCACATGACACAATGTTTACAAAATCGTACGGATGCGTGAAACGACTACACACAACTAAACTATGATTTCATTACTATTAGTAGCAGATCAGTCATGGAGATGGTACTTTGTACAATATTCTAATACTTAAAGTGAATAATAAGACATTCAAATGAGTGGCAAACAACAACTTTTCGTTCGACAATCCTAGTAATAACTAGAATGCGGATTAAAAAGCACTAAAATCGTGAAAAAAAAGCGCTTAAAAAGGAAAATAATTTTTCTCAAAAGAGCATCAAAATTTGTAAAAAAGCTTCAAAAAAACACAATTTTTTTACTTACTTTAATTTACTAAACATTTAGAAAAAACGTGTAACAGAAAATTAAATTAAACTTAATTAACTATTATTTTAGATGCCAAAAATGGAAGTACATTTTAGGTTTTGTTGGAAATCGTAAATATGCAAATTTAACGACAGAAGAAACACACAAGAAAATACGAATATGCAGAAATCATTTTGATAATAACCTGCTTTACATCATCGGAAAAATGTTTACTAATAACTGCACTTCGGAGTTCTTCGTTCACTTTCCAGTTTCTTCGGAGTTTAGTAATATTACGTCAACCCAAATTACGCAGGGTAATCATCAAAAGTAGCTTGATTCTTGAATTGAAAGTCTTTAATATTAGAAGAACGTAAATATGATAACAACCTTTACTATAATTTAGAATATTCATAAGAGCGCTTATTTCATTTTTCACGAAACACTTGAGACAAAAAGTTTGAAAAAATCCTGTACAAATAATGCTCAAGAAATATTTACAAACAGTAATAAAAGTACAAAAACATAAGTGATACTACTGTACAAGTTTTATTGTACTAAGCTTAAGTTAAAACTGAAATCTTCGTCCTCACCTGAGGCCATTATGAAAAATAACGCCTTAGGGTATTATTTCTTAGATAATTGACCTTAATAGGTGTCATTACTGATGAAATAATAGCCCTGTCGGACATTAAATAATGATATTGGATTAATAATACCTAGTTAGTTAAATTTCAAAAATGGGTTTATTTTTATATCTCTTTTTTCAAATTCAACAATTTCTTTAGACTTTTTCTGAAGAAATACGGTATAAACAAAATTACACTTAAAACTGCTATAACAAATATTATTATTATTATTCATCTTATTCACCGTTGTTGTACAATATACTATAGTTCAGTGACTCCGGACTGTTGCGTCACATTCCTTAAATCATTTCATTAGACGAAGATGGAATAAAAATGTGTGTTTTATAACATCACACTACCAGCTACTGGCAGTTTGACGGTTCAATTAATGTCTGTGTCCAAAATGCCGTTCAAGTACAGTGAAAAGCTGAAAAGGAACAAATTCTCATATTAAGTCTTTTATTAGACTATTTCCACAAGTAAAAAGTGGTTTGAAAAACATTAGTACCGCTACTGATGTCACATTTTGAAGAGGAATATAATACAATAATATATAATGAATACAATGAATATGAATAATACAATGTTATTCAGATGCTTTATGCATTTTGAAATCGAACGTACAAAGGTTTACAAGTCTAAAGGGTGTAAATATAGATAAACGTTTTAAAAAACGAACTAGGAAAATGGGTTTCCCAACGGCATATAAATTTTGATTTAAATTAACAGAAACCGCTAAAACCTTTTAAAAATGCCAGATGCTTCTAAAAGTCTTAAACCTTCCCAGACTTGTTTTAAATTCTCAGAGGCTCCTGAAACAATTTTGAATACTGTCAGAAACCTTTAACTGCTACTGACAATTTCTAAAAAGTGCCAGAGGCCTCTACAAAAGTGACTTAAACTTTCCAAGGATGGTTTTAAATGGTCAGATGCCTCTAGAACCATTTTGGAAGTGCCAGAGCCATCTAAATAATACTAAAAACTTACTACAAATTGCCAAAGGCTTCTAAAAGTGTGTCTTCCAAGAATTCTTTTAAATTTTAAAAAGCTTCTAGATTCATCAAGAAACAATCTTCTAAAAAGTGCAAAAGACTTCTACAAGTGTTCTACACCTTCTAAGAATTTTCAAATTCTTGGAAGTTAAACTTTGATTCGTTAGTCATATACTATATAATTTATTGTAGGCCACGTCTTAAGTTAAAATCTAAAACTGTAATCATTTAAATTTAAAACTACAATCAATCAATATCACATTTAATCACCGACATACGTGTTTTGCTACTGATTGTGACGCAACAGTCTTATTTACTAAAACACATTTCCAGGCCTTTTAAAGGTTAATTGAAATGCCTTCTTTTCTAGCAGATTAGAGAATTTAAGCCAAAAAATCGTTTTTAAATTGTAATTTAAATATGTCAAAATCCAGTTTTGGACATGGCAAAATTTCAAATTCTGGTGGCAATTCAAGAAAATTAGTAAAGTGACTTGAAAGACACTTATTAAAATGATATTTTTGGAGGCAGTTCTGTTAGGCTCAAAATGGCAACATTGCAAATAATTGTAACAAAACTATAAAATAAATAGTGTAGATAACTTATAGAGGAGTCTGCAAATATTCACCACAAAAAGTGACAACATTGACGACACAAAGTTGACAGCAAATCTTGGTGATATTTTAGTTGTACGTTAATTTCTTGAGCAGGACGAAGGGAATCCAAAATTAGATTTATATTCCTGTATAAGTTTACTCTAGCTCGCATTATTAAACGATGTTAGCATAGAAAAATAGCAACTAATCACAAAGAAAATATTCCAACATTAACAACAATTACCTTCAATAATATAACCTTATAAAGGTTGCTGTCTTAGCGCACTGTCGATATCTTAAAGAGTTCAATAGTGAATTAGCGTAGCAACCTTTGACTGTAATTTAGTTGAAATGCATCAAACGGATTATTTAATTACTATTTGGTTACAGTAGCAATTAAAAATGCACAACATCAGTTTGAACAATGGACTCTGGGACCTTGAACAAATTGGTTACATTAGCAATTAGTAACGCGAATAAAAGATAAATTTCACAGGCCAAATACACCTGAAGCAATTCAAAGTAAAATCAAGTTCAAAAGCAATATAAACGCCATGACCAAGTGCGAATATTTTTCAAGACTAGAAAGCGGCCGTATAATGTGATATCAAAAGCTATCCGATCACGTATTTATTGTTATAGCCGTTTACGACGCAGAGAAAATAACCATTCCGTACATGGTGATGTGTCATCACCTGAAAATACGGATGTCAGTTTATGTTTACCATAAGATTGATGACACAAGTTTGAATTTTCGATTTTCGACCTATTTTCATTTCGGTAGTGCGTGCAGTTCAACGAATTTGAAGCGGATACAACAATTAGGCAGAAATAACAATAAATAGAAGAAATTAAGGTATTCCATTTCACGAGCGCCAAAAACGCACTCCGCGGAAAATAAAATCTAATTAGAGTTAATAGAGTGAATTGATTAACTGTATAACTTAAATACTACTGTCAGTTTGTTTTAAATTCAAATGTAAAAATTAGTTATTTTGCGTGCTGCTAATTTATTTACAAATAATGTTTATGAAGTAGTTAGAAACCTTCTGGATTTTAAATATTTTTATTTTCAACCAGGTATGTAATAACGTTATTTCTTATATGTAAACCAGGTGGTAAGTACTCACTTTCCACCCGGGTGAATGTCAATATGCGTTTTGTCATATCTGGGCTTTTTATAGTTAAGAGACTGTGCCGCCACCTCTGAAACAGCTCACAGCTCAGGTGATGATGAAGAACATCAGCGTCTTCAGAAATCTCCATGTTAAAAGCACTTTAAGAAACGTTTCAGCTCAAAATATTAAAGACAGAATAGCACAATAATGACGTTGTCAAGATTGTAAACAAATCACCAGTCGTTTATTATGGTTGAAGTCATAACTACTCGTACACCTATACTACCTTATTGTTAGAGACTATTAGCAATCAATATTTCAACTGAATGATTTATTAAAAGTTCGATGAGATTTTGATAAATGGTTGAAAATAAAATAGTATACAAACCACGGTAGAAAGTTTAATTTCTGTCTCGAGGTAAAGTTCCTAAATCTCTCGACAGAAATCAAACACTTTCCACCTGAGTATGTAATATACTATTCCATCACTACCATTTACTATGTGACTTCCTCACATGATTTGATGTTTTCATTACTTTAGAATTAGGATACTACTATCTGTATTTTAAGTTAGACTCTCGGATATTGCAACATTTAATAATTTTTTTAAATTTCTCCTTAATTACCTATGAAATGCGGAATTAATCCAAAAAGAAAATATGCAATTAGACTAAATAGTCGGCTATTTCCTTTCATTATTCACGAACCATAACAAGTATGAAAAATAAAAACGATATTAAATAGAGAAATGACAAGATATGTTATGCCATGTGAAAGGAAATATGTATACAATAAACGATTGAATATACCCTGAAAAGGATTTTCAGTGGTTTTAAAAAGAAATTAATAGGCAATAACGCCTGTTAAGGTGTTTAAAAAATTGTGAAAATTACCATTTCCGTTAGGACAACACAATAGCCCATTACCTGTAATGTTCCAGTAATACTGCTAATCAACATTTTGTGTACATTTTTGCCTTCCACACAAATTTGATAAGATTTTCAATACATTGTGATTTAAATTTATTTTCTACTAACAAGCTTTATTAACGGTTTCTCAGAAGCGTTTTCTGCAACTTATCCGAGTTCCTCTTAGTTATTACGACACCTGCTTCAGACTCTTCAGAGTTACGTAAAGTACTCGTCTAAGCTTTCATCTCCATCAAGGAAGTTTGCTTTATTGTTGTCAATAGCGAAATTAATTGCTCACTGAGCAATTTAACTCTTCAATGGGGACCGGCTCGAAGAGAAATCCAATTCGTAAGTTTTTTTTCTTCCGCATTTGCTGGGCCAGCGTAATAACTAACCAGATTTCACTCATTCATATGGAAGTAGCGTAAGTGATCGACGAAGTAGATTCGGTTCGCTGTTTATTTAGGAGCCCATTGTTTGTTTGCAAAGAGATTTTATTATAGTACAGAGTGTACTAAATAAGCTGACTTCCTTAAAAAAATTATCTTTAAAAATCTGACGTGTGAAGTGTTTAAGTACCATGAAAAGTTGCATGCCAAGTCCACATGTGCAGTATTTGCGTAAATCACAGGATTGTTTGTAGTTAAGTTAAAGTTTTAAAATATTTTTTCTATACGTCTACCATTCAAATTTAAACATAATAAAGTTAATACTAATAATTTTACTGAAATCCAACAAAGAGTTATGAAATTTGTAATTTAACTTTTAAAAATGTTGACGCTCTCTAGCGGCGAAATCGTACCACTAACCAATCAACTTTTATACGTCTAATCATCATCTAATGACATATAAAAGTGTATACAAAGGGTTGCAAATAAGCAAGTTATTGACAATTGAACGAAAAAATGCACCACAAAAGTCATAAAAAATGTTGTGGGTATAGGATATTTTTAGAAAGCTCATCTCATTGGCTATTCACTTTACATGTGATTGAAGAGTGAACTAAGGGATGCACCAAAAAAGTCATAAAACCTCACCTTTGACGCCCTCTAACGGCCAAACTTTCTAACCTATTAACTGAAGATAGGATGTTTTTAGAAATCTCATTTTATTGGCTATCCATTGAGGTATAAAACTCTACCAAAAATAGTGCAATTCGAGTTTTTGAGGCTTTTAGTGGCCAAACGGTACCCCTAACTAATCAACTTTTATACATCAATAGAAAGCTCATTTCATTGGCTGTCCATCGACGTATAAAAATATATACAAAGTGTTACAAATACGCGTGTTATTTACCGTTTAGTGAGAGGGTGCACCAGAAACACTTTTTCACTGATTAAAGGTTAATTTGACCCTGGATACAGGGTTAGCCACCCAAACCGTTCATTAAAAGTTTATTAGGATTCAATATTAATAGAAATGAAATTTTGGAATTAAAAGAAATTTGATGAGTGCTATGTTTTAAAAATATTTTCATATTTCTGTCACTTCCGTTTTAACCGGAAGTTGATGTCAACTAGCTCATATTAATTGGAACACCCTGTATATTATTGTATTTTTGAATAGTCCTATCGATTTCAAATATTTTTCATGTATCATAACCTACATCTATCTACAACGGTTTTCGAGATATTGACGTTTGAAAAATGACACTTTCAAGTGTCACAACTCCTAACCAGAATGAGATAGAGCAAAACGACTTCCGGTGTTCTTATCTTAACTTTTTGAGATCTATTATTTGGTAATATTTTTAATTTTGACAGGTGTAAAAATTTTTATTTCAGTAAAAAAATTGACACCTGTCAAAATTTCTAATATTACCACGCAATAGGTCTCAAAAAGTTAAGATAAGAACATGCAAGCCGTTTTGCTCTATCTTATTCAGATTAAGAGGTATGACACTCCAAAATCTAAAAATGTCATTTTTCAAACATCAATATTTCGAAAACCGTTGTACTAGCTTTAGGTTATAATACCTCAAAAATATTTGATATCGATAGGACTATTTAAAAATACAATAATATACAGGGCGTTCCATGTAAAAAATAAGCAAGTTGACATCTACTTCCGGTTAAACCGGAAGTGACAAAAAAATAAAAAAAATTTAAAATGTAGCACGAATCGAATTTATCTTACATCCAAAATTTCAAATTTCTATAAATATTTGATCCTGATAAACTTTTAATGAACGGTTTGGGTGGCTAACCCTGTATACTTCAAAATTTCTTGAAAAACTGTTTTTGCAAATGACAATTTTCGTAAGGGTCAAATTTGCCTGAAACACTGTCACTATTCTAATGATTTTTTCGTTATGTTAGCCAAGTAGTGCAAGCGAAAATCGATCTTAATGATTTTATTTCTACTGTTTGTTACGGCTCTAGATTTGACAATCACTGTGCTAAGTTTGTTACCTCAAAGAAATTAGAGTGGAAAACACTTCTTTCAAGGAAAGTTAGCTTTGATGTCCTCTGGCGACCAAACAAAGCACCTTATCACAGGCATTCATATTTTTGGAAAGCCTATTTTATTTTCTATCCCTTGACATATAAAAGTCTATACAAAGTGTTGCAAATAAACGAGTTACTTACAAGGAGTTATTTGACAATAAAGACAGTTTTGACTGAATTTGACAGCTACTACATTAACCTTCAATAACTCGGTTATTTCGACAATTACGGGGTGGTTCAATGATAAAGAAAGAATTTTTTAAATGAAAATTAATAAAAAATTTTAAACACCTTAATTTTGAACAAAAAATTAGATAAATTTATCAGAATAAGAAATGTTCCATTTGAAAATCTAGATTTTCTGTTCTTTTTTAGAACTGATTTTTTGAGCTCATTTTTTGACCACCCTGTATCATATATTTTGACGTTTTTCTGCACCCACTCTTAGAACAAACCTTGTTTAACACGACAAAACACAAAAACACAGAAAACGTTTTCCGATATGCGTAAATTAAAACGGTTTTGGAGACTGAAAATACTAAATTTTACCTAGAATGGTAAATATCTCAGAAACGGATACAGATAGGTGTATAACTTTAGTACACGAAATATTTATATAGTCCATTACAATACATATACGGTCTAGTTTGGACTTATATCTTTTTATGATGTACACATCAATAACTCTCATGCTAAGTTACATATGCAGCATTTGCTTAAATTTCAGCACAGGGGGTAGTTTGTGATTGGGCAAAAAAAGCAGTTTTCACTTGCTGCTTGTCCTGTAATTTGTGATTTAGGCAATTGCTGCATATGAACTTCCATGAAGCTATAAACCTAAAAACCATATGCCATACAAGTGACAGAATTAGTCTACAGTACATACATGAAGAACGACCGCCTGTATTGGGACACTCTGTACAACAGGTTTTTTTGCTCCTAAACAATCATCAGCACAGTTTTTACTCAAAAGGATGATTAAAGTCAGCTTCACGGTTAGCAAATTCAACCCATCGGGATCGTCGATTTTACATCGATAAGGCATTGTTCTCGACCAGAGCATTTTTGAGTCCTCCGGAGTTCGATATTATCAGCACCATGTCGGTACCAGCACCGACAATGCTCGCGGCCCTCTACACGTATAAAGCTCAAGGTTGTTGAGTTATATTGCTTCATTTAAGCCGGCAGGAATTCGTAAAAAATACGAAAAAGTGAAATTCAACCTGTAGATCTTGATACGTGCCGAGAAAATGGGAACGTTGTCACTGTCGGTATGGCCGCAAAAGAGACACACCCCAAAAATGCGGCGAAAAAATTATTACGCACATAAATTACCGTTTTAAGTTTTGTGGAGATGACTTCAGTGGTCAGTTTTGCTGTGGTTTGTTTACTCTGTATGGTAACACTACACTGTGGTTTGGTCGGCACCGGCGGCATCTCCGAATTTACGAGGCAATTTTTCAATACGATTGTCATTTATCAAACCGGGTACTGCCAATTTAAAATCCATAAAATCACGCCTGCATAATCGATGTCTTCAATTTGTCAGATCCAAGTTTTGTTCATTAATCTTAAATCAGATATAAAGTCTGTGAATGGTAATATCGCAGTGATGTTTTTGTTTTGATCGAAAATATAAAACTTGCTGTCTTTTCAATTTGTTGAAGGTTTCAAGGATAGTCGACTGTCGAAGAGGTAGCAAATGCCGGTGAGAAAAAAATTACCATATTCTTAAACTAATAATAAATTATAAACAGTAAAAGGACAACTGGAGATGGTCAGGTACAGTTGGCAGATGGGTGGAAAATAGAATTTGGGATCGTATTATTACAATTTCCAGCAAAACTTGATGTCCTTCTGGTCACATTTATACATAACCTCAAAATGTTGTCGTGGAGAAAAATGAGAAAAACCAATTTTTCATAATGTTTGTTCGTTTTCTGTTTCTCTTTCCGAAAAAAATATCGTATTTTAAAACAGCTTTTTTTATTTGACATCCACTGTTTGTTAAAATACTGAACAGATATAGTACTCATTTCAAAAACATGCTCATCAACTTCTTTCATTTTTGGAAGATTAAGATTCCTATCTAATAACCTCGCAAAACAGTAAAATAATTCAGTACAGTCATGGAGAAAAACGCTGTCAAACTTTCAACTGCCAGAAACACAGTTTTAAGGACAGTCTGCCACAAACTCGCCAATAAAATCCCTTCTTAAGATCGCCTTTTTAGCTGTCAAAATTTGAACTGTAAAAATAACGGTTTAAAGGACAGTCTGGTATAAAACCCACCGTAGCGGCCGAATCACCTTTTTAAACGTATTTTTGGAATTCTCATTAAAAAAATTCCTATCCAATAACCTAACTGTTCTAAGGACAGTCTGCAATAAAATCGTTATGTTAGAAAATTAAGTTCCATACAATTAATGAATAAATTAGGGAGTGACTGTACGACAACCCAAAGTCAACCAGAGGACATGTGGCAGAATCTTAAAACGGCCACTATGGAACCCTGCAGAAGGCGCCTAAAACCTGAAAAATTAAAAAATCGAAAGGATGACTGATGAAATATTGAAGCTTATAGAGGAGAGAGGAAACCTGAAAAATAAAGACAGGCGGAAATATAAAGAAGTACAGAAGGACATCAAATACAAATGCCGCCAAGCTAAGGAGAAATGCACCGAGATAGAAAATCTACAGAGAATGCACGACACCCATAGTGTGCATAAAAAGATAAAAGAGTTTAATGGAACTGCTGAACGAAGGAAGAAATGTTGTGTGTGGATATTAAAGATCAAATAACCTTATGGGAGAAATACATTGAAACCCTTTTTAATGACCAAAAAGAAATAACTTCAAACACACAAAATAAAACTGGACCATCCATTTTAAAAGAAGAAGTGCAAGTAGCAATAAAGTCAGCAAAAGATGGGAAAGCTCCTGATCTACCAGGAGATGTGCTTAAGCTGATTGAAGAGCAATATTTCGGTATTGTGACAATCCTGTTTAATAGGATCTATGAAACATTAATAATACCAGAAGAGTGGGTTCAGTCTACGTTTGTCGCAATTCCTAAGAATCAGAATGCCAAGAAATGCGAAGAACACCGTACAATCAGCCTAATAAGCCCCACAGCAGGTGGACCCTGCAGTGGAAATCAAACGAGGAGTCAAACAGGGTTGTGTTCTTTCGCCACTCCGCTTCAACCTGTATTCAGAGGAAATTTTCACCAAAGCCCTCGAAAATTAAGAAGGTGGAATACGAGTTAACGGCATTCCACTGAACAATTTGCGCCATGCGGACGATATAGTACTTCTCGCCGAAAATATTTCCGATCTTCAAAATATGTTGAATAACGTCATCACATCTAGTCGAGACGAAGTCCAAATACATGATTGTTACCAAAACTGAAGTGCTGAAGTGGAAGGCGAAAAGCTGGAAAGAGCCGAGAGCTATGACTACTTGGGGCCAAATGTCAACTGTTCTGTGGACTATTGTTCAGAAATAACGATTCGCATTGAGAAGGCCCGTGCATCCTTCATGAGGATCAAGAAGCTGCTCTGTAGTCGCGATCTGAGCCTGGACCTAAGAACTCGTATGCTAAAATGCTATGTATTTCCGGTCCTTCGGTATGGTGTGGAAGCTTGGACCCTAAACGTATATTGCGAGCGAAAATTGGAAGCCTTCGAGATGTGGACATACCGTAGGATGTTGAGAATACCATGGACCCGGAACATGTTGCAATCGTAGAGGTTCTAAGTAGAACGGAGAAGAGTGTGGAGATCCTACATGAAGTTAAAAAAAGAAAACTGCAATACCTCGGACACGTTATGAGAGGTCAAAGGTATGAGATTCTGCAACTCATAATCAAGGGAAAGATCGTAGGAAGGAGAAGAATATCCTGGCTTGGGAACTTACGAGAATGGTTCGGCGTCACGTCATCCAACTTATTCAAAGCCGCCGTTTCCAAAGTAAGGATAGCAGTGATGATAGCCAACCTCCGACATGGAGATGGTACATAAAGAAGATAAAAGTAATAAAGTGTATTTTAGGACGTTACGAGGTTATTTTTGTAGGACGTCAACATTTACCGAAAACTGTAATAATACCTACATAAAAATAGTACGGTTCAAATGTTTATAACAATATACTGTATAGAAAAATGACTTTTCAGCTTGAAGTTTCACATTCCTGCGATTCTTGATTAATTTCATGATAGTAACATCATTTATAAATACGATTTTTTTTCTAAGCATATTTCTTATCAAGTTAAATATACTTAATATACACAATAAAGTTTCTTCTAATACACACTCACATACTTGTGAAGTTTCACACTCTTGATTACTGAATCTAACAGCATATTTCTTATAAAGTTTCTTCTAATACACACTCACATATGTCCACTCTACTGAACTAACAGGATTATTGCCAGTCATCCCTTTAATATAAATCAGGGTCTATAATTGGTAATTAACAAACAGCCGCTTATGCAAAATAGAAAGTGGATACTGGCAATTAAGCGTATTACGTTTTGATTTGATAAATTGAGACATTACCCAGCATAATGATGTACATAATATGCATACCAATAAAAAACATCAAAATTTTGTTGTGGTTTGCACAGTTATGAGGTACTGCCTAGCGACATGCCTAGTGCATTTCATGTACCCATTCTAATGCAAAATATCTTTTTGTTCTGTTCCGCGTTGAACAATGATTAACTATACGAATAACTGCACTTGTGAACTAGTAATTGTAGGCAGCTAATTTATGCCTTAATTACCCATTACTTCGCCCATACCATAACGATTTAGAATTATTCAATTCTCGCCAAGATCAGATATGTTCCTGTTAACAGTACCGATGTGGTGTGTTATTACCGAATACGCACAACATATAAATAAAGTTTGCATCGTAGTTTAATTTAACAGTTAAGAACAACCTCCTGGCCAAATAATTGAAAAGTCGATGCCCACAGTTTCACATCTTACAATTATCTTGAACATTAATAATAGTGGCATTCTTCTTATTTTCTCACCGGTAATTTGAATTATTTGACACGATAGGAATTGGTCCAATGACATTAATGTTAATGATGGATTTAGTTTCTAGAGAGCATTTGAGATAATATGTGAACTTATCTAGCATAAAACTAACAGTCTTGCTTATGCGTTCTTACTTGTTTTAAATTGTAAATAGAGTAGGAAAAACTCGAAAAAATCAGCCTTAATAATGAAAATACCAGTATATATACATGTTTTTTACAGACTCAATGAATTTCTAAAAAGACCAGACTAAAGAACTTTTTTTTATGTTAAAACAATTTATTTAACACATTTTTTACGTGTATTTTGCCAGTTTTATTGTGTGAATTGTGAACTGTTAAAAAAGTACAGACAAAATAAACTGATTACAAAATTGTGGCGTACCACAAAGTTGTAAAGTAAAACTTGACATTCCAAAGCATGCATAGCCACAGACCTGGTTTCAAATAAGTTGACCGACTTTCAATTCCTTATTTTAATTATTTATTGCGCATATTTGATAAATAACATAGTTCGTCAGAAGAATATTAGGCCAATTCTTATACAGTGTGTGTAAAAAATTGGCTATTTCAACTCCATCTATTATATGCGTGTAGTAAAATACAGGAGTAAATAAACAATTCTCTTTAAACTCAGCAATGTGACGAAAAGATTATTTGTTTTTATTAATATGTATAGTGAAGCAAAAAGTAGTGATATAAAATCATTTTATAAACTTGAACTTAACTTTAATATGTTGTCCATAACTCAAAGAGACCTTAGTAATGAAATAAAATAGTTATTTATGCAACAAGTGCAAAAAGTACATATTTTTTGCACGCAAGTGAAAGTTGTTATACGAGACCGAAAGTCGAGTTTAACAACACGTAAGTGCAAAAAAGGACTTTTTGCATGGGTTGCATACAATTTTTTTTTATAAAATTGACTTGTCAAATTGATGGACTCTTTCTATATACTCCTGCCGTCTCTTTTATCTTTCTGTGTAGGTTGAAGTCATCAAGTATTCTTTGTAGTTGTTCTAGTTCTTTACACTGTTGTTTCAGCCACTCATTCTTAGCGGTTCTTATCTTCGTTCTAATGACTTTCTGGATTTTTTTGTAGTTATCACCATTCCCTTTGTTCTCATACCCTCTTCGTTCCTCAAACAGCGCCAATATCTCATTTGTCATCCAATCGTGTCTTTGTGCTTTTCGTTTATGTCCCAATTCTACCTCCGCAACATTGGTCATTTCTTCCCATACGTCACCCATGTTAGCTTCCTCTAACGTTTGTGGATCTATGGTTGTCAGTATTTTATCATTAAGATTTTTGGTAACTTTGTTTTTTGTTTCTTCATCTTTAAGTTTTTTGTAATCTATCTTTCGCTGTGGTACATGGGTTTTGATTGTCATAATTTTGATTTTGATTACCTTCATCAAGAGAACATGGTCTGAGGGCACATCGGCGCCCGGATAGGTGCATAATCTCTTTACCGATGTCCCATAACGTTTGTTGATGAGTATGTAATCGATCTGATTACGGATTATGTTGTCTGGGCGATCTCCTGGAGCCTTCCACGTATATAAGCGTCTAGGTGGCAGCTTGTACCATGTGTTTGTTATTTTCATGTTTTCCTCCTGGCAGAATTGGCAAAGACGTTCGCCACGATCGTAATCCTAGTCCATAAGGTCCCACCAATGTTTCACCACTTCGGCGTTGAAATCACCCATAATCATGTTTATCTCATGATTTTCAACTTGTTTGAGTACTCGCTTTAATTCTTCGTAAAACATCTCATCTTCTGGTGAATCTGTTGTGGGTACATACACCTGGATGACATTGATGTTGACTGGATTGGCGTATAGTTTAAGTAATATGATTCTGTCTGAGAAAAGAACATTTATTACAGATCTGGATAACTTTTCAGTCAGGACTATTCCTACTTCCTTTTGAAATTTTAATAAATAAAAAAGTTGTAAACAGTTTTTAAAATGGGTGAAATTCGAAAAACACCCTCTAGCGCCGCAATCTGACAAAATATCGGGGTTTTTCTGTGAAAACACACTAATTTGGACACCCTCTACTTTTAAATGTGTTGTGTTTGTTCTGTATAAGAAATCTGATGATGTCTTGAGAACCAAAACTACAATAAAAGAAAATTGTGACCACGATTTATCTTTTGCTCTTCTCCCTCCCGAATAAGAGAATTTTTCAGTGCTAGAAACACTTTTTGATATATCAGCTTTCATTGCTGTATCAAGAAACTTTGATCTACTTGAATAGGACGTACTTTTTAATTTTTCTAATCAGATACACTGCAAAAATTAACCAAATGAATGGGTGTTGTATGGACTTTCCCACGCTACTCTCCACTTTTTCTTGGGTTGTTGAAATATGTATAGTATTTGAGAACGCGATCTATACTAGATACTACTAGACCTTTGCATCATTAACGGCCCACAAAAACCGTTACGTCAGTTTGCTTTAATAAATTAGATTTAGAATTCCGACTCGGTGCGGTTTGTATCATGGCAAAAACCTCCAAAACCCAAATTTCCTATGCAAACAGTTCATTTCTTGGGTACACGGCACCGCAAGGTGGTTTATGCTCCAATAAGTGCCGTTTGCGTAATCGCATTCGCAACGCAGGTTTATTTATGATATACGCTACTAAGTTCTTCCATTTTTCCTTTGGTTTGTTTGAATAATGGTCTTCATGGTCACGCATTTCGCCTCCAACGCGTCAGAGAGAGACAACGTCACGTCAGTTAAAAGAGGTCACCTCCTTATATGGGACATCTATATAAACCCGATCACCGGTATACTGTGACGTCGGGGTAGTTACGTCACTTAAACTGCCTCAAGAATTATTAAATCAGGTAGGATGGTTTTTAGGATCAGTATAATGCCGATTCAGTCCTACGCATTGTTAAGAATGTATGTCAGATTTATTGGCACTCGGAAAGTATGATTTTCAACCATTTCCTTCCTGCGCAAAGCTACCAAGTACTCAAGTTAACGTCTTCCTTTCATGTTAATTAGTTTCCAGTCTAGATCTGGGCTGTGACTTATTGAGGTCGGCGGTTGCGTTTTAATGTGATTTTCTTTTGATAGCGTTGATGAGAATGGGCCGATTTTTATGCCGTGGGACTCACACCCGGAAACGCTTTAAAAACAATTTGTTTTTTATATCATTATCTCTTTAAAAGGTATTTTATATAAGAGTTGCCTAAGAACATACATACTTGAATAGGAAGAGAGAGTTATGCCCGTATTCATAGTCGCACCTCGAAAGAATCCTTAAAAGCCTTCCTTATTCAAGGCTGCCTTGAGTTGCCCTCGGCGATTAGGATTTATAGACGCTCCTCTAGTAGCCCTTGAGAAAGGCGTTCTTATAAATGATAGAAAACTGTCAACGCTGCAAAATGTTAAAATATCATAACCTAAAACTGTGTCAAAAAAGCTGAAATATATTGCTTTCCATTTCTGTACTACAGATTTAGGTAAAGTTAGACAAGAAAAGACTTATTGAATAGTTATGAAGTAAAATTGAATTTAGGGCAATTCAAAAATATGGAATTCACAGTTTTCTGCAGCTTTTTACTTAGTTTTTGTTCATTTTAGGAAAACAGTGGATTTTTAGAAAACTATTATCTGAGAGAGAAAAAGTTGTATTAATAACTTTAGTTAAAAAGTTTAAATTTTAAATCATCAATTGAAAATTAAAAAAATAGATTATACAAATTTACATAACAAATGTACTGTATAATTCCAGGGATTAGTAATCCACGATCGGCATTTTTTCTAGTAAATTTCTCACAATAGGAAAAAAACTAATCTCTAATGGACAATACAGAAAAACCAGTATCTTTTCTTAAATTCATCTTTACCATAAAATTCCAAAAGATTTTCTGCATTGCGCATATACTTTTCGGTAAGTGAAGTGAAAGTTCGGTTGTTTGTCCACAAAATTAAGGAACCTATCTAAAAACATATGTTTGTTTTATCCAAACAAATTATAAAATAGACAATAAGCAATACGATGCAGCATAATCTATAATTTAATGGCGAGGTCGTCTCAAGGTACCTTTCACCCTCCTTCGAAAATTCTTCTCGGTCAAGGAACCCTTAAGAGCTGAAGAACGTCTATGAAACGAATTCGGTATGTCAACGGTACCTTGAGGACCGAGGCAACCCCTAGGAAGAACAATGAATACGGGTATTAGCAAAAACAATGGATTCTTAGGGAAATATTATCTGAGAGAGAAAAGATCTTAACTTTAGTTGATAAGTTCAAATCATCAATTGACAAAAAGTTCAGGCCACACTCATTAATTGATAAAGTCAAACGGTTGTTTAATTAAATTTTTGTAAAAAATATCTGTGTTTTAGTCAATTATCTTCAATTTGCTTTGTTAATCATAGATATTGGAGTTGTTAGAAAAGATTTTAACAAAACCAACAAGAATTGTACCTTTTAAACACTGTTTAGCCCTAAGAAACTTTTATTTATTTGGTGTTCGAAACTTTATTTTCTTACTTATTATATTTGATTTACAGGACAGAGATGAGCAAAGAAGACTGGAAATGAAACATCGGAAAGAAGAGGATGATTTGTACAATAAATTCGCCAGACAAAGAGAGGAAGAGGAACGTAGAATAAGGGACGAAATACGGGTAAGCTGAATGAATTTATTCTCATTGAATTTATCTCAAGATTTCCTTGTTCATAGCAGCCCCTTAAGATTTAGTTCCTTTAGGAATTTCAGGATCTTGAGTGGGTCTGTTCGAGGTTTCTTCCACAGCCAGCTGGGGTAATCCCAGTGTGTTTAATCTTCTGTGGCGTACAGCATAACATTCCAGCAAGATATGGTGGGGTGTTTCTGGTTCTTCTCCGCAAAACCTGCAGGTACTGTCCTCTTCTAGGCCTAGCTTCCTTAGGTGTTCTCTGAGTCGACAATGACCCGTTAGAAACCCCGTTAATGCCTTGAGACTAATTTTGCTGAGGTTAATCAGTGTCTTCGATCTTGCTCAGTACTGGAAGTCTTTGCCAGTGCGTTGCTCTCAGTTCTTCTTCAGCTTTATTAAGTACTTCCTGGACATATGCTTTTCCAAAGGCCGCAGAATGGTTCTGGCCCGATCAGTGGCGCTGATGCTCCTTTTCGTGCCAGAGTATCTGCTTGTTCGTTACCCTCTACTCCGACGTGCCCCGGAACCCAGAGGAGGGTTACCTTGTTGTTCCTTCCTAGATCATTGAGCTTTCCTAGGCACTCCAGAACCATCATCGAGTTGATGTTAGATGAGCTCAACGCTTTGATGGCTGCTTGGCTATCGGAAAGGATCGCAATTTCCTTGTTCCAGTATTTCCTGTCGATGTTAAACTGAATACACCTTTCTATGGCGTGAATTTCCGCTTGGAAAATGCTAGGAAACTGTCCCATGGGTTCGGAGTATTTGGTGCGAGGCCCATAGACTCCTGCTCCAGTCCCCTCGGGAGTTTTTGATCCGTCCGTATACCATATTATGGTATTTTTTCCCTAATGTTTGAATGGATTCTCTGCTCCAATCTCTCTTGGTGCTCAGTTCCGTTCGAAATTGTTTTTCGAAACTAAACTTCCTGATGATTTCGTCGGTTGGGAGATCGGCGAGGTGTGCACTGCCAATAGGCAGTGAGTCCCTTGCACTGTGTACTCTCCTTTTAAATCCGGCCTTATCCAACCTGAGATGTGCTCCCCAAGCAGTTCTTCTCACCATGATGTGGAGCGGTGTGAGGTCGAGAATTACCTCTAGTGCTGCCGTAGGGGTCGATCTCATTGCTCCCGTTATGCAAAGACATGCAAGTCTCTGCACCTTCTCTAATGTTTTCCTTGTTGTGGCAAGTTCGGTTTTTCTGTGCCACACTACTGCGCCGTATGTGATCATAGGACTCACTATCATGGTATACATCCTTCGCAGTATTGATGGGTTACAACCCCACGTCTTTTCCGCAATGTTCCTGCACACCATCAGTGATGACCTTGCCTTGCTGGCAATCTTTTCTACGTGGCGGTTCCAGATAAGTTTTGAGTCTAGGGTAAGTCCTAGATACTTAACCTCTTGCCGCCATTCTAAGTTTTCGTCGTTGAGGCGGATATTTCTCAAGTGCTGAAGTCTTGTTTTCCTGGTGAAAGGTACCACTGTGGTTTTTGATGAGTTGATTCTCAATCCCACTGATAAACAGCATCTTCTGGTAGTCTCTAGCTCCCTTTCTACGAGATTACAGAGGGTTCCTTCGAATTTGTCTTTGGCCATAATGACTATGTCGTCAGCATAGCCAAGACAAGTTTCCGTTCCCGGTAAGAATTCCGAGAAGTTCGTCTACTACCAGACTCCACATTAAGGGTGATAGGACCTTTACTAATACATTATATTAAAAAAGCTATTATATCAAATGATCTGGTACATTATTATAATTGTTTCTTGCGATTCTGCTTCAATATATACATAGATCAAAACGGTGTGCATGTTCCAGGTTTCTGTCATCTATCTTATAACAGTATTTACAAAATTTTCGAAAAACCTAAAATTTTGCATTATATCCAACCGTTTGTCTGATACAGTTTTCCAATTGTTAATTAGTTATTATCTCGAAAACGACAAAATACATACAGAAGCACTTCTTTCTTGGTTGACTACCGGTACATATTCTTACCTTATTCTAATGAAAAAAAATCAATATTCCTACATGTAGGTTATTTGCCTTGAAATTTAAATTTGGAATTTTTAAAACAGCACATATTTTCTAACAAAAACTATTTATTTTTGATCTCTGTGAGCACACAGAACTAACTTAATATTACTTAATAACAAAAAACAATACTTAATTAAAGGGTTTGTATTTTTTTTGTGTTTGAAAAACATATAAAACTACATTACATAACTACTTTTTTTCTATTATGTTCACCTTTTAGGACGAATGGGAAAAAGAACTAGAAAGGCTAACCAGTAGATTCGAGAGAGAAATGCAGATGAAACGAAAACGAGACGACCAGAACATATTGACTTTACGGCACCAACAAGAAAGAGAAGACCTGGAGAAGAACATGACTTTAAGACGGGATAAGAAGAAAGAGTCTCTCACTAGAAAAATGTTGGAACACGAGCGGTAAGTATAATGAGGATAGTTTTATCCTTATTAGTCGCGATGCGATTGCACAACTATGGATAGATGAAAATATCGATAAAACAAAATGTGACAATGCCACAGTCGTAAACGGTGATTTAAACTATAAACATTCCATAGGCGAAGAAATATTTATTTTCGTACCAGAAATGTGGGACGTAAATAACAATATGAATTGCAGCATTGATTCTGTTCTGTTTACCTATGTCAGTAGCACCAAGCGTAGGTGTCATAATAATGATTTCCATATCTTAGATTTATGTCCTGGCTTTAGGCAGACCACATATGTGCAGTAGTTTATGGATGTTTTCAAGTTTATACAAGGTATTTCTGAAGTATTTTGTACAAATCGTAAGAGCTGAGTGTTGATTTTACGAAAAAACAATTATCGAGATATTTGGAACACAATTCTTTTAGTGTATGGTAAAATCAACTGATGATGCAATTCTCATCTGATAAGAGACCATAAGAATAACTCACTTTAAGCAGAAAAGATAGGATACCTGTCTAAAACTACGGTACCCAAGACAAAGTATCAATTTTTGTTCACTTTTACTCGTTTAAATGTTTTTACAATAAGAAACAGAGTACTAATACCAAAAAGACTATGAAACAAGTTGGAACTTTTCAGGGCTGCGACGGCCGCCTTAGTGGAAAAACAAAGTCACGAAATGCTGGAGTTAATCAACGAAAAACGTAGCGAATACATGCAAGCGGAGTCACTTTTCCTAGGAGACAATGGATACAACGAAGAGGCGCAACCTTATCCAGTTCACGCACCCCCACCTGCACCTCCCGCTTTAAGCAAATTCCAGGTATGTTCAAGTTAACGGTACTTGGTCAGGTGTCATAGTCTAAATTAAATTTAGGTATACAACGACCCGGTAGAATTCTCCAACGTAGACCAAATAGCTATATCAGTTGCTCAAGAAGACCAAAAATCCTTTACCGACCTGGTGCGCCAATTGGTTGGTAGATGCGGCTCGGATATTGAAAAAGCTCGGACAATATTCAGGTGGATCACCGTGAAAAACCTGAACGCAATGTCTTTCGATGACAACCTAAGGGGCGACACTCCGATGGGGCTTCTGCGCGGCATTAAAAACGGCACCGAAAGCTATCACGTACTGTTTAAACGGTTATGCAGCTACGCAGGGTTGCACTGCGTCGTTATCAAAGGGTACTCCAAGTCAGCAGGGTATCAACCTGGGGTACGATTTGAGGATAACCGATTCAGGAACTCGTGGAATGCCGTTTACGTTGCCGGGGCCTGGAGGTTTGTGCAGTGTAATTGGGGTGCCAGACACCTGGTTAACGCTAAAGAAGCGCCTAAAGCAGGCAACAAAACCAAATCAGACAGTTTAAGGTTAGTTTACATCTACTGTGCAATTGGAGGAAACTAATTATCATGGTGTTTCAGATACGAGTATGATGATCATTACTTCTTGACCGATCCGAAAGAGTTTATCTACGAATTTTTCCCGTTGCAAGCCGAATGGCAATTGCTAAAGAATCCAATTTCGTTGCAGGAATTTGAAGAGTTGCCTTTTGTCCGGTCACTGTTTTTCCGATATGGACTGTACTTTTCTGATCCAAAAACGAAAGCCGTCATGTTTACTGATTCTACAGGTAATTATAAACCGATAGCGTTTGCATTTTTTCTTAGAATAAGCCAAATAATACTAACATACAAATGGAGTTGTTTATCGTCCATAAATATAGGGTGTTACAAATTCGTTGCATTAGCATTGCTATCTCAGAAACTATAGTTGATAGAGCTTTAGTTAAATGGAGGCAAAGTTGCGCATTTTATTGCTAAATAGTTTGGCAAAAAAAAAGTCAATAAAATTTCATTGCTTCCGGAGATATTGACAAAAACCGAAAAACTCAGATGTCTATTTTATTTTTTTACCACTTTATTATTAATTATTTTGTAAAATAATTTTAAGCAGTTTTTCATTTTTTTTTAGATATCATCATCAACTTTTCGTAGCTTTATTGTATGTTATACTTGTCAAAAAATTTCACCTAGTGTATTACGTACTTGGTACTTTAAGTTTTTGAAATAAATTAGACAATTGAAATTGATTTGTTGTCATAATGAGCAAATAATTTAGTTTGATATAATTTAATAATTAGGTTCATTGCTCCTTCGAAAAAGAAGGTTCATTCAGGTCTATATTTGAAAAATTCAGTTGATGATGGTATCTAAAAAACAAAACGTCGGAGCTGAAAACTAAAACTATATCTTCTTGAAGAGCATGAAAGAGTGCCTCCAGAAGGTGCCATTGATTTTCCAAAATAATCAATAATAAAGTGGTAAAAAAATTAAATATAAATTTGACTTTTTCTGTTTTTGTCGGATATCTCCAGATGTAATGAAAATTTTTTTTTACGAAATTACGAGTATTTAACAATAAAATGCGCAACTTTGCCTCCATTAACTAAAGCTGTATCAACTATAGTAGAGATAATAATGCATCGAATTGGTAACATCCTGTATACTAAATGAAAGGAAATAACTTTTATTTTCCATAAACACACTGTATATTAATGAGCTTTCAGATTATGAATAAAAACAAGTAATTTCCCTTTAGAATTTTAGATTAGGAAATAGAATACACTTAGAAGTGTTACGAAACTTATTATATTAAGCACTCAATTAATCAAATCAATATGTAAATAAGGAAGTAAGTTGTAATTGCTCAAGCTGAAAATTTTCTATTCTCAAAGTATGACTTAATAAGATACTTATGGCACTAATAATATATCTTCGGTTCAATCAACTATACAGCAGCTCACGCAATTTCCTGTAAAATCAATCTAATACTATTAGATACCTCATCACAGTAATATATTACATTATGGCCCGATACATCAATAATTATACTGGACATAATTTGCTAGTTTGTATATTGTAGAATGCTAATAATTAAATAAACGCAACCATTAATTAATCTGATGGTGATTACAAGTGAACAAAACGTTGATTCTTAATCGCCTTATGACTTTGATTTCCTATGGATAAATTTGAAATATTCACTACTTTAGTATCGAAATAACAATATAAAATTAACAATTTTCAGGTGCAGCAACTGTAAAAATTGCCATGCCCTCCCATATGCAGGGTACCCTAATTTTCCACTACAATTTAAAATTCTACGACAGCGACGGTGACACGTTCGAAAATGTTTCTTTGAAAAGATTTGTCATGCAGGTAAACCCTTATCTATACGGAAAATCAACGTAAACTAGAATGACGTTATCGGTGGCAAAGTTTGCATTGTTGCTATTCTAGAGAAATAAGAAGGTTAATGCTGATAAGTAGAGTCCGGATTGCTTTTTGTAAATAATAAAAGCAACCAACCTTTGACATCTAATGTGAACGATTTACGCAAAAACACGTCATTTGACAGATTTTTTAATGCTTTTTTTGCTTCTTTCTTATTTTTGTGCTTAAATTAGTTTTTTGTGCTTACTTGCTGCTATTTTTTGTATGGTTTTAAGTTGAATAGGCTAATTTACAATTGCAATAGCTATATTGAGATATTGAAGGCCTGAGAGACAAAAACATACCAATTATCTGCTTCAAAATGGGTAAGGGTCAATTTACAAATTAAAACTGACCAAATAATTTCCAAATGTTCCGAAGTAGTCTAAAAAGTGTAAAAACATTCCAAAACACTATAGAAGCTTCAAAATGCCTTGCAAAAGCTTACAAAATAGTCTTGAAGCTTCCAAAAGCTTTTAGAACAGTCGAAAAGCTTCCAAATCTTATCTATAGAAGCTCTCAAAAGATTTCTAATACAGTCTAAAAGCTTTCGTATGCTTATAGAGCAGTTTGACAGCTTCCTAAAGTTTATAGACTGGTCTACAAGGTTTTAAATGCCTTAAGAACAGTCTAGAACCTTCAATGCTCTTTAAACTGTAAACACTTTCTAAATGCTCCTAAAGTAGTGTAAAAAGGCAATTTTAACTAATTATGGCATGGAGAACACGAATCTGGTGCCCGTTTTGCTGTAACTGCCGCCATTTAGTCACTGACTTAGAAATTAGGACATTTTTAACAGTTTTCAAGAAATGGCACCCTTAAAAATTATATTTTGACAAATGACACTTTACGTTACATTTCTACCATTAACCTAAACTAACTAAGGCAGTTAAAGACAATTTTCAAAATTCAAAAATTTTCCAAAAAATTTATAGGGTAACCCCCTTTAAAAATGTCAAAAATCTAGTTAAAGGTCGACCGAACTCAAACCGTTTTCAAAATATTTAGAAAAATGTCCGAAGAAAAGTAATCAAGTCTGACGCCCTCTAGCGGCCAAACGGGGCAAGTTAGCGGTGCCCGCTCAACGTCACGTGATAGCTCTAATCATTAGCCACTTACGATCATTTAATGTGTCTATACGGTACGTTTCAAATAATCAAGTTATTCGCGATTTTTTGGAAAAATGCTCCAAAATTTTGTCAAAATGAAGGTTTTTCCTGGCCTGCTATACTGACCGCCGCCTGAATTAATGTGGTTTTTAGTAAATATTTCGAAAACTGTTAGATTTACATAAAAACTACAAGAGTGCAAAATTGTTCCTAATGGACCACTAAACCAAACTACGTAACGTTTGAACTTTAATACAGTTGCCTGTATACGGAGTGTGCACAAAATTGTTAGTGGATCATTATTTTTGCTCACCCTGTACACAATTTTTTAGATACAATTTTTTGCTCTGCACCACTGAAAAGTACAGTTCAAGACGATTTGTTTGAGTGGTTGAACCACCCTGAACTCCCAAAAGGATAACCAAGCTACAGGGTGTTAAAGTATTGAACTAATTTTCGGTAAAAAGTGCATCAAAGTAGTTTTTGGAAAATATCTCGAAAACGGTTAGAATTACAAAAAAACACTACAGAAACTCCAAAATGCTTCTCAAGCAGTCGAAAGTCTTCCAAAACAGTCTAGAAGTTTCCAAAAGCTTTTAGAACGCTTTAAAGGCTTCCAAATGATCTTCAACTAGTCTAGAAGCTTTTAAAAAAATTCAAGGCAGTCTAAAAGCTTCCGTATGCTTTTAAAAGTTTCTAGAACCGTCTACAAGGTTTCAAATGCCTTAAAAGCAGTCCAGAACCTTCAATGTTCCTAAAGTAGTCTAAAAAGATTTCAAAACACTGCAGAAACACCAAAATGCTTCTAAAACAGTCGGAAGCCTTTCAAAACAATCTAGAAGCTTCCAAAAGATTTTATAGAACAGTCTAAAAGATTCCAAATGCTCTTCAACTAGTCCAGATGCTCCCAAAAGATATCAAAACAGTCTAAAAGCTTCAAAAAAATTCTAGAACCGTCTATAAATTTCCAAATGCCTCTCAAGCATTCCAGAACCTTCAATATGCTCTTTAAACTGTCCAAAAACCTTCCAAATGTCTCTATGTCTAAAATCTTTCGTATGCTTCTAAAGCAGTTTAAAAGCTTTAAAAAATTTCTAGAACTCAAAAAAAGTAAAAATATTTGCATCTCTGAAAGAGTTTTGTGCTTTTTTACAGATTTTTATGCTTTTTTGAGGAAAATAATTTTGCATGCTTTTTTTCACGATTTAGTGCTTTTTAATCCGGACTCTACTGATAAGGTATAGCAATCAATGTGAACAGACGCCACCAACAGCAAGAACCGTTCAACTTGATTTGTAAACTTTTGAAATTTGTGATTCTAATTTTTAGTTTGGTTTTCCATATTGACTATCGTAGGTACTTATCAATTTGTTAATTTTTTAAGTCGGTGGTTGGCAACACTGTGGCGTTCAGGGTGCACGCACCCTGCAGCGGCGCTTTCCTGCTAGACATATTTGCTAACGCGGTTACACCCAAAGAGTACCTAACTGGAGAACCAATGAAATTCAAGAGCGTTTGTAAGTTTAAAATATGCTGCGAAGACCTGCAAACCGTAATGGTACCGCTACCCGATTGCGCAAGCGGCGAATGGGGACCCACTAAGGCTACTAGATTGTTTGGATTGGTACCGATTACTCATCAGGTTAGTTTTTCTAACACTTTGATACTTGTATAACTTTAGGAGTTTTAAGGTGCAGTAACTGTTAGATAGACATCATCATTGTAGTATACATTAAGGTCAAAATTTGTCTTTTATCTACGAGCACGCAAAGAGCATTTTTGCGCCAATTTTGGTGTTGAATTAAGCTTTTAGTGCACTAGTGTTCTGAAATTCTTATTATACGCTTATTATAGTGCAATTACTAAACCCGGAAGTAGTTATTTACATACGATTTCTGTGCGATAGTTAAGCAGCCGAGTTAGAGACAGCAGCTCTAAAATAGAGACAATCTCAGTAAACCAAGCAGACATAATAAAGTCACTTTCCTATAAAGTAAATTGTCATGACTTAATAAGGCAAAATTTGACTTTTAGGTCAATTTTGACATATAAATGAGCAATTTGACTTTCGAGCTAATTATGATAAATTGACCTTTTGGAAGATACTTAACAAATGCAGAATATGTCAAGCTTCATTAAAATTGACTTGATTGTCATGAAATTTGATTGTCTAGTCAATTTTCATGATAAACTGTTTAAGAACGTAATACATATCTTGAAATTTGTCTAAGTAAATTTTCAGGTTTTTTGCACTTTTTATATTTTCAGTTCGAAAATTGGTACATGCAAATATGAAATTTCCACCCCTGTGATCTCAAGAACAAAGCACTTGCGGACACATGTTCTCTTGAACTTTTTGCTTGATTTTGCCAGGAGAATCTTCCCTAGGCTTTTGTCACAACAACTCTGAAACACCCTGTATATTTGAGTATCATCAGCACACAAATGATATTTACAGAAAGAGAGGGTATTTGTAAAATTACAAGTATAAATGCGGTACAAAAGGGGTCCCAAGATGCTCCCCTGCGGCACTCCAGTTAAAACTGAAAGTGTCTCAGAGACCTTATCAGCTATTTGAACTGTTTGATGACTATCAGCAAGGAAAGATGCGAGAAGAGACAATGCTCCCTCTCCAAACTCAATAAACTTTAAAATTGCAATCATAGTTTTATGATCTATCATGTCGAATGCTCTAGTATAATCGAGCAGTATGAGAACAGTAGCAAAATTTGTATCCTGAGCATCAACAATGTTGTCCGCTATATCAGATAACGCGGTAGTACACGAGTAACCTTTACGAAAACCAGAAATTGTCACAAACTCAGCTATTTGGTTATACATGCGACGAACGAATTTGTACGTTCTGCTCCAGATAAGGAGTTTTTGATGTTAAAAGTGGCCTTTCTAATTGGAATTGGAGGAGCCTGCCGAACCAATAAACTAACCAAGATGACCACGGAAGATGTTGACGTTTTAGAGGACAAGCTGACTGTTACTATTCCATTCCCGACTCCAAAACCCACAAGAAACGGATGTTCGCGATAATATCTGAGGGCGAAGTCAATCCTGTGCTTCTATTTAAAAAGTATGCAATGTTAAGGCCAGCCCATGTTACTCACCGAAGATTGTTTCTATCATATAGAAAAGGAAAATGTACAGTACAGCCCTGCGGCATTCATTTCTTCGCTAAACTACCTCAAAAAATAGCTTTCACTTGAAAATCCTAATATGTATACTGGTCACTGCGTTAGAAGATCTTCGGCAAATTTTCTTGTTAATGCTGGAGGATATATATTGGATTTACAAGAACTTGGTGGATGGGAATCAACGAAGGTTGCTAGAGGGTATCTAGAAGAAAGTGTGTCCAAGAAAGTTTCCATTGCTCGCAAAATTCAAATCGGCGATGTCTCTGGCAGTGGATTAAGCCTTACGGAACCGGATGAAATGGAGAGGAATGCATACTCGACCATTAATCAGCCTTCAGAAGACATAAATATGATCGTGGACTCCAAAGGCAGTGGAGTATCCGTTAAGTTTGAAAACTGTCAAGTGAATATTCATGAAAAGTCGTTGTAATATTATTCTGTTATCGAACCTGTTGTCCTTCGTAACTAACGTATTATTAGTAACTAAGGTTTAATGAAGAAATTAGTACATTTATGATGTTGATAATTATTAATAAAGATTTCATATAAAATCGTTTTAATCTTCAGTGATACGATAAAATAATTATTTTTGGTTTACAGGACGCTCTGATCTTTGCTGGTCGAGAACTAGAAATCCAATTCCGAATGTCGCGCCAATTAACCGACTTTATGGCCACTCTACACAAAAACGGAGTTGAAGAAAAACGCCTGTCCAAGTTTGTGTCGCACATCGTAACCGACGACATAGTCACATTCAACATTAGTTTCCCTGAAGAAGGCCAATATGGCCTGGACATTTACACTAGAGAAATCGCATCGTCACAGGACTTACCCGGGGAAAAACACCTGTTGACACACTGCTGCAAATACCTCATCAATTCATCAAAACGCAACTAGGTTACCTACCTTATATCTTGAATCCGGTGGAGGATTTGTACATTTGAGTGAATTAGAACTTGACAGTTTTTATGAGGCTTTCTAGCTCTAAGTCACCGAGGAACGAGTCGGTTATTCCTCTGCACAATTCTCCGTCTTAGCTTTTTAGCTCCGGTGCTTTTCAGACGTTTATCTAGTCCTAAATTGTTTATTTCCTTAAGGGTCTTAAATGCTTTTGCTAACAAATTAATGACCAAACAGAAAGGTGCTGATGACGCTGTGAAAGTTTTGTAGAAAGCAACTAAAATTACTGTTTGTTACGTTATAATTGTTAAAAATGGATTAATGGTCAAGCCTAACACTTGCCTTACTCATCACAATATAGTGCAAAAGCTCTAATTTATCTTTACAATTATTGCAAAAACGTGCAATACTAAAACGAATATGTTATGAATCGATTAAAAATATTTTCGAAAAGATTATAATATATTTTTGTAGTGATTATGCTAATAATAAAATGCACGTGTTATAAATTTTATATCTTCTTGTTATCTACTATTAATTGCATTAATTTAAATACCTGCTACTATACATTTTAAGGTTGAACAATTTTGTAAATTGCGCTTATTATAAAATCACATTCCACTTAATGTACTTGCATTTACTATAGTAATAAAGTTTATTTATTAAATAAATGTTTTTTACCCTTGAAGCACATTTATTTAATAAACTGTTTTACCTTACATATTAGAAATTTTAAATCTCCTATAATTATGGAAAATTAATGAATAATAAATAAAGTTCAAATGTACTTTGTACTGTTGACTTAAATTATCTGGATGTATTTTTTATATGTTTTATGGTATCGAAACCACATTATTGATACATCAACCAACTATTATAAAGAAATAATACAGGGTGGTTCTCTGGGAACAGAGAATCACCATGGAAGAAGTACAAATAAAACAAATCTGAAAACTTGGCTATAGCCACCAAATCCGTCAAGTCAAAATACATGGAATACGTCTAGAATTTGTTGTAGAATCGAAAAAAATACAATCTACAGGGTGTTTCATTTAAAATAAGCGAGTTGGTATCTACTTCCGGTATAACCGAAACTGTCGTTATTTTGAAAATATTTTAGATTAACTGCCTCCATCGACTTTGTTATACTGTGAAATCTTTAGAATTATGTAGTGATGGGTAAATTACCATTAAGTAAATTATTTCCTTTACCAGGACAATTTGGTAAATTACAAATACTGTGTTTCTGGCAGTTGAAATTTTGACACCGCTTTTCTCCCTGTACCAAATTTTGTAGTGTTTTTTCATGATATTGGGTAGGAAATTTAATAAGGATTCCAAACATGTGCTTAAAACCGTAATTTTCTCACTGCAAGTAGGTTTGACGAGCAATTTTGTCTATGACTGTCAAACTGTGTTCAAAAGTCACAAAAATCAGGGTTTAAAAAAGTTTTCTTGCAGTATTTGATACAAAACGTGTTTCTGAGAATTATGACACGTCACGTGACTGCCTAGCTAAATTATATCTCAAAACTTTAATTCTCTTCTCAAAAACATATTATTTATTGTCATAATTTAAACGTGAGGTAATATAAAGAAAAAAGCTATTTTTTTTTTAATTCCATTTTTTAATAGGTAATGTCCGCTCTCTGGTAGCTTACGAGAGAAGAATTTGATGGTACATTTCCAGCTGGACCCTGTAAAATCCAACCAAAGATGGTTCTAAGTGCAACAGGTTGACCTGCGTGACCAAAGATTTGACCAGATCGTAGTATATAAGGTACTAATTATCTGCACCCAACAGAATATCTATGGAACTAGGGATTTGAAATTGAGGATCAGCTAGAGGTAAGTCTTGAATGTGCTGCCAATTGGTGGTATCAATTACCATTTTCGGTTGGTCTGAGCAGACTTTGGTAAAAGAATGGCTTCATCAAATTCAAAACCTGGCTCAGATTTGCCAAAAGGCTTAATAATACAATGGCTTTACCATAAGTCGGATTAGAAATTTGGTTATTGATGCCTTCAAGAGGAGTAGAGCACGGGTAACGCTTTAAGCCAAAACGATTGGCACAGCGTTCCGAAATGAAGTTGGCCATACTAGCCGTATCAAGTAAAATTCGCGCCTTTTGATATTCCCGAAAAGCATCAAGAATTCAACGATAGCGGTGTGTTTCTGGCAGTTGAAATTTTGACACCGCTTTTCTCCCTGTACCAAATTTTGTAGTGTTTTTTCTCCAAACATGTGCTTAAAACCGTAATTTTCTCACTGCAAAGGTTTGACGAGCAATTTTGTCTATGACTGTCAAACTTTGTTCAAAATTCACAAAAATCAGGGTTTAAAAAAGTTTTCTTGTAGTATTTGATACAAAACGTGTTTCTGAGAATTATGACACGTCACGTGACTGCCTAGCTAAATTATATCTCAAAACTTTAATTCTCTTCTCAAAAACATATTATTTATTGTCATAATTTAAACGTGAGGTAATATAAAGAAAAAAGCTAATTTTTTTTTTATTTACAGTTTTTAATATGTCGCAACTAGACTTTTGTGTTTAACATACGATTTTAGTGGATGTATTTAAATTAAACGATGCACATTAATAGGACTCACCTGGTTGTCACAAAAAACTATCGGTACCGAAAGAGCCAGAAATTGGTAGCTAAAATCATAATTTGACCAGTTGTCAAATTACGTCATTGTGACGTCAAAAACGCTCTGCACGCTCCATGGTGCGTGAAAACGAATACGGTCCTAACCTGTAATGCATTTGTGTGTCAACTGTCATTTTGGTTGACGTATTTTTGTAATGTTATTTTCTATTGTTTTTGTTTTTTTGAATTGACATGAAATGTCGTTAAATATTTGTTTCCTAATTTTCTTTCTATCAATTTTAATAACTAATTCGAAGAAATCTTAATAATAAGCATTTTCGTGTGCTAAATACTAATTTGAAAATGTTGCAAGTATTAGGTTAACCACTATTTGAGTAAACAACAACCTGTTGCTTTTACTGCCTGTGTTTTTGAAAAACTACTTCAAATCACAAACATTCCTCAAAATATTGAACTAAAATGGTTTGGAAGAAAACGGAAAACGAAAACGGTTTTTTCAGCTATATCAAGTAAGTTCAAGTTCAAGCAAGAATAGTGTTCACAAACAATTTTACAGCTCGGAAACCAATATTGAACAGTGGGACCACCCCAAGTTCTGTGATGTGAAACAGGCCATAGATGATTGTAACTATGTGGCTTATGCCAGTTATAGACTGGCTCTGAAAATTAGAGTTTTACAGAGGTGTCTGTCCAGTAAGTACATTGACCCTTGTAGGTACTGTCTTTTTTCAGTTTCCAGTTGTTTATTTTAGTGGAAGAAATCCCATTGTCCATTATAACTAAAGTATTTGAGAGACATAGGCTGGCTGATGCTGAAAATTCCTTAATATTAGAAACATATGACCTAGAAGCTGTTCTTTCAGATATATTTTTTACAGCTAATAAGACCAATCACACAAATATTGATATTGAGTATGCTACGGAGATTGCAATTAATTTGTTGTATAATATTTTTGATAGGTTTGAGTCTTATTAAAGCCTAGAAATTTTTAGTTGATATGATTCAAATTTTAGTTGCCGCCAAGGCAAAATTCAAGTGATTTCATGCAAAATGACACTAGGGCTTCTATGTAGCTCTGCATCAACTGATTTTCACAAATTTTTGTTTACTTTGTGTGCTGACCATAATTATTGCATCACACGTGTAAGACTCCAAGGCTTGTTAAATAGAATCCATACAGTGATGAAATATTTGCATGAAGACAGTTGCTTTGATCAAAAATCTCTGAATTGGGCTGTTGAAAAGTGTTTTCGTGATGTAAGTGTATATTTCCAGTCACTGCATTTGTTAATTGTTCTAATTGCAGTCACCTGGACTAGTGGGGATCACAGAAAGTAATTTTATCATGTGGCTCAACTCTGATGTTCTATTTTTAATGTGGTTGCCTTTGGTGTCCAAGTTAAAAGCTGCTGAAACTGGTTGACTAATTCAATTTGTATCTACTAGAGGCAGCTGTGTTTAATTATTTTTTTTTTTAGTGATAAGCTCTGTAAAGTGTGCTACATGTAAAACAAGGCCCTTGTTGGGCTTAAGATACTGTTGCACTAAATGTCCAAAGTACAATCAGTGTCAAAGATGTTTTTTAACTGGGCGAATCAGTCATTCACATAAACTAACTCATGCTTTAAGAGAGTATGGCTGTGCCACTAATATTAATGTCAGTTCCTCATATTTAAGTAAATTTTGTGATATTTTATGCTTGCGGACAACCAGGGCATCTTATACTGTAGTCAGGCCTATCAGGTAAGTTTTACCATAGACTAAATGATAAGAGTATAGACAAACAGTGGTAATGGAACTGAAAATTAATTTAAGTAAGCAGCATGAGATGGCACCACTAAACAAACGCATATTTGAGTAATTTTAATACCAGACACAGCAATTCCCATCTTCTGACTGTTCGAAAACATCAGTTTTAATGCGGCATTGTCTACTTGACAAATCACATTTTTTGTTTTGTTTCAATGCAAAAAATAACAGATTTTGTGTGTGTTTTCTTTAATTATTATGTATCACTTCCTTGTATTTTTAGTTTACTTATTTGTATTGGTTTATTTTTAATATTCATCAAGGGTTATTTTATACTTAATACATTATGAATTTCATGCTTAATCTTAAAACAGTCACGTGACCAGTTGTACCTTAAAATGAGTCACGAGATTTAGAGTTTCAAACTGAAAAACCTTCACGTAGTCTTTAAAATTACATTTAATTATTGAAAATAGTCACGTGACCCGTCAAATAATATTTTGTCATTTACAGTCACGTGATATTCAGGGTTCCGTTTTGGCATTAAATAAGAGTCACATGACCTTTAAGAAAAAAATTTGAGTATTGAAAATCGCCATGCGACTTTATGAACTGTAAAAAGAGTCACGTGACTCTTCAAATAATATTTTTAACATCTAAAACAGTCACGTTACCTTTAGGATTCCGGTTTGACGTGAACACGTTTTTAATTGAAAATGCATTATAAAGAGAGTAAAAAGAGTCACGTGACCTTTAGAATCCGTTTTGAAGTTAAAAAAGAGTCATGTGGACTAAAAATTAAATGTGAGTATTGAAAATCGTCACGTGACCATTTGCACATTAAAAGGAGTCACGTAATTTAAAAAATCTCAGTTCAAACTGAAAAACGGTCACGTGACTCTTTAAACATTATTTCGCTATTTACAGTCACGTGACCTTCAGGATTTCAGTTTGACATTAAAAAAAGAGTCACGTGACTTTTAAAAAAATGTTTGATTATTGAAAATCGTTATGCGACTTTATGAAATGTAAAAAGAGTCACGTGACCTCTAAAAATATATTTTATTTTTGAAAATCGTCACGTGACCATTTGCATATTATAAGGAGTCAGGTGACTCTTCAAATAATACTTTGACATCTAAAACAGTCACGTGACCTTTAGGTTTTCGTTTTGACGTTAAAATAATTAAAAATTGTCACGTGGCCATTTGCACTGTAAAGAGGGTCACGTGTCTTTAAAAATATCAGTTTAAACTGAAAAACGATTACGTGATCCTTCAAATGACATTTAAAACTGTCATGTGACATTATAAATTCCATTTTTAATCTTAAAAGAGTCACGTGACCTTCAGGATCTGTTTTGACGTTAAAAAAGTCACACGATTTGAAAAAAAAATAGTCTAAACATAAAAACTGTCACGTGACGTTAAAAATGACATTTTAATTTTACAAATAAATACATGATTTAGGCTGCATTCGTTTTCAAGCTCCATGGAGCGAGCAGAGCGTTTTTGACGTCACAATGACGTAATTTGGCAAAACCATAATTTGACCAGTTGTCAAATTACGTCATTGTGACGTCAAAAAAGCTCTGCTGGCTCCATGGAGCCTGAAAACGAATGCAGCCTTAGTGTATCAGTTTAAAACTAAAAAAACGGTCACGTGATCTTCAGGATTCTGTTTTGACGTTAAAAAAGAGTCCTGTGACTTTTAAAATAAATAGAATCTTTATTATTGATACCTCAAACCACAAATTCTTATCTTGTTTAGTTTCCAAAATACGAGTAATTTAACTCAAATTTATTTGAAAAAATCAAGCTTTCTTACGCAGTTCAGATGGGATAGCAAAAGAAAGCGGATTATAGGAAATACTGCAAAAGTTGGCAACTATGTCTACAATGACGAGCTGTATTAGCGCCATCTCTTAGAGTTTACCTACAATTGAAGCGGCCGAAATACATTAGGAAGCCCTTGAAGCGTAAACGGCTTCCTTTTTGGGTGCCACTTTAATTACATTGCGCCGGTTGTCTGTACTTATCATTTAGTGGTTTTACTGTCTTTTTAATTCAATACTACATTCAAAATTCAAACTAAGATCTGCTTAATTCTGAAATAAAACTCAGGATTTTCTCTTTATTTTCTTCTTTTTGTTAGACTTATTAAGTTAAACTGTAAAGTTTATAATTGAGCAAACAAAATCATTTTTTTAAATTTATCTTTTAGGAATTGTTTTGTTTGGGATTGACTGGGCTAGTTTAGCTTATTCTTTACGGTGATATGTTTTTAATAATGCAGTCGAACCTTCAGCTAATTTTAACTGATTTTGATGTGATTTGTTTGTTTATTGTTGATTTGAAAGCCATTGACTATGATGTTCTACAACTGTGGTATCTTACTACTCACTGGTTCACCCACCAGCAGACATAAACCGCAAAAATAATTTTCTGTTTGGTTATTCCAAGCCAACAAAAACCACCATTTTTTATAAAAAAAATTCCAGTACAGCTTTGGTTTCAGGGTTCAATTTACTAGCCTAAGTGAAACTTTCAGGTTCGTAACTGCCCAAATACCCAAATTGTGTTTCATGACACTTGAGTGAGTTTTCTGCCATTTTCTGTTTGCTTATTCCAGTTTAATGAATACCAGGACTTTTTCTAAAAATGTTCCAGGATGATCCTAGATTTGAGGTTCAATTTACTAACCTCAGTGAAAGTTTCAAGTCCGTAATCGCCCAAAACCCGAATTTTGGGTCAAATTGTGTTTCATGACACTTGAGTGAGTTTTCTGTTTGCTTATTTCAGTCAGGATTTTTTCTAAAAATTTTCCATTACGGCCCTGGTTTTGAGGTTCAATTTACTAGTCTGAGTGAAAGTTTCAGGTCCGTAACTGCCCAAATAGTCAAATTGTGTTTTGTCACTAATATTACATAATTAGTAGGTTTAATTTCATAAGTACTTGTTCCAAGTTTGATCAATGATTTATAGACAACTTGCAAACGAAAACATAAAACCATTCCATCCACCCGAACCCATCAGTGATATTGAGCCGCTATCGACGCCCGAAGTGCAACTTCAGAACGTAATAAGACAATTAGAATCTCAAAACAGAGAATTGCAACAGTTACTGATTTTCGGAAATCACGGCGACAAAGAGATGCGCAAATACTTGGAAGAATACCGATTATTTATGGCTGGTAACATCCAGAAACTAAAAACTTTAAAGGCAAGTTTTTCAAGTCAATTACATGAATACCAGATAATTAATTGCCAATTTATTTCAGCATCAAATTAATACGTTATCGGGGCAGGAAAAGGCCGAACCAGAAATTGTAAAGAGTAATGGAAAAACTGCATCAAATTTGCGTATAGATTGCAATGGAAGTCCGTTAACCATCATGACAGATTTGGAGGATAGTGAGTGTGACGTGGCCATTGAAAAGCATGAAGCTATTAGTGAGATCTACATTGTTTTTTATTATTGATAACAAACTGTCAATCAATCAATTCTAGTGGGACACCCTAACAACAAATTAAACGTACCGAAATCTCCAGTGAAAATTTTGCATAACGACTTGGACGACGCTTTGGCTAAGTTACAGCAAATTTTGGCAAATAACTTCACAATGGACGATTCGTTGACTAACCTTGACAATACGAATTTAAAATATGCAGTGACTGAAGTTGAAGGCATGCTCACTTCCATTATAGATAATGTAGAATCTAGTAGGTGCAATTCTGCATTGGCTTTAGGGGTAAATGTTGAGATTCTCGTGTGTACATTTGTGCAATAGAATAGGGCAATATTTTTGTATCAATTTATATTTTTGTAATAAATTATTTATAAAGTTTTGCTTCGTATTATTAAGGATTTGCTTTACAGAAATATGGAATACATTTCCATCACCTATACAAATAAAACTAGGACGATAAATGAATGAACTGACTAAAGATACTCTCTGTTCAGTGACTTCTGACTGTTGCGTCACATCCTTTATCTCATTTCATTAGACAAAGATTGACAAAAAATTAATGTTTTATAACATACTATTACCAGCTATTGTCAGCTTGACGGATTTAATAAAGCTCTTATCGAGAAATGCATTGAATATAACAAACTCCTGGTTCTCATCTTTGTTGATTATGAAAAAGCATTTGATATGGTAAATCAACAACAAATGCTGTACGCACTAGCAGAATGCCGTATAGACTACAGATACGTTAACATCATTGAAAACGTCTATGAAAATGCCAAGGCTTGCATAAAACTGCATGACTATATGGAAGATTTTCCCATTGAAGGAGGTGTGAGACAGGGTGATGTTATATCTCCTAAACTTTTTACGACCCTATTGGAATACCTACATGTTTAAAAAGATCGATTTTGAGGATATAGGACTAAACACCAATGGTGAGAGACTGAACCACCTGAGATTTGCGGACGATATTGTCTTGGTTACAGACAGAATTGACGAGGCGAGGGAGATCCTCAGGCGATTAAACGATGCTTCGGAAACGGCAGGTTTAAAAATCAACTTTAGTAAGACCCAGTTTATGACCAACTTGGAAGTGAGTGAACGAATTTCCCTGGGTTCAAGTCATATTGAACAAGTAGTCTCATATAAACATCTGGGACATGAAATTCTTATAGGCAGAGACAACCAAACCCGGGAGATAGCGCGAAGAATCGGCTTAAGTTGGGCAGCTTTTGGAAAGCTAAGCAACACTCTAAAGTCGGACATTCCAACCTGTCTAAAGAGAAAGGTCTTCAACCAGTGTGTGCTTCCTGTGCTAACGTATGGAGCAGAAACTTTAACACTAACAAAGAAAACCATAAATAAAATTCGCGTAGCACAGAGAGCCATGGAGAGAGCAATGCTGGGCATATCATTGGGGGACAGAGTCTCTAACATCAGACTTCGCCGAATGTCTGGAGTTACCGATGTAATTGACCGCATAACAACGTTAAAGTGGAACTGGGCCGGACATGTGGCGAGAATGACGGACGGATGATGGACAAGGCTAATTCTGGAGTGGAGACCGCGACAAGAGGCTTTTCGGAACAGAGAACATGAGATCATTTAAGACATCTAAATGATTAAAAGTACATTAAATTTTATTTGAATTGATATTGGATTGTGGTACATTTTATTTGAATTTAATTGTGGTACAATTAATTAAAAAACGAATTATTTTTGAATTTTCAGATTTTCTAATTTTTTCAGAAAATTACCGGAAACTTTCGGAAAAATGTTGTATATACCTAACCTCAACACTTTTCAAAATGAATTTTTAAAAAAATATTTATAAATTTATGCAAGGGTATAGTAATCTGATTTAATTGAGCAGATGTTCTATATGTTCTCCCTTCTGGGCTGTCACAGTAAAAACTGTCAAAATCAAACTTTACAACAAACAACTCAGTTTTAACAGTAAATAACTCAGTTATTCGACGTTTCAGATAAAAACGCTATACAGGGTGGTCAAAAGAGAATTTCAAGGTCTACAAATTGGTATATTGAACCACTCGATAATTGTCAAAATAACCGAGTTATTGACAATACAATGGAGTAGTTTACAGGGTGATTCATTGAATTTTTAACATCCTTGTAACTTGTTCTCATTTTATAAAAAAAAAATACCAAATATGAAATTTATAGATATTTGCGTCTACTTTATTCCTATATTTATTGGATTATCTAATCCATCAGTATACAGAGAGTGTCCCAAAGAGCAACAAACCAAACTTATAATTTTTTATTCGATTTTTGGAATCTACGTCAAATTCTAGGCCTACTTGATGTAAAATGTGTATCGATATTCAATTGTTTTTGCTCCTACAGTCTTAATTTGACCACTCTCCTCGAAAGCAAAAATTCCCAATTTGAGCGAAATTTTGGTGCACTTTTCCAGAAAATCGTCCGTAACTCGCTTATTTAAAACACCCTGTATAAACACATCGTATAAGAAAAGAAAGCTAATGAACGGGGCTATCACGTGACGTTGAGCGGGCACGACTATGTTGTCCCGTTTAGCCGCTAGAGGGCGTCAAAGTTGACTTTCGTTTTTTGCAGTTTTTGCTCAATATCTCAGGAACATTTCAGGTTAGAGGTCTGAAGTTTTTACCACAAATGCACCTCGATGGGATGCAACTTTTACCTTCTATACACTTTTTTGGTACCATGCACCGTTTGACCTTGAAAATTAAAAAATGGAATTGTCAAGAATTTTCAACGGTGATGTCTTCTGATTTTTTCCAGAAATTTTTTTTTTTCAAAAATAACCTCAACTGCCTAAATACCTTCAGGTTAATAGTACAAAAATGACGTAAAGTGTCATTTGTCAAAATGTCAGTTTGCAAGGGTGCCACGCCCTAAAGTGTCAAAATTTACATATTTTCAAGGTCATCTCCGAAACGGTGCCAGTTAGAGCAAAATGGACGTCAGATATTTGTGTTTCCCAGGTTCAAATTAGTTAAAAAAATCACTTTGATTCAGGAAAATTCAAAATAGTCGCCGTTAGTATAGTAGGCCCAAAAATTCCCTAATTTAGATTAAAATTCCGTGCACTTTTCCAGAAAATCGTCCATAACTCGCTTATTTGAAACACCCTGTATAAAACAACCGTATAACAAAAGAAAGCTATTGAACGGGGCTATCACGTGACGTTGAGCGGGCACGACTAAGTTGCCCGGTTTAGCCGCTAGAGGGCGTCAAAGTTGACTCTCGTTTTTTGCAGTTTTTGCTCAATATCTCAGGAACGTTTCAGAAGTTTTATGTGAAAATTTTTTATTTTCAATATTAACCTCAACTGCCTGAATACCTTCAAGTTAATAGTACAAAAATGTAAAAAACGAATTATTTTTGAATTATCAGATTTTCCAATTTTTCCGCAAAATTACCGAAAATTTTCCATAAATTTAATTTTCCGGAAATTTTACATCCCTGCTTTTGATGGCACATTTTTAAGAGAGTTTTCGATGCCTTAGGCATTTCGGAATCTACTGTCCAAAGAATTAGCTTGAAGAGTGTAAATTAAGGTAAAAGCTTTAAAAAACGAACTTTCCAAGTCGCTGTGCTATTCAGTGATTTTTTTTAACAAAACGTAAATATACAGGTATGATAATTTCACAGAACCAATGCAAACATCAATGCTCACCTCAAAAATAATGAAAACTTTCTTTTTTGTATTTTACACCAATCAAAATTTCAATTTTAAGCTAATGTCAGAAGTGAACAGAGAGTATATTCAGTCTTTGTCTTTGATTTAAAGGTCATTAAAAATAATATAAATACTCTATAGTAAAAGAAACTAAACATATGTTTGCACTATGCAGTACTTTTATTTGAAATATAAAAACATCTGCTTTCCATATGATAATTAGATGCACACAATATAAATTATGAATAGATACTATAGTTACCCAAGCAATACCCTACTTTAAATCCTACTTTTTTTATAAACAGTTTTAGCCAAATTAGATTTCTCAAGAAGAAAACTTTGAATTGTCCAACTTATCTTCATGATGGCTTTTCCTTTCATACTGTCTTACTTGTTGAGTTTTATTTGGCTTCTGTCCAAATATTAAGTTTTCAATATCACTCTGCTGCACCGGCTTAATTTTTGCGTTCAGTATTGATTTTCCCGGTGTTTTCATAATGACTTTGCCGTTTTTCACTTCTAAAATACCCATTTTTGCCATATGTTTCATTTCATCTTTACTGATGATGAACTTCTGGACTTTAACTGTACGATCTCCCACTTTCATGCTGACTGGTGGTTCTTCTGACATATTGGTTAAAACATCTGTAGACAAAGTGCAAGCATTGACATTGTCTTCCAAAGGCTGTGGCGGTGGTTCTTGAAGTTGTGTGCTTATTTCTGGTATTTTCCTATTTATAGGTCCTTTCCTTTTGTACATCTTTGTTCCTTCCACCCTGTGGATAGGTTTGATGCCTTGGGAACTGCTATCAGTCTGCTCAGCAATGTCACTCATGTACAGCATTTCCCTTGAGTCTTGAGTGGACAAGTCTGATTTCGGATAATTGTCAAATGCATTAATTTCTTCCACTTCTTTTGCTTCTTCTTGGTTTGACAGCTCACAGTCATCCATGTTAAATTCTGAATATTCTGATGTTTCCTGCTTTGAACTTGGTATCAGCTGGGTAGGGTCACTAAAATCTGTAATACTAAAATGAGTCACATCTTCTCCTTGATCCTCCACATCGTCATCTTCAATATGTTTGGCTCCATGTTCCATTAACTGATCTTCAGTCTCAAAACTGTATGAGCACTTATCACAAGGAAATGGTAGTTTTTCAAAATGTGTCTTAATATGTTCTTTTAAAGTCTTGACATTTTGGAAGAATGTACTGCATATCCCACAGAGTAAACTTTTGTTATTCTGTGCATCACTGTTATGAATTATCTCCTGTTCAATTTGTTCTTCATATTCCATTTCTGCGTGTTTGACTTCATGTTCAGTTAATTGCTGTTGGGTATCAAAGCTGTACTCACACTTTTCACAGGAAAAATTTAAACCTTGCAAATGAGTGGTAATATGGTCTTTGACCCGTTGTGCAGATTCAAAAGAGGTGTTGCATATAACACACTTCAAATTAACCATACTGTGTATAGCACTATGATTTACTAAGCTGTCTTTTTTCTTAAATGACATACTACACATATCACACTTGTACTGGAAAATTGCTTCTTTACCTCCCTCTTCATTTGAAAAGTGAGTTTTCATATGTCTGGATAAATGATGGCTTAACAGAAAGGTGCGGCTGCATACTTTACAAGGATAAGGTCTATAACCAGCATGTGTTACTAGATGCCTAGTGAGATTAATTGGGCTCATAAAAGATTCACTGCAATAGTTGCATTTGTGAGGCATGTCAGTACTGTGTTGCAAAGTCATATGACGGACTAATCCCTGCTTAAATACAAATGCTTTTTTGCACAACTCACACACAAATGGTCGATTTTTAGAATGAGTTTTGGAGTGTTCATTTAGTTCTTCTGTAGTTAAAAAGGTTTTTTCACAAGACATACACATGTACCTTGGTGCATCATTGTGCACAGATTCATGTCTTTTGAGTAAGTTTAATCTGTTGAATCTCTTGTCACAAACTACACAAGCAAATGGTTTGGCTGTGTTGTGAGTGTTAATATGTTTAGCTAAGTCATATTTATTGAAAAATTTACTGTCACACTGTGTACAAGAAAAATTTCTCTCTCTATGATAATTGGTAATATGCAATTCCAACATTTGTTCCAAAGCAAAAGTTTTGTGACATTGATCACATGCAAAAACATCTGTTTCAACAATTTTTTCTGTTACATTACCAAACAAGTTGGTTTGTCCATCTTGACTGATCTCCAAATCCATATTCCCTTCACTGTTTACCTCTTTATGCACTTCACTTGCCTCCTCTTCATCTTGTTCACTATTATTCGAAATACATAAGGTTATAACCTCAGTACCATCATCCAGCTTTGTCTTTTTAACATCCATGTTTTGATCTTCATTATTCACAAATTTATCATTACTTTCAGTTGGTTTGTCATTCTCAGCAGGTCGCTTACGATTTACAATGCCTTGAAATTCTGGTTTATTCAATTCACCAGTTAACAAGTAATTTTTCAAGGCATCTTCAGCTTTCCGGCAGTTACTTTTGAAGATGTAGCTTTGGTGAGTCTGCTGTTTGCAATCACCACAAATTAATTGAGGAAATCCATCATTGGGGAAGACTTCTATAGACATGCAACTCATAATTTGTATGGGTAGTGGCACTGTTTTGGGTTCTTTCTGATAAATGCTGCTCAGCTGTGAATCTTGCTTGTTAAAGCAGAATCTACACATTTTTTTGCTCTGCAACGCTTGCTTCCGTTCTTCCATGATAGATATCTAAAAGAATTACATAAATACTGGTTAGTTGTAATATCTTCCTGGTTTTATATTGTTTGTTCAATATACCTTCAGGAGGGGCTCAAATAACACTTCTAGTGAATTGAACTGAAATTATTCAGAAATACCACAAATACTCTTTGATGTTAGGTAGTATAAAATACGTAGTACATTTAACAAGAAAAAAGGATAAAAAATTGATAATAAAAGACTTTATTTGTAAAAAGTTGGAAATTAGAGATCACATCCACAACATAAACAATCCATTGGTGTCACCACTGTCATCAGTGTCATCTCGTCTGTCAATTATAAAGCTTTTACTTAAGCGTTGAAAACTTTGAAATCGATCACATGAGCAACTTTGGAAAATGATATACAAGGATCACGTGATACAATTCGAACTGTCAAAAATGGTGTATATCAGGTTTCTTTTACTATTCCTAATAATATCATTATAATATTGTGACAAAATGCCCTTTGGTACGTTTATAGGACACCTAGTGACGTATGTTTCGAGGGTAGTGAGAACCCCTTACACCCCGTACGGACGGAGCAAACTGCACAAAAGTCGAAATTTTTTATTTTTCAAATTTAGTTTTTGTCCGTTTTCTCCAAAACAGTTCAACGGCCCAACATGCCGTTTAGGTACGTTTATAGGGCACCTAGTGACGTATCTTTCAAGAGTAGTGAGAACCCCTTACACCCCGTCAGAGGGTGGCAATTTTGAATTATCTATTCTAGCAAGTCGGAACATGACGTCATTTAGAGCGAGATTTTTCAAAAACTGTCCAACGGAGTTAGTTCGTTTGGTTACACTGAGGTCGTAGGTAAAATAAGTTTCAAAATCGTTGCTGTTCTGGTAGCTGTAACGAGTTGCCAGTAAATAAACAAAATATGGTATTTTCTTCAAATAATTTTATTATATTTAAAAAAAAAAATCAACATCCGAATAGGAGCCGTCGAAGAATCTCTGCAGCTAATTGATCTGCAAAAAGAAGAAAATAATTATTTAAAAAAATGCTTTATTGCTGCGAGTTTACTACTCGTTAACTGAAGGCCTCCACGGCCCCGGCCTCCACGTCTCCAACCTCCCCGGCCCTGGGCCGGGCCTCGACCTTCCCCCCCTTCAAGGTGTCGCCAAATCTCTGCAACTAATTGGTCTGCAAAAAGAAGAAAATAGTTATTAAAAAAAAATGCTTTATTGCTGTGAGCTTACTTCTCGTTAACCGAAGGCCTCGACGGCCGCGGCCCCGGCCTGCACGGCCCCAACCTCCTCGGCCCCTGGCCGGGCCTCGACCGTCCCGGCCTCCAGGGCCACCAGTCCCTCTAGGCCCGGGGAGCTGCTGTCCAGGCTCCGGGCTTGGTTCGGGCCTAGCTTGACCTGGTTCCTGTGGGCGCCCTTGGCTAGGTTCGGGGCGCTGGGGGCGTGCCTCATCCTCCATCATCTCTTCTGCAAAAAAAAACTACAAATTTTTTCCGAACGTTAATTTACTATTGCTATACCCTGTTGTATAGAGTTTTGTTGTTTTATTCTTGACCAACTGTATGTATATTTTCTACTTTTATATTAAATATTTTCTACTCTAGAGTACATTTAGAAAAAATTATTATATTTACTGCTATTCTTTAAAAAAACAGAGTTAAACGTAAAACACATAAACAAAAATAAATTTATTTAAGTTTTGGTGGTGCGATAAATTTGTTGTTGTAAATGTTAATTCTACATACCATCCGGGAACAACTGTTCACTCAGCTCAACAGCTTCCTCTTCAGCTTCAGCATTTTGATTGTCGATATTTTGGCTCCTGAAACAATTTGGTAATGTAATTGAAAAGCGGGTAATTTAAACAACCAACAATGTAGTCTAGTCTAGTGATCGACCGATATGAAGTTTTGTGCCGATACCGATAATTCTTCAGCCGATACCGATACATATCGGTCTATCGGCTGCCGTTTTTTTTTATCCCAAAAAACTAACATCACGGCAACGGCGCATGTAAGGGGGTGATCATAAAATGAAATTGTACCAACCTCGCGGTCAACTGTCTTTGGCACAAATATCGATTTTTATCGAGGATTCACCTGTTCGAATGTGGCTTACCAGGCTTACCTACCCAAAATTGGTAGCTTTTCATTTTTATACATACCTATATCGGCCGATACTGATTATAGCCGATATATTGGTATCGGTCGATCACTACTAGTCTAATTTTACTAAATTAAACGCTGGACAATTAAAAGTCAGCCAGTAAACAAACTGTTAGAATTTGTTATATCTAATCTTAAATAAGACAAGTTAAAATTATGTCTAGTTTGTAAAAAGGTAAAATTACCTTTTTGTAATATGGTACAAGTTAGTGTTGTTTTGAAGTTGAAGTTGTGTAATTTTTCGGGCTGTCTAATTTAATTTTCTTATCATAAAATAAAACGTTCAAAGTTATTACTCTGTTGCTGATTACAACCCAACAGGTTATGGGCCCAGAGTTCGTTAAGCTGCGGAAGTAATTTTTGAAGATAGTGTTACAGAGGTCTTCAGTAAAAATAAAATATGGACCTGGTGTTTGGTCGTGGTCATAAAGGCATCAAATTAAAAACTAAAAAGACGGAGGAAGACGTTTCTCAGATTCAGAGATTAACAAATAGTGAAACATATCATATTTGGAAATTTCAAGTCACAATCCTGTTTAAGGCACATGGATTATGGGAAATTGTGTCAGGAATAAAGAAAATGAAAGATCTGGCAGATGATAAGGAAAAAGCAGATTTTGAAAGGAAAGACGCCCGAGCTCAGAAAATAATAATAACAACCATAGATAAGAAGCAACTAATGCATATATTTAACTGTAAAAGTTCTAAAGAAATGTACGACAAGCTTAAAAACATATATGAGAAACAAACAGAAGACGAAAAATGTTGTTTGATGCAACAATTTTTTAATTTTTCGTACAGCAAAGGAACTGACATTTTAATGCACATTAGCAAAATTGAAAACTTGGCATATAGGCTAAGAGTACTTGGACAAGATATCCCAGACAGTATGTTGGTATCTAAAATACTTGCAACATTACCTGATCAGTTTAGAAATTTTGCTACATCTTGGGAATCCACTTCACAAGGTGATAAAACCCTTGATAATCTCTCAAACAGACTGATTGGAGAAGAAGAAAGACAGAAGAAACAATGCGAACAAGAAGGTATGGTTTTTAAAGCTCAGCTACAACAACAAGTAAATAATAATAAAACAAGATTTGGAGGAAAATGTTTTAAATGTGGCAAGGAGGGACATATTGCTCGTTATTGTGACAAAAGGTCATGTAGAATATGTAAAAAAACAAATCATGTAGAAAGCAATTGTTACTTCCGAAACAGACAGAGCCAAGATCAAGGTCGACAGGAAACTCATAGCAAAATAGCTTTTCTATGTGAAGATATGGATTTAGAATCAAATACAGCAACTTTCTTCATTGACTCTGGAGCTTCATCGCATATGACAAGCAATAAAAATCTGTTCACTTCATTACAAGCAGATTGTTCAGATGTTTTAGTAGCCAAGAAGAATTCATCTATAACATCAGAGGGTAAAGGATTCATTGAAACAGATCAATGTGTTCTTGAAAATGTGTTGTATGTTCCGGAGTTAAGCAAAAACTTATTATCGGTCAATAAAATTACTGAAAATGGTGGTGAGGTAATATTTACAAGAAACAAAGTGTCGTTTCTAAAAATAAACTACCAGTGTTGCAAGGTCAAAAGGACAGTAGTGGACTTTATTGTATTAAGTTGTCAACTGAAGAAAAATGTTTAATGACCGAAAGAAGGGATCAAAATGTTTTGTGGCATAAAAAGTTAGGCCATCTTAGTGCTAGCAGTATGAAAAAACTACAAGATTTTTCAAAGGGCATGATTTTAAATACTGTAGAATGTGACCAAAAGATAAAGGATTGTGTAGTTTGCTTACAGTCTAAGCAAACTCGTAAACCCTTTAACAGCACTAGAACCAGAGCCACAAGACCATTAGAACTGATACATAGTGATGTGTGTGGTCCAATTGAACCAGAAACCTGGGATGGCAATAGGTATTTCTTGACAATAATGGACGATTTCACTCATTACACTCAAGTTTACCTAATGAGACATAAGAGTGAATCAGCTGAAAATCTTAAAAACTACATACACGAAGTGGAAGCTTGTCAAAATTTAAAAGTCAGCAATATGTAGCAATGGTAGAAGCTAAGTTCCAAAGCAAAATAGAGAGATTACGATGTGACAATGGGGGTGAATACATGTCAAGGGATTTTAAATACTTTTGCAGAGCAAAAGGTATAACAGTTCAATCAACAATACCACATACACCTCAACAAAATGGTGTGTCTGAAAGAATGAACAGAACTATAATGGAAACTGCACGTTGTATGCTTTTTAGTTCTGAACTGGAAAAATATTTATGGGGAGAAGCAGTGCTGGCAGCAGTTTATATTATTAATAGACTACCAACAACAGCATTACCAACAAATATTACTCCTGCAGAAAAGTGGTATAATCAAAAGCTAAACATGGAGAAAATCAAAGTTTTTGGGTCATATGCCTACGTTCACGTCCCAAAAAGTAAACAATCAAGTAAGTTGGACGCCCGAAGTAAGAAATTTTATATGGTTGGTTACATTGACAATGGATACCGACTTTGGGATCCAGAAAAACAAATTGTAACTGTTGGCAGAAATATTATTTTTGACGAATTTCTTTTGAGACAACACGATTAGCAGGAACGGTTTACATATGACACAGATGAAAATATAGAACATGACGAGTTACCAGAAGAATACCAAGAAAAGGAAGTAGAATCAATAGAGCCAGAACTTGATCTGAAAGACCGCAGAGAAAGAAAACCACCAAAGTACCTACAAGACTATACCATGTAACTATACATCTGATCACTTTGCTGCTTTATCTATTGGTGACTTTAATCAAATATACCAGACAGTTATGAAACTGCAGTGTCAATGGGAAATGGCTGGATTGAGGCAATCAAAGATGAATTGAACTCTCTACAAAAGAACCAAACTTGGGAAATTACCCAAAACCAGATGGGGAAGAAGTTATAGACTCAAAATGGATTTTTCGTGAAAAAGAAATTGACAAAAACAGGGTGAAAAAAGCACGTTTAGTGGCCAGAGGATTCAAACAGTGTGATGTGCAGCAAGAAATTTATTCACCTGTGGCTCGAATGCAAACTATTCGTGTTCTACTTTCCCTGAGTGTAGAACATCAGCTTGACGTTAAGTGTGCATTTTTGAATGGAGATTTGCCGCAGCCTGTGTATATGGAAATACCAAAAGGAGTGGAACTAATCATGGACATGAAAGACTCTTCAGGTAAAGTGTGCAAGTTAGTAAAATCTTTGTATGGTTTGAAACAATCGCCCAAGTGTTGGTATGATAAGTTGCATGATTATTTGTTAAACATAAATTTTATCAAATGCAGATCCATGTTTATATGACAGTAGTCATGTATATTTGGTAATTCATGTAGATGACATACTTCTCATTTCAAAATCTTTAGAGCACCTAAAAGAAATAAAATTAAAACTTACCAATCGATTTGAAATGAGAGATTTGACTTCTACTCCATTAAAATTTCTGGGTTTGAATATTACTAAAACTGAACATTACTTGTGCATTGATCAAAGAGAATTAATTCAAAAAGTTATTAACATGTTTGGAATGAGATACAGTAAAACAAGTAATATTCCAGTACAAACAAATTTAAAGTTAGAAATGAATGTAGATGTGTGCCAAGAGAATATTCTCTACCGCGAGTTAGTCGGATGCCTTATGTATATTATGTTAGGTACACGTCCAGATATGTTATGATGTAACATATTTCAGTCAATTTCAGAATTGTTTTAATGAAGAACACTTTAAATACTTGAAAAATGTTTTGAGATACTTAAAGAAAACTCAAAATTTTGGACTGAAATATGTTAAATCAAACAAGTCAAATAACAATATCATTATCTAGTTATGTGGATGCTGATTTTGCTAATAATGTTTTTGATCGAAAAAGTATTTCAGGATTTTTAATTAATGTGTATGATAATGTAGTTTTATGGAAATGTAAAAAACAATCAGTTGTTGCCTTATCGAGCACAGAAGCTGAATATGTATCTTTATCGGCATGTGTGACTGAATGTATTTTTATTTCCGCTCTTCTGTGTGATATTTTGAACAAGAATGTTTATCCTGTTGAGATTTGGCAAGTCCTTTTGGTACCAAACGGTCCGAACACATTGATGTTCGTCATCATTTTTTAAGAAATTGTGTTGAAAAAGGACAAATAATTTTAAAGTATGTTTGTACAGCAGAGCAAGTAGCTGATGTAATTAGTTATTCCAAAATATTTTAACTGAAATTTCTTCGGAAAAAATTGAGCGGTTTCTTTCAATATGCCAGCAATTTGGTTACTTAACACGAGATATTATTGGCGCTAGACGAGTACCTATTTAATTACTTACATTTTTTCGGAACACCTACAACCACCAACACCAAGAACAAAACGGAAATGAAGCCGCAGACAACACCCAACGAAACCGAGAAAGCCTTAAAACAAACAAAGACAAGAGACCAAAACGAACAATTCTGACCAATTGGTATAACCATATCATTGTAAAAAAGTTGCCAGATTTTACTAAAATAGATAATTCAAAATTGCCACCCTCTGTATAGGCACGTATAGGAACACCTGCATTCTTGCCTTCATGGAATTACCCAAAACGCCACTAAAAAACTGTTTTGATATCCCCCGGTTTACCGCTCCCTGTTCTAGGCACGTACACGTCTGTTATATGGCGCCAGAGTGGAAATTTTCTGTTTAAACTTGTTAAACCACATACATTTGCAAAATATATTTTGCGATTAGACGCTATACTTGCAAAAAATCTAATTATTCTTAAACATGGCTCTACTATGGGTAATGTAACAATAACTGCAAGTTTCCATCCCAAGAACCTCACTAAAGTAACTGCAGCTTATTGTTTTTTCATGCATGCAGCATAGCCTTTCTCCTGTATAATTAATTAAATCTGGACATGTACCAAAATGTACCTACTAATAGTCACTATTAGAGGCCAGAAAGACAATGTGGCAGGCGGGACAGTTTGTCCAGAAACCAACAAAAACTATCAAAATATATGGTTAGTATTCGTATTCATTATGTTCAATTTTCTCAAGGTCTCTACGGCATGCAAGGACAAGTGATTGGTACCAAAATGTAACTACTAATAGTCACTATTAAAGGCCAGAAAGACAATGTGGCAGGCGGGACAGTTTGTCCAGAAAGCAAGAAGAACCATCAAAATATACGCTTAGTATTCGCATTCTATCAGTCTGATGAATGTGCACTTTTAATAAAAATTGAGTTAAAGGGTGGTCTTAATAAAACATAATTATATTGCTTTAATGTGCATTGTGTCAGATGGTTATAAGTAATTAGAAATATACAAATTTTTGAATGTATTTGCCAATAGAAAATAATAAAGCGCCGCCACAGACCAATTGGGCATCTTCGGCTCCGGCTAGTACTTAACACCACTTGAGTCGCTTTCGGGTGCAGAGTATTACGCTCCAGAAGTTCTCTACGCTAGTCTGCACTGAGTATTAAGTGCTTAAAATCTCTGACACCCTAACAACACATCACTTACTCTCTAGGAGCATAAAGCTCCAAGTAAAAGGTTGGTGCGTCAGGGGTGAGGGACGAGGAAGCCAAGAGTGCTCCATGAGCGTCACGCTTCGAGAACCCGAACATACAAAAGTCAAACTCAACTACTATGGAGTAACTCGGGAGTGACTCCATAGTGAGACAAAGCGACTCAGAGACACCCGAAAGCGACTCAGGATATCATTGATGCTAGACGAGTATTTAATTACTTACATCTTTCCGCAGCAACAGTACTCCTACTCGTGCGCACCAATGAATGCAAAATAATAACTGACGCCGGACAAAATTCGAATCGTCGAAACTTTAAAATAAACAAAGACAAAAGACAAAAATTGAAGGAAAGACGCCAAAAACCGTTGAAAGAAATCCATATAAATGCCCTAACAAACATTTCTGACCGTTACATAAAGCGTGCCGACTTTTTTTTATCTCCGGCTTTCAGACTGGAGAACTTTTGTCGGCAAATTAATCCGTGCTTTCCGCGAATTATTTTCTTACCGATAAAAATAGACCGGTATAACACAACATGCAAACAAATAACAGTCAAAATTTCCACCCTCAGACGTAAGGCCTATTCGCTATATGGGCTTTAAGGACTATCTAATGCCACAAGGGCAGTTTGATACTCGACTTGGTTTTGGAGAAAATGGACAAATACAAAATTTTGAAAATAAAAAATTTCGACTTTTGTGCAGTTTGCTCCGTCCGTACGGGGTGTAAGGGGTTCTCACTACCCTCGAAAGATGCGTCATTAGGTGCCCTATAAATAGTAGTCTATTGAACGCGCTTATACGTAGATGTGGCAACGCCGTTTGTTGGTTTTGTTGTTGATTGTGCGGATGTTAAGCGTTAAGTAGATTTGTGGAATTATAGATATAAAAAGAGAATATTGGAAATAAAGGTATACTATTCTTCACAAAACCCTGTTGTTCTAAAGTGTCCTGTGGATAGTAAAAGAACCAAGTAACATCTCACAATGTTTATTCAACACCTTTTAAATGAAGAAAAAAATAAGCCCAAAGCCACTGACCGATCGGGCATCTTCAATTTCGGCCCCGGCTTGCTGCCTTCACACCAGTCAAAATACGTAGTACATTTAACAAGAAAAAATGATAAAAAATTGATAATAAAGACTTTATTTATAAAAAGTTTGAAATTAGAGATCACATCCACAACATAAACAATCCATTGGTGTCATCACTGTCATCTCGCCTGTCAATTTTCACTTGAGCTTTGAAAAATTTTAAATCGATCACATGGGCAACTTTGGAAAATGATATATAAGGATCACGTGATAGCATTCGAACTGTCAAAAAAAAAAAGTCAAAATTGTCAAGTCAAAATTTAGTTGTTATGTTATTTAGTTATTTGTCGAATTGTCATTTACCGGTTTGTCCACTGTACTGTTCATTTGTGAATTTGTATTTTATTATATTTCATAATTACTGTTTGTTACTAAATAGTGTTTTTACATATTTCGTATTTCCTATATTACGGCAAATCGGGTAGGTACTAATAGTTTTCCTGTATAAGAAATTGCAACACGTTCACTACTACTACACCTAAATGAACAATTCAAAAAAAAGTACATTAAAAAAACTAAAACGTTTTGCGCATTGCGCTGTGAATACACCGTAAATACACTTTAAATACTGTCTTGATGTTCTCTGTAGTTTGCGTTATACATAGTTTTAGTGGTTTTATGGGTTGGTGTTAAATTGTTACCTCTAGGACATGGCTGAGGGTGACTCCCTTGAAGGGAGTGAAAACACTCCAGACACTCAAAATGTCGCCGTCGTAGATTATACTGCTTTCATCAACTACATCCTGAAAGCGGCAACCATTTTGCTACCTGAAGATGACTCCCAAGCCCAGCCCAAGAATTTGGTAGCTGCTTTGGATGATAAAGCCAATCAGGAATGCATCAGAAAATTCATCAGCGATCCGCAAGTAACCACTCTGTATATCCAGAGAAACTCATCTAAAGGTGAGATACTGGACTTCTTTACCAAATTATTTATTTTTCTAAAACCTTAAATTATTTGGTTAGGGATGAAAATTGATGATCTCATAGGTCTCCAACTATTTGCCTATAGTTTTTTGGTAATAATTATGGTTTATGATGTCTTTTAATAAAATACATTGGTCATATAGGAGACTTTAGTAAATCAGCTGTTTAAAGTCAAATGTAAGAACAAGCACAGGAAATCTTATCAGTTATCATTAGTTTTGTTACTGCCTAATAAAATGTCAAAAACAGCTGATTCAGAAAAATATGATTTTTTGGAAACTATTGACCACATTATACAAAAACTAATGTATTGTTTTCACCCTCCATCGAGGGGTAGGTAGATTGCCAGGTAATTTGGTGTACACACTCAAGGTATTATGAGGTAGTGATGGAAAGTATCGTTACTTTTAAGGACTTGGACCAATTAGTTACTTTAGGTTTTAAGACTCGTTACTTTAGACTCGTTACTTCGGACCCGTTAGTTACTTCCATTAAATTACACTTCAGGCCGATATTATTCCTTGAAGAGAAGAACAGATTCCGATAACATTTTTATGATTAACAAAACAAAGGTAATAAAGAAATGGCAATATGATTTTTACTTTTTTTAATTATTTATTACCTACTTGTTTTATCTTGTGTCGGTTTTAACTTGTAAGGACTATGACGAGATATACACCTACTAAAGATTTATAAATTGGACTCATGAAATCTAAGGAGTCTTTTTTTGAATTAAGACTCGTTACTTTCAAGTCCCATTTAGTAACGATTATTTTGTAACCGTTAGTTACTTATTTTACATCACTATTATGAGGCACTTTCCCATTATTACAAAGCATTGTGAGGTATTACAAGGCATTTTGAAGTATTTATAAGGCATTTGAGAGTATTTTGAAGCATTGCCTGTATAACTCTTTGTTTTTTTTACCCAAGTACTCTTTTATCCCTTTTTTTTTTAAATTAATATCAATGTTTAATAAAATCAGTGTAAAAAGCACATTGGTTCATTGGGACAACTCTATGGCCAGCATGGCGGCATTTGTTTTTACGCTCCCTGAAGTCACCATGGCGTAATTTGGCAAAAAAATAATTTGACCATCTGTCAAATTTGAAGTTTGACATAAATATCAGGGTTTTCGAAATTTGTTGTGACTTGTGATCCTATTTTACGTTCCTATGGTCATTAAACGGTTTACTTGTGGACAAACAACATTCCAACAACCTGCCACGTAGCTGTCTGTTGGAACCAATATCATCGAATACTGGTTCCAAGCAACTTTATTCTATTAGATTTTTGTGTGAAGCTTACATTTATAGTTTGATTTAAAAATGTGTCTGCAGTACTAAAGCTAAGTATTACCATTTACTAATATGAGTAAGCTTATTCAACCAATAAAAAACATTGTATTGTTAAGCCCCTATCTGAAAATCTACGCAAATAAACATGTCTCCATTATTGCTCAAAGTTTAAACACAAATGCCGAGTAAAACACATCAGATCTCAAACCCCTCGACTCAGGGTCTCCTAAACACGCTTAAACTAAGCTTCCCAAGCTCACTCTCAATACCCCAAAAGTTTAATCAAAATACCAAAAACCACTCAGACCTTTCTGCAAATATAATTCAAAATGTAAACAAATACGGTTTTGACATTAAATGTCACATTTGAAAGTAAAATCTTATTCTTGAATTTCGGTTCATTTTTTATAACATTGACAACGCCTCCCATTTTCACCTTGATGACGTGCAACTAAAGTTATAATAAACAGGGTATACATACTGTATAAGTATAGGGCATATACAGAGAATTGAAAATTGACCAACTTTTATTAACAACCTCATATCAGTAAATGTACCATTTTTCTGACTACATTTATAGTGATGCTCTCATATTATTCAAACGCCGCAAATAACACTCACAATAACTTTTTAATCTGTCAATACCCACAAAAATTATTCAAAATTTCTACCACCAACGTTAATGCTTGCTTTGAACTTATGTATCATATTTTGTTATACAGGGTAAGATGTTTGCGATAAAAAAGTAACTAAAACAGTCAAAAGAAAGACCTAGAAAATATTTTCAGGTTGTTGAAATGGCCGCTAGGGGGGCGGAACTGCAATATTGAATCATAAAATAGTTATTTACATTACTAGTGTGGTATGAGCATTTTTATAGTCACGAGTGAGAAGTATTGGTGAGCACAGGAGTTTTTTAATTTGCCATTCCACACTAGCTATGTAATGGGGGTATTCACTTTTTTTTTTTTATTAACTGAACCTTTCATGTTTGACAGTTTTTGGATCGGTTTTTGGGTAAAATTTCCCGAAAAAATAATTTTTTTAATTCAAGATTGCTGGTGCCCCTTTTCAAAAACTTTTCTTGAAAATATTTTCAATGTCTCTCTTGGGCGTTTTAGTTACAACATTTTTTTAAGCCTTTACTATGAATTGTTTTTGAAATACACTATGCATTCTTAGTTGGCCATATTGTACTTTTACAAAGGTGCCTGGTTCTGTATTTCTTTCGCCGCGGTCATAATATGCACCAACAGATCCTCCGACTCGACAAGTGTCTCATAAACAAGACTCATCATATGGGACAATATGGGTCCATAAAAAGGTATGGGAGTTAGGTTGGGAGAAGGTGGTGACTTGGTGGCCATGAATCAATTCATGGTTAAATTAAATTGAGATATTTGCTCGAGAATGGTGCGTTTGAAGAGAGTATTTATGAGTATGAGATGAGAGTATGAGAATATTTTATTAATAAAAGTTCAACTCTTTGTATACCTTAAAAGTTGTACCATAATCATTAACACCCTGCATAAGCCATAAACTAGCAGTTAAAAAAAATATACTTAACCCAAAGTTCTTGTACTCATCTAGAACAAATATTGCAATAACAAACAAATATCGAATCAATTAATTTGTATATCTGGATTTTAATCAAGATAATAATAAATTGATATCTACCATGACTTTGTCTGTTTGAAGATGATGATACTGATCAACCACCGGAAGGCGAAGAAGAAAAGGAACCAGTGGTCTATTATATCAGCAATGAAGTCCACTACAGCAGTTCAAAAATGTCTAGTTTGGTGTGCATTAAACGCGGCGCGGTGATAGAGGCAGACAAGAGCATTCGCGCTCAAGTAATCCAACAACATTGATCTCCTTTATCGCATACTAAATGTCTGTAATCGCAGGTCCGAATGTTAAACTTCAGCGAAGGCTCCCCTTATGAAATCCTGCATGATTATGTCAGTAAAAGTGTGGCACCTTTTTTTAAGTCTTACGTCAAAGAATCCGGCCGAGCGGACCGAGACGGCGACAAAATGGCCCCGACCGTCGAGAAAACCATTGCGGAACTTGAAATGGGTTTGATGCATCTACAACAAAACATTGACATTCCCGAGATCACTTTGCAAGTCCATCCTTATGTCGCAACGTTGATTAAACAATGCGCTGATGAAGGACGAAAACCCAAAGTGTCCGATTTCAGCGACAAAGTGGAGGACTCCAATTTTTTAAATCAGTTACAACATGGAGTTAATAGATGGATCAAGGAAATTCAAAAGGTTCTTAATCATTTTAGTGCTGTTTTATGGTTTTGTTATTTGGAAGTTGTTTTTCTTTTAGGTTACTAAACTTGATAGGGACCCGTCTTCAGGGACTGCCTTGCAAGAGATTAGTTTCTGGTTAAACTTGGAGAGAGCGCTACATCGCATTCAGGAGAAACGAGAGAGCTTGGAAGTGTCTTTAACCCTTGATATTTTAAAGCATGGCAAGGTAAGTACTTTAAGTTTCACTGTCTTTTTATCGAGGTCACGCATTAACCAACCATTAAGCAATTTATACTTAATTGAAACACTCTGTATATCCAGAAGTACTGGAAAACAATAAGTAGAATTGTTTTCCAGTACTCCTATACTAAACTACGTGCTACCTCCACCGGGACAGTAATTTTTTTGGGTCATTTTTAAAACCTTGCCATTTCAAAACAAACCGGAAGATTTTAATGCGCTTTGGACTGTTTTTGCTGCCGTGAAAAACATTTACTCTAATGCACTGGAATAGAAGCTTGTGCAAAGTGCTTGTGCAAAAAGTTAAATTTTTAAGTAGTCCACAAATAACCAATATTTTTTTTGTTTTTTTTTAACGTAAGAAAGTGTGGTTAATTTCAATATCTCGGTCAAAATGTTTGTTATATAAATTTTAATATAAATAAAAAAAAAATTAAACGCGTTTTATAAAATTTCCTTTCCACGTAGCCACTGACACCCACAAAAATTTGTTTAATTACTTCAAGTGATTTGGCTCAACTCAATATGACATACATTCAAGGATAATCATCAGATCATTTATAGATCATGCGACACCAGAACACGTGACTTTGACAGATGTCATCCATGTTTACTGGACAGTAAACAATTTACTTTTTTTTAAAGTGTGAAGTAGAATAGTGATTCACAAATAGTGGTTATGAAATGGTCTATTCAAATAATTTAGCTTTCAGTGGTTATCATGTAAGAAAGTTATATTTATAGCTGAATACAGCCTCTGAATACATTTGTTTGCTTGACACCCTGCTAGCCACTGCAGATAAAATATGATCGCTTGCAAATATAATACAGAAAATATGTTTGTTCTTTCTTTCCATTATATAGGGTGGTCCAAATTGATTGTAGGATACTTAAAGGATGAAAAATGGAATGGAAAAGTGCCTCCTTTTGGAGCTAGCTGACTCTAAGTATATGCTCCAAAAAAAAGGTTTTTTTATCTTAATTAATAAACTAAAATAAAACTCGAAAAGTAGTAGTCCATATGCACGCAGTGGAGTAGTGAGTGTAAGTGAAAGCAAAACTCAGAGTCGATCTCCGATCTCCGATCGACACTGAGTTTTGCTTTCACTTAAAATAAAACTCATATGAATTTTTTTTTCAATTTTTTAAAATAATTTGGACTGGTACTAATGTTTCTCATTATGGATTAGCGTATAAAAGTGACAGTATCTGAATGTATATGTAAATAATTTAATGGTGTATTTATGGGGTCAAAATAATACGATTTAGCACAACTTACCTTAGATGAAAAGTTAACGGAAACAGAAATACAGGGGGACAAAGTTATTTTTTTAAAATGCATTTTTTGAAGTAACACGCGGCATTTTGCTAAAATTAGGTATTCAAGGGTTTTCGTGGGTGCCAAATTTGATTATCTAGTAAGTTTTAAGTCAGCTTATAGAGGGCGCCATGTACAACAAATTATTTGCTTGTAAATCGCTCCAACTTTTTTCTGGTGAAGCGAAGTGACAGCTGAAATCCGGGTTTCGGTTATCCAATATTTTTTAAACAAAAAAGGTATTACGGCCTTACTATTGTGACACTTTTTTGACGTAACAAATGTCCTTATTTAACAATACATTTAAAGACAAGTTGAATAATGTCTTTACAAAATTTTACCATTATAACCTGTCTGTTAATTCAAATTAACAGTATCACAAATTGTTCAGGCATTGTTAATAATTGGTCTGTGCCTATCTCCACTCTTTACTCCTAACCTATTATTATCATCTAAATATTCCAAATTTTAATTTAAAATTAAAACTTTAGTGGGCGGTTTGCCCGTATTTGTACTGAGTATATTTTTCTATTATTCTCCATAGGGGGGAGCTTGTATAGCTACATGTGTGCAGTCAGTTTTTCATAAATCCTTGTTTTACTGTATTTTGTGCTTCTGTTGTCGGAAATTGTATGATATGACTTAAATGATTAACAATTACAGATGTGACTTGTTTTAAATACTTGGAGAGAGTCTGGGTCATACACCCACACACTTCTAATAACTTTCTTGAGGCAATAAGCGTACAGTTGGTAGCACTCTGTGAACTTTACAAATTGCATTTTCTTCTTTTTGTATTCTTATATTCTTGCTTAAATCTCTCAAAAACCTCCGACTTACTCGCAAGTTAAGTTCAGTCTGGAAAATATATGATAAAAATCCTCTGAAAAATTATAAATCAATAGTAACAAGTGGTTATGTGATTTTGGTTGTTATTGTAACAATCGAAATCATAACAATATCTTAACATATTTAACAACATCAGGTGATTTTATAGATAAGTTGTTTGTGAGTTATCGAAAAAAGATCATTTTAAAAAATAACTTTGACCTCCTGCATTTCTGTTTCCGTAAATCCTCTTTAAAATGTTGCATAAATTAAAAAAAAAAAAAAATTAAAACAGCGTTTAGCATTAATAATGTTTTTCCAGCCACTCTTCTCTTCTGGATTTGTTCCTTTTCACTGTACTTAAAAGAACAACAGAACTACTCTATTTAAGACGACTGTCATGTCTGGTTTATATTCATTTAAGATTTATCGCGTAAGATTTAACATTTTATGACTTTTAACCTGACGTTTATATTCAACGTAAGAATGTACTGCAGAAAGAAACCCCATGGTTTCTGTGTACTACTTGTATGTTTTTGATATTTTTTTGACAATTTTATACAGATGCGCAATACGATTTATTTGCGTTCTTAAATCTTAAATAAAATATAACAACCTTTTCAGGTCACTTCTTTCGCGATAAATCTTAAATGAATATAAACCCGGCATCATTGTTTATTTACGAAACTGAGAAAAACGTCAAAATAGCCTGACATGAATTAATCCGTCAAGCTGACAATATAGTAGCTGGTATTAGGATGTTGGATAAAACACACACTTTTTGTCGATCTTTGTCTAATGAAATGAGATAAAGGTTTTGACACAGTCAGAAGTCACTGAACAGAGAGTGCATCAATCTCAATGTTAGTTCACATTGCATTAAAATCTTTTGTTTCATTTCGAATTGGTAAAGTTTTAAAAATGACCCCAAAAAATCACTGTCCCTGTTGAGATGACTCTCAGTTTATTTTACAATAGTAGCACGAACATATTATTCAGTGACGTATTTCGTCCGTTGTATCAATGAAGTAGCGGGTGTTTTTTTCCTTTCATTGTACTTTCATATTTTTTACTTTTCAGCGTTTTCATGCCACTGTGTCATTCGACACTGACACCGGTTTAAAACAGGCCATCGCCACAGTAAACGATTACAATCCTCTAATGAAAGACTTCCCTATAAACGACCTTTTATCGGCTACCGAGCTTGAAAGAATAAGAGCTGCAGTCCAACTTATATTCGCTCATTTACGCAAAGTCAGATCTACCAAATACCCGATCCAGCGCTGTTTACGTTTAGTTGAGGCAATTTCAAGAGACCTGGGTGCCCAACTTCTGAAAGTTTTGGGAACCAGACGACTGATGCACATTCCTTTTGATGAGTTTGAGAAAGTCATGATCCAGTGTTTCGAAGTCTTCTCCATTTGGGAAGACGAGTATGAGAAGTTGCAAGCATTGCTGCGCGACATAATTAAGAAGAAAAGAGACGAGCACATGAAGATGGTTTGGCGTATTGTAGCCCAACACAAGAAACTGCAAAGCCGCATGGATCAAATGCGTAAATTCCGTTGGCAACACGAACAACTCAGAACTGTCATTGTTCGAGTGTTGCGTCCATCAATTCTTGAAGCTGCCGTTCCCATTGAGGGCGAAGAACTCGAACCACCCAAACCAACTTTCTCATTGGACGCTGCTGACGCCAACGCCATCGAGGAAGTGAATTTAGCATATGAAAACGTCAAGGAAGTGGACTGTTTGGACATTACTTCAGAAGGACAGGACGCTTGGGATGCCGCCGTGCAACGCTACGAAGAGCGTATTGATAGAGTAGAGGCTCGAATTACCGCTCATTTGCGTGATCAACTTGGAACAGCAAAGAACGCTAATGAAATGTTCAGGATTTTTTCGCGATTCAATGCGTTGTTTGTCAGACCGCACATCAGGGGAGCTATCCGCGAGTACCAAACCCATTTGATTCAACGTGTCAAAGATGATATTGAGGCTTTGCACGAGAAGTTTAAAGTGGGGTATCCGCAGAGCAACAGCGCCAAGATGAGTAAAGATCGTGATCTTCCTCCAGTTTCTGGTTCGATTATTTGGGCTAAGCAAATCGATCATCAACTTACTACTTATTTGCGACGTGTAGAAGATGTCTTGGGTAAGTTTAATTTTACTGTAAATTACAGGGAGTTTACTTTTCATTTACCTACACGGTTTACGGATATACTTAATATGGACGTTAAGAGTCATGCAATATTTGCAATAGTACAGGTTTTATAAAGCGAGGAGAAACTTATAATCTGCAGTCTCAACACTATATTTGTGCCATGTTTTGCCTAAAATGGCATCATTAGGTCTAAAATGATAATTAAAAATTACAGAATGCACATTATCACTACAAACAAAGCAAACCAGAAGGCAGCAGAGGACAAACTGTTAAAACTATGGTTAAACGAAACGACGTACAGGGTGCTGCATTTTCGATGGTTTTACGGGGTACAGAGAAAACGGTAATAGATAGAAAAAAAGTAGCATACGTGTTTTGATCTCTTTTTGTGAGCTGAGATAACTAGCGAAAAGTGGGCGGCGCAAACTTCTTTTGTTTCAAAGATACGGGGGGCTTTTGAAAATTGGTCATTTTAGAACCTCCTCTGTATTTCATTTGCTATTAAAGTTATTAAAAAAGGAAAACCGGTTTCCGGTAGAAGTTTTGACGTAGAATCCAATGGCGTCATCAGTTTTTTTCTATTACGTTTAGTTTCTGACATATGACAGTAAGTTATATTTTTTTAAATGGAACACCCTATATATTTTTAGTTCATTTAATTCTGTTGATTTTCACTTTTTCAACGGTGTATTAAAACATATAAGTTTGTAAACGTTATTCTTGGTAATTAGAAAAAAAGCGTTTTCTTAACAAAAAAGTGCTAAATAATATGTATAAAAATACCCACAGTCGAAACAAAATTTGGCTATGTTCATATTAACATGTTACATGTCGTTTATAAACAATTTTTTCAACTTCCACCTTAAAAATAGTAGAAAATAGAAATGGCCATTTTTCTTATTAAAGTGACGGTAGAACTGTTTGTAACTTAGATTTTTAATAAGATTTATTAAAAATATTTAATTTTCTGATGTGTTAGTTTATATGATTTCCGATTTTGTTTGGTATTTTAGATATTGGCCTTTTTTTAGCTTAGCAAAGGTCTTTTTTTAAAATAACAGGATTAACCTCTACAAACTTATATGTTGTAATACACCGTTGAGAAGGTAAAAATCAACAGAATGAAATGATGTAAAAATATATAGGATGTTCCATTTAAAAAAATGTAACTTACTGTCATATGTCAGAAACTAAACGGAATAGAAAAAAACTGATTACGCCATTGAATTCTACATGAAAACTACTACCGGGAACCGTTCTTCCTTTTTTGATAACTTTAAGAGCAACTGAAATACAGAAGAGGTTCAAAAATTACCAATTTTCGAAAACCCCCCGTATCTTTGAAACAAAAGAAGTTTGCGCCGCCCACTTTTCGCCAGTCATCTCAGCTCAGAAAAAGAGATCAGAACACGTATGCTACTTTTTTTCTATCTATTACCGTTTTCTCTGTACCCCGTAAAACCATCGAAAATGCAGCACCCTGTACAGTTTACCTTTCGGCTATATTAACTAAATAATTGAATATTGAATCCAAAATGTTGAAGGTCGACATTGGGTGAAGTATGAGAATGTTGAGAAAATCTCTGGTATTACTTTAAATTGTTAAAAAAAAGTTGTAAAGTTTTTCCTGTTTGGTCCTCCTAAACTGCCGGAAAATCTTCACAGTGTAGAGGGTAAACTTCTGATCCAGTAAATCTGTACGATTTTAATTTTTGACGTTTTTCTTTAGTGTAATGTTGTTTATCTAAGCAATAGACACATCAAAAGGTTTAAAAATGTTTGTTAGACCTATACAAATGTTACTTAAAACGTTTTTTACGGAAAACGAAACGAAAAGTTTTACAATGAAAATGAAGAAACGTGCTGTTTTATTTTTATTTCATTATTTAGTTTTTAGTAGATAAGTGCTCAATGCATTTTATTTCGGTTTTGTTTTTAAAGAATTTTTGATTTAAAACATGATTTTTATTTAGAAAATCAGATGATTTAAATCAATCTGTCATTCACACACAATCTCAATTTCTTCATTCAGTGGTGAAAGATCACAAATTACCTATAATCATAATCAATAAAGCCTATGCCATTAAACTCAACCAATAGTAATAGAGAGAAATCATTTATGTTTAATTTTAGTCGTTTATGATATTGTAACCAGACAGACGTAGTCGACATCTACTAGCAACTTTAGTTACATTTTAAATGCTTATTTTATTTTATTTCTTGCTTTATTTTATTTGCTGTATATTAAAAGCTGCCCCTTTGTGATGGTAAGAGGGGTTAGATGACAATTGGATGAAGTTGTCAGTTGTTGTAGGCTTTCTGTAGATGTCAATCTCTATTTTGCAGTTGGAGATTGTCAGTCAAGAAAAAACAGTTGTTGACTTCAATTTTTGAGGTGAAAGTTATTATAGTAATTTATAGTAATTGTCGTGTAATGAGGTGACAAAATCCAGGAATGGAATAAATTGTTTTATTGGATGAATCCGAAATAAGTAGGTTATGTTATCCACGTTACATGTTTTAATTAAAATATTGATACCAAAATAATGTTCCAAACGTTACAAAAGTTACTGGTTGCGTTGTGGCATATACTATACATACAATAATTTCGACAATTTATTTTCTCAGGTAAGGGATGGGAAAATCACATTGAAGGTCAGAAGCTGAAAGCCGACGGAGACAGTTTCCGGCTAAAGCTTAACACTCAAGAGATTTTCGACGAATGGGAACGCAACGTCCAGCAACGCAACTTAGGCGTGTCCGGTCGTATCTTCACTACCGAAGTGGTTCGCGCCAAAAACGGCAAAGGCAACATCCATAAATTGAAAGTCAATTTTTTACCGGAAATTATCACCTTGGCGAAGGAAGTGCGCAATTTAAAGTGCCTAGGGTTTCGCGTACCACTGGCTATTGTCAACAAGGCTCACCAGGCCAACCAGCTGTATCCGTTTGCGATTTCCTTGATCGAAAACGTTAGAACGTACGAAATGACTTTGAAGAAGGTGAGTTATTTTGTGTAAATTTTGTTCAACCACATTGAACGCTTAGAAATGTTTACTAGTTTTTTTTCTTCATTAAAAAGTGAAAGAGGCATTATTAGGGTAAAGTGTTAATCATATACAATCTTTATCATAGCTCACTCATAGGAGTGGCCATCAACATGGTGGGGCTAAGGTAGATTACTATTTTAAAATCGTGTAAAAAGGGCGATCATTCAAAGCATTACATTTTCAATTAGCTTTTCTTAGGAGCTATAATATTTTTAGAGTTTTAAGAAACCCTATTTTTACTTTTACTGTACTGCATGCTGTAAATAATGTATGACTGTTCTTTTGTCCTTTTCTTACTAAAATGTACGTTTATTTTCAGTATTGAATGTCCTAGTGAATCCTATCCTAAAGATGAATCTTTTTGTGCATTTGATTTATTCCACAATAACATCAACCAACTAGTATTAATCTTAAACAAGTTTTTTTTTAATTAATTGAAATTGTTACATAACATTAAAGCGTGATAATGTTTTGTTTGATCGCTCCTCAATTAATGCCAGGCATGATGACCTGCATGACTGTTTGCTTTAATTATTGTTGGGGTAGTATAAAACTAAAATGTAATTTGAATTTAAGAGGAAAATTGATTTTATAAACTCTGTCACTCCCGATGTTCGTGATTTGCTGTTCGCAGTTTGTACGTGGTTTCGTACCAAAGTTTCTAAACGAAAAAGTGGCAGGTGACCAACTTTTAAATGACGTCACTTCCTTTTTGGCACATGCCATTTTCATCTTTGTCTAGAGCAGAGATTTCCAAAGTGGTCCAGCTGTCCAACAACGTTAATTTGTGGTTGAAACGCAACCAAAATTTCCATAGTTAGATTTAATCTACACATGTTTTATCGAGTTTTGGAAATATGGTAAAAATGTAGCTGCTGTCTAGAACTAGCAAAATTCTAAAAGTAATCTATGACAAAAAAAGTTGGAAACCTCTGGTCTAGAGCATTTCTCTGCAGTAGTTGTCTCTTCTTATCATGGAATTTCTATAGTATACTAGTCCGCCTAGAAATTATCCGAAAAAATAAAACTCAATTATAATTTTTTTCGGTAATTTTTTATAATTTGACACAAGTAAACGTCCAGTATGTAAAAAGTCAGGTAAAATATTTTTTCCTAAAATTGGCCCAGGCATCTAAATTGAACTCAATCAAAATTTTGGTTATTTTTAAGGCCCTATTTGTTCTATTTTATTGTGTATATCAGTTCTCATATTATATTCTCAATGGGACTGAGATCTTGTAAAGTTTTTGGAGGAGTATGGCTTTTGCAATATCCTACTGAGAACGCGATCCCTCTGGGTATGACATAGGCCATTTAAAGAAGAAAATCACCTAAAATGTCACAATATATTAACGATACCATTAACATTATACAGATGTAGTGTAGTACCACACTGCGATATTGCACCAAACCCTCATTTTTTCTTCTTTGTGTTAAAATGGTCTTGTGCTATTTATACCCTTGATTGTCTCATGTTCTGCACTTTTTCTGAAATCAGACAGTTATACAATTTTTTAAATGTTTTCAACTTCAATTTAATGCTTACTTTTACATTTGCGAACATTATTTCAGAAATTACAATCATATTTACGATCAACAATATTTGATAGTTGTGGTTTCCATGCAATTTAAAGTTGTTTATATACATTATACAATATCCGAGAAAATTACGAATTGGAGATATACATAATAAAATAATCAGTAACTTAAAATTCTGGATAATTTTTAGACAGACTATATAAATTTGAATCTTTCATATCTGTATAAAATTTGTAACACATTTTTTTTAAGACTAACTGTACTATAACTGCAGCATCCAAACAAGTGTCAAGTGGAGGCTTGTCGTAAGCTTAGACCTTCCTCAAAGAATAGCTATTTAACAAGAAGAGACAGTTGAAAAGAGAAAGCGAATTAGAGAGAGATAGACTTTGCCTACCAAAGTTAAGAGACAATCGACTGATATCGGCTTTGATCGTTAATTATCAGGAGTTCCATTGGTTGGTCATTCAGGTTGTTATCAAGAACGTTGCCATATCCCAGACCACATCAAATATTTATTTTAAAACGTCAGTTTAAAGTTAATAATAGTTAATAAGAATTGATATCTTCCAATGATTAAGAGACGAACTTAAAACACTGAAAAAAAAGTAAATAATGATTATAAGAAATTAGTTTATATTGGATCCTAAAAATTGGATGCAATTTTTATTTCAAAATGAAATAAGATAAGAGACAACCGGCAACATGTTCCCTACCAAAGCAAACCGAGGTCAACCAAAAACATCACCCCAACATCAAAGGAACTATGCCAGCTGTCCCTTATTGTTAAATAGCTATTCTTTGCCCTCCTTTTGCATGCCTTACTCCAAGGCAGCAGCGCCGTAGCCAAATAGAAACTCTAAAATATTTTTTAATTTAAACAGATTGAGGACAAGGCCAGTATAATTCCATTAGTCGCCGGCATGCGTAAAGACGTCCAAGACCTGATCGAAGAGGGCGCTTCTCTAGTTTGGGAAAGTTACAAACTGGACCCTTACGTGAAAAAATTCTCCGAAACTATCGTAAGCTTTCAAGAAAAAGTCGAAGAGTTGGTTATTATCGGAGAACAACTCGAAGTGGACGTTCGTTCTTTGGAGACATGCCCCTATTCGGCCAACACTTTTGCCGATATTTTGTCCAAGATTCAGCACGCTGTAGACGATTTGTCTTTGAAGCAATACTCCAATTTGCATATTTGGGTCAATCGATTGGACGAGGAAGTCGAGAAAAATCTGGCTAGACGGTTACAAGCCGGCATTGAAGCCTGGACCGACGCTTTAGCCGGTACTAAGAAAGATATCGATCACAGCATGGATACTGATGCACCTGCACTGCCGACTCATAAACCCGGAGGAGATCCACAGATCCAAACTATGATTCATGAGGTAAGGCTTTTGGACAAACCCTAACTAAAGCTTTCAGCATACATATAAAGTGTCTTAGTAGTAATGTTTTTCAAACCGACATTTTTCTTGAGGTAATGGTTACTGGGATTCCAATACATATAAAACCAATTTGACACACACTGTATAGGGTGCGTAAAATTTGGTGTTTTTAAATTCCTAGTCTTGGTTAAACAAATTTTTATGTTCAATTGGAACAAAAAGTAGTAAATATCTTATATCTGTTTTTAGTCTTCATTGTATCTCATTTATAGAATGCGATGGTATTTTGTTTTGACCTTTGACCGATTCCGAAACTCAACTCTAAGAAAGATCACTACATGTTAGACTAATTTATCTTCTCAATTGTGTCACCATGACTGAAAATACTTCAAGAATAGTTTATTTATCCACTTCCTGTGGTATTTAATTTAAAATGGTTTATTTTAAAATTGCCAGGTTCGAATCACTAATCAAACTATGTACTTGTACCCGAGTATTGAAGATTCTAGATTCCAAATAATGCAGCAGCTGTTTGCTTGGGAAGCTATTGTAACTTCTCAGCTAAGACTACAAAGCAGCAGGTTTGTTTTTTTGGTGGATTTGCAGGTTCAATTGCTAAGTGTTTCTATTTAATGCAGATACCAAGTGGGTATTGATAAACCGGTCACAGAAACCTACAGAAACATCTTAACTAAGCTCCCTACGGGCCCGCAGCCTTTGAACAATGCTTACGAGGCTATTGACAGTAAAATTAAAGAAGTAAGCTTAATTTTTTTTTCAAAGAGTGCTTATTGAGTTGCATATTCGCTTTTTTGCGGTGCAGGTTCAAAAATACGTAAATCAGTGGCTGACTTACCAGTCGTTGTGGGATCTTCAATCTGACACTTTGTACGGTCAATTAGGGGAGGACGTCAGTAAATGGATGCGTTGTCTAAATGACATCAGAACCACCAGAACTACTTTTGACACTTCAGACACACGCCGCGAATTCGGTCCTATTGTCATTGATTTTGCGAAAGTCCAAAGCAAAGTTTCGCTAAAATACGACTCTTGGCATAAAGAAACGCTGAGCAAGTTCGGAGCTTTACTTAGCAACGAAATGTCTACTTTCCACAGTAGCGTGTCTAAATCACGGTCCGATTTAGAGTTGCAGAGCATCGAGGCGGCCAGTACTTCGGACGCTGTCACTTTTATAACTTACGTGCAACAGCTAAAACGCAACATGAAACAATGGGAGAAACAAGTAGAGATTTACAGAGAAGGACAACGTATCTTGGAGAGGCAACGTTTCCAATTCCCAACTAATTGGTTGCATGTCGAAAATCTCGAAGGAGAATGGGGCGCGTTTAATGAAATTATTAAGCGAAAGGACTCGTCGATTCAGACGCAAGTGTCCAGTTTACAGCAGAAAATTGTGTCCGAGGATAAGGCGGTTGAGACGAGGACGCGCGACTTTTTGGATGACTGGGAGAAGAGCAAACCAGTTGAGGGTCATTTGAGGTCAGTATTTGTTGTGTTTGGGTGACGGACAATTTTTACTACTGCAAACAATTTGACTAAGAGCAGACAGAAATGACTAAGTCCAATAGAATATAAATTAAAACACTGTATTATTATAGACCTGACGAAGCTTTATCGCATCTCCAACTCTTCGAGAGCAAGTACGCCCGTTTGAAGGAAGAACGGGACAACGTGGCAAAAGCTAAAGAAGCTTTAGAACTGCAAGAACCGGGTGGTACCAGCACCAGCGAAGACAGAATGCACGTCGTGTTTGAAGAATTACAAGATTTGAGGGGTGTGTGGTCTGAGCTGTCCAAAATTTGGCAACAAATCGACGAAACTAGAGAGAAACCATGGTAAGAGTTTTTTTTTTAGTTAATATTTCGGTAAAGTACACTTGTAGATTTTTCTGTTTTTTCTTTAATGCAGGACTGAGAAGACTTTTCTCAGTCTACAGATTTTGTTCTAATAGAGTGACGTTTTCTGTGGGTTAAAGTGTAAACTGTGACGCGTACGGTAGATTGTGCAGTGATTAGTGAATGTAAAATGCTGGTTTAGTTGGGACTATTTTGCAGATTTTTCTGACCAGTTTAAAATTTGCGTTTTTCATTCATATAAGGAACAGTTTGCCTGCACAACGTAAGTTCTGGAATTTTGGGCTTAAAAATGCCAAAATGATTAGTAAGAGAGTGTTTGTGCTCAGAAGTATTTTTTTTAGCAAACGACGTTTCTGCTACAAGTATTGACCTAGTTTTAAGAGCACAGAAAATTAAGTCGAGAGTTATGGATCTCTTTAGGACTAAATAATGCTATGGAACCAAAGACTGATGCGTGTGTTTATTACCAATATTTTAATTACTGACCTTATAATAACCACATTTTAAATATATGACCTATAATTTGGTATCTGCAAATATTTTATTGACCCTAAACACAATAAATATTATTTTATTTTATGAACTTTACATTAGAAAATCTCAATGCAATAAGAAAAGAAATCATTAGCACAATGAGGAAATTATCAGACTGAGTTTGAATCATTCACTAAGATTGAGATGAGACCAAGATTGTGAAATTGGGTGGATATTCAATAGTGATTTGTAAAATCGTTTAGTTTTTAATTAAATTAAAGACTTCAGGGCAAAGAATAAAGATAAATATTTTTTAAGCCTACTGCTGAATTGCTCCTACTTGCTAAATTTATTTTTTTGTCGTTCTCTCTGTAATACCTTTAGTTTTAAGAAACCTTTAGTCCGTTCGTATCTTTTTTAATTCTTTATTTCTCACAGCCTTTGGTATTATATATTTTTATCATTGTTACTTTCTATAAAAAGACGAGGTAAATGTTCTCCTTTTTAATGGCTGTTTATGTCCCAAGGGACGTTACAGAGAATATAAGTTTGGAAGATTGATATTAAAAATCAGTTTCCTAAGATTTATTCAGAACTTTGGTCGTTTGAAGTAAAATGTACTATAGAAAAGTCTCAAATCAGTTGATTTGTAATATTTTGTTCCTTCACCCTATTTGTAATCTTAATGTTGTTTTCCAGGTTGTCGGTTCAACCACGAAAACTTCGCCAACAACTGGACACAATGTCCAATCAATTAAAAGAACTCCCAGCAAGATTGCGTCAATACGCTTCCTACGAACATGTCAAGAGAACTCTGCAAAGTTACACCAAAGTAAATATGCTGATCGTTGAATTAAAGTCCGACGCCCTTAAGGAAAGGCACTGGAAACAGCTAATGAAACAATTGAGAGTTAACTGGGTTCTCAGCGATTTGACTCTGGGTCAAGTATGGGATGTAAACCTGCAGAAAAACGAATCTATCGTTAAGGATGTGATTTGGTGGCCCAAGGAGAAATGGCTTTGGAAGAGTTCTTAAAACAAGTGCGTGAGTCCTGGCAAACCTACGAACTGGACTTGATTAATTACCAAAACAAGTGCAAGCTGATCAGAGGCTGGGACGATCTATTCAACAAAGTAAAAGAGCATATTAATTCTGTGGCTGCTATGAAGTTGTCTCCTTACTACAAAGTCTTTGAAGAGGAAGCTTTAACTTGGGAAGAGAAGCTGAATCGTATTAACGCCCTCTTCGACGTGTGGATCGATGTGCAGAGGCGCTGGGTGTATTTGGAAGGAATATTTTCAGGAAGTGCCGACATCAAAACTTTACTTCCAGTCGAGACTTCCCGGTTTCAGAGCATCAGTTCAGAGTTTCTAGGTCTGATGAAGAAAGTTAGTAAATTTCCTATGGTCATGGACGTGTTGAACATTCCTGGAGTGCAACGAGCACTGGAGCGTCTTGCCGATCTGTTAGGAAAAATCCAGAAAGCTCTAGGAGAGTACTTGGAAAGAGAACGAACCTCATTCCCTCGTTTCTACTTCGTTGGTGACGAAGATTTACTAGAAATAATCGGCAACAGTAAAAACATCGCTCGACTACAGAAACATTTTAAGAAAATGTTTGCCGGGGTTGCTTCGATTATCTTAAATGAAGACAATACTATTATAACTGGGATAGCATCGAGAGAAGGAGAGGAAGTGGTGTTTAGAACCCCCGTGTCCACTGTGGAACACCCGAAAATTAATGAGTGGCTGACGTTGGTAGAAAAGGAGATGCGCGTCACTTTAGCTTCGAGTTTAACTCAAGCAGTGCAAGACATTAAACAGTTTAAAGATGGAATCGATCCGAAACTTTTCATGGAATGGTGCGATAAGTATCAAGCTCAAATTGTTGTGTTAGCAGCTCAGATATTTTGGAGTGAGGAAGTTGAAGCTGCTTTAACTAAGGTGAGTTTTTTCTGTTGCGTTTAAAAAAGTAGCTGTCAAAAAAATATTTTCAAGATGTACAGGTTGTCCCAAATGCAGAAAAAGTATCAATGTAATGTTTTTTCAAATGGAACACCTAGTATATTACTTTATTTTCAGAATCTACGTTGAAAATAAAAGGTAATTTCATTGATGTTTGATAGGTCTAAACTTTACAGTTTCTCAGATGTTCCTTAATTTGTAAAAATGTAGAACAAATATTAACATTTAAACATTCAACCTTCCTTTGAGATATATTGACAAAAGTTGGTTTGGGCGCTGATAACAGATTAAGTTTCATACTTTGTAAATTTGCTATACAAGTTACAAAAATAATTCATAAAAATGTTTAAAACGGCGACCATTCGACTACAAACACATACCTACTATGTTTTTGAATTCTTCAGCAACATTGATAAGTATCTTAATGGATTTACTCCTAAAAATTTCACTAATTCGCTATTTAAGCTGTCATTTAAAACAGTTTGAATCTGTGGTAATTTCTCAAGGGTATCAAAAATCACTCAAAATCGGTGCGAGTTTGAGAAATTTTGACTTTCCAAGAAAACGCGAACTGTTAGCCATAGGAGACCTCAATAATTTTCGATAGATAATTAATCGCATTTTTTGCATCTACTTTAACCACAAAATAGGTGGTGTTCAATTTGATTTTGACAAGTTATTAAAGTTTAAAGGTTGCAATTATTGGGTAAAATTTTGGGACATCCTGTATGAGCTAGACAATTTCTCACCCATGGATCCTAAAACTTGATCATTTAGCAGTTCAGATTAAACCTTAAAATTTGTTCTAAATTTTTACAAAATAACGAATATCTGAGAAACTAAAGTTTAGACGTACCAAACTTCAATGTAATTAATTACCTTTTATTTTCAACGTGGATTCTGAAAATGAAATAAAATACTAGATATTCCATTTGAAAAAATATAACTTTGATACTTATACCTATTAATTTCTACATTTGGGACAACTGATACATCTTAAAAATATTTTTAAAAGATACCTCCAATACGTCTATATCCATCCCAGAATCAAAACTTTGTTGAAAGTGAATACTTTAGTCACAATTTTCCGTGTCGAATAACGTGAATAATCCTGTATATAAAGTCTGAGGAAGCTGTCATCATTACTATTGCCATGGAGAACACATATTCGATGTTTTGTATAATTGTTTGATAATTTCTATTAACTCCTTTGCAATAATACACAGTTCAATTACTTAACAATAAATATTTCTAAACGATTTTTAATCGATTGAGACCCGGTACTTTCACCTTTACATAAATTTATTCTTAAGATAATTTCTATAGAAATGACGGAATTGACCAATAGTAGCGGCTGATTTCTCGGTTTCTATAAAAATTCTCTTTAAAATAAAACTATTCTGAAGTGAAAGTACTGACACTGTCGACTAAACAACTGCTAAGTCACGATATACGTTTTACGGTTTTATTCTGCTGTTGCTCACCTAGAACTAATTGATTTTATCAGATGAACGGTGAACCTCAAAAGGAACCATTGGAAAAAGTCCTCCAACTAGTAGAAAATACCTAAACGTTCTGGCAGACTCCGTTCTCCAAGAACAACCCCAACTTAGGCGCAAAAAGCTAGAACATCTAATCAACGAATTTGTACACAAAAGAACCGTAAGCAGAAAGCTGATATCCAGCGGCGTGTGCAGTAATAAAACTTTCGAATGGCTATGTCAAATGAGATTCTACTTTGATCCTCGTCAAACTGAAGTTCTCAAACAGCTTACCATTCACATGGCCAATGCGCGCTTTTATTATGGATTCGAATATCTTGGAGTTCAAGACCGATTGGTGCAAACACCTTTAACTGATCGCTGTTATTTGACAATGACACAGGCTTTAGAAGCTCGATTAGGAGGGTCACCGTTTGGTAATAACGACTAACTTTATTTGTGTTTAGCTTTGATTGTGTTTTTTTTTATTAGGACCTGCGGGAACTGGTAAGACCGAATCCGTCAAAGCTTTGGGTAACCAGTTGGGTCGATTCGTGCTTGTGTTTAACTGCGACGAAACGTTCGATTTCCAAGCTATGGGAAGGATTTTTGTGGGCTTGTGTCAAGTAGGCGCCTGGGGTTGTTTTGATGAATTTAACAGGTTAGAGGAGAGGATGTTGTCTGCGGTGTCTCAACAGATCCAAACAATCCAGGAGGCTCTAAAAAGTCAGAAGGAAGCTAGTGAACAGTCAGGACAACCATCTACAGGAAGTACGTTGTCAAATAGTATTTTGTATAGTTGCGATAACTAAGAGGTTTTTGCAGACATCAGTGTAGAACTAGTAGGAAAGCAAGTGAGAGTGTCTCCGGATATGGCTATTTTCATCACCATGAATCCGGGATACGCTGGTCGTTCTAATCTTCCCGACAATTTGAAGAAATTGTTCAGATCACTGGCTATGACCACCCCAGACAGGCAATTAATTGCCGAAGTTATGCTGTTTTCTCAAGGTTTCCGATCAGCTGAGAAACTGGCCTGCAAAATTGTCCCTTTCTTCAAGTATGACAATTTTACATTTTGAAATGTATTTAATTTCAACGAGTTTTAATTCAGATTGTGCGACGAACAACTATCAAACCAATCTCATTACGACTTTGGACTGCGTGCCTTGAAATCAGTGCTGATATCCGCTGGTAACGTCAAGCGAGATCGTATTATGAAAATCAAAGAAGGCATGACGCAACGAGGTTTCTATTTTGTTTTTTGTCTGTAAACGAAAAAAAACTTAGTTGAATATTTCAGGTGAGACCAATATTGATGAAGCTAGTATAGCGGAGAACTTGCCCGAACAAGAAATCCTCATTCAGTCAGTATGCGAAACTATGGTGCCCAAGTTGGTTGCCGAAGATATTCCCTTATTGTTCAGCTTACTAAACGATGTATTCCCTAACGTTCAATATACAAGAGCAGAGATGAAAGGTTAGTATTTCTGGCAGCAAAATAGCTTTATCTAAAGTTGTATTTTCTATGTAGGTCTGAAGGATGAAATCAGAAAAGTCTGCGTTGAGGAGTATTTGGTATGCGGTGAAGGAGATGAGCAAGGATCAGCATGGATGGAAAAGGTAACGTTGACTTTCTACTTGTGCTGCTTTGTCTGATTTCGTGTTTAGCTAAATTGTTTAATATACAGCGTGTCTAAAAAGCCTGAAATATTGCAAATATCTTGAAAAACTACTGATTTAATTTTTCTCATAGTTTGTTATACTAAATATAGTCAAAATTTTACCCTTTGAGAATGACGTCAAGCAGGTGAAAAAATGCGTATGTCTGGAATTAGATCACAAATTTTAACCTATAAATGCTTTGAAAAATTAGTGCGTTCTGAAGTGACTGATGATCAAGTGCCTTGAAAATCACATGATCATGAGAGTTTCAGTTTAATCATCATTCATTCAGTGAATAGGTGTGCTTGCACTCACTTAAAGATCTCTTCTACTCCTAATAACATAATATATTATTAATGTTTATTGATTTTGTGCTGTGTTATTGTGCTTGGCACAATAAAGCGAAAATAGTAATTTGACATACCAACATTACTAACTTCTTTGTTTTTCATAAAAGCGGTTATTTTGGTTTAATTCACCGACATTTTCTTAGAAATGTTGGTGAAATAGGAGTCGTCAGCTGGAAATCCAGCCTTTTTCATTCGGCATAGGGTAACAGTACTCACTTTTTAAAGCCTGTGATGCTCTATCATACACATTGGAATAATCAATTGGGATGACATCTAACTGTTTCTTTTCGTAACTCGAAAAAAAGCAGCACATTTAGAATTAGCATTTGGGCTTGCTCATTGTAGCGCAGCATTTTTATGTCTTTGATATTGGTTTAAATCAAAGTGACAGTAAATGTCAACGTTTTTAATTTGACAGGATGTTAAAATTAACAACGTGCCTTTTTTGCCAAAAATTGTTTATTTCATAACTTTGATATGCGAGAAACAAAGATGTAAAAAGATGACGTCATTCTCAAAAGGTCAAAATCCAATTAGATACAGAATGAAATTTGAGTGGCTTATATTATGATGACAGTGACATTAGTTTTTAACCTGTTTAAAAATTTTTGATTAATGCTGTCAACTTATTTTTTGCTTCTGATACTACCCCCTTAATGCAAAGTTTCATTAATAATCTGGCTGATCTGTCAGGGTCATTAGAAGTGTCAATGTTTGCTACTTTACTCGTTATTAGATCATCTTATTCATGATTGGTTGTTACACTTGAATCATTGTACAAAATAACATTGCAATTCAAAGCACCATTTAATTTCATGCTGCACAGAGAGACACCTGGGTCGCTAAGGTATCGTCCGCAATAAAGCTTTTATTCATCAGTCTAGTTTAGGCAAAGTTTCTCGCTATTTCAAGTAAATGCTATTTCAATAATAACCTTTGCCTTTGCTAAATGCAAAACCTTTGAAATATTAATCATGTTTGACGTGACAGGTGTTGCAACTATACCAAATCAGCAACTTGAATCACGGTTTAATGATGGTGGGTCCAAGCGGTTCCGGCAAAAGTACCGCCTGGCGAGTACTTTTGAAAGCTTTAGAACGATTTGAGGGCGTTGAAGGGGTCGCTCACGTCATCGACCCCAAAGCTATCAGCAAAGAGGCTTTGTATGGTGTACTTGATCCCAATACTAGAGAATGGACCGATGGGCTTTTCACCCACATTTTGAGGTAATAATAGTTGACTGATTGAGGTTTTCGAGTTGATGCTAAATCTATTCATTTAGGAAAATTATTGATAACGTACGCGGCGAGATCAATAAAAGGCAATGGATTATATTCGATGGTGACGTGGATCCTGAATGGGTAGAAAATTTGAATTCAGTGTTGGACGACAATAAGTTGCTGACGTTGCCTAACGGTGAACGTTTGTCATTGCCTCCTAATGTCAGAATTATGTTTGAGGTATTTCAGTTGTCCAGTTAATAGTTTCATTTATCGGATTGAAAACACTCAAATTTAGGTGCAAGATTTGAAATATGCCACTTTGGCTACTGTGTCACGTTGCGGAATGGTATGGTTTTCCGAAGATGTTCTGTCGACGGAAATGATTTTCGAAAATTACATGTTGCGTTTGAAAAATATTCCTCTAGAAGAAGGTGAGTTCTGTTTTTAATTTATTTTATCTCTTACCATTTGATTTCATTCTGTATACGACTGATACACGTTGTAGCCAGTTTGATTTTTGTTTAAAGAGCGTTTCAAAGGAAAAAAATCTTGTTACAGGTCCACAAGACTTTGTAGTAGTAGTAGAAGGTAGTGAACGACGCTCAGTATATCAATGTTACTAACGCTCAATACGTCGCTTGCGCCCAAAAGAATTTTTCAAGTTTCCTAAACTATTGTATTAAAATTGGCAATAATCTCTAATTAAAAATTCTTTTGGATAAGCGATAGTTTACTGTATTAAATATGGCTCGCTCATGTAATAACTCATGCGTATATTCTTCAACGTAACTATTAATACAATGGAATGAAGACAATGTACTTTCTTGGCAAATCAATGATTAGAGCACCTGTTTGGATGTTGCTACACAATTCTATTGCAAGTTTTTGGGGTGTGAGGAATATTTATCGAAAGCACCTGAAACACTTTGTATATTACATTTTAAACCGAACTTAGTAATATTTTATCATATAAAACGTGAATAACTCATTTTGAATAAATTCTCATTGTAAGTTTATATAAATATTTTTTTTGTACCGGGTGTTCCATTAACATCGGCCATACCTTGAAAAGAGTAAAAGATACAGCTTTAAAAAAATGTATAACTAAGAGAAAACGCCGGAAATATTTTTTTATTCTAACTCTTCCGCTAGGTGGCGTAACTTACATTAGTAAACGCATAAAAGTGAAGTAACAGTGAAAATCTAAGTGAAAAGGTATGTTTTAAATAACACATTGCGGACGCTGCGAATCTCGTCAGACAAAATCTTGAATATCTAGAAAACGGATAATTATTATTTAATGAGATAATAGTTCGTTAGAAAGGTATTAGTTTGCTCCATTTAATGGTCTATAACACAATTTATTTTAGTTAATTAACTAACTGCTAGAGGGCGGGTTTTAAACAAATCGAAATTTTTTACGAATATCTCAAAAATCTTAAATAAAATGGTATCTTTTTTATATTTTAGATCGAAAGAGCATACAATTTTGATTACGTCATGAAAGTTTCAAGTCGCTATCAATATTCGTTTAATAAATATGCATGTATTACATCTAACCTACAGTACGATTTTGCAGGGCCTATAGGAATCTTGATTACAAATATGTGGTAGGCAGCGGAAACAAAATAAGCTGACTTTTCGGTCATAAACAAACTTAAATAGCGTTTTGTTGATCCTTTTAAATCCAGATATTATTATTTTTTTCTTTGTTGCTAGTTAGGTCTTTTGTCTCACCACACCAAAAGGGTTTGTTGGGAAAATAGAATTTCGCATTATTTTCAACTAAGTTGAAAATAACATTAACCTAGTCGTCCCAACACAAGACTAGACAGGCTCAGTCTTGATACCTAAAAAAAACTGACGTTTCGGTGGAAAGACTATCAGCGTCTTCAGAGAATCTAAAAAAAATAAAACAACTACAGAACACAGAAAACGACAGCTTAATAAATATTAAACCTGATAGTGTGCAATTTGGAGCTTCGAGAAGGGTTTTTGAAAAAAAACTTAAACCTAATTTAATATGTTTAAGGCGCATCAATTTAAAACACGCATATTTATTAAACGAATATTCATAGCGACTTGAAACTCTTAACACGTAATCAAAATTGTATGTTTTTCTATGTAAAATATAAAAAAGGTAGCATTTTATTTAAAATTGTTGAAATAATCGCAAAAAGTTGCGATTTATTTAAAAATTGTGTTATAGGCCATCAAATAGAGCAAACTAATACCTTTCTAAGGAGCTATTACTTTATTAATGTCCGACAGGGGTATTATTTCATCAATAATGACATCTATTAAAGTCAATTATCTAAGAAATAATGCCCTAGGGCGTTATTTTTCATAATGCCCTGTGACCATTTTTTTAATAAATATCTACAGAATGAAAGTTGGGCATTAAACATTGAAGACACCACAGGAATTATAGGAAATAATTATTGTCCTTATAATGCCCTTGGTATCTTAATTACAATAAATAATAATTCTCCGTTTTCAAGATATTTAAGCTTTTGTCTGACGAGATTCGCAGGGCTCTCAACGGAAAACGCGTGAAGTTAGAGAAAACTTTCTTATACGAAAATGTGTAGAATTGCTCCGAAAACGTAGGTGTGTTATTTTACACATACCTTTTCATTTAGATTTTTACAGTTATTTCTCCTTTTTGCGTTTACTATGGTTGCGTCACATAGCGGAAGAGTTTGAATTAAACAAAATAATTCCAGCGTTTTCTCTTAGTCACATTAGTTATACAATTTTTTTTCAAAGCTTTTATTAATTATAAATTTTGTATAGTTTTCGACATATTCGATGACTTCTGTTAGTGGAACACCCGGTACAATTCTGAATTTAAACATAAACATATTTCACCATCTGACTATTAATTAAAGTAATAAAACGTTACATCAATTATTTGGAAAAATACTCTCACTTTTCTACGCAGTTTTTAAGAATTATACTAATAGATAACAAATATCTATAATTAGTATTCTATACAGTGAGGACGCGTCCTTTGGAACAAATTCATTTAAAATTAAGGGTTTGGTTTTTTGGAAATACGCTCCTACACGTCGATATTTATTTTTGTCTGCGGTTTTTTTTATGGTAAATGCATGTATACAAGGCGGCCCAAAAATAAGTTACGTATAAGTTAATAATTTTTTTTAATTAAAATTAACTTATTTTGGTATAAAAAACCGCAGCAAAAATAAAAATCGACTTGTACGAGCGTATTTCCACAAAACAAAACCCTTAATTTTAAATGAATTTGTTCCAACCTACGCGTCCCTACTGTATAAGTTGCACTAAGTGCTAAGTTTTAACTAAAACAAAGTTTCAAATGAAATAATTTCTACTTCTTTTCCTTTGTGCATAATACCTTTCTTCTTATTTACTTTTAAAACTGCAACTTCATTAAATTAAACATTGTACATACTTTGTATAGAACTAACTGTTCAATTGAGTAAAATGAAATACTCTACCAACTTAAATTTTCTAATTAGGTGAAGATGATAGCTTCGGCAAGAAGACTGAAAACAAAGAAGACAACCTATCGCCCACTTTACAAGTACAACAAGATGTTGTCAACTTGCTGCAACCGTATCTACAGCCAGACGGTTTGGTGGTGCGCTGTTTGGAACACGCGATGGAACAGGAGCACATTATGGACTTTACCAGGCTGCGTGCTCTGAGTTCTTTGTTTTCCATGTTGAATCAAAGCGTCAGAAACGTGTTGGCTTACAATCACTCGCACAGCGATTTTCCGCTACCCTACGAAACTCTAGAACGTTACATACCAAAATGTATGATTTATGCGATTGTTTGGAGTTTTGCCGGTGATGCCAAACTGAAGGTGCGTTCCGAGTTGGGTGATTTTGTCCGGTCGATCACCACCATTCCGCTTCCGCCCGACAATAATATGTCGATAATTGACTACGAAGTGACCATTGATGGAGAATGGGCGCCTTGGTCGAATAAAGTACCACAAATCGAAGTGGAAACCCATAAAGTGGCTTCACCCGATATTGTCGTACCCACTTTGGATACAGTCAGACATGAGTCGCTGTTGTATACTTGGTTGGCAGAACATAAACCTTTAGGTAAGTTTTTTCATGTACTAATATAGTAATTAAATGTTTGAAGTAAAACATAAGTGGAAATTAGAATAGCTGTTTACATTTTCCTATAAAAAAAACCTTCCTTAGACACATACTTTTGACTGACTGAGTTGATTTATGTGACTGGGGGTCAATTTTTGACATCATACGTTAATTTACGTATACGATTATATGTATGTAAATATAGATAATAATAACGGTTTGGGTAGTCGTGGGATGAGGAGGGTAACAGAATAATAATGCGTGTTGTCAAAAGCTTCTTCGCAAATTTGCGTATAATTGTCATACGTTTCTAAAGTTGGGTATGGTCAAAAGTAGACCCCCCAGGAGGTCTATATTTTGACCATTATATCTATATTTACACATAATCGTATACGTAAATTAACGTATGATGTCAAAAATTGACCCCCTGGTAGTAAAATTGACTTGTTTTTTTAGTATTGTGTGGTCCTCCCGGATCCGGTAAAACAATGACTCTCTTCTCCGCCTTAAGAGCTTTACCCGATATGGAAGTGGTTGGTTTGAACTTCTCTTCAGCTACCACTCCAGAATTATTACTTAAAACCTTTGATCATTACTGCGAATACAGAAAAACACCTAACGGAGTGGTTTTAGCACCAGTCCAGGTATTTTGTTTAATTTTCAAGCAGTATCTAGGAAGGAAAGAATTAATTTGGATTTGTTTAACAGCTTGGAAAGTGGCTAGTGCTGTTCTGCGACGAAATAAATTTGCCTGATATGGATAATTACGGCACTCAAAGAGTGATAATGTTCCTACGTCAAATCGTCGAACAAAAAGGATTTTATAGGGCGTCGGATCAGACTTGGGTGTCAATGGAACGTATCCAGTTTGTTGGAGCTTGTAATCCACCTACTGACCCTGGAAGAAAACCTCTCTCACACAGGTAAGCATAATTGATGTTTTTGAGATTTTATGACAAATTTATTACATAGTATACAGGGTGATTCACGCTGATGGTTTATTAAAAGTATGTAGAGGACGGCTCAATATTTTTTTGTTGAAAAGACCAGAGACTAAAAATGGAAAAAACGTACAAGGTGGTCAATATTTACCTTAAAGTCGGAAAAATAAAAAAACTGCAACAAGTTTGTTTTTTTAATGGATCCACCGATGTTTTATGGTTTGTCCATTTGAAAAACAAAAGTGGGGCTACTTTTGCAAAGTCTAAAATATATTAGAAAGAGAGTTTGGACCCAAACTAGGCTACACTCTAAATTTCATCAAAAAATATTGAGCCGTTCTTGATATTTTTGAACCTTCTCTGTATTTCATTTGCTATAAAAGTTATTAAAAAAAGAAAAACGATTTCCGGTACAACTTTTTACGTAGAATCCAACGGCGTAGCCAGTTTTTTTCAATTACGTTTAGTTTTTGACATATGACAGTAAGTTAATTTTTTTTAAATGGAACACCCCTTATATTTTTACGTCATTTAATTCTGTTGATTTTTACCTTTTTAACAGTGTATTACAACATATAAGTTTGTAGAGGTTAATCCTCTTATTTAAAAAAAGTCGTTTGCTAAGTTAAAAAAATGCCAATATCTAAAATACCAAACAAAAACATTCGGAAAGCATATAAACTAACACATCAGAAAATTCAATATTTTTAATAAATCCTATAATTAAAAAAATCTAAGTTACAAACAGTTCTACCGTCGCTTTAATAAGAAAAGTGGTCATTTCTATTTTCTTCTATTTTTAAGGTAGAAGTAAAAAAAACTGTTTATGAACGACATGTAACATGTTAATATGAACATAGCCAAATTTTGTTTCGACTGTGAGTATTTTTATACGTATTATTTAGCACTTTTTTGTTAAGGAAACGCCGTTTTTCTCAAGATTAACGTTTACAAACTTATATGATTTAATACACCGTTGAAAAAGTAAAAATCAACAGAACTAAATGACGTAAAAATATATAGGGTGTTCTATTTAAAAAATATAACTTACTGTCATATGTCAGAAACTAAACGTAATAGAAAAAAACTGACTACGCCAGTGGATTCTACGTCAAAACTTCTATCGGAAACCGTTTTTCCTTTTTTGATAACTTTAATAGCAAATGAAATACAGAGGAGGTTCCAAAATGACCAATTTTCAAAAACCACCCGTATCTTGGAAACAAAAGAAGTTTGCGCCGCTCACTCTTAGCAGTCATCTCAGCTCGGAAAAAGAGATCGGAACACGTATGCTACTTTTTTTCTATCTATTACCATTTTCTCTGTACCCCGTAAAACCATCGAAAATGCAGCATCCTGTACACAGGGACACAATGGCCGCATTCGTTTTCAAGCTCCATGGAGCGAGCAGAGCGTTTTTGACGTCACAATGACGTAATTTGACAATTGGTCAAATTATGGTTTTCCCAAATTACGTCATCGTGACGTCAAAAAAGCTCTGCTCGCTCCATTGAGCGCGAAAACGAATGCGGCCTGTTTGCGATTTTACAAAAAATGAAAAGGAGCGAAGTAGTCCATCACATCTTAAGTGTGATCGACTTCATACTACTCTTCTACTACTTTACAATCTACAACTGCCTTCTTTCAACCTGCAGGTCATGATTCATAAAGGCAAAATTTACAAAATAATAAAACTAAAAATAGATTAATTCTCAAAACTAATATGAAGACCGCAGCGCCCCTTCAATCAGTCAATTAGAATGACATAAAAGCCGGGGTCATAACTCAGCTGGAAAACCATGTTCCTCGGCAGGCAATAACGATATTGCCTGGACAGTGTTGCCAGCAAATTGCGAACAGTTCTCTAGATACTTTTAAGATACCGTGTCAATCACCCTGTATACATATAATTTATGTCTGAAAGTTTTTGTTAGAGTTAAGTTAAGTTAGACTGTTACTGTTAATGTTTTTTTCACTTTTTTTTCCATTAGATGCTGGTTATTGCTCTGCGTAATTGTAATGTTTTACAAGTTAATAAAACCTCCACCGGGACAGATTAATTTTTCATTCCTTGTACCACTTTGACTATCTCTGGACACTCTGTATAGTATCAGTCCTGCGGGTTTCAAATTATGTAACCAGTAGTATTGTACCAACACCCGATTTTTGTTGCTGCGAAATAAGCGCATTTATACAATTTGATGTTTTCATTACAAATCAACTACTAATAGATTTGTTATTATGAATGCGGCCAATATTATAAACGTATTTCAATAATTTGGAAAAAAAATATAAACTGATTAATTATTAATTTCAGGTTCTTGAGACATGTCCCCGTAATCTATGTCGACTATCCCGGCGAAACTTCTTTAAAACAAATCTACGGCACCTTTACCAGAGCAATGCTCCGTTTGACTCCAGGTCTAAAAGGCTATGCAGAGCCTCTTACCAATGCCATGGTCGAATTTTACCTTGCGTCTCAAGACAGATTCACCCAAGATATGCAACCGCATTACGTGTACTCTCCTCGTGAGATGACACGTTGGGTGAGGGGAATTTGCGAAGCCATTAGGTAATTAACCTGTTTGTGGTGTATTTACGGTGTTTTACTTCAAAATTTTATGCAGACCTTTAGATTCACTGAGCGTAGAAGGTTTGGTGCGCCTGTGGGCTCACGAAGCTTTACGGTTGTTCCAAGATCGTTTAGTTGAAAACTCCGATCGCCAATGGACCAACGAGAATATAGACGCTGTAGCACTGAAACACTTCCCATCCGCCAATTGCGAGAATGCCTTGGAGCGTCCAATTTTGTACAGCAACTGGTTGTCTAAGGACTACGTCCCTGTCGACCGTGAACAGTTAAGGGAGTACGTCAAAGCCAGGCTGAAAGTTTTTTATGAAGAAGAGCTGGATGTGCCTTTGGTGTTGTTCGACGAAGTCCTGGATCACGTTTTGAGGATCGACAGAATTTTCAGGCAGCCTCAAGGCCATTTGCTTCTTATCGGTGTGTCGGGAGCGGGCAAAACCACCCTGTCCAGATTTGTTGCTTGGATGAATGGCCTGTCGATCTTCCAAATAAAAGTGCACAACAAGTACACGGGCGAAGATTTCGATGAAGATTTACGATCCGTATTGAGACGGTCTGGTTGCAAAGATGAAAAAATTGCTTTTATTTTGGACGAGTCAAATATGTTGGATTCAAGTTTCCTTGAAAGAATGAACACCTTACTAGCTAACGGTGAAGTTCCTGGGCTGTTTGAAGGTGACGAGTATACTACTCTCATGACGCAATGCAAAGAAGGTGCCCAGAGGGAAGGTAAGATTGAGTTAAATTATATATTTTTTTTGTTCAGCTAGCAATTACTTACATATTACAATAGTCAAATGGATTTTTCAAGTAAAAGTTGCGTTATGGTTAGTTAGTTACTCCATTACGTTAGTATTCTGCTTACTATTATAATTTTTCTATAAATTGGTCCATCTTGTAGTGCTTAATAACAGTGAACTCAATCTTTTAATTCAAAAAAAAAAGAGCGAAGTAATGTAAAGCTACAAACATTAGAGATAGCAGGCTAAAACATATGAATGTTATTGTTATTTTTTTACTTTAACAAAATGACTACAATAATCTTTCTTTATTTTTTCAAATGGTTATTACTCAGTATGTCTCTATTATTAGTCTTATAAATAGGTAGATTTCATGCTAATCAGAATCCTCTGATAATTACGTTACTATAACAATAACTCCAAATGCCAGAACTTAATTAATTTCGGCACAAGTTCAAATCAAGTCTCAAAAATTTGGAAAAACCTTTACGTTGTCACCAAACCTAACAAAAAAACAGTCAACGGGACCTTTAAAAAAATCAATTTTAAGCTTTTGGGTCTTTAAAATTTGGAAAATCAGTCCCGTAACTTGAGGAAGTCATTTTTATTGAATCATTAATCCTTATGACATTTTGACAATAGTCAAAAGTCATGTACAAATTATAAAAGCAGACATGCTACTTAATCCAATGTATTTCATCAAGGTTTATTAATCTCAATACCAGGGGACTTATCAACTAAATTTAAGAATGCCACAAATGTGTAAACATTTGAAAGTATCCTGAGACAGCTTGAATAATTTAAAGGCATTTTGATGTATTTCAAGGCATTTTAGGCAGTTTTAAGGCATTATCACTATGAGCCATTTTGCGCAAAAATAGAAGCATTGTGAGGTATTTTAAAGGCATTTCAAGGTATTTCAAATTTATCAGCGGTCTACCCCTCGAGGATATAGTCATGGTAACCTCGCGTTTGTCTATTAGACGTTTTTTTTCAACTTTGGCTTGAATATAACTTTCTAAACGTTAGAAAGTTCCATCAAGTATTTCGTGTTGTTTTATAACTTTTAAGTGAAATTTTTTAATCCAATGTTACCAAAGTAACTTTTAGAACACGTAAGTTCTGACATTTTCTCTTTCATACTGCGGAATAGACTCTAATGTAACGGGCTTTAGATGATTTCTCTAATTGAATTTAAACACATTTCCGTAATTTTGGTTTTTACTTCGGTTATTCTACTGGACATATTTGGGAGGCATACACCGCTGGGAAAGGAAAAATTACTGTATTAACCCTATGACTAACAAAAAAATAATGATAGATATTCTTTTCAGGACTGATGTTGGATTCGAGCGACGAACTATACAAATGGTTTACGCAACAAGTAATGCGCAATCTCCACGTCGTATTTACAATGAATCCTTCTACTGACGGTTTGAAAGACCGCGCTGCTACATCACCCGCTTTATTCAACCGTTGCGTCCTGAACTGGTTTGGTGATTGGTCAGACGGCGCTCTCTTCCAGGTTCTTAACTTACCTTACAACGTTATCACCTCTTTACTTAACATTTTTTAAAGGTGGGCAAAGAATTTACCAATCGCCTGGATTTGGACAGACCAACTTGGAAGTCTCCTGATTTTTTCCCAGCAGCGTGCAACTTTGTTCCGGCTACTCCAAATCATCGCGAAGCCGTAATTAACGCCTGCGTCTACGTGCACCAGACCTTACACAAAGCCAATGTCAGATTAGCAAAACGTGGCGGACGCACCATGGCCATTACTCCTCGACACTACTTGGACTTTATCCATCACTTTGTGAAACTGCACAACGAGAAGCGTTCCGACCTAGAAGAACAACAATTACATCTGAACGTCGGTCTGAACAAGATAGCTGAAACTGTAGAACAAGTGGAAGAAATGCAGAAAAGTTTAGCGGTGAAGTCACAAGAGTTGCAGGCGAAGAACGAAGCTGCCAACGCAAAGTTAAAACAAATGGTGAAAGACCAACAGGAAGCGGAGAAGAAAAAAGTGCAGAGTCAGGAAATTCAACAGCAACTCGCCGAGCAGACGGTGCATATCGAGCAGAAGCGAACGGAAGTTATGGCCGATTTGGCACAAGTTGAACCAGCTGTTATAGACGCGCAGAACGGTGAGTGTTCCTAGTTTAGTAGTTTCAGGTCTAACGTTCCGTCCTGTAGCGGTTAAGTCTATAAAGAAGCAGCACTTGGTGGAGGTGAGATCGATGGCAAACCCACCGGCTACGGTTAAAATGGCACTGGAATCGGTGTGTTTGTTGCTACACGAGAACGCCAACGATTGGAGGTCCATTCGTTCAGTGATCATGCGCGAGAACTTCATTGCCACCATTGTTAATTTCAGCAGCGATCATTTAACGTAAGGCCTCAAGCCTTATGTCTTTTTTTATGTGTACTTCTTTAGTTATCGGGCATGTTTGTAAATACCACTTAAGCTTTTTAGGTTCTTCAGATGCCTGCAGTTGAAGCTGTTTTTTATTATTTAGATCTATTACAATATAAAAAAATCTAAGTAATTTAGGATGACGATCGATTTTCATGCCAGCAATGTTGTCATTTATGTTAGTACGAACTTGTCATCTTAATTAACTTTGGTTTTCCCTATACATTATTTACTACTGGTACCCTAAACACACTTAATATTAGCTGCACTGCTGCGCTGTACTTTCTTTTAATTTTGCTTATTTTCTTTGTTTTTTTCGTGGTCGCGCAGCCGTAAAGTCGATCAAAAAGCAGCAGTTGGTGGAGATCCGTTCCATGTCGAATCCACCAGCTATCGTAAAATTGGCTCTGGAGTCGATTTGTTTGTTGCTCGGAGAAAACGCCAGCGATTGGAAATCGATCCGTGCCGTAATCATGCGAGACAATTTCATCAACACTGTAGTCAACAATTTCAACACTGAGAACATTAGGTAAGTGCATGCTGAGTTTTTGTTTACTTTGGCCCGTCTTTTAATACTATTGCATTGGTGTATATTGTCTACAAGTGTGCTGAGTAGTTACTTTTAGAATAACATTAAATGTAGTGAGCGGTAAACCATGGATAACAGTTTTTTTTTGGTGCAATTAATTTGATTTTTAAGAACTCTTATTTTCTTTCATTTTATCTAAGTCACTTTTTCTTCGTTTGCTTCTCTTGTCATTTATTTTGTGCACAGAGAAAGACAATGCTGTTTACAAATTTTAATCTGGCATTGTCAGATTTCATTAATATACAGGGTACGCTACCCAAACTATTCCTTAAAAATTTATTAGGATCAACTATTTATAGAAATTAGAAATTGAAAAGAAATTAGAGAATGAACGATTTGAGTGGTAAACCCTGTATAATTAATATGTTTATATTTTGATTTTAAAATTTTTTTTCTTGTATTTTTTGCTAAATAACCTTAATAAGTAAATGGGCGGAATATTTTTAAAACTTTGTCGATATGTTAATTGCATTGTAATTTGAAACATTGTTGTAGTGAGAAAATAGATATTGCCACGTTCTGTTGTAGAAGAAGAAAAGCGGCAAGTGTTATATTAATTAAATTAATTAGGACAAAAAAGGGTCGGTTCTTCCGGATTTATCCAGGAGTTCTCGGAATGTATCAAATTTTAATGCGACATTTTATTAACTTTTGAATTGTCCAACTTTGCTCTAATTTAATCTTGCATTTCTTTTATTTTTCATTTTTTTAGTTACTCGTCACATACACCTTCTGAGCTATGGTTTCGAATAATTTATCTCCGTGACTAATCTGTTCTATGTTATCCATGGTTGCCTCTTAAAAAGACGCAAACTCATTTAGTTAATTTCAGCGATGATGTTCGAGACAAAATGAAAGCGAAATACTTGAGTAACGCCGACTACAACTTCGAAAAAGTAAACCACGCAAGTAACGCTTGCGGTCCTTTGGTAAAATGGGCCATGGCCCAAATCCAATATGCCGACATGCTGAAAAAAGTCGAACCTTTGCGTAACGAGCTAAACTCCCTAGAAACTCAAGCCGACGTCAACAAGCGACGCGGAGAAGAAGTGAAAAACTTAATCAGCCAATTAGAGCTCAGTATTGCGTCTTATAAGGAAGAGTACGCTCAACTGATCGCTCAAGCTCAGGCCATTAAAACCGATTTGGAGAATGTTCAAGCTAAAGTGGATCGGTCCATAGCGCTGTTGAAATCCTTGGTTATTGAACGAGAAAGATGGGAGGCTACTAGCGAAACTTTCAGGGCACAAATGTCTACCATTGTAGGAGATGTGTTGCTGTCTGCTGCTTTTATAGCTTACGGAGGCTACTTCGATCAACACTACCGACAGAATTTGTTCACAACCTGGTGCCAGCACTTAACTCAAGCTGCTATACAATACAGGCCGGATATTGCACGAACTGAATACTTATCCAATCCTGACGAACGACTGAGATGGCAGGCTAATGCTTTACCCTCGGATGAGTTGTGCACGGAAAATGCGATCATGCTAAAACGATTCAACCGTTATCCGTTAATAATTGACCCTTCAGGGCAAGCCACTGAATTTATAATGAACGAATACAAGGATAGAAAAATTACAAAAACTAGCTTTCTGGACGACTCATTCAGGAAAAACTTGGAGTCTGCCCTTCGTTTCGGAAATCCGCTTTTGGTTCAGGATGTTGAAAATTACGACGCTATCTTAAATCCCGTACTCAATAGAGAACTACGCAGAACTGGAGGTCGTGTGTTGATCACTTTAGGCGACCAGGACATCGACTTGTCACCCTCGTTTATTATTTTCCTTTCCACACGTGATCCTACAGTGGAATTTCCTCCGGATATTTGCTCCAGAGTCACTTTTGTAAACTTTACGGTGACTAGAAGCTCATTGCAGAGTCAATGCTTGAACCAAGTGCTTAAGGCTGAAAGACCGGATATCGACGCTAAACGTTCCGATTTGCTGAAACTACAAGGAGAGTTCCACTTAAGGTTGCGCCAACTGGAAAAGTCTTTGCTACAGGCACTGAATGATGCTAAAGGAAAGATTCTGGACGATGACAGTGTGATTACAACTTTGGAAACTTTGAAGAAAGAAGCTGCAGAAATTGGACAGAAAGTTGAAGAGACGGATAAAGTTATTTCTGAAATCGAGACTGTGTCTCAACAGTACCTGGCGTTGTCTCAAGCTTGTAGTAACACCTACTTCACTATGGATAGCTTGAACCAGGTGCACTTCCTCTATCAATACTCATTACAGTTCTTCCTGGACATGTTTAACAGCGTTTTATTGAGTAACAGTAAACTGGACGGTATATCCGATTATCAACAAAGACTTAACATCATAACTACCGACTTGTTCCAAGTGGTTTACGAAAGAATTGCCCGGGGGATGTTACACAACGACAGAATGACTTTTGCTCTGCTGTTGAGCAGAATTTACTTGAAAGGTTTACCAAACGAGCCAAACTACGACCAGGAATTCAACTTCTTTTTGCGGGCCAAAGAGGGGCTATTAAGCACTTCAGCTGGACCGATCGTTGACGGATTGAATACCGAACAGCAAGAAGCGATGACGCGGCTTTCTCTACGGTAAAACGTTATGATTGTATAACTGGACCTTTATTAATTCTGGATTACAGTTTGCCAGCTTTCAAGAATTTACCCGAAAAAATCAAGGAGTTACCTGAATTTGGAGCATGGCTTCAGCAAAGTTCTCCAGAACAGGCTGTGCCACGATTGTGGATCGAGGAGAAGCAACTGAGCCCAATCGGGACTGCCATGTACCAACTGTTGGTCATACAGGCGTTTAGGCCCGACAGAATTATTGCGGCTGCGTCTCTGTTTGTGGCTGCCGTTATGGAACCTGATTTTATGGCTTCTGCCGAGAAAGAAATTGATTTTGGTGTGATTATAGAAAAAGAACTGAAGGGTAAGTGAAAATCAAAAAAGTTTAGTACAGTTGAAAAGAAACTCTACTTTTCTGAGAAAGACCATTGACGTTTTGACCATATCTCTCACATAACATAAAATTGCGGTACAATACATTTAAAGCGAGCAGATTAGTCTGAAATGTCAGATCTTGTAGTTTATTTACGAAAATAAAGAATTTTTGGTAAATTACAGGACTTTGGAAATCGACGGTTTTGCCGCTTGTATGACGTAGATGACTTTCAGCAGTTTAATCAGCTGATTACCAAAAGCAGTATTCGATTTTATATTTGTATGGATTGTTCTTGAATGTAGTTTCTCTTGATTATTCTGAATTGTGATTTTTCTGTCATTACTAAATTTTAACAATGGTTTTCCAATCAATATGGTCCGTGGTAAAAATATTGTGCCACATATAAGTATGTTAAAAAAATTGAACATAAAATATGAAGATTCCAGTTCTCACATTACCGATTCTAGTAAGAAAAGAAAACTTGAGAATATTGAACAATTTGCTAAAATCTCACAATCAAAGAGTTCAACTTACTCAAAAGAATTGCACCAAAGAATTAAAAACAACTATGAAAGACACGTACAATACAAGTAAATCTCAGAAAACCTTTAGAAGTTTAGGAATAGTAGTAAAATGCCATTTTTTTCCAGAAAAGTAACAAAAAGCAATTTTTAATAGAAAACTCCAAGGCTTTAGAAAACATTTTTAAAGCACCCATTTTTTCTGTTGAGGAGAAGTTAGGAGCAAAAAAAAACATTGTCAACCTTAAAGCTCCGCCACTGTTTTATGTAAAAATCAATCGATTTACACTAAAAAACTGCGTTTCCTACGCTATTCCTGCAAAAGTTACTCTCCGTGTGACAAACTATTTCGGAGATAATTACAAAACACGATATTATTTTTTCAACTTTGACACTCTGTATTTCGAGGAAGAGGCATTTAAGAGGGTATGTTTATAGGAACTGAGGAATGAGAATGTACTATCTCTTGATAGCAGTTGTGTCTCATCTGATGATATCTGTATTCAACTCTATGAGTTAGAACGTACAAATGGCGTCCCAAAATCTAGGAACAACCCCATTGATGTCGTATCATTCAGTAAACACTGATATCTGATATTTTTTTGTCTCTATCTAACTATCTCTTCTTACAGTTTGTGACACCCATTCAAGGGCACTTTGTACAAATAAAAGAATTATGATTTGATTTGTGATTTATAAAAGAATGAGAGTTTTTCGGCACCGGATTGTCTGGTTTTGATGATCATTAGACAAAAATTTTCTGGAATTTATTGAATAGAGCACACAAAGTTAATGATACATCTGCAAGATTTTTTTGGTTATTAATTATTGTTATTTTAATTATGTAGGTTCCTATTGTGGGATATGACTATCTTAGTTTTTTATTTCACCGGTATTTCACCAAAAAGCATAATTATTAGAAATTAGAAACAGAAAGCTGCTAGTCGATTAAGTATGTTTTTTTTAATCTAGAAAACCCAAAAAAAATTATAAATAATATAAAAAATCGTTGCAATTTGCATAATTAACATGTGAATGTCTCCGTTTAGTTACTATAATATTTTTTAAAATTGTAGCTAGCGTACCTGTTTTACTCTGCTCCGTTCCCGGTTTCGACGCTTCTAGTAGAGTTGACGACTTGGCCGCCGAACTAAACAAACCCATCTCCAGTATCGCTATTGGTTCTGCGGAAGGTTTCAACCAAGCCGATCGCGCCATTAACATGGCTTGCAAGAGTGGACGGTACTTTTCATTTTAAATTTTTAGGCACAAACAGTAAACAAACTCAAAATTTTCAGTTGGGTGATTCTGAAAAACGTACACTTGGCTCCGCAATGGCTGGTACAATTGGAGAAAAAACTCCACTCCCTTCAACCGCACGCCAGTTTTAGACTGTTCCTCACCATGGAGATCAATCCGAAGCTACCGGTTAATCTATTAAGGGCAGGCAGAATCTTTGTATTTGAACCTCCACCAGGCATCAGAGCTAATCTACTAAGGACTTTCAGTACTGTAAGTCAACGGGTTTGATTATTTTGTTTATAACTAATCGGATTTTGTTCATTTAGGTGCCAGCTAGTCGAATGATGAAGGCTCCTAACGAAAGAGCCAGACTGTACTTCCTACTGGCTTGGTTCCACGCCATAGTACAAGAACGGCTGCGGTACTGCCCTCTAGGTTGGGCCAAACATTATGAATTTAGTGAATCCGATTTAAGAGTGGCCTGCGATACTTTGGATACTTGGATCGATTCGACGGCAATGGTAAGTAAAACAATATTTGAGTTAATTGATGTGTAATCAGCGAAAAGTTGCCAGATTTAAGATTCGATTTATAAATTTGTAAATAACATTGCCTTTAATTAAGTGTAGTAATTATCACTAGAGATGGCCCAAGGTAATTGTGTTAACATGTTTTTTTACAAATGTTCTCAGAATTTTTAATATTTCTTCTTAATTAAATTTTCAGTGATGTAACTATAAAAAAAGTATTTCTGTCAGTTGTGAATAAAAATGCTTGCTTGTTACCATAATCAAAACATTAAATTTGAAGCATGATGATGCATAAATAAACCAAACCTGCATTTTTGTGGAATACATTTTTATTAACGAACTGTTAACATTCAACACTATTCAAATGAAAGAAACTTATCTAACCAGTATACCACCTACTTGTCTATCAATACATTAATCTAATCTGCTAAACAGCATAGTTAATTAGATGATATAAGTAATATTGCTTAAGATTTGTATGTGTAGATTCTAAAAATGAACTGAAAAATACAATAGAATTTTGCAGCAAAAAAAAAGTCAATTTTTAATACTGTAAATGCCTGATTACAAGTGTAGAAGCCACCGAATTCTGATAGCGTTTTCGACTTATTGCACTAGAAAACTGTGTCCTTTTCGACTTATAAAGTTCAATAAGAATCGTGCGTTTTATGTTCCACTTAATGTTTGTACTGCACTAGGTTCAATCAGTTTTGCCCTCAGTGCTTTTGGCACGAGGTTTTGAGGATCGTGGCCGTTTGGTTCAAGTTTTGTTATAACATTGATGGGTAATGAATTATTATTTTTTTAAATAAAATGTAAATTAATTGTTAAAAAATAATTGAAACCTTTCTTTGGAAAAGAGTGACAAGCAAGCAAAAGATATTTTTTTTATATTTTTAATTTGCCATACCACACGGGTAACGTACAATATTGTATGTACGATTAACTCAGAATTTGGTAATTTTTTACTCTAATTTTGAGTTACGTAATGAGAGATTTTACAGCCACTAGTGCGATAATAATTGTGTTATTGTACTCTTATGGTGCTTTACCGCACTAGTGCGATAAAATCAATTATTATCGCACGTTTGGTGAAATCGATCATTACGTAACTCAAAAGAAGCTATGTAATGGATCGTTACCATGCTAGTCGTAGATAAAAATAATAAAAGTATAGGAAAACAATTTGAAAAATTCTGGCAAAGAAACGAGCGAAAATATGCATAAATCAATTCAATATTATATGTACTACAACTTACCGATCATCTGTGTATTCTAATTGTTCTTCAATTGTATCTAATATTAGAAGTAGTGAGTCTAAAAACGGAAAATCGTCAAATTGTCCCGTTTGTGGACCTTTTATGCACTTTCTTTGGAAAAACGTTTACAAAAAGATCGAATATTTCTAAATCCTTCATATACCTCTTCATCCATTATATTTCAAAAATAGCAAAATACTAATTTTACTGTTAATTTGAGAAATAATTTTCCAACAAACAAACATGTTTGGCACTCTGCTCTCAGAAACCACCACCTAAAATTAGTTAGGGATCAAAATTCAGATGACGCAACTGAAAAACCGTNNATGNTGTCNTACCCGTCGCNCTNATACGCGTCNGTGNACTCCGCCGNNNGCGTGNTNCTGGAAGTNNAGAGGAANGNCAGNCNCNNNGGTNNTAAGGTGNGTTGGGCTAGATACNCTGGNCTTNGGANGNCTNACNTTGNTCTATGGTTATACNAGCCCNAACNATCNGGNNCNTAGATTNNAGANGTCATTCTAATGGGNNCNNANAGANGAGGNCCTATGNTAGGTAGACAGNCGGAACNTNTTNTGGTGACACAAAGGCTCCATGAGGCCNGCTCTAGATTCCACGNGTGANTACGTCCTNGCTTTCGNANNCTCGGCAAGCGTCACTTNTGNTCNNCATCTCTANTAAAANCCNCTGANTGCCACNGTAAGANCNGGANGTAGAGAGNNNATGACGANCTAGCNNNAAGNAGNGTNGCNANCATCTCACANGTTACANGGCGANNNCNAAACATGGTNTTCTTCCAATNNGGNGTNNCGNGNGTNGNTTTTTAATTTATTTTATATCTTTTACCATTTGATTTCATTCTGTATACGACTGATACACGTTGTAGCCAGTTTGATTTTTGTTTAAAGAGCGTTTCAAAGGAAAAAAATCTTGTTACAGGTCCACAAGACTTTGTAGTAGTAGTAGAAGGTAGTGAACGACGCTCAGTATATCAATGTTACTAACGCTCAATACGTCGCTTGCGCCCAAAAGAATTTTTCAAGTTTCCTGAACTATTGTATTAAAATTGGCAATAATCTTTAATTAAAAATTCTTTTGGATAAGCGATAGTTTACTGTATTAAATATGGCTCGCTCATGTAATAACTCATGCGTATATTCTTAAACGTAACTATTAATACAATGGAATGAACACAATGTACTTTCTTGGCAAATCAATGATTAGAGCACCTGTTTGGATGTTGCTACACAATTCTATTGCAAGTTTTTGGGGTGTGAGGAGTATTTATCGAAAGCACCTGAAACACTTTGTATATTACATTTTAAACCGAACTTAGTAATATTTTATCATATAAAACGTGAATAACTCATTTTGAATAAATTCTCATTGTAAGTTTATATAAATATTTTTTTTGTACCGGGTGTTCCATTAACAGAGGTCATCGGCCATATCTCGAAAACAGTAAAAGATACAGCTTTGAAAAAATGTATAACTAAGAGAAAACGCTGGAAATATTTTTTTTATTCTAACTCTTCCGCTAGGTGGCGTAACTTACATTAGTAAACGCATAAAAGTGAAGTAATAGTGAAAATCTAAGTGAAAAGGTATGTTTTAATCAACACATTGACGGACGCTGCGTATCTCGTCAGACAAAAGAAAACAGATTAGAAAACAGATAATTATTATTTAATGAGATAAGTTCGTTAGAAAGGTATTAGTTTGCTCCATTTAATGGTCTATAACACAATTTATTTTAGTTAATTAACTAACTGCTAGAGGGCGGGTTTTAAACAAATCGAATTTTTTTACGAATATCTTAAAAATATTAAATAAAATTGTATCTTTTTTATATTTTAGATCGAAAGAGCATACAATTTTGATTACGTCATGAAAGTTTCAAGTCGCTATCAATATTCGTTTAATAAATATGCATGTATTACATCTAACCTACAGTACGATTTTGCAGGGCCTATAGGAATCTTGATTACAAATATGTGGTAGGCAGCGGAAACAAAATAAGCTGACTTTTCGGTCATAAACAAACTTAAATAGCGTTTTGTTGATCCTTTTAAATCAAGATATTATTATTTTTTTCTTTGTTGCTAGTTAGGTCTTTTGTCTCACCACACCAAAAGGGTTTGTTGGAAAAATAGAATTTCCCATTATTTTCAACTAAGTTGAAAATAACATTAACCTAGTCGTCCCAACACAAGACTAGACAAGCTCAGTCTTGATACCTAAAAAAAACTGACGTTTCGGTGGAAAGACTATCAGCGTCTTCAGAAAATCTAAAAAAAAATAAAACAACGACAGAACACAAAAAACGACAGCTTAATAAATATTAAACCTGATAGTGTGCAATTTGGAGCTTCGAGAAGGGTTTTTGAACAAAAACTTAAACCTAATTTAATATGTTTAAGGCGCATCAATTTAAAACACGCATATTTATTAAACGAATATTCATAGCGACTTGCAGCTCTTAACACGTAATCAAAATTGTATGTTTTTCTATGTAAAATATAAAAAAGGTAGCATTTTATTTAAAATTGTTGAAATAATCGCAAAAAGTTGCGATTTATTTAAAAATCGCCCTCTAGCAGTTAGTTAACTAAAATAAATTGTGTTATAGGCCATCAAATAGAGCAAACTAATACCTTTCTAAGGAGCTATTACTTTATTAATGTCCGGCAGGACATTAATCAATAATGACATCTGTCATCAAATATTTCATCAATAATGACATCTATTAAAGTCAATTATCTAAGAAATAATGCCCTAGGGCGTTATTTTTCATAAGGCCCTGTGACCATTTTTTTAATAAATATCTACAGAATGAAAGTATGAAAGTTGGGCATTAAACATTGATGACACCACAGGAATTATAGGAAATAATTATTGTCCTTATAATGCCCTTGGTATCTTAATTACAATAAATATTAATTTTCCGTTTTCAAGATATTTAAGCTTTTGTCTGACGAGATTCGCAGGGCTCTCAACGGAAAACGCGTGAAGTTAGAGAAAACTTTCTTATACGAAAATGTGTAGAATTGCTCCGAAAACGTAGGTGTGTTATTTTACACATACCTTTTCATTTAGATTTTTACAATTATTTCTCCTTTTTGCGTTTACTATGGTTGCGTCACATAGCGGAAGAGTTTGAATTAAACGAAATAATTCCAGCGTTTTCTCTTAGTCACATTAGTTATACAATTTTTTTCAAAGCTTTTATTAATTATAAATTTTGTATAGTTTTCGACATATTCGATGACTTCTGTTAGTGGAACACCCGGTACAATTCTGAATTTAAACATAAACATATTTCACCATCTGACTATTAATTAAAGTAATAAAACGTTACATCAATTATTTGGAAAAATACTCTCACTTTTCTACGCAGTTTTTAAGAATTATACTAATAGATAACAAATATCTATAATTAGTATTCTATACAGTGAGGACGCGTCCTTTGGAACAAATTCATTTAAAATTAAGGGTTTGGTTTTTTGGAAATACGCTCCTACACGTCGATATTTATTTTTGTCTGCAGTGTTTTTATGGTAAATGCATGTATACAAGGCGGCCCAAAAATAAGTTACGTATAAGTTAATAATTTTTTTTTATTAAAATTAACTTAAACCCTTAATTTTAAATGAATTTGTTCCAACCTACGCGTCCCTACTGTATAAGTTGCACTAAGTGCTAAGTTTTAACTAAAACAAAGTTTCAAATGAAATAATTTCTACTTCTTTTCCTTTGTGCATAATACCTTTCTTCTTATTTACTTTTAAAACTGCAACTTCATTAAATTAATCATTGTACATACTTTGTATAGAACTAACTGTTTAATCGAGTAAATTGAAATACTCTTCCAACTTAAATTTTCTAATTAGGTGAAGATGATAGCTTCGGCAAGAAGACTGAGAACAAAGAAGACAACCTATCGCCCACTTTACAAGTACAACAAGATGTTGTCAACTTGCTGCAACCGTATCTACAGCCAGACGGTTTGGTGGTGCGCTGTTTGGAACATGCGATGGAACAGGAACACATTATGGACTTTACCAGGCTGCGTGCTTTGAGTTCTTTGTTTTCCATGTTGAATCAAAGCGTCAGAAACGTGTTGGCTTACAATCACTCGCACAGCGATTTTCCGCTACCCTACGAAACTCTAGAACGTTACATACCAAAATGTATGATTTATGCGATTGTTTGGAGTTTTGCCGGTGATGCCAAACTGAAGGTGCGTTCCGAATTGGGTGATTTTGTCCGGTCGATCACCACCATTCCGCTTCCGCCCGACAATAATATGTCGATAATTGACTACGAAGTGACCATTGATGGAGAATGGGCGCCTTGGTCGAATAAAGTGCCACAAATCGAAGTGGAAACCCATAAAGTGGCTTCACCCGATATTGTCGTACCCACTTTGGATACAGTCAGACATGAGTCGCTGTTGTATACTTGGTTGGCAGAACATAAACCTTTAGGTAAGTTTTTTCATGTACTAATATAGTAATTAAATGTTTGAAGTAAAACATGTGGAAATTAGAATAGCTGTTTACATTTTCCTATAAAAAAAACCTTCCTTAGACACATACTTTTGAGTGACTGAATTGATTTATGTGACTGGGGGTCAATTTTTTGACATCATACGTTAATTTACGTATACGATTATATGTATGTAATAGTTATTTATGTATTAAGCGCGCTATGACTTTTATGCTCATGCAGCATAAAAGTCACATTGTGCGCGTAATGCATACAATATTTTTTCTACAAACATCGCTAAATATCTAATACAAGTAAACTTACTGCGTAGGTACTCAAAAACAGGATCAAAACTATACACAATTGAATACTGACATCAAACTGGTGACACTGGCATTTCCAATAATGGCATGCATTGTGGCCGTTGCTCTGGACAGCAAGCGAACAAATTTTTATCGCTCGCTACCCTTGGCAACGCGCGATAAAGTACACTCCTCAGTAAAGGGTAACTTTTCGTTGAGATTTGGAAGCGAAAAATGCATCATTATTGAATGTTTGTAGAAAAATATAGATATAATAACGGTTGGAAGTCGTGGGATGAGGAGGGTAACAGAGCAAAAGCTTCTTCGCAAATTTGTGTATAATTGTCATACGTTTCTAAAGTTGGGTATGGTCAAAAGTAGACCCCCCATGAGGTCTATATTTTGACCATTATATCTATATTTACACATAATCGTATACGTAAATTAACGTATGATGTCAAAAATTGATCCCCTGGTAGTAAAATTGACTTGTTTTTTTAGTATTGTGTGGTCCTCCCGGATCTGGTAAAACAATGACTCTCTTCTCCGCCTTAAGAGCTTTACCTGATATGGAAGTGGTTGGTTTGAACTTCTCTTCAGCTACCACTCCAGAATTATTACTTAAAACCTTTGATCATTACTGCGAATACAGAAAAACACCTAACGGAGTGGTTTTAGCACCAGTCCAGGTATTTTGTTTAATTTTCAAGCAGTATCTAGGACGGAAAGAATTAATTTGGATTTGTTTAACAGCTTGGAAAGTGGCTAGTGCTGTTCTGCGACGAAATAAATTTGCCTGATATGGATAATTACGGCACTCAAAGAGTGATAATGTTCCTACGTCAAATCGTCGAACAAAAAGGATTTTATAGGGCGTCGGATCAGACTTGGGTGTCAATGGAACGTATCCAGTTTGTTGGAGCTTGTAATCCACCTACTGACCCTGGAAGAAAACCTCTCTCACACAGGTAAGCATAATTGATGTTTTTGAGATTTTATGACAAATTTATTACATAGTATACAGGGTGATTTACGCTGATGGTTTATTAAAAGTATGTAGAGGACGGCTCAATATTTTTTTGTTGAAAAGACCAGAGACAAAAAATTAAAAAACGTACAAGGTGGTCAATATTTACCTTAAAGTCGGAAAAATAAAAAAACTGCAACAAGTTTGTTTTTTTAATGGATCCACCGATGTTTTATGGTTTGTCCATTTGAAAAACAAAAGTGGGGCTACTTTTGCAAAGTCTAAAATATATTAGAAAGAGAATTTGGACCCAAACTAGGCTACACTCTAAATTTCATCAAAAAATATTGAGCCGTTCTTGATATTTTTGAGCTCTGTATTTCATTTGCTATAAAAGTTATTAAAAAAAAGAAAAACGATTTCCGGTACAACTTTTTTATGTAGAATCCAACGGCGTAGCCAGTTTTTTTCAATTACGTTTAGTTTTTGACATATGACAGTAAGTTACATTTTTTTAAATGGAAACGTATTTCAATAATTTGGAAAAAAAATATAAACTGATTAATTATTAATTTCAGGTTCTTGAGACATGTCCCCGTAATCTATGTCGACTACCCCGGCGAAACTTCTTTAAAACAAATCTACGGCACCTTTACCAGAGCAATGCTCCGTTTGACTCCAGGTCTAAAAGGCTATGCAGAGCCTCTTACCAATGCCATGGTCGAATTTTACCTTGCGTCTCAAGACAGATTCACCCAAGATATGCAACCGCATTACGTGTACTCTCCTCGTGAGATGACACGTTGGGTGAGGGGAATTTGCGAAGCCATTAGGTAATTAACCGGTTTGTGGTGTATTTACGGTGTTTTACTTCAAAATTTTATGCAGACCTTTAGACTCACTGAGCGTAGAAGGTTTGGTGCGCCTGTGGGCTCACGAAGCTTTACGGTTGTTCCAAGATCGTTTAGTTGAAAACTCCGATCGCCAATGGACCAACGAGAATATAGACGCTGTAGCACTGAAACACTTCCCATCCGCCAATTGCGAGAATGCCTTGGAGCGTCCAATTTTGTACAGCAACTGGTTGTCTAAGGACTACGTCCCTGTCGACCGTGAACAGTTAAGGGAGTACGTCAAAGCCAGGCTGAAAGTGTTTTATGAAGAAGAGCTGGATGTGCCTTTGGTGTTGTTCGACGAAGTCCTGGATCACGTTTTGAGGATCGACAGAATTTTCAGGCAGCCTCAAGGCCATTTGCTTCTTATCGGTGTGTCAGGAGCGGGCAAAACCACCCTGTCCAGATTTGTTGCTTGGATGAATGGCCTGTCGATCTTCCAAATAAAAGTGCACAACAAGTACACGGGCGAAGATTTCGATGAAGATTTACGATCCGTATTGAGACGGTCTGGTTGCAAAGATGAAAAAATTGCTTTTATTTTGGACGAGTCAAATATGTTGGATTCGAGTTTCCTTGAAAGAATGAACACCTTACTAGCTAACGGTGAAGTTCCTGGGCTGTTTGAAGGTGACGAGTATACTACTCTCATGACGCAATGCAAAGAAGGTGCCCAGAGGGAAGGTAAGATTGAGTTAAATTATATATTTTTTTTGTTCAGCTAGCAATTACTTGGATTTTTCAAGTAATAGTTGCGTTATGGTTAGCTAGTTACTCCATTACGTTAGTATTCTGCTTACTATTATAATTTTTTTATAAATTGGTCTATCTTGTAAAAAAAAGAGCAAAGTAATGTAAAGCTACAAACATTAGAGATAGCAGGCTAGAACATATGAATGTTATTGTTATTTTTTTACTTTAACAAAATGACTACAATAATCTTTAACAAAAAAACAGTCAACGGGACTCTTAAAAAAATCAATTTTAAGCTTTTGGGTCTTTAAAATTTGGAAAATCAGTCAAGTCATTTTTATTGAATCATTAATCCTTATGACATTTTTACAATAGTCAAAAGTCATGTACAAATTGTAAAAGCAGACATGCTACTTAATCCAATGTATTTCATCAAGGTTTATCATTATCTCAATAGCAGGAGACTTATCAACTAAATTTAAGAATGCCACAAATGTGTAAACATTTGAAAGTATCCTGAGACAGCTCGAATAATTTAAAGGCATTTTGATGTATTTCAAGGCATTTTAGGCAGTTTTAAGGCATTATCACTATGAGCCATTTTGCGCAAAAATAGAAGCATTGTGAGGTATTTTAAAGGCATTTCAAGGTATTTCAAATTTATCAGCGGTCTACCCCTCGAGGATATAGTCATGGTAACCTCGCGTTTGTCTATTAGACGTTTTTTTTCAACTTTGGCTTGAATATAACTTTCTAAACGTTAGAAACAAGTTCCATCAAATATTTCGTGTTGTTTTATAACTTTTAAGTGACATTTTTTAATCCAATGTTACCAAAGTAACTTTTAGAACACGTAAGTTTTGACATTTTCTCTTTCATACTGCGGAATAGACTCTAATGTAACGGGCTTTAGATGATTTCTCTAATTGAATTTAAACACATTTTCGTAATTTTGGTTTTTACTTCGGTTATTCTACTGGACATATTTGGGAGGCATACACCGCTGGGAAAGGAAAAATTACTATATTAACCCTATGACTTACAAAAAAATAATGATAGATATTCTTTTCAGGACTGATGTTGGATTCGAGCGACGAACTATACAAATGGTTTACGCAACAAGTAATGCGCAATCTCCACGTCGTATTTACAATGAATCCTTCTACTGACGGTTTGAAAGACCGCGCTGCTACATCACCCGCTTTATTCAACCGTTGCGTCCTGAACTGGTTTGGTGATTGGTCAGACGGCGCTCTCTTCCAGGTTCTTAACTTACCTTACAACGTTATCACTTCTTTACTTAACATTTTTTAAAGGTGGGCAAAGAATTTACCAATCGCCTGGATTTGGACAGACCAACTTGGAAGTCTCCTGATTTTTTCCCAGCAGCGTGCAACTTTGTTCCGGCGACTCCAAATCATCGCGAAGCCGTAATTAACGCCTGCGTCTACGTGCACCAGACCTTACACAAAGCCAATGTCAGATTAGCAAAACGTGGCGGACGCACCATGGCCATTACTCCTCGACACTACTTGGACTTTATCCATCACTTTGTAAAACTGCACAACGAGAAGCGTTCCGACCTAGAAGAACAACAATTACATCTGAACGTCGGTCTGAACAAGATAGCTGAAACTGTAGAACAAGTGGAAGAAATGCAGAAAAGTTTAGCGGTGAAGTCACAAGAGTTGCAGGCGAAGAACGAAGCTGCCAACGCAAAGTTAAAACAAATGGTGAAAGACCAACAGGAAGCGGAGAAGAAAAAAGTGCAGAGTCAGGAAATTCAACAGCAACTCGCCGAGCAGACGGTGCATATCGAGCAGAAGCGAACGGAAGTTATGGCCGATTTGGCACAAGTGGAACCAGCTGTTATAGACGCGCAAAACGGTGAGTGTTTCTAGTTTAGTAGTTTCAGGTCTAACGTTCCGTCCTGTAGCGGTTAAGTCTATAAAGAAGCAGCACTTGGTGGAGGTGAGATCGATGGCAAACCCACCGGCTACGGTTAAAATGGCACTGGAATCGGTGTGTTTGTTGCTACACGAGAACGCCAACGATTGGAGGTCCATTCGTTCAGTGATCATGCGCGAGAACTTCATTGCCACCATTGTTAATTTCAGCAGCGATCATTTAACGTAAGGCCTCAAGCCTTATGTCTTTTTTTATGTGTACTTCTTTAGTTATCGGGCATGTTTGTAAATACCACTTAAGCTTTTTAGGTTCTTCAGATGCCTGCAGTTGAAGCTGTTTTTTATTATTTAGATCTATTAAAATATAAAAAAATCTAAGTAATTTAGGATGATGATCGATTTTCATGCCAGCAATGTTTTTCTGTTGTCATTTATGTTAGTACGAACTTGTCATCTTAATTAACTTTGGTTTTCCCTATACATTATTTACTAATGGTACCCTAAACACACTTAATATTAGCTGCACTGCTGCGCTGTACTTTCTTTTAATTTTGCTTATTTTCTTTGTTTTTTTCGTGGTCGCGCAGCCGTAAAGTCGATCAAAAAGCAGCAGTTGGTGGAGATCCGTTCCATGTCGAATCCACCAGCTATCGTAAAATTGGCTCTGGAGTCGATTTGTTTGTTGCTCGGAGAAAACGCCAGCGATTGGAAATCGATCCGTGCCGTAATCATGCGAGACAATTTCATCAACACTGTAGTCAACAATTTCAACACTGAGAACATTAGGTAAGTGCATGCTGAGTTTTTGTTTACTTTGGCCCGTCTTTTAATACTATTGCATTGGTGTATATTGTCTACAAGTGTGCTGAGTAGTTACTTTTAGAATAACATTAAATGTAGTGAGCGGTAAACCATGGATAACAGTTTTTTTTGGTGCAATTAATTTGATTTTTAAGAACTCTTTTTCTTTCATTTTATCTAAGTCACTTTTTCTTCGTTTGCTTCTCTTGTCATTTATTTTGTGCACAGATAAAGATGTGTACAAATTTTAATCTAGCATTGTCAGATTTCATTAATATACAGGGTACGCTACCCAAACTATTCCTTAAAAATTTATTAGGATCAACTATTTATAGAAATTAGAAATTGAAAAGAAATTAGAGAATGAACGATTTGAGTGGTAAACCCTGTATAATTAATATGTTTATATTTTGAAATAAAAATTTTTTTCGTGTATATTTTGCTAAATAACCTTAATAAGTAAATGGGCGGAATATTTTTAAAACTTTGTCGATATGTTAATTGCATTGTAATTTGAAACATTGTTGTAGTGAGAAAATAGATATTGCCACGTTCTGTTGTAGAAGAAGCAAAGCGGCAAGTGTTATATTAATTAAATTAATTAGGACAAAAAAGGGTCGGTTCTTACGGATTTATCCAGGAGTTCTCGGAATGTATCAAATTTTAATGCGACATTTTATTAACTTTTGAATTGTCCAACTTTGCTCTAATTTAATCTTGCATTTCTTTTATTTTTCATTTTTTTAGTTACTCGTCACATACACCTTCTGAGCTATGGTTTCGAATAATTTATCTCCGTGACTAATCTGTTCTATGTTATCCATGGTTGCCTCTTAAAAAGAACGCAAACTTATTTAGTTAATTTCAGCGATGATGTTCGAGACAAAATGAAAGCGAAATACTTGAGTAACGCCGACTACAACTTCGAAAAAGTAAACCACGCAAGTAACGCTTGCGGTCCTTTGGTAAAATGGGCCATGGCCCAAATCCAATATGCCGACATGCTGAAAAAAGTCGAACCTTTGCGTAACGAGCTAAACTCCCTAGAAACTCAAGCCGACGTCAATAAGCGACGCGGAGAAGAAGTGAAAAACTTAATCAGCCAATTAGAGCTCAGTATTGCGTCTTATAAGGAAGAGTACGCTCAACTAATCGCTCAAGCTCAGGCCATTAAAACCGATTTGGAGAATGTTCAAGCTAAAGTGGATCGGTCCATAGCGCTGTTGAAATCCTTGGTTATTGAACGAGAAAGATGGGAGGCTACTAGCGAAACTTTCAGGGCACAAATGTCTACCATTGTAGGAGATGTGTTGCTGTCTGCTGCTTTTATAGCTTACGGAGGCTACTTCGATCAACACTACCGACAGAATTTGTTCACAACCTGGTGCCAGCACTTAACTCAAGCTGCTATACAATACAGGCCGGATATTGCACGAACTGAATACTTATCCAATCCTGACGAACGACTGAGATGGCAAGCTAATGCTTTACCCTCGGATGAGTTGTGCACGGAAAATGCGATCATGCTAAAACGATTCAACCGTTATCCGTTAATAATTGACCCTTCAGGGCAAGCCACTGAATTTATAATGAACGAATACAAGGATAGAAAAATTACAAAAACTAGCTTCCTGGACGACTCATTCAGGAAAAACTTGGAGTCCGCCCTGCGTTTCGGAAACCCGCTTTTGGTTCAGGATGTTGAAAATTACGACGCTATCTTAAATCCCGTACTCAATAGAGAACTACGCAGAACTGGAGGTCGTGTGTTGATCACTTTAGGCGACCAGGACATCGACTTGTCACCCTCGTTTATTATTTTCCTTTCCACACGTGATCCTACAGTGGAATTTCCTCCGGATATTTGCTCCAGAGTTACTTTTGTAAACTTTACGGTGACTAGAAGCTCATTGCAGAGTCAATGCTTGAACCAAGTACTTAAGGCTGAAAGACCGGATATCGACGCTAAACGTTCCGATTTGCTGAAACTACAAGGAGAGTTCCACTTAAGGTTGCGCCAACTGGAAAAGTCTTTGCTACAGGCACTGAATGATGCTAAAGGAAAGATTCTGGACGATGACAGTGTGATTACAACTTTGGAAACTTTGAAGAAAGAAGCTGCAGAAATTGGACAGAAAGTTGAAGAGACGGATAAAGTTATTTCTGAAATCGAGACTGTGTCTCAACAGTACCTGGCGTTGTCTCAAGCTTGTAGTAACACTTACTTCACTATGGATAGCTTGAACCAAGTGCACTTCCTCTATCAATACTCATTACAGTTCTTCCTGGACATGTTTAACAGCGTTTTATTGAGTAACAGTAAACTGGACGGTATATCCGATTATCAACAAAGACTTAACATCATAACTACCGACTTGTTCCAAGTGGTTTACGAAAGAATTGCCCGGGGGATGTTACACAACGACAGAATGACTTTTGCTCTGCTGTTGAGCAGAATTTACTTGAAAGGTTTACCAAACGAGCCAAACTACGACCAGGAATTCAACTTCTTTTTGCGGGCCAAAGAGGGGCTATTAAGCACTTCAGCTGGACCGATCGTTGACGGATTGAATACCGAACAGCAAGAAGCGATGACGCGGCTTTCTCTACGGTAAAACGTTATGATTGTATAACTTGACCTTTATTAATTCTGGATTACAGTTTGCCAGCTTTCAAGAATTTACCCGAAAAAATCAAGGAGTTACCTGAATTTGGAGCATGGCTTCAGCAAAGTTCTCCAGAACAGGCTGTGCCACGATTGTGGATCGAGGAGAAGCAACTGAGCCCAATCGGGACTGCCATGTACCAACTGTTGGTCATACAGGCGTTTAGGCCCGACAGAATTATTGCGGCTGCCTCTCTGTTTGTGGCTGCCGTTATGGAACCTGATTTTATGGCTTCTGCCGAGAAAGAAATTGATTTTGGTGTGATTATAGAAAAAGAACTGAAGGGTAAGTGAAAATCAAAAAAGTTTAGTACAGTTGAAAGGAAACTCTACTTTTCTGAGAAAGATCATTGACGTTTTGACCATATCTCTCACATAACATAAAATTGCGGTACAATACATTTGAAGCGAGCAGATTAGTCTGAAATGTCAGATCTTGTAGTTTATTTACGAAAATAAAGAATTTTTGGTAAATTACAGGACTTTGGAAATCGACGGTTTTGCCGCATGTATGACGTAGATGACTTTCAGCAGTTTAAGTTTCTCTTGATTATTCTGAATTTTTCTGTCATTACTAAATTTTAATAATAGTTTTCCAATCAATATGGTCCGTGGTAAAAATATTGTGCCACATACAGGGTGTCCCACGACGAAAGACATCGATTGATATTGGAAAAAGTATAAATAGCGTAGTAATAGAGTTTTGAAAATTTGGCAGGATACTGATGTGGGCATGCCCAATCTAACTAAAATATTTTCAAGATGGTTGCACTTCCGTTTATACCGGAAGTCGATCACAACTTTCTTATTTTAAATAGAACACCCTATATATTATTACATATTTGGATTCCTCACAAAATTCTGGCCAACTTTTGTGTACATTGCCCTATGCCTATCTCTAGCCGTTTTCGAAATATTTGATGTTTTTCCAAAAAAGTGACAGTTGCAACGCTTAACATATTTTTGTACTCTGTCAAAACCGTTTCTCATTTTGCAATGAAACTTTGAGTTATTGTAAATAAAGGATTGTTTTATTAAACTGAGGGTGCGTAATGACTCATTTGTATACAGGGTCGTCAAAAGAAAATCATAAACCTGCCACTAAAAAAAATGAAAAATCTCAAGTTTTTTAAATAGAAACCCACTTTTTTTATGACGGAATCATTTTGAGCATTAAAAATTACTATACGTTTCAATTTACTTGCCTATACCTAAATCCAACCCATTTCGTTTTATTTGGGAATAAACATTTTTTATTATTAAAACTCCAGATTTCTTGAAAATTTCTCTCTCTAATTACGTGTGGATTTATGTCACACCAGTAGTGTGATTTATGTCTATTGAACATTCCATTTTTAGTGAATTTGGCCTCGTCGCTCTAAATAATATTATTCAAAAACAATTCTTCTCCATAGTGACTAGTCAGCAAAAACTCACTAAAAACCACTCTCTTCGGAAAGTCAACTTCTTTTAAGTGTTGCACTAATTTAAATGAAAAAGGGTGAAATTTATGTTTCTTCAAGATCCTTTGAATTGAGCTTTTGGATATACCTGATTCTAAGGAAACTTGTCTTATTGAGGAAGTTGTTTGCAACAAAATAGCCCAAAATTGCAATTTCTACATTTGTATTATTAAGGATTGGTTTTGTTTTAATAGCTTTTCTCTTCACAGATCCCGTATTCTTACAATTTTCAATTATTTGCTTGACACCTTTTGGTGATGGCTTTGGTTTTTCTGGATAACGAGCGGCAAATATCTCACATGTTCTACTCACAACTTTATCACATTCTCCGTAAATAATAAACAGATTTAAGTAATCTTGGTTTGAATAACGTAACAGCGACGGCATATTTGCAGGTGTCAAAACACTCAAAACTAGTGTTATTAACATGCCCTGCAGGTCTCCAATATCACTGTGTGTCAAAAGCATAACCAACTAGAATACCAGATAATCCCAACCGTGCAGCATAATAAAAAAATGTTTATTCTCAAATAAAACGAAATGGGTTGGATTTAGGTACAGGGTGATTGATTGAATTTTGACCACCCCCTTAACTTTCTTAATTTCGATTTTAGCAAAAAACGTTAAATACAAAACTAGTAGATATTTAGGTCTACTTTATTTTTAGATAAACAGTTATTATACAGGGTGTCCCAAATTTGAGTAACAAACCAAACTTATGTTTTTTTAAATAGAATGACCAACTTTTTATCCGATATTTGAATTCTACGTCAAATTCTAGGCGTAATTGATGTAAAATGTCTGTATCGATATTCAACTTTTTCCGCAGCAGCGTCATTGATTGGTTGAATTTTGACCACTCTCTTAACTTCTTTAATTTTGATTTTAGCAAAAAACGTTAAATACAAAACTAGTAGATATTTAGGTCTACTTTACTCTTAGATAAAGAGTTATTATACAGGGTGTCCCAAATTTAAGTAGCAAACCAAACATGTTTTTTTTAAATACAATGACCAACTTTTTAATCTATATTTTAATTCTACGTCAAATTCTAGGCCTAATTGATGTAAAATGTCTGTATCGATATTCAAATGTTTTCGCAGCAGAGTCCTTGATTGATTGAATTTTAACCACCCCCTTAACTTCCGTATTTTTGATTTTAGTAAAAAAACTAGTTGTAGCAACAGTTATAGATATTTTGGTCTACTTTTACTCTTATATAAACAGTTATTATACAGGCTGTCCCAAATTTGAGTAACTAAATTAAACTTTAATCACATAGTCGAGGAAACATTGTTAAAGTAACAGATGCTGCGGAAACAGTTGAATATCGATACACACATTTTACATCAATTAGGCCTAGAATTTGACGTAGAATGCAAATATCGGATAAAAAGTTGGTCATTGTGTTTAAAAAAACATAAGTTTGGTTCGTTACTAAAATTTGGGACACCCTGTATAATAACTGTTTATCTAAGAATAAAGTAGACCTAAATATCTTCTAGTTTTGTATTTAACGTTTTTTGCTAAAATCAAAATTAAAGAAGTTAAGGGGGTGGTCAAAATTCAACCAATCAACGACGCTGCTGCGGAAACAGTTGAATATCGATACAGACATTTTACATCAATTAGGCCTAGAATTTGACGTAGAATTCAAATATCGGATAAAAAGTTGGTCATCGTATTTAAAAAAAGTTAAGTTTGGTTTATTACTCAAATTTGGGACACCCTGTATAATAAATGTTTATCTAAAAATAAAGTAGACCTAAATATCTACTAGTTTTGTATTTAACGTTTTTTGCTAAAATCAAAATTATGGAAGTTAAGGGGGTGGTCAAAATTCAATCAATCACCCTGTACAGTATAGGCAAGTAAATTGAAACGTATAGTAATTTTTAATGCTCAAAATGATTCCGTCATACAAAATGTGGGTTTCTATTTAAAAAACTTGAAATTTTTCATTTTTGTTAATGGCAAGTTTATGATTTTTTTTTGACGACCCTGTATACAAATGAGTCATTACGCACCCTCAGTTTAATAAAACGATCCTTTATTTACAATAACCCAAAGTTTCATTGCAAAATGAAATACGGTTTTGACAGAGTACAAAAATATGTTGAGCGTTGCAACTGTCAGTTTTTTGGAAAAACATCAAATATTTTGAAAACGGCTAGAGATAGACATACGGCATTGTACACAAAAGTTGGTCAGAATTTTGTGAGGAATCCAAATATGTAATAATACATAGGGTGTTCTATTTAAAATAAGAAAGTTGTGATTACCGATTCTAGTAAGAAAAGAAAACTTGAGAATTTTGAACAATTTGCTAAAATCTCACAATCAAAGAGTTCAACTTACTCAAAAGAATTGCACCAAAGAATTAAAAACAACTATGAAACACATGTACAATACAAGTAAATCTTAGAAAACCTTTTAGAAGTTTAGGAATAGTAGTAAAATGCCATTTTTTTCCAGAAAAGTAACAAAAAGCAATTTTTAATAGAAAACTCCAAGGCTTTATAAACATTTTTAAAGCACCCATTTTTCTGTTGAGGAGAAGTTAGGAGCAAAAAAAAAACATAGTCAACCTTAAAGCTCCGCCACTGTTTTATGCAAAAATCAATCGATTTACACTAAAAAACTACTACTGAGAATTGTTTTTTTTTTTTGTACTATCTCTTCTTACAGTTTGTGACACCAATTCAGGGGCACTTGGTACAAATAAAACAATTATGATTTGATTTTTGTTTTATAAAAGAATGAGAGTTTTTCGGTACCGGATTGTCTGGTTTTAATCATCATTAGACAAAAATTTTCTGGAATTTATTGAATAGAGCACACAAAGTTAATGATACATCTGCAAGATTTTTTTGGTTATTAATTATTATTATTTTAATTATGTAGGTTCCTATTGTGGGATATGACTATCTTAGCTTTTATTTCACCGGTATTTCACTAAAAAGCATAATAATTAGAAATTAGAAACGGAAAGCTGCTAGCCGATTAAGTATGTTTTTTTTAATGTAGAAAACCAAAAAAAAATTATAAATAATATAAAATAAAAAAATCGTTGCAATTTGCATAATTAACATGTGAAAGTCTCCGTTTAGTTACTATAATATTTTTTTATTTTGTAGCGAGCGTACCTGTTTTACTCTGCTCCGTTCCCGGTTTCGACGCTTCTAGTAGAGTTGACGACTTGGCCGCCGAACTAAACAAACCCATCTCCAGTATCGCTATTGGTTCTGCGGAAGGTTTCAACCAAGCCGATCGCGCCATTAACATGGCTTGCAAGAGTGGACGGTACTTTTCATTTTAAATTTTTAGGCACAAACAGTAAACAAACTCAAAATTTTCAGTTGGGTGATTCTGAAAAACGTACACTTGGCTCCGCAATGGCTGGTACAATTGGAGAAAAAACTCCACTCCCTTCAACCGCACGCCAGTTTTAGACTGTTCCTCACCATGGAGATCAATCCCAAGCTACCGGTTAATCTATTAAGAGCAGGCAGAATCTTTGTATTTGAACCTCCACCAGGCATCAGAGCTAATCTACTAAGGACTTTCAGTACTGTAAGTCAACGGGTTTGATTATTTTGTTTATAACTAATCGGATTTTGTTCATTTAGGTGCCAGCTAGTCGAATGATGAAGGCTCCTAACGAAAGAGCCAGACTGTACTTCCTACTGGCTTGGTTCCACGCCATAGTACAAGAACGGCTGCGGTACTGCCCTCTAGGTTGGGCCAAACATTATGAATTTAGTGAATCCGATTTAAGAGTGGCCTGCGACACTTTGGATACTTGGATCGATTCGACGGCAATGGTAAGTAAAACAATATTTGAGTTATTTGATGTGTAATCAGCGAAAAGTTGCCAAATTTGAGATTTGATTTATAAATTTGTAAATAATATTGCCTTTAATTAATTAAGTGTAGTATTATAATTTGAAGCATGATGCATAAATAAATCAAACCTGCATTTTTGTGGAATACATTTTTATTAACGAAATGTTAACATTCAACACTATTCAAACGAAAGAAACTTGTCTAACCAGTATACCACCTACTTGTCTATCAATACATCAGTCTAATCTGCTAAACAGCATAGTTAATTAGATGATATACTGTTCTCGCGGTCTGAGTTTACCCGTGCGTCATCCCCCTGTGATTTAGAAGTAGACATGCATTATTGACTTCATCCTTGTCTATTGTTCACTTTCAGAAAGGGTAAATATCTAAGTGAATGTCTTCCAAAAAAAATATTTACTGATTTGCGCTTCTATTTCAGTCATTGTCAGTTTGACTACCATCGAAATTTATTTGATTTGTTTACTATTAATTCTTTTCCGTTTCTTTGTGTTGTTAATCATTTATAAAGTTTTCTATTTACCACACCACCACAGTTCTTTTAAGAGCTATTGTTTCTACGCTTTTAACATTCTGTAAGTACTTTCATAATGTTATTATTAATATTTTAATTTTTTTTATGTCGGCTGTCACGATCTAACCAAAATTGGCACAATTACTAACCTGTTTTGAAAAAAAAGTGCGAGTGTCTATTATGGTTTTTATTTAGCCATTTGGTTTTTCCTAAATTCGGAATTACTTACTATTACGGTATTTTTTTAGAAAATGCCTGGAAAAATTCTCCACAGACAAGCCCAGCAGTTAATTCTTAACCTTTGTGAATATTTTGAATTGGAAAAAACCAATGCAGGACCTTTAGAAGCTTTATCATCTGTTCAGGAAGAAAATAAGAAATTTTAAGACCTTACATATTCTTACTGATGTATTTTTTTTTTGATACTAGAAGGTTGCAGCTGCTTTGAAAATTTCCCGCAAAACTGTTTATTCGATTCGGAAAAAGCAAGCAAGTAATCTTATGATTTCTTCATCTAGAAAACCTAAATCGAGACGTTATCGACGGGTCAAGACCACTGATTTATCTGAAAGCATTAAAATGGATGTTCGAAATACATTATATGATATGTGCAACGATAGTATGTTAATAATAGTAAAATATATCTACTTTTGTAAGAAACATCTATTAACATTTTATTGTTTCCAGAGACTGAGATTTTTGGGTTGCATTATAGATTTTTCATAAAAATTTCTTCAAACGTATTAATAATAAACTCATAGAAAAAATAAAATAAGCGTCTAAAATGTTTTCCAGCGGGTTTAAAATAAAATTAGTGGATTGCAACCTGAAAATGAGATATGAGATACTACAGCATCACTCAGAATGTCTTATTAAATTTTTAATTTGTTGTATTTATTTTAGAGAAACGTGTAACCATCCAGAACCTAAATCAAGAGCTTAAAGTTAAAGAAATACTACATATTGGTGATACATCTCTGCGAATTTTGGTAAATAAATTAGGTTTCAAATTTAGACGGAATTCTATGATCCAAACGGAGACTTCTCATAAATAAAAAATGTTATTTCGGTCAAGATATTTGCTTTGGTATAAGGTTATTTTAGTGCAAATTTGCAGCCAAAGATCTCTACTTTCTGAGTGACAATACACGCAAAATTTTAAACGTGACGAAGTTTTAGACACGCCCTTTTCTATAATATGAACACAACAGGTTTGTTGACGAAAACTTGATTTGATTCATATGATTATAAATGACGTAGCCTTCGTGACGCACGGGTAAACTCACTCCGCGAAAACAGTATGTATTTGTCATTTTATACTTTCAGGTCACTGGTGTGAGTTTTGCCAGTTGTCAGTGATGTCACGTGACGTAAGAAAAGTATAAAAGTGTTTCCTAACGTCAGAACTCTCAAATTTGGCTCAATAGAGCTTTAAAAACCTACTTACAACGCGTATACTCCCAAATAGTCCAATTTCCATTGCGTCAATTCTTGATTTTGCTCTCGATTTCTTAAAAAATTGTTTTGATTTATTGTAGTTTGTACTCGTGTCTTTTATAACCATAATGTCTTTCTTGGTATGTACCGTAATTTAAGATGCCTAAGGGCCAAACCCGTTACAGTTAATAATAATTTATTTTGACTTTCAGTTTTAACAACCCTGTATTGTTTAATGAAAGTCTATTTAAGCTAAAATGAACTATTTCTACGATTTCTCTATTTCTTACCTTTTTCTTCATAATTTTCTTAAATTTTTCCAAAATTCTTTTATCCAAAAATAAATGATTGAGAATTATCCATCTTTACCCATCACACTACTTAATTCAACTATTACTGTCTTGTTTCAGGGAAGAACCAACTTGCCACCTGAAAAAGTACCATGGGACGCTTTAGTTACCCTATTGTCCCAGTCGATTTATGGTGGTAAAATCGATAATCTATTCGATCAGAGACTGTTACAATCATTCCTGAATAAATTGTTCACTCCCAAGAGTTTTGAAGCAGATTTTGCTTTAGTGGCGAACATTGACAACGGACCTAATGGAAATAGGCACATTACCATGCCGGATGGGACTAGAAGGTCACTAATAACAGTCTAAATAATATTGTCGTTCGTCACAACGTTTGAATTGCAGGGATCACTTTTTGAAATGGATCGAAAGTCTCGCAGACAGACAAACTCCAGCTTGGTTAGGACTACCAAACAACGCCGAGAAGGTTTTGTTAACAACTCGAGGAACGGATTTGGTCACTAAGTTGTTGAAAATGCAACAACTGGAAGACGATGATGAGTTGGCTTATAAAGTAACTTTTAATTAGCAAAAACCACGTACAGTTTTTATACAAAGACCAATTTCCAGATGGATGAAACGTCCCAAGCCGACTTGAATGCGCAAATCGACGGCAGACCCTCATGGATGAAAACGCTTCACAATTCTGCTTTAACCTGGCTGCAATTACTACCAAAGTCACTACAAACCCTCAAAAGAACCGTGGAAAATATCAAGGATCCACTTTATCGGTATTTTGAGCGTGAAGTCAATTCAGCTTCCAAGCTTTTGTTGGATGTGATACACGACTTAAACGACGTCCTCCTGATTTGCCAGGTATATTTACACCCTAACTAGTTACAACTCTTAATTAAAAAACCACAAAAAAACTTTAGGGCGAAAAGAAGCAGACCAACTACCATCGAACCATGTTGGCTGAGTTAGTGCGCGGTATTATTCCAGAAAACTGGCACAGATACACCGTTCCCAAGGGTTGCACTGTAATTCAGTGGATTACCGATTTTAGCCAGAGGGTGAAACAATTACAGCAGATTTCTCAAGTCGTCTCTACGTCTGGAGCCAAAGAATTACAGGTAAGAATCTTGAACTAATAATTTAGTTAAAAAAAGCTGCTCACACAAAGTGATTTTCTCAAATGTTATATCTGCAAAAGTTGTATACGGTAAATTAGGAAAATATCGCTAAACTGAAATTAAATTTCGAAAACGACTCAATAAACCTAAAATTTTAAATTCTATTTTTCATAGATTATTTTCAGAAGTAAAAACTACCTTGAAAAACCTTATTTACCGCTAAACGCTGTTTTCAGTGTACGTTTTTGTTTAATAACGCTCTTTTTGTTTGCCATCGTTGTCACATTTTAAAGAGGGTTTCAGATAATTTAAGCATTTTGAAATCTAGTGTACAAAGTCTAAACCTAAACGGTGTAAATAAAGAAGTTTTAAAAATCGAACTAGCCAAATGAGCTTTCCAACGGTATATAAACTTTGATTGGTTGCTCATATACTATGGCTTCCGTTGAGTTTGAACTTAAACGTTCCAAGAGTTGATTTAAATTACCAGAGACTTCTAGGGCCGTTTGGAAAGTGCCAGTGACCTCTAAATGCTACTGACAATCTTCAAAAAAGTGCTAGAAGCTTCTACAAGTGTCTTAAACCTTCCTAGAATGATTTTAAATTGTCGGAAGCCTCTAGGATCATTTTAAATCTGCCAGAGACTTCTAAGTGGTACTGACAACCTTCTAAAAAGTGTGAGGGTTTTACAAGTGTCTTGTACCTTCCCAGACTTGTTTTGAAATTGTCAGAGGCCTCTAGGACCGTTTTGAATGTTCCAAAAACCTCTAAATGCTGCTGAGAACTGTCTGAAAAGTTCCAGAGCTCTCTACAACTGTCTTAAACTTTCCTAGAACTAAACTGCTCGTCAAAAAGAATGGGACAGCAAAATGTTTGCTCTTTTTTGAGCGGCTGCTTCTTCAAATTGATTTACTTGATTCTAATAATTTTTTTGAGGATTAAAAGGTATTTTCTTTCTCTTTCTTTTGACCTAAATGATCTTTTTGAAAGGTGCCACGGATCCGAGTATACAGGGTGTGACTGAGGTGTAGTCAAAAAATGAAAAATTCGGTCTAACGCCATTTCTCGCAAAAATTTTTTTTACATTTTACAATAGCCTTAATCGAGTCTTGTGGTCAATATTTCTAAACGTTTTCGCCAGTTTGGCGATTAAAGGCCGTTTACAAAATTTATTGCAACATTTTTAAAATGTGGTTACTTTTGATTCTCTTGTTTAAAATTAAACAATTTCTTTAGATCTTTTGTGGAAGAAGAGCAGGATTAGCAAGTTTACACTTAAAACTACCCAATTTAAGTAAAAAACATACACTGCGGGATACAGGGTGACCCAAAAAAAATTTGAAAAGAAAATCATATGTTTTATCATAAATCTTAGCATGTTCAGTCATTTTAATGGAAAATAATGATATTGGATAGAGAAGCACACTATTTGTTTAGTAATCCAATTCATATCTCTAGACGTTTTCGCCAGTTTGGCGATTAAGGGGCGTTTACGATATTAAAAAAATGGTTCTTTTTAATTCTCTTGTTTTAAATTCGAAATTATTGAATTTAAAACAAGATTAGCAAAATTACATTTCAATTCACCCATTATAGGTGAACATTTATAAACCGCGAACCTTTATAAACAGAGTGGGTTAAAAAATCATACAAAAGATAAATCAAATGTTTTACCATACAATTAAAACATGTATCTTTATTCGGTAAATTTAATCGAAAATAATGGTTTTTAATTTAAAAAAAAACCAAGTCCACAGCATTCATATCCGATGACTTTGCGGGCCAACCCATTTGTTGTTAATACCTTGTCGGTCCTCCAGCAGTTTTTTGCAACTCCGCAACCCTTCTTGGCATGCTATCCACCAACTTTGCAATCAAATTTTGGGGAATTGCCTCCCATTCAACCGTCACCATTTCTGCCAACACATTCAAATTTTGAAATTCATGATCTGAGCCATTTATTCTCAATTTCATTCTACTCCATACGTGCTCTATTACGTTCATATCCGGTGACCTTGCAGGCCACTCCATTCGTTCGATGTTGTTCTCTCTCAAAATTTCTTGTACGATTCTGGCTCGATGTGGACGAGCATTGTCGTCAATTAAGATAAAACCGTTCCCAAAGTTTCGAGAAAAGGGAACAACGATAGCACGTATACACATATCCCTGTACCTCTGCGCATTCATACTATCCTCCAATCAAAATGACTAAATCGGTTCTTCCATTCCTCATAATCCCGCCTCAAACTGTAATTCCACCTCCCCCAAAAGCAACCCTAGCATCCATGCATTCTTCCATATACCAGGTGTCCAAGAGCACCCTGGACATAGGAGATTAACATGGGAAAACGGTTTTGATTTTTTTGCGCCTGTACGGTTGATTTGATTGAAAAATCGTATTAATGAAAGTTGTAGTACCTATCACGGACTAGTTTTCTGTATTTTTTTCGGCTCTCTAACTTGAGCCCTTTCGACGTAAAACACGAACAAAAATGAGAAAATTTAAACTTTTGGCCTTGACTGTATAAGCGGTTGTCGAGCAAGGGGTAAACAGGTCATTGTTGCTGGTACGGTTGCTCGACAACCGCTTATACAGTGCAGGTAAAAAGTTAAAATTTTCGCATTTTTTTTCGTGTTTTACGACGAAAAGGCTCAAGTTACAGATCCGAAAAAAATACAGAAAACTAGTCCGTGATAGGTACTACAACTTTCATTAATACGATTTTTCAATCAAATCAACCGTACAGGCGCAAAAAAATCAAAACCGTTTTTCCATGTTAATCTCCTATGTCCAGGGTGCTCTTGGACACCTGGTATTGTTCATTTCCTTCTCTCCATACCAATAATCGCCCGTCAGATTCATACAAATTGAACCGACATTCATCTGTGAACATACTCAATTCCCCAACTCCATTCATCAATTCCCCATCATGACATCAATAATGTCATTCGATGTCAAAAATTCAAAGCGTCGAAATAAATTGTCACTATTGACAATAGCGTGTTGCTATGGTACTCAACACACGTCTACAAATGCATGCACATAAGATTTTATTTTGATTTTTTTTTGGTTCACTCTGTATGAATGCAGTTGATAAGTTTTTACTTAAATTGTGGGTAGTTTTAAGTGTAATTTTTGTAATCTCGTATTTCATCCGAAAAAGATCTAAAGAAATAAATTGTTAAATTTAAAAACAAGGGAATTAAAAATAACCACATTTTAAAAAAAATTCAATAAATATCGTAAACGCCCCTTAATCGCCAAACTGGCGAAAACGTCTAGAGATATGAATTGGATTACTAAACAAATAGTGTGCTTCTCTATCCAATATCATTATTTTCCATTAAAATGACTGAACATGCTAAGATTTATGATAAAACATGATTTTCTTTTCAATTTTTTTTTGGGTCACAGTGTATTTCGCAGTGTATGTTTTTTACTTAAATTGGGTAGTTGTAAGTGTAAACTTGCTAATCCCGCTCTTCTTCCACAAAAGATCTAAAGAAATTGTTTAATTTTAAACAAGAGAATCAAAAGTAACCACATTTTAAAAATTTTGCAATAAATTTTGTAAACGGCCTTTAATCGCCAAACTGGCGAAAACGTTTAGAAATATTGACCGCAAGACTCGATTAAGGCTATTGTGAAACGTAAAAAATGTTTTTGCTAGAAATGGCGTTAGACCGAATTTTTCATTTTTTGACTACACCTCAGTCACACCCTGTATACTCGGATCCGTGGCACCTTTGAAAAAGATCATTTAGGTCAAAAGAAAGAGGAAGAAAATACCTTTTAATCCTCAAAAAAATTATGAGAATCAAGTAAATCAATTTGAAGAAGCAGCCGCTCAAAAAAGAGCAAAAATTTTGCTGTCCCATTCTTTTTGACGAGCAGTTTATTTTCAATTGCTAGAAGCCTTTACGACTATTTTGAAAATTCCATAGACCTTTAAATGCTATTGAGAACCTTCTAAACAGTACCAGAAACGCCTACAAGTGTCATAAACCTTCCCAGAGTCGTTTTAAATTGTCAGAAGCCGCTAAGACCGTTTTGAATGTGCCAAAGACCTCTAAATGCTAGTGAGAACCTTCTGAAAAGTTCCAGAGCCCTCTACAGCTGTATTAAACCTTCTCAGAGTTCTTTTGAATTGTCAGAAGCTTTTAGGATCATTTTGAAAATCTTATAGACAACCAAATGCTATTGAGAACCATCTAAAAAGTGCCAGACAAGTGTCGTAAATATTTCCAGACTATTTTAAATTGTCAGAGGAAAGTCTCTAGGACCGTTTTGAATGTTCCAACGACCTCTAAATGCTACTGAAAAGTTTCAGAGTCTTCTACAACTGTCTTTAATTTTTCCAGAACTATTTTAAATTGCCTTGAGACCTTTAAGTGCTACTGACAATCTTCTAAAAAGTGCCAGGGGGTTCTACAAGTGTCTTGTACCTTCCCAGATTTGTTTTGAAATTGTCAGAGGCCTCTAGGACCGTTTTGAATGTTCCAAATACCTCTAAATGCTACTGAGAACTGTCTGAAAAGTTCCAGAGCTCTCTACAACTGTCTTAAACTTTCCTAGAACTATTTTCAATTGCCAGAAGCCTTTAAGACTATTTTGAAAATTCCATAGACCTTTAAATACTATTGAGAACCTTCTAAACAGTACCAGAAACGCTTACAAGTGTCATAAACCTTTCCAGAGTCGTTTTAAATTGTCAGAGGCCGCTAAGACCGTTTTGAATGTTCCAAAGACCTCTAAATGCTAGTGGGAACCTTCTGAAAGAAAGAGTTCCCAGAGTTCTTTTGAATTGTCAGAAGCTTCTAGGACCATTTTGAAAATCTCATAGACCTTCAAATGTTATTGAGAACCATCTAAAAAGTGTTAGAGGCCATTACAAGTGTCTTAAATCTTTCCAGACTTATTTAATTAGTAATAAAGGGTTAATTAAGCGGTTTAATTTGTTATGACTGCTTCCTAGCTTCTAAGCCGCTGACGTCGGATGAACGTACACAATATCTTATTTAATTACCGACATACGTTTTTTGCTGGTGAATGTGACGCAACAGTCAGAAGTCACTGAACAGACTATATCAATTATAAAATGCTTGAGTATTAATTAAGTTTCCTTCTCTTTTTTTCAGAACTTCCCTGTGTGGTTGGGCGGTTTATTAAATCCAGAAGCATGGATTACAGCCACCAGACAATGTGTGGCCCAGGCCAATAGCTGGTCTTTGGAAGAATTGCACCTGGACGTCACCATCACAGAGCACAAATCTAACATTCCGCACGACTGTTTTGCCGTCGTTGGCTTGAAACTGCAAGGAGCGCAGTGTAAAAATAATCAGCTCTTGCTAACCTCCAGCATCATGTCGGAGTTGCCTAACACTTTGCTTCGTTGGGTCCGAACGGTGGATGAGAAACCGTCTGGAAGTAAACTAGCTTTGGCGGTTTACTTAAATTCTACCAGGACCGAATTGCTTTACACGGTCGATTTAAATATTGCACCCGGGCAGGACCCGCACAGCTTTTACGAAAGGGGTGTCGCTTTGCTTACATCTACAGCTTTAAATTAATTCGCATTTAGGTTAAATAAAGTGAAATAATTTCATTAGAATTTAATTTAACCACTTTTTTTATAATAACAAAATAATGTAAGCGTCCTAGTAATAAAAAAAATCACCAAAATAATATCACAACAGTAGTATTTCTGTCAGATAAACACACAATCGGTCAAAATAGGAGGTGCAAAAAGACTAGTGCCACGAAAATTGAATTCTTGCGCAATTTACATAAAACTAACACATAATTCAAAGTGTTTTTTCTTGGTTTAGTACTTGTTCCACCCGTTTTAACATTGGTCACGTTGCTTGTCAAGCTGCATAATCTAATGCGCATTCGAGTTGACGTTATATGGAGCGGACAAATGTGACGTAGATTGACAGTTGATCAAATAATGGCCTCAAAATAAAAACTTATTACGCCAGAAGCATAGTAGCGTTTTATTATGACAGATTCAACATTAAAAATTTCTTTCAGTGTACACAACTACACTAGCACAACTATTTCTCTCAGGCTTTTGTCAATTTTCGGGACACCACTTTGCTTTGTACGCTCCATAGAGCATCAACTACAATACAGCCATATAATTTTTTTTTTACTTCACATCAGTACTGTTGGTGCTCCTAAAACTAAGAATATCACAATACAACAGTTCCCGGTTGAAGTAAATAAATGAAGTAACTATTAAATATAAAGCTTTCACAATAATAGCAGGTATAATAATAATTCAGGTAAATTTAGCCTCCTGTTTGAGGAGGTTCGAAAAATAGCCATAAAACAGACTTTACAAGCCCCATTAACACCTAATAAACTTCACTAGCCAGCTACAAAAATTAAACAGTCTTTCCACTGACACGAGGCTGAAAGTTAACAAGCGTTCCATTCCAACTACTCGACGTGTAAACCATCTAAATACTGCACGAGATAAATGCTTGAAACGGCTTAATAGAGACTACAGCTACGTTGAGACGATACTTGTGGAAACACTTATTAATTGCGGTAATAAATCAGGTCGAGCTAGTTTACGGTGTGTGATCGACAATTCCGGGTAAACTTTCAAGCTCGAGTAACGGTTCCCTCCAATAACTAAACTGAGAGTAGTCGTTGGCCGGCTCGATGCGTGATGGAAACATTTGGTCTACGATGACGCTCATATTGGTGTAACTAGAAAGAAAAAAAAAACGATTATTATAAAGATACGAGAAAGTTTAAATTGGGGCAAAGTTGCGCAATTTAAAGCTCAACCAAATGCTGTTAAAAAAATTTCAATCCGAATTCCGAGTACTTCCGAATTTATCCGGAAAAAACTGAAAATTTGACTTTTTGTTTTTATTTATTTCTAACCTTATTTGAAGAGATATCCCAAAACTAAAAACATCTTTTCATTGCCACTTTTCCCTAGCAATTCGATGATGGATTCAAATTTGTCACACGACGTTTCGTTTTTTGGCAGTTATCATCAGCTTTCTTTTTTCTTATGGGCGCCATATTGGATTTTTAGCCCACCAAATAGTACGTTTTATTCTGACTTCAGTGATGTATGATAACTTATGATTTGCTTCATAAATAACAAAATAATTCAATAAAAACTAATTTTACTTTAGTTGGCTTTGAGTTACTGATACGTTTTATGAAATGTCATTATTTGACAGTTCTTGTCAAACACTATAATACACTATATTTCTTTTTTTATTCATTGGTTCATTCGGATGTGCTGGTCGTCGAATAGGGACACAAGAAAGTGCGGTTCAAGCACTGCGGTGTTTTTCAAAAAACTTCCTACAGGACTGGCAATTTCGTTCATTACAGCGCCCAATATGGTCCATATTAGGTACTCGTTTTCTTAGTTATTTTTAATGCACAATCCCACAAGCACAACTGAACTCGATAGATGTATTTCAAAAACAACACCAAAAAACAAAACATGAGGCTTTTCCGTCAAAAGTTGTGACATATTTGACAATCAGCTGATGTAATTAGTAGTTACCTCGAGGAAATGGACCATTTGTGAGTGAATATCTGCTGTAATGTAAAGTCGTGAGTGAAAGAAATTGTTTTTGAAATAGTATATGTTTCAACATATACTACACTACTACATTCAACATGTGTATGTCAGTTGGTTTTTGAACCCTCCTTTCATACAGATGGAGTTACAATACGCATGTGTCAGTCGGTTGAAATAGTTGTGACGTTATCTAACAGTCACATGACCACTTTGACTGATATCTTGTGACCCATTTTCAAATTACGTCACATCTGCATCAACAAACTGACACAAGTACAGTTGTGTCCATAAAAAAGTGGGACACTCTTTCCGCACTGTAAACCTGCCTATGATGCTACAAATTTCAAAATAAATTGGTACAAGCGTACTTTTTCTAAAAGAAATTTATGGTAGGCAATAATTTGGGCTTTTTGTACAGGGTCTCTCACTGGGGACTGACTCAGCCCCTCTTTTTGGACTTTCCGGTATGTAATTAAAAAAACCGAAATAGCCATTTAATGTAGTTTAAAAAGGTGAATCCAAAAACACTGACNTCTCNAGGNNCNGCGTCTTNGANACATNCTTGGCGNGGTGGGTAGTGAGTTACACCNGTTCTAGATGNNGGAANTGGCNNNATTGTGCCNTGNGNNTNTNNNCGGTAAANCAANGCGNAACTAGTCNNACANGNCCTAAAANTTCTCANCGNNTCGAGTCNANNACGGCTCCACNANTTGNGNNANGGNTNGNCTCGNGNTCNNACNGNTCNCTAGTNCAACGNCAGTTATATTTTTNNGNCNNCGNAACAAGCGNNNTCTANGCACNTCTNAGTGCTCNTGGGGTTGTNCTNTNTGTGCTCACANANTATAATATTAGACCGTCNGGCAAAACANTGCTCTCGGAGGAANACCAACCTCNGTCGTTCACAGCNTCGTTACTTANCCAACGGTTGGCNTNTAACCNGNNATNTCNGAGACGCCCTCNNTNGGTNAGTCAATGNTCGATGGCATGATNACGNGTGGANTNTAAAATTCNGAGNTNATNCCGAAGTAACAACATCGACGAAGTAAGAGAATATAATATCTAGGCCATGACATAAAAATACACAGAGACAACCAAACGCAGGAGCTACAAAGACGAGTGGGGCTTGGATGGGCAGCCTATGGTAAACTGAACGGAGTATTCAAGAGCGATATCCCGATCTGTTTAAAGCGTAAAGTGTTTAATCAATGTGTGCTCCCTGTCATGACTTGAGTGCAGAAAAACTTAGAATAGCTCAACGTAAAATGGAGCGCTCTATGCTGGGAATAAAACTATCAGATCGTGTTAGGAACATAGATATCCGCAAAAGAACGAAAGTGGAAGACATAATAACAAGAACTGCGAAACTGAAGTGGCAGTATGCAGGACATGTAGCTAGACGCAATGATGATAGGTGGACGAGGAGATTATTAGAGTGGCGACAGCGAAATGACAAACAAAGTGCAGGAAGACCTCCCACAAGAGATGACATAAAAAAATCGAAAGTTACTGGATGAGTGTGGCTCGGAATCGTAAACAGTGGAAATGTAAAAGGGAGGCTTATGTCCAGCAGTGGACTACGATAGCTGGGTAAAGAAAGAAGAATAAAGAAACTTAATAGAAAATTCGGTTGCATAAATATCCACATGCCATTACACATATTGATGTTTCTTAGTACTAAATTAGTTAAGCTTAATTTTAACGTCGCGCATAAATCCACCTTAATAAGTAAAAACTAAATTTTGTTCAAAGGAAAAAGCAGTGACGAAATAATTCAGATGTAATACTGAAAGTTACTTGTTTGAAATCCAGGGTCTGTCAAATGTAAAACTGCTTACATAGCAGTTGACTTACTTTAAGTTGCGCCAACTGTCTCGGAAAGAAAATAAGTGAAAGTCTTTAAAGTAGAGTTGGGCACGCGGAAACTTTCCATCTTGGAAACTTTCCCAAATCGGAAACTTTCCGGGAAGGAAATAAACCTTGCTCGGAAAGTTTCCATTTACTGTCATTTGTCAAAGTGTCAATTGTCATTTTTATCTGTCAGTTCAGTAAATACTCGCCTTTTCCACTGGAAAGTCTAGAGCAAAACTAGTAAAACTAGTGTAGTTGCATTCTATTCTATCAAGTGTCATTAACACAATAGGTCAATACACTTTTTGTAATATGTTAAGATGATGAAAAGGCAATTGAAGACAACATTGACAGTTTAACATACCAAATGTCAATGTCAAAACGTCATATAACCACAAACGAAAATTGCTAATTCGAAAGTTTCTGGTATCTTCCTAAAATTAGGGCAAGTTTGTATTGTGTTACACAAATGTAACAAATAAATGAATTTCTATGCTACACATACTCGTGAAATAGCTTTGCTTGAATATGCATGGATTGCAAACTTGAGGTCACGATAAAAGTACAAAATAGTATATTGACCAACTGTCAAATTTCGTCGTCGTGGCGTCAAATTTGCTCGGCACACATGGTGAGTCAAAATGACTTACTGATACAGGTGTCTCTAAAGTCTGTACAAAACCCTCTGACATTTCCTGACATCAAAATAAGCCGATTTGAAGCAACTTACCTTAGTAAAATGCTCCGTCTTCGAGATTAAAGTTAAACTTACATCGTTATTAGGGTTTATTTCAAAAAGGAAAACTTTTTAGATAAATAACTTATTACAAACTTGCCCTAATTTTAGGCGGGAACCAAATACAATAATTATAAAAATCGGGGTGTTCCATTTAAAAAACTTGACTTTTAAATTAATCCACCTTTTTAGGCCAACTTCCCCCTATCATTATTTTGACGTTTTTCTGCACCCACAGTTTTTCTGAACCAACCTTGCTTAATATGACATTATACAGAAATCAAGAAAAAAACCTTTTCTGATATGCAAAAAATAGAATTGTTTCAGATATTGCAAATGTCAAATTTCACATAAAATGGTAAATATCTCAGAAGCAGATACAGATAGGTATATGACATTATACATAAAATATGCCTAGAATTTGTCGTAGAATACAAAAATGCAAAAGTATACAGGGTGTTTCATTTAAAATAAGCGAGTTACTACCTACTTCTACTACTACCATTTTGAAAATATTTTAGATGAACTGGCCCCCATGCGGCTCGTGGTAAATCGTGGGAAATCAGGTATTCAGAAAATTAGTCATACAATGTTGCCAAACGCAGGTTAAATATTTTCCACCTCCATGTTCATAACTAACTAGTCATGCACACAAAATAACTTGAATACTTGAAGCGTAAACAAGTCGAAGAAACCAAAATTATCCTAAGTTTCTTCTCGTAAAAACCTTGTTTATTACACTCTGGCAACCATGCTGAAATATGTTATTTTAAAAAATAGAGAATAGATGGCGCATACTGTACCCGTAAGCACAAAGCTCCTTTTAAACAACACAGTTGCCACGTTGTGAGCTTTGCGGCGCATTTAATGTTTAGCTTGGTTTAGCAATAATCGAACATTCTTTAAAATAATGATTTGGAACCCTCACTAACCTGGTTCTCTGCTTTATAAGTCTCTGTGTGCTTGTTTGTTTAAATTTGAAGTAATAGTCATATTGGTAATTTAACGTTACTTCTATTTTAGATTAAAGTACATCAATTATTTAATGTTGCGTTTGGCAATATCATATGAAAAAATCTCCCAATAGGTGATTGCTGTGTATGTTTCTTCGACTAAATCATAACCAATGTGAATTGTTCTAAACTGATCATCTGAAGAAAATAGTGGATTTTCCGCAAAAGTTTTTTTTTTCATCTGTACTATATAAGACGTAATTTAAGTGAAAAAAGAAAAGAAACAACAGGTATTGCGTCACTACTGTTTTCTTTGAATCCTTCCTTACCTGTGGAATGCCGTAATCAACGAAGTTGGATTCAACAGAATAGGTCCATCGGGCATGCTCATATCACCTTGTTTGATCGACCTCAAATATTCCCTAGTGATCCTAGCCTGTCCGATAGCCCTGGCGCTAAGATAGAGCAATTTATAGCCGTTATCTTTGATTTTGTTGAATAAATGCGCCACCCCTGACTGAGCCCAGTCCTTGCCCACGATAGGAAGAATGTGACCTAGTACATCTGATCTACAAATAGCAAAACAAATTTAAAGTAATGCTCCAACTCAGAGAAACTTTGACTTACTTTGTAATTGTTCCGTCTATGTCCGAAATGACGATTTTGTCATCCCACTTCCACTTGTATAAATGACACTGACACCTGGTTGTACCTTGGTAGGCGGTGGTCACGCTGAATTCCACTTCGTTCATACCATCGCGCAAGTTTAAAGCTTCCTGACAAAGAAATAAAACAATCTTTAATCAACATGTTATTTTTAAGTAAACATCTGTAGCGTTGGTTCAATAGTTATCGGTGCCATGTATTTATTTATTAAATTTCCTCCTATTATTAGTCAAAGTGGTACTTTCCCGCACGAGACTGCAGCAGTTAAAGGGCGGGAAATACGCTTTCCGCACTTGTTAGGTGTCTAAAGATCCGCCGAATCAAAACTACGCGCAGAGCCTACATACTGTCTTGAAAATAAGGATTTTTTTTCAAGAAAATAAAGAAAATTTATTTATTTAATTTATAGAAAAGGTACATTTTTGTAGGGATGTCAAGTGTTTACCATTATAGTTAGTTTTAGTAGGATTGTATGTAGTTATTAAGAAAATTAACAGTATTACTTGATGAACTTCAAAGGAGGTGAAAAAGGTGGTACGTGGAGGTAGAAGGTGGGAAAAAAGTTTTTTTTTTGTTTTTATGGTGGTTGATTGTCAGAGAGACTTTGAAAGAGCTAAAAAAGTCAGTTTTAAAAAAAGAGAAATTCGAGCAAAAATCAGACTATTGAAGATCAGGGGATCTTAGAAAGCTTTTTCCTTCCGGAACGGAAGTTACTGGGTGTAATACCGAGTGCTACCAGCAATTGTACCGTCTAGTCCACGTTATGACATGGAGCAGATTGTGATAGAGGACCTATTCCAGAAGTGGTTAAATCGATAACCGAGGAGGCCTCCCGGCTGTTACCGAGGTACAGCCTTTGCAGTTAAAAATCCACCTCAACGGAAAAGAAGAAGATTGGTCAACTGACGGTTTATTTTGGACAATTTGGACTCTTTGACGAAGAGTATTAGTTGTAAGTAGTTTGTAATTTTTTGTATTAAAGACATTCATAGTTTCAATGATATATTTAGAAGCAGGATTTTTAGGTAGAAAGTAAGTTAGATAGGTTTAGTTATTTACCTTAAAAATAACTTGGCATCCCTATTATAGAATTTTTATTCAAGCTTATTTATTTAAATTTTCTTTATTTACTAGATTATTAGAATGAATGGTCAGGGTGAATCTGATGCCAGTTATGATGATATTATCATGCAACTAGGAGGTGAGGGAGATTTGAGTAAATCTCATCTTCAGGATGATAATAATCTTGACAATACTAAAGAGTATCTATATTGTAGGGCTTGTAAGGCTATGATGAGGCAATTTCTAATAGAGTAATTTAAGAAATCACAATAAATCTGTTGAAAATAATAAATGGATAACCAAAGCCGAAACAGTAGACTCTCCCACTTAGAACTGGGGGGGGAAGTACCAGCTAAGTAGAAGACTAGACAGAAAAGCAGCAAAAGGGCAAATCATAAGGTTACGAATTTGAAGATTAAATAATCTCACGTTTGATATGTTTGGCCGTACAAAATCGGCCAAGTGTACTAATTTTCCACTAACCTAACCTAGAATTCACTAGTATAAGTTTTTTTTCTTTCGTTGTATTCAGTCGTACAAATCATTTCATCAGCAGATATTTCTTGCCTGACAAGCTCTATAGTATTTCAGAGTGAATAGGTGTGAGTGACAGAGTGTCCTAATTTGCTTGTTTTTATATATGAAAACTCCCAAAACCATTAAAACAGCGCTGCATACGACAGCGCTGAACTCTTGGGATGCTAAAATTATTACAGTTTCTTTGATTCAAAAATTAATTATGCAAAAACTGCCAATAGTAATAATTTTGTGTGATGACATTTTGTTGTAGACAAGCCGTTGTAACTTCGTTACCATGAGAGTTTGGTAAAAATAACTTTTACATTGTTAAGGCACTTTTGTACATAGATTACGATTCTGCAAATATTACTTTTATAGATTTACTATTTTTTGAGTTATAAACTAAACCCTACTTTGTTAAATACGTGTCATAATTTATTTTTACCCATCAGAAAAACTATTTTTTTCCTTTTAAAATGACCTATAATTTGTATGGTTTCGAATAAATTTAGCGTAGTAATTTTAACTAAAACTTTTTTTTTTTGTAAATTGATGACATGACAGTGAATCTCGCGTATCCGAATCTTTATCGGGAGTGGATGTAAATGTCACTTTCCACCAGGGTGAATGTCAATATGGGTTTTGTCATATCTGGGCTTACTTTTTATAGTTAAGAGACTGTGCCGCCACCTCTGCAACAGCTCGCAGCTTAGGTGATGGTGAGTAACATCTGCGTCTTCAGAAATCTCCATGTTAAAAGCACTTAAAATATTAAAAATATTAAAGACAGAATAGCACAATAATGACGTTGTCAAGATTGTAAACAAATCACCAGTCATTTATTATGGTTGAAGTCATAACTACTCGTACACCTATACTACCTTATTGTTAGAGACTATTAGCAATCAATATTTCAACTGAATGATTTATTAAAAGTTTGATGAGATTTTGATAAATGGTTGAAAATAAAATAGTATACAAACCACGGTAGAAAGTTTAATTTCTGTCTCGAGATAAAGTTACTACCTAATTTCTCGACAGAAATCAAACACTTTCCACCTGAGTATGTAATATACTATTTTTTGTATTATACACCAATCAAAATACCAATTTTAAGGTAATGCTGTAGAAGTACACCAGCTTAATATGTATATAATTTATTGTAGCCCCTGCCTTAAGTTATAACCTAAAACTATAATCATTTTGACAATCAATCAATATCACATTTAATTACCGACTGCTGGTGATTGTGACGCAACAGTCAGAAGTCGCTGAACAGAGAGTACCTGTAATACGAATGCAAACACTTCATTCTTGATGTTTGCCCTGTCAATAATGGAGTGTTATATTTATTGTTTTGTTATACTTTAGACGGGGAAAAAATAAGACAATATCGATTCGAGGAAGGCAATCTTATAAATCAAATTTAGGGACATACAAGTCTGTGTTTAAAAGGGAAATCAGTGTATAATATAATGAAACCTGTTCTCTTGTGTGGTGTTTATCAAAAAGCTGAAAAATTAAATTACGTGAAGGTATTACTGGTAAAATATTTTTTCAAAACAAAATTTCAAACTCAAGAAGTACTAAAGAAATACGATGCTAATTCAGAAAACAGAATTCAAGACGAATCCGTAAATGAAAATAATTTATGTGAATAGTCTAATATTATTCCAGATATTATATTAGTAGTAATATTTTTTCAAAACTGTTCTGTTCAAAACTTTTGATTGTATTCTGATGTTCTTAAAATGTGATTTCAATTAAATGTATTGAAAAATATAGAGATTATTTATTCAATACAAATCAAACCCCAATAAAAAAATAATTATGTTAATACATGTAACTTTCAAAATCCATAAGTCAATATCAAAACGAGACAATTCCAGTTTGTTTAATTAAATTTTTACTATATTACAGTACTTTTAGAGGAATCAAGTTGTTTTTTGTTCAAATTAAATTATGCTCTAGACATGTATAAACATTCACGACTATTAATCAATTAGAACACCTTTAAAGAGTTTTTGTAAATTTTCCAACATTTTTCAGACCTAAGTGGATTTGTCGGGATTTGAAACCAGAGGATTCAAATGCTAATGTTCGCATTGTAGTTTTCTGCCGGATCGTAGGAAAAATATTGTACCTAATACATGCGGGAAGTGTCTTTTCCGCACTTAATAGCGGACCGAACTCCGCGCTTCCCGCACTTGTTAGGTAAATAACTGTGCTATAATCGTATTAGCAATATTATCATACAGAAATGTATGCAATATTAAAACATTAAATATGTCGAAAACGGTCAACTTTTAAGATCTAGTACTAGTGTTCAAGTCTTTTTAAGCAGCTGAAATGGTTGCAGATAGCACTACGGCAAAATAAATGAAAGCATCGTATTTACCGACTGGCAAATCCCCTTTATACAAGTTTTGAGTAATTTGTATTACAAGAACTTGATGACATGATAAAAACTAAAAAAAAAAATCAACTTTCGCACCCTGTATCTTTCTTAATATTGGTATAGGACAATTTAGCTAAATCGTATTATTTTCATGTCAGGAATGTGCTGTAGCTCTATGTCCTATTACTTATGATCCACCCTGTATAACTCAAAAATAATAAATCTATAAAAGTATTAACAGAATCGTAATTTAAGTAAAAAGCGGCTTGATAATGTAAAATATAAATTTGTCAAAAATTAAAACTTGCCAGTTACAAGAAGATAAAAGACGATAGAGAATTTTTATTTGTGCCATCACACACCTTGAGAGAAACATTTTTAATAAAAACTTATACAAATTATGCAATTAGTACACACAAAATGTGTAACAAAGAGTAGCAATACTTACAATTTGCTTCGAACTCAATCTCAAGGTCTTCCTACACTTGTCCGAAAGTTTCGGCGACTCTGAACGAATGTCAATTTGCATTTCAGACTTTTTCATATTTTCTACCGGTTTCTCAGTCTCTTGCGTAGGCGCATCCACGTCATCCACATTTCCCGCATGCAGACTTTCAGCATCCACCTCCTCCACCACTAAATTCGTAGTTGACGTCTTCATATCTACTCTCTTAGTGGGCACTATGGCAGCATCTTTAGCCGGGGTCGATTCCCTGGAAGATCTACTACCCCAATGCCACCAAGATGATTTGTGAGGTTGGTTTTTCGACTCCGCTACTTGAATCTTGGTTGATTTAGTTGGGTTGGACTCCTCAAATTTTACAAATTACGTAAAAAACTCTATAATATGATAAAAAAACTTACTTGAGAAGACATGTGGGTGTTGCATAATTGGTCTACACAGGCCTGCATCAAAGGGCGACCAAAACACATAATGCTAATCAGCATAGGTACGGCCACCTTCCAACTATAGAAACGATCGTTAATTCTAGCTACCAACTTAGGGTTGTCAAGGATCGAATGATCGTTGCAGAAGTCCGTGAAGCTAACAAGATGTTCGTTAAACTTGTCCATGGTGAGATTTGGTTCCCAACCGCAAACAGAGAGAGCCACGTCTTGAGAGTATGTTTGCACTCTGCCAACCAACACATAATTTCATTGATATGTCCCTCTAACTAACTGAAAGCACTCACAGTTTTGTCTGTTCGTCAAAGTCTGAATCGATGCTCTTGCAGCCCTCCGGGCTGTTCGGACTCTGGGTCAACGAAGGCCCATTTCCTGATTCACAATCCATGTCGGTATCTAGATTTTACACGTAACAGTAACACTTAATACAATGAGGCAGTAAACTAAAGAAAGCGGCAGTGTTTGATAGCCAATAACCTAGTAATGATAAGCGTGTAAATCGTAAAATACTTTTCAAATCAAGTCAAACTATATTAGTTATTTTAAATGAAAGTCAACACAAAAAAACTAAAAGTAGAAGCTAAACAAAATAAACTTATATTGCTTATATAAAATAAATTATTCTTTCCTGAATGTTAATATCAATAAATCTATGTAAGTTTTGTCAATTCTCATATCCAGGATTCTACTTGACTACTGTTGATGAACTGTTATGTTAACAGGTATCATCGGGATCATATTAAAGCAGTAATGTTGGCAGACAGACTTAAAACATCATTGCCCGGATTATTTCTATGTAGGCCAATACACAACAATTCTTCCATTCAACTGTCATAGTGTCACTTCCCGCATTTCTTAGGTAAACAACTATTATACAGGGTGTCACTCAAAAGTGCGTGAAAATGCTATCACAAATTTGAAAGATGTCAAAGTTTTTCCGAAATATTTTTCTTAATAAATGGTGTATTGAAATACAAAAGTTATCCGGGCTTATAAGATGTGGTCCAATGGAATTTCTTCCTGACGTTTCGTCCACATCTGCATTGGACCACGGCTTATAAGCCCGGATAACTTTTGTATTTCAGTTTTAACCGGCCGTGAAAGCCTTCATAGTCTGATAAATGGTGTATTGTCACAAAATTCGGTTAAGAGGAGTTTTGTGGTGTGAAAAATTGAAATCTGCTCTCATTTCCCTTGTAAAATGTAAAGGGCACCACCTACGACATCTTGTACACATTTAAAACCAAATAACTTTTTTGAGCAACCCTTGCGTTTTTGTGAATAACTTGAAATAGAAGAAAGTTGCAGTTTTCTCTGTCTGATGTAGTATTTAGCTTTATTTTGGATTTGATTTTTTCCAGTTAGGCGGTAAAAACAAACGCGGCTTTAGTTAAGTAACCTTTGAGTTATCTCCACCACTTTATTTCAGGAAATTTGATTGTGTAGAATAATTTTATTTTATATTGTAAGTGATATCAATTAGAACGTAAAGAGGTAAACATAAAAAAGTAAAAAGTTTTGTTCTTGGGAACAGCGGCGTTTGCAAATGCAAGATCGAAATAAAACAGATGCAAAGATTTAGGATAACGAGTGGAGTTCATTGCATCTTAAAGTGGTAAAAAGTAAATTTTTCAATAATCCTAACACCTATACCGATATACCCGTTTCTCTGCATCAATCCTAAACACAATCAACTCAAAGTTGAAACTTCACTTAAATGATGCAAAACCGCGGACAAGCACCAGTTCAATCATCATAAAACCACGCTTAAAATAGACGATGTCGTTTAAACAACATGTAAAATAACAAAAAAAAAAGCCACAAACGTCAGAACTTTCGCTCTCTTTGATGAAACACTTCCACGCATCGGTTTTAATGCAACGATACTCATATAAACATCAGTGGCGTACGCTTGCAAAAGATCTTTCAAGATATAAAAGCTGGTGTAAATAAAAACAAATATAAAATAAACAGTTTGGCAATGCTGCGCTACTTTTACATTATGAAATATTAGCATAATGCATTTACTGTCGACTCGTAAACATGCATGTTTTAGTGTTGGAATATTTTTGTGGATGTTGCCAAACGTGTGTAAGTGTAATTCACTTAAGCTGGGAGAATATCAAAACGAAAATATTTTGGACAGTGAATAAAGTTTGTAATCACGCGCATTTCTTGTGATCTGTTAAACAAGGCAGTTTGGAGAGAGCCGCACTAAGTGATAATCGAAATTTAGAGCACAGAAATAGTTATAAAAAAATAGTTCATTCCAACCCTGTGGCAAGCAAGTTTTGAAAATCGAATTTTAATTAAACCCGATTGGATAACGTAATAGTCAATAGGTGCAAAGGTGATCGTTTGTTTAATGCATATATCTTAAATTACTCCACCTAATGGAGCCTCGGAAAAATGTATGCAACTTTTACAGATTACCACCGAATTTTCAGTTTAACTGAACCCTAAAAAGCGGCTCCTTAGAATAGTTTATCAGTATTTATGACTTACAAGTAACAAGAAAAGTATTCCACAACTGCACAAAAATCAAAACTACATGAAAACTAACTGAATGTCAAAAAAAAAGAAAGAACGAGCTTGATGTGAATGAAGTCATGCAAATAACAGAAATAAACTCACCATCCCTAGCCTGATGTTTTTTGTAACGAAAGTACATTTCGGCCATTTCCGGGGTGATATTCGACAAATACATCCCGCCATCCGATGATCGGGACTGCGAGTTATGTTTGGATTTCATGAACCAAAACATGCTACTCAACGTCGATTTCTGTTCCTCCTTGACCGGATCCTCGCTGTTCGGGGACGTTGCTTGCGACACGCTCGGAAAATGACCCCATTCCCAACTCTTCGACGGCTCATTCGACTCTTCCTTGACCCCTCTAAGTTTCATTTCGATCTCCGAGTCTGACTGCACCGATTCCACATTGGTAGGCGAAGTTGATCTGGATTCCGCGTTGCCCGAGGTCAGCTCGGTGTCGCTGAAGAAATGAAAATCGGCATCCACTTTCTTAACGTTGGATGGTTCCGCTTTTGCAATGGTATCAGACGAATCTTTGGTTGAGATTTTTTCCATTTTTGGCCTGAAATTTGCAATTATTACTTACGTTCACTTTAGAGATGAAAAATTCACGGATTTATTTATTTCTTAGTAAACGTAGCTTGTAATAAAGTTTTGAAAATGGTTTGCAGGCTAAAATGCTATTACAAGTGGCAGCCAATTATAATTGAAATTTTTTAGATATGTATAATCAGAAATATCACCACACGGCCACACGCAGACATTAATACACTGAAGAGTTACGTAGGAGAATTCTTAGTGCTAACAGATGCTATTTCGCACTAATGCCTCAGCTAAAATCTCAAAATATATCGAGAACAACAAAGTTTAAGCTTTATAAGACGCTAATCAAGCCAGTGCTAATGTATGGCGCTGAAACCTAGACGTTTACTGAAAAGGCCGAAGCTGCACTGGGATGCTTCAACGAGAATGAAGTGTGGAGTTTCAGGTATAATTTCGAGCTGTACAGAATTTATCAGGGGCCAGATATCGTAAGGTCAATAAAAATAGGGAGACTTAGATGGCTGGGACATGTGATGCGAATGAATGCCAATGAAATACACTCCTAGACAAACCAATAGGAAAACGGAAACGAGGACGACCAAGAACTCGATACATGGAGAATATTGAGAACGACTTGAAAGTGATTGGAGTTAGTGAATGGCGAAGAAGGCGTCTGACAGGAACGAATGATAGCAAATTCTACAGCAGGCTATAAAAAAATATTAATATTAAATATTTATAAAAGGCCCACCCACCCACGGCTGTAACGCCATAATCGACCGTAAACTTGCCGTCCAAAGATGAATAACTATTACCTAACAAGTGCGGAAAGTGGTATTTTCCCGCACGACACTGTTGAGTTGTCCAAAGGACGCAAAGCGGAGTTCGGGCAAGCAGTAAAAAGCGGAAAAGAAGCTCTCCGCATGTGTTTGGTACAACATTTTTCCTACAAGTATTAATTTTTATTAAATTGAACGAAAATGTATAGTAAAATTACTTAAATGAAAGCCTCTGTTTAAAAAGATTATTAAAAGTTTATTCTTAATTGAGAAATCGAATATACTACATTTAAAAATGTAGTTTTAAACTCTGTAAAGTGACACCTGTCAAAACTTTGATGTCCAACGAGTGCGGCGAAACTCTATAAAGTGACACCTGTCAAAACTGCGGCGAAAGTCCGTTCCTGACTACCCTGACGGCGTAAGACATTTATTGTAGTATGGTTTTATGAGGGTTTAATCATCATATACATACAATATTAAAATTTCACTAATTTATACAGGGCGGTTCAAAAGTTAGAGCCAAAAAACTAAATTGCTTGGCACCCCTTTGGAGCTCTGTATCTCCGTTAAGGAGCACTTAAGAAATTTTTTTCATATGACAAACTAGAGTTATTTCGACATCCCCTACACGCTCCCGAAATTATGCCATACACTTACGGACACCCTGTATTTTTTTGTTTATGTGGAGTCAGCTGTTTGGACCATTGGCGACCTTATTATATGTGAGTAATATAAATAATGTCGACTTATGAATGGTTTGCGGAGTTTACTGATGAGAACGCATGTGAACCACAAAATTCCTTATTAGTTATTTATGCCCGTTTGCACAGAAATATCATCAGGTAATACTGTACTAGAGTTTCCTTAACTTTTAGATTACCTTAATATAAAATTTGTTTGCACCATGTTTATTTCAACCCTACCTAGTAAGGGAAGTTAAGCTCGCTGGCAACATTGCATCTTTAAGTATAGATCTAGGAATATTTAAAATGTCTAGTGACATTACTAGATTTGTCGAAACATCCATGACATTGACAACTCCGAATTTTTGAATTCAAATAATTTGTTGTAACAAAGCGCGTTTCATGTTATAAATAAAGTTAAAATAAAAACAAAGGGCAATGAATTCATTTGAAAAAATTTGTTTTGCACTTCAACCATTTTCTTCAGGTCTCTGCTGACAGTTAATTTTAGTGAGGGCTCAGAAACGACCACCTAAAGTTAGTTAGGGATCAAAATTCAGATAGTGCAACAGAAACAGGGCCCTACCTAACTTTATTCTTAACCTAAGGCGTAGGATCCCTAAAACCGGCTTGTGCAAACGGGCATTGATCATTTACCTCTTCTGATATTAACATTTTAGATTATATCGTTAGAAGCAAAGAGTCTTCTCTTTAATATAATATATCGTAATACCTTAATGAAGCGTTTCTATAAAAATGTACTCACTGTAATTCCTTGAGTTCCGCCTCTGAACAGTTACTACCGAAAGAGCTTCTATCCGTAGTAGAATCGTTTGCTTTGTCGACACTTTCAACGCCAGGACTGGGAACCACGGTATTGTTGCTGGTTGACTTGCGAGAAGCATTTTTCTTGCGCATTTTTTTCCTCTTCTTCTTACTTCCCTTGCTTTCTATCTGGACTTCTTCCTTAACCGGTGACGGTGTCCTTTCCATACACTTTTCAGGCTGGTCAACTTTGCTTGGTGGCTCATCGAGACTATCCATTTTGAAAATAGTTTCCGACAAGTCGTTTTGACTGTGACTAAAGTCTTCCTCATCACTGCGTCTGGATGCTGTTAGTGAATAAGTAACGTCTTCGACTGATGTTCCTTCAATATTGCCTAATCCGATCTAGAAAAGTATAATACAAATGTAATAAAATTTATTTTAACATCTAGAGAACAAAATAAAATCTGACCTGTCTTTTTAAGAAATCTCTCTCCAAATGCGCCCGGCTGTTGTGCATCTGGCTATCGGCAGTGTATCGGCGCTTTTCATAGGAATTGGGCTGGTTGAGATCGATATTTTCCAAGTTAAAACTCCTCCTTCTCCCCTTTAACAAATCCCCGTTAAATAATAACTAATAGTATGTAACTGAAACACGTACTTTGCTGTTAAAAAGCATGTCTTCAATATCAGAAACTGGTATAGGCGACGTGGCTAAATGATCTGGAATATCGTTTCCTTCGTCCTCTTCCAGTTCTTCAACAAAAAACGCTTCTCCGCTCTCACCGAGCTTCATGTGAATGTCCAAAGGTTCCCCATTGACTTCTATGTCAACCTAAAAAAAAAATTCCAGTTTATTGCAAACAATTATTTTATAAAGTTCATGTAGTTTCAATAATAATTGGGTGAGAAATCCAAGCAACCGTCACAGGCGTTTGTTGGCACTTATAAATGAAATACACCATTTGTTGATTATACCTGGCCTACGCAACTGAGCGCTTTAATCAATTTTTTTGGATTTAGTGCCAAACGAACGTGGACACGTTTGAAATCTTGGCTTTATTTAAAGTATTATCAAATGTATGGTTGGGAATTTTAATATAGCATTTTATAATTTGTTTGCATGTTTCACGTAAAGTTTAAAGTAAAATATCAAAGTTATACCTAACCTAAATGAAAACTTCACATATTCTGCATTTTGTGTATTAAATTTTTATGTGTTATTTCCGTCTGAATGAAATTTTTAAATCCCAAAATCAATAACAATATCATCAAAACTAATTATTCAAAAGTTTAATGTATCTCCTTCCATATGGTTATTTATGAACGTGCTAATAATGCCAATAACCAGTTTTGGGTTATTGACTTGCCGACCATGTATATGCATATTCAATGGCACATATTCAATTCAATCAATGTCAATCACAACTTGTCAGTAGAAATTCCGAGAAATTTATTAGAGATTCATCTCTAATAAATGCTACATTTCATAAATTTAAGTGGTACTTAACTATAATAATGTTTCTAATATCTATATTTTCTTTATTCCGACAATGCTTTTAAACAACAAAGATGAAAAGTACTCTCATAAAAGTAAATAACTTTTTTCTGACACATAGCTTCTTATGGAAAAAAAACAAGCCCCTTTAATAAATAATTTAGAAAATGGTAGACATAAATAAACAAGTACAGAAATTTCAAAATAACCCATAGGAAACCTGTGGTAAAAAGAGATAACTAGAAGAAATTAATGAATTAGACAAAGATACTAATTTCGTAAGTAACATGTACCAAAGCAAATGTGAAGTCATGTGACAGTTGGTCACATTAGAATCTTTAGGCTGGCTGTAGGGGTACTATGTAACTTGATGGAGATAGAAACAGAGATTTAAACAAGGCAGACTTATAGCAGGACATACAAGTCAAAGTGAGATAAACAAAGAAATTTCTTTTCTATTCCCTTACTGGAGGCATATTCTGTATAACACTTTTGGTAAACAATGATAAACCCTAACATCAAATTCATGTCATTTACAAGTAAGCCATATTTATCTAGTTTTAACTAGGTATGTATTGTTTCAATCAGCTTAAAGCTATCAAATAAACCCATGTAAAGTGTTCCATTACAAATACATAGTTACTTCAAAAAAATAGCCAAAAAGCGACTCCGCCACTAAATTCTACGCAGAAAAGACCCTAGAAGTGCCACTTAGCTTAAGTGACAGCCAAAATATAAAAAAAAAATTGATTACGACCAATTTCAAAAATTTTCCGGTATATCAAGAAACCAACAATCAAGAAATCATGGATCTATAGACCTTTGCAGAATTACCTGGTTTACTTGGTTGGTAATTAGTCAACCAAGCACAAGTAAAAGTTAGCATTGACAGAAGATTGATTGTTTATACGTCAGTCTTTTGTGTTTATTTTTATTTTGATAACAAAGTTAGTCATTTATTTTTCAAATCGATTCTATAATTTAAAGAAAACTTCCTCTTGCTGCCTGTTATTTCACTGTAACGCTTTCTATTATTGTATTAAGCTGTGTTTGTTTTAAATCTTTTATATTTTCATATGGATATTAGTATGCTATAGTTAGGTAGCAATACAAACAACAAACTATTGCTTTGTCCTTGCTTACAAAACAATCTCTTATCTTCTTTATTCAATAGTTTACTACGTCATACTGACACAGGCTTTTTAAACATTGTAATTTTTAATAAAAAAATACGCGTACAGGGTCTTTTACTGGGAAATGTCCAATCCCGCTTTTTGGACTTACCTGTCTAATTCTAACTTATGCAATTAATACTCATTTTGTGATGTTAATGACGTTTGTCAAAATTGTCCAGTGGCGTATATTAGTACAGGATTTAATTTTCCGCCTTAATTTCTACGTCACTGGATATTTTTCAAAAATGGCAGTTTCTTTTAATTTACTTGCTCAAGTTGAAAAAGTATCTAGAACTCTTATAAAATTCTGATTTGAAACTTCATTTACGAGATAATTGAGTTAAAAGACCCCAAACCAACCAAACCCATATCTTAAAAATTGTCTTGGAAATAGTGAAAATTGACTTAAGGAGTTTAAAAAAAGTCTTTAAAGCTAGTTTTCATAGTTTGCAGACAAATTGAAAGACTTTAGTCTTGAATTGATATTAGTTTCATAAAAATTGACTTAAAGACTATCTTTTAAAGTATTTTTCTTAGTTTTTCATTTTCTTTGGACTATTTTTAGTGCTTTTAAACGTGCTTTAAAACTACGTTCAGCTTGGAAAATAGAGTTTCAAGGCAATCTTCATCAAGTTTTTGACATACTACTAACTACTACTCCGTAGCACTACAACCCAGGGTGGGTCTTGGCTGTCTTGACTATCTGCCTCCACCTGGAGCGGTCGTGGGTCATCTCCCTCCATTCTTGCTGGTCTACACCAAGGATAACCAGGTCCTTAATGATGTTATCTCTCCATCTGAGCCTTGGTCTTCCCAGTGGTCTTTTTCCTATTAGTGCCTCCTTCCATACCCGTTTTATTAGGCGATCGTTTTGGCTTCTTTGCAGGTGCCCTGCCCATCTTAGTCTGCCGGACTTTTTCTCCTGAATGATGTCGGGGCTTTGATATATTTGGGCAAGCTCAGCATTGCTTCTCATCTTATAATGGCCGGTTACAGGGTCTCGAACGGGACCATATATCATGCGCAGGATCTTTCTCTCAAACCCTATTAGGAGCTCTGTGTCGCGAACTGTCAGTTTCGATGTTTCACTGGCGTATGTTGCTACTGGTCGTATCATTGTTTGATAGATTCCGGTTTTGGCTTTTCTTGTGATAAATTTTGATTTTAGCAGGGTTTGTACTGCAAATGTACATTTGTTTGCCTGTGTGATTCGCTGTTTAATCTCTTCCTGCATATTATTGTCTGCCGTTATCACTGCGCTCAGGTACTTGAAGGTTTGCACATGCTCAAAATTATAGTCCATTGTGACGTTCTGCCTGACATGCATGTATTTGGTCTTTCTTTCATTTACTCGTAGACCTATTCTCTGAGCTTCTTCTTCGATCTTTATGAAATTTTCCTTCACACTAACAGTTCTTTCTCCTACTGCGCCTATGTCATCTGCGTAGGCCAAAATAAGTTTGGGCCAAAAATCTCTGCTATCACTGATGCTGTTCTTGTTGCTTTTTCTAGTGCAAGGTTAAATAGTACTGGCGACAAAGAATCCCCATGTTTTAGACCTCTGTTAATATGGAATGCTTGGCTGTACTCACCATCGATTTTGACGCCGCTCTTTGCCCTCTTCAGGCACGCTCTACACAGTCGAATCAGTTTGTGCGGGACATCAAGTTCCCCCTAGGCTCCCACAATCTCACTCTAATAACACTGTCATATTCTTGTTCAAAGTCTATGAAAAGGGTATGTAGGCTCTTGTTAAACTCCCAACATTTCTCCAGAATCTGACGGATAGTGAAGAGCCGGTCAGTTGTTGATCGAAAGCCGCATTGATAGTCTCCGATAATCTCCTCGGTATATGGAGAGAGACGTTGAAGCAGAATGTTTGAGAATACTTTGTAGACGTGACTCAGCAGGGCAATACCTCGGTAATTTTTACACTGCATTTGGTCCCCTTTTTTGTGGAGTGGGATGATAACACCTTCCTTCCATTCGTCGGGAATGATTTCTTGATTCCAACTCTGTTGTACGAGGCTATGTATTTGTATGGCTAGATTGTCCCCTCCATGTTTCAGACTTTCTGCTAGGATATTATCATAGCCTGCCGCTTTGTTATTTTTAAGTTTCTTAGTTGTCTCCTCCATGGATACAGGCGGGATATTAACCTCTGCTGTTTGCAATACAAGACTTTCGGGTTCTTCCTGCACCCGTCTGTTAAGCAGCTCGTCAAAGTAACACTTCCATGTGTCCAGTACTTCTACTTTGGAGGCAGTGACTGAGCCATCGTTACGCAATAGCATTGTGGCACTTCTGGGGCGGAAACCCTTTTTAAGCCCCTTTAAGTTTTTGACATAGCAGACTTTTTTTACATTGTAAAACAAATGTTCCATAGGCTTAATAGGTTAATTTCAAGCTTTGTCACTATTAAATTCTAACTATTAATAACTAAGGTTCTACAAGCAACGGCTATCGGAAAATTATATCAAATACAGCGAATGGCTTGTTTAAACATCACAGGAGCCATGAGAACAACACCAACCGCGGCAATGGAATTAATTACTGGTCTGACCCCTCTGGACTTGTACGTTAAGGAGGTTGCGTTAATGGCCATGTTACGATTGCGCACGGCTGGTCGGCAGGTCAATTGAGGATAAGCCTATGGCGAGAAGCACTCACTGCGTTGTCTCTGCTGCAGGCAGCCAGTGATGTAATTGAACCCAGATTTGTGTTTAACAAACCCTACAAAATACAAATAAAACAGAACACAAGGCTCAGGATGTGGAGTTTACTCTAGGTCACTAAGCCTAAGGATTAAGAGGGGAATGGGAAAAAATACCAGCGTGGTTCAAACGGAACTGGCTGGTATCTCAATCTCCACGAAAGAACTAACCAGAAAAGGTATTTCTGGCAAAAAGATAATAATCTGCATGGACAGTAGACAAGCCCTATTAGCCCTGAACAGACAACGTGTTACCTCAGGGCTAGTACTAGAGTGCCACCAAGATTTAGCTAACGCCTCGGTAGATAACAATATGATCCTGAGATGGGTTAAAGGGCACGATAGGAGCAAAGGTAATCGCATTGCCGACTCTTTAGCCAGAGAAGCGGCTGGACTAAAAATTTTAGGACCCAGTGACACCTACGGCCTGATGACTTCGACAATTGCGGAACTAGCCAAACGCTACACCCATGCTCAATCCCTAAAGAGATGGGATGGAATCAAAGGATGCAGTCTTGCCAGGATTACCCTGAGAAGCTGGCGCCGAAGAAATATTTGGCGATGACCAGGAAAAACCTACGTTTAATTAACAGTAGGATTTCTGACTGGCCACTGTCAACTAAGGAAACACCTCCATACTATGGGGCTAGTGAACACACCTCTATGCAGGAATTGTGAACAGTAACCACAATAGAGAGTGTGTGTTCGGTGAGTCTTGGCTTTCACCTGCCGACATAAAAAAGATGTCCCCTAGTGATCTGTCCACCTTCCTGGGAAAGGCAGGATGGACGGTGACCTAGGAGGACAATTCGGGAGGATGTACAATGGGTCACATGTGGCCTAAGTGCTGTGGGTCTACACTCACCCTCCCCACTCTACAGATACAGATAGTATTAGTAAAGTCATTTCTAGCTTTAAAAGTAAACTTTTAGACTATTTTTAGTAGTAAAAAATGAGTTTTATGTGCAACAATCTTGTCTTAATTTCCGGACTGTTTCAAGTGCTTGAAATCCAGTTTCAGACACTCGACAATAGATTGCAGTCTGAAAAAAACGAATTTTAAGACCATTCCTAGTAGTAAATAACAAGTTTTTAAACTATTGAGTATTAATTTGGACTCTCACAAGTCTTGAATGTTCAGTTTTACACTTATAGTTACTACCTATAGTTTAAAAAATTAAACGCCAACAAAAATTAGTCCAAATTCTATTTGTTTGACTATTTTTAGTGTCAAAAATGAACTCGTAAACCTCCCAGGTGAGCAGATTTGAATCTTTTTGAACCATTTTAAAGTAAAATTTTCGATAATCGAGCTATACATTTTTGTCAATTTTGAATAATATCCAGTGAGCGCAGATAATAGGGAGGGAAAATGAAGACCATTCTCCTATATCGACGCCACTGAACAATTTTGACGAATGTCATTCATATCACTTAACGAGTATTCATTTCGTAAGTACTTGTTTCAAATTTGATCATAATTGCTCCAACAATCTGACACTTATAGCAAAAAAACGTTTTTTAAACTGAAATTTGGAGGACTGTATCTTTCTTTGGAAACGTTCTTCAGGAAAATGACTGAATTTTTGCTAGGCTATCGAATGATGATTGACATTTAAAACTCCACCATCCTGTATAGTAAATGTGCAAATGTAAACCTTTCTTTTAGACAAATATGAAAAGTGTGTCTATTCTGTTAGAACCCTTAGCATATGTAAAACCACATTTATTATGAGTGTGTACCTGCTATAAAATAATGAGCCTATATAATAAAATAGGAATCGGAGATATCAAGTATGGAAACAATTATTATTAAAAGTGTTCAAATAACTCCTGAAACTATGTATTTACATTTTGATAAACAGTAAATTTTGTATATGTGTATAAATTTATTGGCCAATATTGTGAAGCTTCGTGTAAGTAGTATAAAACTTTTAAATCAATATGAGTAAGCATCATAAAAAAACCTAAAATTGACCTCTGGAATTGAACAAAGATAATCATTATTGCCAATCTAACAAAATATTTTTAAATCACCAGATTAAGGTACTTAATCTTCTCATTCACACTATCAGTTATAAATAATCATAAACTTATGCAAATATTCACACACCAGCTGAGTGATTCAGGTTAGACTTTGTGTCGCCGTTTTAATCGTAATAAGGAAATATGCAATCGAAATGAACTTTCATCTCCACTCTGCGTTAACGTGAGGTAGTTGGATAAAAATTGGTTAACAAGCGAGTAGGATTACCCAGGCCAATCGTTAAAAATTAAAATTTAGACAATATTAACTTACCACTTTTTCTTTGCTGCGTAAAACTCCCAGTTTTCCAAATCGGACATGAAAGGGTGAACAATTGAAGGAGCCATCGGGTTGTTCAACCACCACCACATCAATAGCTCCAGTTAAAGTAGCGGCATTGATATCATTGTAGAACTCCTTGAAGTTCGAAAATATTCGCATCATCCCGTGCATTCTTGGCTCCCCCTCGCTTAATCACTGAAAACACAACAACGGGGGTTAAACACCCTTTAAATGTCTTTCTTGGGTTCAAATTAAAACAGCAGTAAAACTCGCACCATACACGATTAAATTTCAAAACACAGTGTATTAAACTATTGTCTCGTCAAGTACTGCGGTCATATTTTTAGTAAACGCGATCTCAGACGAGGACTGTGCAAACCGAATGAGTGAATCAGGAAAATCGAAACTCCTGCCGGTATATAAAGGGGGGATTGAAAACATAGGCGTAGAACGCTAGGATACAAAACAATTATTAAATCTTTTTGTGAATCATAATAAAAGCCATTGCGTGACTTTATTCATACTGAAAAACATAATAAAGGGGAAGTTGTACCCTTGCACGCCATTAACAGAGAAGGAGAAAGCTTGCACGCAAGGACAGTTCAATGTATTGATTAAACTTGTCAATTAAATTAGTCAATATTTGTGGCGCTACTGACTTAGAACAATAACAACCTCTGTAGCGTTATCAACAACATAAACGTGCTTCCGTTTATTTAGTAGACCAACATCGATTTTCAAAAAGTTGTTATTGTTTTTCAACTTTTATTTTGCCGCTAAAACCTTGGATGTTATCAAAAAATTCGTAATTAAACTGTTATTCTGATGTCAATTTTTCATAGTATTTTTGTGTTGACACTTTTGGATGTAACAACGCACTTATTACGTTAACAAAAAAAAAACACTAAAAGCAAAATAATTTTCTTTAAAAAAGCATAAAAATCTTTAAAAAAGCACAAAACTCTTTCAGAGATGCAAATTCCATTTAATTTTTTTTTTGAGTTCAAGTTTTTGAAATTTTTTGAAGCTTTTAAACTGCTTTAGAGCATATGGAAGATTTTAGACTGTTTTGAAAAATTTCAAAATTGTTTTGAACTACTTAAGGAGCATTTGGAAGGTTTGTGGACAATTTTTAAGAGCATATTGAAGGTTCTGGAATGCTTTAGGGGTATTTAAAAATTCTTAGACGGTTCTAGAATTTTTTGGAAGCTTCCAGACTAGTTGAAGAGCATTTGGAATCTTTTAGATTGTTCTAAAAGCTTTTGGAAGCCTCTAAATGGTTTTGAAAGGCTTTCGACTGTTTTAGAAGCATTACTTTAGGAGCATTGAAGGTTCTGGACTGCTTTTAAGGCATTTTAAACTTTGTAGACAGTTCTAGAAACTGTTGGAAGCTTTTAAACTGCTCTAAAAGCATACGAAAACTTTTAGACTGTCTTGAAATGTTTTGAGAGCTTCTAGACTGTTCTAAAAGCTTTTGGAAGACTTTCGACTGCTTTTGAAGCATTTTGGAGTTTCCGTAGTATTTTGAAATTTTTTTAGACTACTTTAAGAGCATTTGGAAGGTTTCTGGAGAGTTTAAAAAGCATTGAAGGTTTTGTACTGCTTTTAAAGCATTTGAAAACTTATAGACGGTTCTACAAACTTATGGAAGCTTTTAAAATGCTTTAGAAGCATACGGAAGCTTTTAGACTACCTTGAAATTTGTTGAGAGCTTCTAGACTAGTTGAAGATTATTTGGATGCCTTTAGAGTGTTCTACTGAGTTATATGCTTTATTCGGCTTCATGATTCTGAACCGTTTAGGAACTGTTCTCGAACTGATTTGAGCCATCTGCATGGATGAGATAAGTGTTGCTGTGTACTGATTTACAGCACTATACATGGTAATTCAAATTCGACCCTCACCATTGGGATCTTAGGAACCATAAGAGATACGAGAAAGTTTAAATTGGGGCAATGTTGCTCAAATAAAAGTTAAACCAAATACCGTTTTAAAAGTTTCGACTTTCCTAGTACTTCCGAAGATATCCGAAAAAAACTGAAATTTTGATTTTTTGTTTTTATTTATTTCTAGCATCTTTTCATTGCCACTTTTTCTCAGCTATATAGTTTTTTTCGGATATCTTCGGAAGCACTCGGAAAATCGAAATTTTTAAAACGGCATTTCGTTGAGTTTTCGTATCTCTTAAGGGTTTCTGAGATCTCAATGGTGAGGGTCTAATTTGAATTACCCTGTACATATACTGTACAGGGACAACAACAAAGAGGCCAAATACTTCCTTCAAAAGTGATGTGATTTAGTGACCTATGTGACTAGTGTGCTAGTTTTATTGTATCCCTCTGTTTTGTAGTGGTGTAACCAAGAACAAATAAGGTTATGACTGCAAAACCAAAAAGTAGTTTTACTCTTCATGAAGTCTTAATTAAGTGTTATATTCTAGTATTATAAACAAACCAAAAACAACTAGTAAATATTTCATTTTGAAACATAATAAGAAAAAAAGCACTATAAAAATGCATTCAATAGGAACTAATGACTCACTGAATTAAATAATTAACTATTTAGTTATTAAATAATTTAATAACTAAATAGTTATTTACATTAATTTAGTCGAGACTAAAGATTTGATTAAACTGAAACATGGTAGGGTTAGTTAACCTTTTATCAACAATACTGTCACCTTTATAATAAATTATTTCTAATATTAATATTGTTTACTGTTTACTTATCAGAGAAAATATAAAACAAAAAACGCTTTTATTATTTATATTTACGACTGCATATTGGTCAGTATCGCTGACTTAATTACAATGTTGTCGTATTATTAGTTACTGTGCAAAAATGTTTTTGATAACCAGGATTAGTGTTATGGACCACAAAATCGGCAATTTCTTATCAATTATTATTTACAATGCAACGTTGCCAAATATAGTAGAAATTGTGATGAAAAAGCTGTCTGAATGAAAATATAGCAACTTTTAATAAATATCGTAATTAGGTTAATATTTCTACGAGTATATCCATCGATCTAAAATGTTTTACAAAAAGTGGTATAGGTTGATATTTTAAATGAGACATCCTGTATATTATTGTACCTTTCGATTTTTGTATAACTCTTTTCCATACCTAATTCTCATGATTTGCGAGTTATTCGTCAATTTTTACTTACTTCTCTCAAACATAGCTCCAATCAAATTTGTATTACTACGCCACTGGAATTAGTAGAAAATGTAAATTTTAGGAAAAACTATTGAATTGAACAGGAAAGTTTATGTAAAGCTCAGTCGTTAATTCTTCTTATAACAAATCGAAATTTGACAAGTGTAACATATTGAGTTTTGACTATTGAAATAGTCAAAAATGTTGCTTGGAAAATTCCAAAAACTCTGTATTGTCATACGATTACCGTAAGCATTTTAATAAATAGAAATTGTCAAATTGAAGCTAGGAAGCCTTCTCTTAAAGACAGGAAGCTTTTAACTGTCTTCCAGTAGTCAAATTAACACTGGAAGGCTTCTTTCTGTCTTGGAATAGTCAAAAGTGCTGCCTCAAAGCCTCCTTAAGGACTTTGAGTTGTCACATTAATACTGTAAGCATTTTAATAGGTAGAAATTGTCAAATTTAAGTTGGAAAATATTTTATTGAAAACAGGAACTTTTTACTGTCTTCCAGTAGTCAAATCAACAGTGGCAAGGCTTCTTTCTGTCTTGGAATGGTCAAAAATGCTGCCTGGAAGGCTTTCAAAAGACTCTGTGTTGTCATATGATTACCGTAAGCATTTTAATAAATAGAAATTGTCAAATTGAAGCTAGGAAGCCTTCTCTTAAAGACAGGAAGGAAACTTAGCATGGTTTTGAGTGAGAAAATGTGTTTTACATTATAGAGATTTTGTGAAAATTAGTGATTTTTTCGCTAAACATAAAAATGATAAAAAGTTAATTTTTGCAAATGGAACGCTCTGTGTTTTTATATCAAGAAAGGAGGTCCTTAGCAAAAACCATTTTGAAGGTTGTTTTCGTTTGTATAAAATCTCATTTTGTTGCGCTGGATTTGCATTTAACAAACAAGAAAGACAGTTGATGACGTAACCGCCATTTGTCCTGGTTCGCACTTTATATGATACACGGAAGTGTAATTTGGTCAAATTAGACTGTATGTACAATAAGACAAAAAACTGAAAAGATATTTTCAGGATATTCTACTGCAGGCTTTTTTCTGATCTTAACACATATAAATTAAATGAAAGAACTGTCGCAAGTCTTTGCAGTTTGCACTGAACCTCCGTTTCAATTCAAATTTTCAGACACACGAAACCACAAAAAAGTTAACGGGTTACAAGACTCTGCAAAGCTTTATTAGTTTTGGACGTAATTTGCTCGTTTATATTTGGCCATTTTAACTTAACGACAAAGGTCGTCGACTTATAACTCGAAAACGAGCACATATTCATATGCGTACGTACCGAAGTTGATTTAATTTAAAATATCGCCGATCTAGTTTAAAATATTCATCTAAATTGGTACTCTCTGTCCCAATGGAAGTGGCAGTGACGACATTAACTGTGACGTAATATTGAAATTCACTTATGTCTTAGAAGATTTTCTTTGATATTTTGTGGTTGCCGGCTTGAGCGTTTTTTCCGGTGATTTAAAAAACTTTGATTTTGTTGAACTAGACATATTTTTAGTGACGGTCGTTAACAATAAAAAACAATTTTTTTTTGTCACTCTATGTATCACACATAAAACATACTAAAATGCATGCAATGAAAATAACGTAATTATTTACTTCGAAAACGGATCTTAACCCTGTTTATCAAAAATAGACCATGCGAAGTTAAAGAAAGAAGGGCATATAGGTAATATAGGTTTTAAGAACGTTTTGCAAGGGAATTATCTGGAAGGAATCAGGGATCTATTAATGAATATAGTTCCTATTCTTTATGGACTTTCTTTCTAAAACCCTAAATGCAATCTTACTTTACACATTAACTACATCTATATTTCATGAATCAGGCAGTTTTTGAAATTTTTAGAAATGTTTATTCTTCTATTAGCTGCAATTCATTCCAGAACATTGACAAATATCCGGTCAAAAACAAGGCGTGTTGACGCCCTTAAGGCTAGAAAACTCACTGGCATTAAAATAATATACTATTTCTGTACATCTACCATTGAAATATAAACATAAATAAAATAAATAAAGTTTGATAATTTTAATAAAATCCGTTGGAAAACAAGAATTATGAATTTTGTAATTTTAATTTCAAAAATTTTTACTGTCTCTAGCGGCGAAACCGTACAACTAATCCATCAACTTTTGTACGTCAATAAAAAGCTCATTTCATTAGCTATCCATTGACATATAAAAGCTTAGACAAAGTGTAGCAAATAATAAGCTAGTTATTAACGACTGAACAAAAAAATCCACCAAAAAAGTCACAATAGCTCATTTCATTGGCTATCCATTGACGTATAAAACTTTACCCAAAGTAGTGCAAATAAGCGAGTTTTGAGGATATTTTTAGAAAGGTCATTTCATGAGCTGTTCATTGACGTATAAAAATCTACTAAAGATAGTGCAGTTACGCGAGTTTTTGAAAATTAAACAAAAAGATACCCCAAAAAAATTGGTTAACGTTGACGCCCTCTAGCGAGCAAATGGCTAACCAATTTTTATACGTCAATGGGAAGCTCATTTCATTGGCTGTCAATCGACATAAAAAAGTATATACAAAGTGCTACAAATACACGTGTGTTATTTACGGTTTAGTGACAGAATGCACCACAAACATTTTTTGACTGGTTAAAGGCTAATTTGACTATAGAAAATTAGGAAAACACGGTCACGTGACTTACTAGATCTACCACGACGTAATGTTCGAAAATTTTTTGAAAAACTGTTTTTGAAAATGACAATTTTCGTAAGAGTCAAATTTGCCTGAAACACCGCCACTATCCTAATGGGTTTTGCGCGTTATGTTGGCCAGTTAGTGCAAGCGAAAATCGACCTTAATGATTGTATTCCTACAGTTTTTGCTACTATTCTAGATTTGGCAATCATTGCGCTAGTTTGTGCCAAATATCAGGGCCGTATCTGCCCGATTAAAAAAAAATCCTTTAAAGATATTAGAGCGGTAACAGTCAAGGAAAACATTTAGTTAGCTTTGGAGCCCTCTGGCGGCCAAACAAAGCAACCTATCAACACAGACGGCCATATTTTTTGAAAGCCTATTTTATTTCCTATTCATCGACATATAAAAGTCTATACAAAGTGTTGTGTGTGACAATAAAGACAGTTTTGACTAAATTTAACAACTTACTTTAACCTTCATTAATTCGGTTATTTTGACAGTTACAGGGTGGTTCAATGTATCAATTTAAAAAGTGATTTTTTTTAAATAAGCAGCGTAATATAAACTTCTTTAATTTTGAACAGAGAATCAGACAGAATTATAAGAATGTGTTCCATTTGAAAAACTAGACTAGACTATTTTGACCACACTGTATTATATGTTTTGACGTTTTTCTGCACCCATTCCTAGAACAAACCTTGTCTAATATGACAAGCAAAAACCAAGAAAAAACTTTTCCTGATATGTATAAGTTAAAAATGTTTTGGAGACCGAAAATATCAAATGATATGATGATAAATATGTCTAGAATTTGACGTAGAATACAAAAATTAAAAAATATACAGGGTGTCCCAATTAAGCAGCAGTTGATATCTACTTCCGGTTAAATCGTCGCATATTTATTTATTTTTACTTTTTTTTAATTGAAAAAGGTTTTTTTAGACTCTCCAGTTGTGATAATTCAAAAAGTTAGTGGGTATTGTTAGGCTAGGTTAGGTTAATTTACTTAAGAATTACTGGGCATTACAAGAAATTAGTAGGCATTACTGGCATATTAGGAATTAGTGTACAAAATTTTACTCAGCGGTTTTACACTACCTACGGTCCAAAAAAATTAAACGCCAGTAAAAATTAGTCCAAAAATCCTGTTTTTTTGACTATTTTCAGTGTCGAAAATTAATTCGTAAATCTCACAGATGACCAGATTTTAATCCTTTTGAACCATTTTAGAGTAGTAGAGACTATCCCCCTATATCGACGCCTCTAAACAATTTTGGCAAATGTCATTCACATCACATAACGAGTATTAATTTCATAAGTACTTGCTCCAAAGTTGATCAACGGTATGACAGTTATAACAAAAAAACGATTTTTTAAACTGAAATTTGATGGTCTCTTTATTCCTTAAAGGAAGAGTTCTTCAGGAAAATGACATAATGCATGTCAACTCATTTTTTAATTTTGACAATTTTGAAATAAAGCCCATGTCAGCCAGTAATATTTATGGTGTATTTCCCTTGAAAACGACATGGTTGAGATTAGTCAGCCATTGTCTATTGAGTTGATAGTCAACAGATGTCCGAAAGGACTTCGTCTTGGGGAATTTCTGGTACTGATGGGAGTTCGGTTTCGACAATCGCCCAGTAAACATCTCATACAGAGTCTTCTTCTTCTTTTGGTGCCGTGTCTGTCTTCAAGCGTGGGCTATCTCCATGACAATTTGGTTGAATTGGTCTCTATCTGTTGCTACTCGGAATAGTTGTTTACTCCCAGTCCGGTCCAGTTTCTAATATTTCGCAGCCACGATAGCTTTTTGCGACCTATCCATCTTCTGCCTTCAACCTTTAGTTTAAGCTTTAAGTTTTAGCTACACTACAACTGCTACAAACTACACTGCTGTGTAGTTGTAGTGTAGTACTTAGTTGATGTGCTAAGTGAAAAGCAATTGCCATTTGTAGGAGAAGTAGTAATTCTGGTATATGCACAGTAGTTAGATTGTAATTAGTAGCAACATGAGAGGGGTATATCTGTTGGGACATTACCAGAGATTAGTAGTGTAGAGAGGAGTCATATGGGACCGTCAGGTGCATGCAGGGGCATATATTCTCCACCATATGAGGCTCCCACGTGCAGTGAGGACGCATGTGGCGTCAAATTAGTGCTTGGCCTAGACGAGATCTAGGGCGTAATAGGCCGTGAGAGCAGGGCGTTTAGGAGCGCCAGAGAGAGAGAACTCGCTGATCAGCTGGAGGACGTCCAGGTGATATTGAGATCTTAGTGCACGGAAGACCGGCTTAAGTTGGGAGTAACTCAAAGAAGAGTTAAACTTATGTCCCGTAGCAGTGTGAGCAGGTTATGAAGTTTGATTGTAGTCTACAGATAGAGGGAGTGTGACAAAGTAGTGTCGATTAGCATGTGCAAGACGTAGTGATAGTAGTAGTTGCTATTTAGTTGGGGATGAGAGGGGGGACGTTAATCAGTTTCTAGAGGTGATAGAGTCAGGGGAAAGTGTTGGCGCAGAGGCGAGGTTTGCTATAAGCGTAGCGTTTGGGAAACTGCTGAGACGAGGGGCGGCGAAGCCCCTGGTGAGTAAAAACATATTAATCCCAGAATATCCTATACCAGTCCTATTAAGAGGACGACATTTTACAGCGTTACCTGACGACGTGCACTGTTATGACCCGTAAACTGTTGTAAGTAGCTGATATTAATCAATCCAGAACGGCGCGAAAAACCGGCAACCTAATGGTCTTGTATCATTAGTCAAAAATGAAAAACAAACTGAAATTTACACTTAAACCTGGATCACTCTGTATAATGCAATATTGAATGTTGCTAATGTTGCTATGATCAAACTATGGCGCGCACACATGGTGTTTTAATTGCTTTATTATACAATCAAAAAGTACTTATGGTTTTTGCTTTAGGACACGTTTAGATTGGTTTTATTTAAACCACTACCACTAAACATCCGTCAATTTTTAATGACCAGTTTTTTTGCTGATGTTCATTTAATGAAAGTGGGTGGACGACTTGGTCGCCTAACCGGCCGGCCTGAATATTCACATTACTTACATATAGGCAGTGTATTAATCTTTAAGCAGCAAGTACACGAAAGAAAACAAACACTGGAACTAGGTCAGAGCAGAAAAATAAGCCTTCTAAATTTAAATGTCTTTCTGGAGGTTTCAGTTTACTTGAAACTGCACAACCTTGTAAATTATAGCCTCAAAACGCTCAGAAACATGCAAACACCTGTCTGTATCGATTACCTTTAGGTAATTTAAGGTTTGGTCAAACATAAACATTTAACAGGCTAGCAAATTTGAAGCAATCGAACTGATTAAACATCAGTGAGTCACAAAAGGTCTGACTAAAATTTCCGTTTGGTGCCAATTTTGATTTTCAGCTAATTAAGTACGTATAGCGTCAGGAACATTGACATCATTTTTTCGATAACATTGCCAGAATTGGTTTGACCCGAGCTAGGATAATGATAAACAGAACACAAAATTAGAGCCAAGTGTAAACAGACCAACTTTGTAACTAGAAAAAATGTATGACTTAAGAGAAGTCAATTGACATTTAACATTTAAGACGTTTACGTATGTTGCATTACCGTCATTACACAACTAAACAATACAAATAAAGTATGTCACAACCATAAAATCAAGAAGATATGGAGTTGATTCTACAAACAACACGCGATCATACGATCGCAGATAACCCCAAGAGGATTGGTCACTGCCGAGACGTAACTGACTTCCTATTGGTGGGCGGTCTGAGGTGATAAACGCACCACATCACATATCGTGTGCAGTGAAAGTCAACGAACCAAAGAATAAAACCTAATTAAGTATGCAAGCGTATAACCATAACGGGGCAAATCAAAAAAAAAAACTTGAAATTGTACCTAAAAACACTAGAAGTTAAAACGCAAACAGTTTCTAGGAAATACCAACCAAAACAAATTTTTGATCTAGCCAGTCATGTAACGGTCTGAAAAACAATAAGATTGCGAAAAAAATAACTCTCAAGGCAAAGCAGTTTGATTGGTAGTGTAAAGAGGTGCGTTTATGACGGAGTAAACAGTGCGCCACAAATAAATATGTTTTTCAACTAAAATATACGCACTACCGCAATAATTATTATTGATACGCCTTTAGTGTCTTAAACAACAAAAATCAAAGCGAATTGATTAAAAATGTTTACTTAATCTGTTAAATAGTTGTTACACTATAAGACGGACGGGTAGACCGCCGATAATTTTTTGTACACCAAAATGCCTTTTTGCATACAAAATACCTTGAAATGCCTTTAAAATACCTCACAATGCTTCAGTATTGCTCAAAATGCCTCATAGTAATAATCCTTAAAACTGCCTAAAATGCCTCATATTACCTTGAAATACCTCGAAACGCCTTTATATTATTTAAACTGCCTCAAAATGCCTTCAAATGTACACATTTGTGGTATTCTTAAATTTAGTTATAAGGCACTCCAATGAAATGTCAAAAACAGCTGATTGAAACTTTTGGAAGGGCAACCACGGACATTAAAACACACTTTCTTATGAATTTGGCAGGCATTTTATGGAATATCAACTGAAAGTCTTCAGAAAATCGATAAATTTAAGCTAAAACTCTACCAGTATTCATAAGAAAGTGTTTTAATGGCCGTGTTTGCCCTTTCAAAAGTTTCAATCAGCTATTTTTGACATTTCATTGGAGTGCCTAATTGGGACAATGAAATACCTTGATGAAATACACTCTTAAAATTTTTTTTGGTCAGGTGGCAGTTTTTAGGTCAGATTAATTAAGTAGCATGTCTGCTTTTACAATTTGTACATGACATGTGATCCTTGTCAAAATGTCATAAGGATTAATGATTACAAAAAAATGACTTCCTCAGGTTACCTGATTGCTTTTCCAAATTTTGAAGACCCAAAAGCGTAAAATTTGTTTTTTTAAAAGTCACGTGACGGTTTTTAGGTTAGGTTAGGTGACAACGTAAAATTTTTTCCAAATTTTTGACACTTGATTGATTTTCTAAGGTCAGTAACTGCTTTTTCGAAATTCTAACAAAAATATTTTTTGTACGATTGTCTGAAATTACGGGTTATATTTTGACGTTTAAACGAACTGTCATAGTAACCAAGTTAGCACGTGTCAAATAAAGACACCTATCATTTAAAAGAAACAGTTGAAAAATTAAATATATAGTATTTTAAATTTAGACAGTAGTAAAAATTGTAAGAACTACGTCACGTGACTTTGATAATTCAATTTTTGAGCTTGCAACACTGTAAAGACTAGTTGACATTGTCAAAAACAGTGACGTGACCTTCAAAACGCAGTTTAAACTTTGGAAAATTGATAAATAAAATTTAGACACTTGTAAAAACTTAAATTGCAAAATACACGTCACGTGACTTGGATAATTCAATTTTTGAGCTTGCAACACTGTAAAGACCAGTTGACATTGTCAAAAACAGTCACGGGATCTTTAAAATGCAATTTAAACTTTGGAAAACTGATAAATCAAATTTGGACAGTTGTAAAAACTTAAATTGAAAAGTACACGTCACTTGACGTTGATAATGCAATTCTGAGCTTGCACCACTATAAAGGCCAGTTGATATCTGTCAGAATTAATCACGTGACCGATAAAATGTGGTTTAAACTTTAAAAACTTGGTAAATAAAATTTATACTATTTTAGACAGTTGTTTTAGTTAGTAAAAGCTGAAATTGTAAGAGACACATCACGTGATTTTGATTATGCAATTTTAGAGCTTGCAACACTGTAAAGTCCAGTTGACACCTGTCAAAAACCGTCACGTGACCTTAAAAATGTAGTTTAAATGTTGAAAAATTGGTAAACTATTATAATAATTTATAATGAATATTGTTTCAACTTAATATCATGTAACAAAGATTTTACCATAATAATTACATGTGCGGTCAACTACAATGTCTACTACAATGTATTCATTAAAATATCGCAAAACATTTTGAAATATACAGTAAATGCCTCAAAATCCCACGAAATGTCTTATAAATACCTTAAAAATACCTCGTAATGGTTGTAATACCTCAAAATGCTGATAATACTGGCAAAGTGCCTCATAATACCTCGAGTGTGTACACCAAAATACTTTGGCGATCTACCTCCGGCTATAAAACTAGAGTGATAGTAAATTATTATAATACAAAATTTGGGAACAATCTGCAAAAAGTAAAGCGCAATGCTAAAGTATGACAATTATCACAAAACAGCTTATTTTGGTCTTCAATGTCATCATTAAGAAAGGTCGCCAGCCAAAATATCATTATTGACTTGCGAAAAAAAAAATCAAGGCAAAACCGTCTTATTGGCGCTGAATAAGAGGTGCGTTTATGACGTAAACATGTTTACTATACCTAAACTACACACACGTGGTATTTGAATCGTAATAATTGTGATAAACATCAGTGGGAAAGCCAGTTTCTTGTTTTGATTCATTAGCTTTATTCCTTGTAAATTAGATCAGATCCAAATACTAAATATTTCTCATATTCCATTAATTTATGTGTATAATGTAAAGCATAACGTTTAGAGGACTGACTAAATTGAAATCACCAGCATTATTAGTAAGTATGGGAGCAAATTTTAGGTAACATATTTTTTTGGTATTATTTGCTTTAACTAATACTTAATCATTTAACATGTTAAATGTAAAGTTATTCGTCAAAGAGAAAGAGATCCCACCACACAAATCAATGTTCCTGACAAAGATAATGCAGAAACTAGGTAAGCTTACATGGATAGACTGAATAGTGAATATTACATAATTTGACAGTGTCAGTCACAAGAGATCATATGACTCCAATCAAACCTTTACATGTATGACTTAAAAACATGTTTCTAAGAAAACTCCAGATAAAAAACAAAGATTTAACATGGTTATTATTATTAACGATCTGTGATAACTGATCAACTTGAAAACAAATTTCCAAAAAAAAAAGCAAAATTTTCGGTTAAAAAAAGCTCAGATCATCCTTTTAAAAAAAATTGGCCAAATAATGAAGAATGCTTTTCATGTGGTTTGAACCATTTTTATATGGTCGAATACCTGATAAAATAATAATGTGACCTGTATGTACCTTACCATTTGGAAATATAGGAAGCTGAGTAGAATATTTTAAATCCAATGACTAAAGAACTTTATGTGGAATTCTTATCTAAATTAGCAAACCCTAATAAACTAAGATTAGACTAGGAAAACCAACTGCTTGACTAGTAAACCTATAAAGCTTCTATACATTGCCAGCATTTAAATGTAATAATTCACAAATAATTAGTGATAATTAAATTACAAATTAATTAAAGTAAATATTTTACTTTACCAGGAAAATTTTACCGGCAAATTAATGGTAAATTACAAATACTTGTTTTCTGGCAGTTTATATTTTGACACCGCTTTTCTCCCTAACTGTACCAAACTTTGTAGTGTTTTTTCCGGTTAATGGATAGGAAATTTAATAAGGATTCCAAAAATGTGCTTAAAACAGTCATTTTCTCACTCCAAGTGAGTTTTACAGGCAATTTTGTCCCTGACTGTCCTTCCAAACTGTGTTTCTGGCAGTTCAAACTTTGACACCGCTTTTCTCCCTGTCTGTGCCAAATTTTGTAGTTTTTTTCAGGTTATTGGATAGGAAATTTAATAAGGATTCCAAAAATGTGCTTAAAACAGTCATTTTCTCACTCCAAGTGGGTTTTACAGGCAATGTTGTCTCTGACTGTCATTCCAAACTGTGTTTCTGGCAGTTCAAACTTTGACACCGCTTTTCTCCCTGACTGTACCAAATTTCGTATTGTTTTTTCAGGTTATTGGATAGGAAATTTAGTGATCATTCCAAAAATTTGCTTAAAACAGTCATTTTCTCACTCCAAGTGAGTTTTACAAGCGATTTTATCCCTTACTTTTCAAACTATGTTTCTGGCAGTTCAAACCTTTCTCCCTGATTGTTCCAAATTTTTGTAGTGTTTTTTCAGGTTATTGAATAAGAAATTTAATTATTATTTAAAAAATTTGCTTAAAACAGTCATTTTCTCACTCCAAGTGAGTTTTACAGGAGATGACTGCCCCAAGGAGTGTTCTTTTAAACTGTGTTTCTGGCAGTTCAAACTTTGACACCGCTTTTCTCCCAGACTATACCAAATTTTGTAGTGTTTTTTGAGGTTATTGGATAGGAAATTTAATAAGAATTCCAAAAGTGTGGTTAAAGCTTGATTTTCTCACTCCAAGGAGGTTTTAGAAAAGTTTTCTTGCAGTATTTGCTAAAGAAAGTGTTTAGATTTATGAGAGATATTTTGACAGTGGTCACGTGACTGGTTAGCTAAATTATCCTCCAAAAACCACGTGATATTAAATTTGTTCTTAATGTCAAATCTGTCAAAATTTGCCTAGAATTTGCAAGAATTACAGTTTAACATAGTTTTCTTACAGTTTTCAAAACAAGACGTGTTTCTGAGAGTTATTACAGTTATTTTGACAATTGTCAGTAAATTACTGGTAAATTACAAATTGTTTAAATAATAATGTCTTCAGATTTGCGTAATTTTTTTGCCTCAAAAAAAAAAAAAAAAATGTCAGAATTTAAACAAACAAAAATAAAAAAGCTGAAAATGTGATTTTGTTAGAAAAGGCTACTTTTTCATAAAAAGTTAGAAGATTGTTGTTATTTGGTACAAGAATCACATTATACCAAGAATTTTAGTTTATTTATTTTATTATTGATAAACCAAAAACTCTAAAACAATAAATAAAAAATCAAAACAACCTTTTAATCAGTCTTTATTTTTCAGGATTTTATTATGGAAAATATTGACTGAAAATCAGAAAATGTCTAATGAAATTAATGACAGCCATGACAGGAAAATATCTTCCAAAAAAGGGAAGGAGGAGATATCTTTCAAGCAAATTTCAATTAGACCCATAAATTTACCTGTAAATTTACTGGTAAAATTTTTCTGAAATGAAAATGCTGAACTTTGCTTTTTCTATTTTACTTTACTTTACCGGTTACAGTAAATTTACCCCCCATCACTACAAAAATAATCATTCATACTTTACAACAACATAAAAGTTTGCTGGCCAACATTTTTATCCTGGAAAAATTAAACTCAAGGTAAAGTTTCCTGAATGGTGCAGAAGTTAAGTTTAAAACTTTAAAGAAAACATGTTTACTATAATACACATGTGGTAGTTGTATCAGTACAATCAATATAATACAGTAGAGTAACTTAATAATAAAAGTCCATAAATTGTTTATAAATTGAATTTTCCAAATTTTTTCTATTTGTAGTGATTAGATTAATTAAGAGGTGTTTCAGTTTACATTAAACTGAGTGAGGTTAAACTGGTCCAATTTTCTCCTAACATAAACAATTTCCAATTTGTAGCTCCAGGCCAAGTAATTTCTAACAATCCATTTTCTTGTGTGTAATACAAGAATATTAGTTAGTATGGTAATAAAATTATTGTGCCTAAAATATTTTATTAAATAAGACTTGATGAAACATCATACATTTTCTTTATCAACAACCTATAATTGAACTTAAAGTTAAGAAAATTAGTATCAACTAAATGTAAGGACTACAATGTAATAAGAAAAACAATTATTTTTTAAGGTGAAACAATAAACATAAAGCACATTTTTTTAGATAACTTATTAACCCATATTACCTAAAAGGCTCCCTAAAAAGATGATATTGAGTTAATAAGTAAATTCAATACACAGGAACCCACACAAGCACCCTTCTGACAAACAAAATAATTTTCATCTTTCTCTTTTAAATACACCTAATTCACTTAAATCAAGCTCAAGGCAAAGTAAGCTTATTGGTGCTGAATAAAAGGTGTGTTTTGAACAAACTGTAAACATGTTTACTACATACATACTTCAAATACTGTGCTTCTTAAACTAAGCACATTGTTGTTGTATAGTGATAGTAATAAACTGTAGATACTTGCTTCATTCATAACTAAATGTATTGGTATATTGGTGAGTTCTAGATTCTTCCATTTAATTATTCTGATGCATGATAACAAAATTAAAAATAAAGCCTAAATACAAAATTAAGTATTTTAAATATTATGTATATTGATTTTATGTTTTATTGATTTAACTGAACTTCATATCATTTTTGTACACAAGTTCGCTGCAGTACTTTTCTTTCTTCTATAAATGGTTAACTTACCATTCAAGGCTCAAGCATTTTTAAAAAGATGATTTTTGACCTTTTTTAATTTGGATTTTTTTGTCAAATATTTATGTTTAGAGTCCGGATTTCTAGAAATTTTGCTTTTTGTAAATAATAAAAACAACTTATTTTATTTTTTTGTGCTTATTTACTGCTATTTTTGTATGGTTTAACTAGTTTTTTACAAAACAAGCTTTTCAAGTTTTTAATAATAAACTAAACTAATAACTGCTTTGACAAAAATTGCTATATTGAGATATTGAAAGCTTCTGAACGACAAGAACATGTTGCAAAATGTATCAATTTACAAATTTAAACTGACCAAAAATAGTCTAAAAAAATGTAAAAACATTCCAAAACACTATAGAACCTCTAAAATGCCTTGCAAAGCTTACAAAGCAGCCTAGAAGCTTCTAAAAGCTTTAAAATGCTTTTCAATTTATCTAGGAGCTCTCAAAAGCTTCCATATGCTTCTGAAGCAGTTTAACAGTTCTCAAAAGTTTCGAAAACCATCCACAAGGTTTCAAATGCCTTAAAGGCAGTCCAGAACCTTCAAGGCTCTTTAAACTGTCCAAATGCTCCTAAAGTAGTCTAAAAAAGTTTTAAAACACTACAGAAACTCCAAAATGCTTCTAAAGCAGACAGAAGTCTCTCAAAATAGTCTAGAAGCTTCCAAAATCATTAAATTTTGGAAGCTTTTTAAATTTTCCTCAAATTTTTCATAATTAAATATGATGAGCCTATATTCATAATGTTCCTACTACTAAATGAAGACAGTTAAGGGAAAAACCTTCCTTACCAATATTATAAGCATTTATATTCAAGACTCCATTCAAGATGATGCTAATTTTTCAAAAAAGCATTTATTTTCATTTGAAAAGCTGTTTCATATTGAGCAATACTAAATTTATAGTCAAAAACTTTTTTGTTTATGTCTTTAGTTCTGTGCAAGTAGAGTACAGTACTAGTTTAAGTTGAGTCAGTGGTTAAATCAGGTTTATAGTAATAAAAACAGTTAAACTGGTGCAAACTGTATGCTCATTGGGTTCGGTCAATGATTTATTATAGAATAAATTAAGTAACAGATTTGAAATATGCACCCCTTGCTCAATACACTTGTAAACAGAACAAAGGAACCGGTTAACTTTCTCCTTCAAACTGAAGTTCAATAATAAACAAATAGCAAAATACGAAATGTTAGTACAAAAAAATAGATACTTACCAAATCATATATTCGACGCTTTCTGCTTCACACATATAATGATTTAACAACACTGATTTTGATCGATAATCTTTAAAAAACGCAGACAGCAAATATGCTCCACTTGAATACTTGAAATCCTGCAGCCTGCAGTGCAGATTCCCAGTTTCACTATCTACTTGTTGTGACACTTGCCGTTGACAAATGCTATAAGAATGACGTTGACGTAAATCAGATGAGACAACAGATGACACACCGCCCTCTATACTAGAAAGCCTAAAATGTCACTTTTAATGGCGGCGTTAGCGGTTTTCGTTTTATACACAAACCTATACAGATGCAGTGAGAAACATGTTTTTTTTTTTTATTATTTTGTGTAGTTGATTGCAAGTTGTGAGTGAAAAATCAAAGAAAGTGATTAGATTTTTTTACAGCTTTTTCTACACAATCAAATCCAGCCTAAACAAATTGGTTAGAACATTTGTCCTGGAAACTACAACACACAGCAAACTAGTTTAAACACTGTTCAATACAAGAAAATCTGTAAATCCTTGAAACTAGGTAAGCAAAACTGGTAAATGGTTCTTATGTTACTACCAAGATCATTCATTCAAAATCATTTTTGTTACTCTCACAATGAAGGATGCTTTAAAATGAAACTCACATACCTGTGCATGTAACAAGTACCTAATAAGTTTACTGTACTAGAAAGCACTTGTACCTACCATTAAGTATAATGTTGGAGTAAAATCATCCCACTTCAAAGTGTTCAACCACTGTTGAGTTAGATCCGGTTTTTTGTAAAGTAAAAAACTGACACGGTTGGGCTTTTTCCTGAATTGCTGTTACAATGTGGCTTGAAAAACTTATGAACGGCAGCAAACAAAAATAATTTACCCAAATACCCTTAAGTCTTGATTTTAAACCGTAAAAATTCATCTAATTCTCAAAAAAACTCAATTTCCACAATAAAAACAAACGCAAACTGTCAAGACTATTTCCGCCATATTAGAATTTTTGACAAGCACCTTATTCTAGGCTTTCTAGTATAGTAGGCCGTGGATGACACCGTTAACCAATGAATAAAAAAAATGTAAACATAGCAGGAATGAGCAATAGCAAACCAAGTGGGTGACAAAAACAAGGGGGAGGCAGGGGGAGTAATATGGCGGCCGTCAATATTTGTTAATCTTGTCCACTGTACAACTTAATTTAAATTTGCAAAACTCAACTGTTAAAGAACCACAAACAAACAAAACAAACTAACACTATAACTACAACAAATTTTTGCGGGTTTGAAACTCCAAATTTTCAATGACTTTGCGTCAATTCAACTGCGCAGTAGGCGAATGCGCAATCAACTTCCGTCCCCCTCGCTTAATGCACAAACGAGTTATAATTTGTATTATTGTTACCTCCTGATACTTGTTCTTTTTACTCATTGCCGTTAACAAAATAATAAGTTAGGTTAACAAATTCTTCCTCATCAATAAAGTTGGCATCTACATGAAAAGTGCTTAAATCTCAAATACATTAAAGTATAAAGTATTTGCAAATACATTATAGTAATATACCGTTAGTTTTATTCGAAAAAGGTGGCCGATAAAAAATAAACAGATACTCGGGTCAGAAACTTAATAATTCTTTATTCTAAGAATTCCGAAGGAAAAAAGGGCTATTGCTCACTGCAAAACAGTCCTCGTGCGTGATTAGTCAATTTAATGTTAAAAACTCATTTGGCGCACTGGAGAAAGAGTTATCGGAAGATGGTGCGAACTATGGATTATTAACATGTGACTTTAAAACCTTGTGAAGTGTATTGTTGGTTATCTACAGTAAGAAAATTGTGGCAAAACGAATACATACTTGTCTGTAATTTTTAAAGTTTTGTAATATAAAGTATTATTTATAGTAAACCATTAATCCTGTAACCTTCAAGTTAGAATTTAAGGAAAGTAGGGAACAAACGCAATTTGTAGAACGGTCGACATAGGATATTGGCCGTATATGGGTATAACTATAAGGTATTTGAGTATTTACCAGTAGTAAGTATATGAGTATATGATTTATTGATAATCACAATTTAAAAAGACGACAAACATCTGTTGTTACCAAAACCACACTTCTTTCGGTTTATCTACCAAAGTACCAAAATGGCGAAGCAACTGCTCGACGTAACAAAAATATTAAATAAATTAACAATTTCCAAGCATGCCGCTTCGCCACTGTTACATTATTCCGAAACTACGAGTAACGTAAGGGCCTTTACAACATCCTCAGCCCTCAACACCAACTTTTTCAATAAATGTAAGTACGTAAATTTACCCATTTTAAACATTGCTAATTGCCAAAGTTTAGATCCCGCTGATCATCTATGGGACAGTATAACCACTGTAAGTAATGCAGGAAAGAAGCGCGGTCGAGCAAAAACTGTCTCAAAGAAAAACATTAAAGACTTAAATAAAGGACAGTATATTGGTGTTGGTAAGATTTTTGATAGAGTTATAGGAAAAGGAAATTAATGAGGAGTTTAAAGGAAAGGCCAACATTGTATGGCCTGGTTTGTCTGCTCCAATAATAAGGGGGAAAGAACTGGTCGAGCAGGTCCAACTACCTGAAGACCCTGAAAGAGATGAGAAACTAGTACAACTTAGAAACACAATGGGTGCTCAAAAGTTTGCAAAGTTAAATCCTTTAGATAGGGGTTGGTCAGGTACTAAAATGCCTGGTAGAAGTTTAGGACCTCCAGATGCAATTGGAGAGGGTAAATAACCCCTCAACGGACAGAGCCTATTTTGATGAATTAATTTTTAGAAAAATTTGAAGATTTTGATTGTAAAGTTCTGGAGTTCAAAACTGTTGTAATTATGAAAGGAAATTTTGGTAGAAAGAGGCGCTTGTCTGCTTTGGTGGTTACTGGTAATAAAAAAGGGTTGGCAGGCTTTGCCATGGGAAAAGCACTGGAAGGCAGGACAGCTTTGCGTAAAGCAAGAAATCGATCAGGCCAAAAACTTATGCATATTAGGCTGTACAATGATCATACAGGTAGGACAATTTTAATCGAGGGGTAGATAGCTGAGGTAATTTGGTGTACACACTCCAAGTATTATGAGGCACTTTCCCATTATTACGAAGCATTGTGAGGTGTTACAAGGCATTTTGAGATATTTATAAGGCATTTGAGAGTATTTTGAGGCATTGTCTGTATATTTCAAAATGTAGTGTATTAATATAACAAAATTAAGTGAAAATTGTACAGAACAGCATAGGCACATGAATTATTATGGTAAAATCTTTGTTACATGATATTGAGTTAAAAGAATATATATTTACCATTTTTTCAACATTTAAACTACATTTTTAAGGTCACGTGACTGTTTTTTGTCAGGTGTCAACTGGCTTTTACAGTGTTGCAGGCTCAAAATTGTATTATTAACGTCAGGTAACGTGTATTTTACAATTTCAGCTTTTACAACTGTCTAAATTGAATTTACCAAATGATCAACATTTAAATTACATTTTAAAGTCATGTGACTGTTTTTTGTCAGGTGTCAACTGGCTTTTACAGTGTTGCAGGCTCAAAATTGTATTATTAACGTCAGGTAACATGTATTTTACAATTTCAGCTTTTACAACTGTCTAAATTGAATTTACCAAATGATCAACATTTAAATTACATTTTAAAGTCACGTGACTGTTTTTGACAGGTGTCAGTTGGCTTGGACAATGTCACGTGACTAAGACAGGTGTCAGTTGGCTTGGACAATGTTGCAAGCTCTAAAATGACATAATCAAAGTCACATGATGTGTCTCTTGCAATTTCAGCTTTTACAACTGCTTAAAATAGTCTAAATTTAATTTACTAATTTTTTAAATTTTAAACCACATTATAAAGGTCACATGACTAATTTTGACAGATGTCAACTGGCCTTTACAGTGTTGCAAGCTCAAAAATTGAATTATCAAGTCACATGACCATGACATTATTACTGTCTAAATTTAAATTACCAATTTTTCAACTGTTTCTTTTGAATGATAAATGTCTTTATTTGACACGTGCTTACTTGGTTACTATGACAGTTAGAAGATTCGTGCAAACGTCAAAATATAACCCGTAGTTTCAGGCAACCATATAAAAAATATTTTCTGTTGGTCAGAGTTTGGAAAAACAGTCACCTGACCTTAGAAAATCAATTTGAAGCTTTCGGCACAAATCAAGTGTCAAAAAATTTGGTAAAACCTTTACGTTGTCACCTAACCTAACCTAAAAACTGTGATGGGACCTTTAAAAAAATTAATTTAAGCTTTTGGGTCTTTGAAATTTGGAAAAACAGTCATGTAACCTGAGGAAGTCATGCAGTTTAAATAATTTAAAGGCATTATTACTATGAGGCATTTTGAGCAATACTGAAGCATTGTGAGGTATTTTAAAGGCATTTCAAGGTATTTTGTATGCAAAAAGGCATTTTGGTGTACAAAAAATTATCGGCGGTCTACCCCTCGATTTTAATAGTAATAATTGAAATTTGACACATTTTCTACTTAATATTTTAGTATGCCATCATTTTTTTACACAATTTGGAGCAACTAAAATTTATGTCTGGCAAAAACCAGAAGGTTATGGCCTCAGATGCCACAGAGCAATCAAGACCATGTGTGAAGTGATTGGCATTAAAAATTTGTATGCTAAAATTGAAGGTGCTAAAAACATTAATCACATTATGAAAGCATTCTTTTTAGGACTGATTAAACAGGTAATAACTCCAAGTTAAAAAAAAACTGTTAACTTACACTAAATTACTGACATTTTTAAACAGAAAACTCCAGAACAAATGGCTGAAGAGAAAGGTCTTTATTTAGTACAAATGTGCAAAGAAAATCATTACTTCCCTAAAGTAATTGCAGCACCAAGTGAGTGCAGAAAAGAAGAACAGCTTGCTAAAAACGAAAGTCTTGATTTTGAACAATACTGCTTTGATGGTAATTTCTTATGGTTTTTTTTTGTTACAAGTATCCAGGGTACTCTTTTAGGAAAAGTTGTTTTGCGCAAAAAGAAGCATCCACCATTTTACACTCACATGAGATCTTACTACAAACATCTGATGACCTATGAAAGGACACGCAATCAAGCGGAAGTTAAAAAGAATTTGCTCGCAAAATATGGTGAAATACGAAGCTTTTTAGCTGATAAGTATCCAGAGTGCCGACACTCTCACAAGAAAAAAGTTGAAGCTGAAGCTGAAGAGTCCTAATTGTTTTGTTAATATATCTTTGAAAATTAAATAGTTTTTTGCTACTATTATTGGGTCTTGTAAATATTATTATTAATTTATTTTTTTTTATACAATTAGATTACGGCTTCTAGTATAGCCAAGAAAAAAAAATTGCTGTAATCCTGGACATCAAATCTTGCACCTCTACGTTTGATGTAAACAACTTGTGGTGACTCACTTGGCACACGTTCACACAGATGGCACCACGCATCAAAAACCCTGCTAACATCAAACCCGCATCGTCTGTCACGATTTAACTACATTTAGCAGTTTCAAGTCATCTTCAATCGTGTGTATAAGGCACGGAGCTGTCAAGCCTTACTGACGAGTCCAAAGACAGCTCCCGGGACGAAACGCACTTTATCGGTCAATTGGCAACACGCCCCAGGCAAGTCCACATGACATCAACGTCATGCGCCATCCCTGTCATTCTCTCGCTCACTTCAAAACCATGGGAACAACTCCCATAAACTTATAGATGCCAGTGCCAGTTTTAAGCGATGCCGTTTAACTGGCAATATCACTAGTTGAGTATAAAAAAATAGACGAATAAGGCTCTCCTCAACTGCGTTTTACCATCAATTTACATATAAGAATAGTATACCTATAAACTTAATTAATACAATTTATTATGCGTTACAATTTGCTATATATATAAATAATCTTTATTTTCAACAGAAAAAAGGCTATCGACCACTTGGTCTTTCTGCCTATGTTTACAGTGGGATTTTTTTTATAGTTTTAGCATACATGTTAACTTATTCTAATAATTTACAATTTGTTTACAAAAAAAAAAAGAAAAAAAAAGTAGTCTTAGTTAAAGTGTTCTAGTAGGGTGGCAGTGGGGAAGAGGTAACGGGATTGTCTGGTTTGTCTTGTTATGCACAGTGGGTTTATTATTGTCCAGTTGTTTGGCTTATTTTTCCATTTGTTTTGTAGTTGTATAAGTCTGTCTGTTATTTTGGTCATGTTTGTACGTTCGTAGAGAAGTTGGTTGGATGGGTTGTGTAGTGGGTTTTCTGGGTGTCTTATTTTGGTTATTAGTCTTAGAGCAATCTGTTCCGTAGTCTGAGTATATCTTTTAGTTTTGTCAGTAGCGTTTGCTCTAAGTAAGTGTCCGTAGTCTAGAACTGGTCTACAGATGGATTTGTATATTTGTGTGGCGGTTTTCGTGCTAATACCTTTGTTTTTGTATGTCAGTGATCTAAAGTGTTTTGTCCGTTTAATAGTTTCAGTTCTTGCATTCAAGTGTTTTGTAAATTTTAGTTTTTGGTCCAGTATTACGTCATGTTTGGATTCAGTTATGTGGCCGTCCGCGGTTATGTTTGGGGAGTCGTCTTTGATCCTATGGTTTGGTAGTAAAAGTTGGTTTTTAGTTGCGTTGGGGGTCAGTCTCCATCTGTAGAACCATGTCATAGTATCGTCAGTAAGTGATTGTAGTTTTGACGCTGCTTTTGACGTAGTTTTGTCGTGTACTATAAGTGCAGTGTCGTCTGCGTATTGTAATATGTATGCGGTTTTGTCAAATTGGTTTTTGTCCTGCTTGTTGTGATTCTATATGTCATAGCAGTATAGGTTGTAAAGTAAAGGTGAGAGGGGTGATCCTTGGGGTAGTCCTTGTTCAGGACTGAAAGGAAAGGAAAGTGTGTTGTCTATTCGAACGTGCAGTTGTCTATTTTCTAGTAAATTTCTGATTGTGTAAAGTAAGTATTTTGGTGTATCAAGTTTATGTAGTTTGTAAAGTAGTCCTTTGTGCCAGACACTGTCAAAAGCTTTGTTAATGTCCATGAACAAACAAGCTGTTTTGTTGCTGTTGAGGTGCGTTGTTTGTATGTTGTTGGTTAAGATAAAAAGTGGATGTATAGTCGAGTGTTTTGGTTTAAAGCCAAACTGGTATGATGGAATGTGCTGTCCAATCTGTTCTTGAAGTCTGTTTTTTATGATGAGTTCGAGTAATTTGCTTAGTGCTGGAAGTAATGTAATAGGTCTGTAATTTTGAGTCTGTGTGTTGTACAATTTGCTATTAAGTCTTGCTTTTTAATATTAAATCGTCACTAAAGCTTGAATAAAATGTTCAAATGAGCCTAGTAATATCCCCCGTGACGTAATTAGAGACTCTTCAATTCCGTAACGTAGGTGGAAGGCTAGAGCTAGTCGGTAGGCAAATTATAATTCATTCTTTGAAACCAGTGCATATTGTTGCTAAAGTTATTAATTAACACGTGCGTAATAATGTCTTTTATCAGTCAATTAATTTTTGGTTAATTTGGGTATGTTCTGTTGGAGTATGAACGATTGCCTCGACCCTGGGTCTCGTTTAACAATTTTTACGTTGCGTGCAAAAAAGATGTACTTTTTGCATTTGTAGCATAAATAACTATTTTGTGTGTATGGGTTTAATTTAAATCGGTGAAACACTACCTATATGAAACTAAAAACAAACATATGACCTGTATTTTAAAGTGAATATGGCAACTTGCCACTTGCAACGACATTAGAATGTGATTTAGTGAATGACAGTTGACACTTTGAAAGTTAAAAGCCGCATTCGTTTTCACGCTCCATGGAGCGAGCAGAGCTTTTTTGACGTCACTATTACGTAATTTGGGAAAACCATAATTTGACCAACTGTCAAATTACGTCATTGTGACGTCAAAAACGCTCTGTTCGTTCCATGGAGCTTGAAAACGAATGCGGCCAAAACTTTGACCTTTCGTAAAAACTCATTTAAGACATTCGTCCATACATATTTTGTTTCGCTCAGTATTTTACTTTCGGTAATTTTCCAGAAAATTGGAAAATCTGAAAATTCAAAAATAATTCGTTTTTAACATTTTTGTACGATTAACTTGATGATTTAAGGCAGTTGAGGTTAATTTTGAAAATAAAAAATTTTTACTTGACATTTCTAGTTTTTAAATTTTTAAAGTCAAACGGTGCATGGTACCAAAAAAGTGTATAGAAGGTAAAAGTTGTATCCCATCGAAGTTCATTTGTGGTAAAAATTCAGACCTCTAACTTGAAACGTTCCTGAAATATTGAGCAAAAACTGCAAAAACGAGAGTCAACTTTGACGCCCTCTAGCGGCTAAACGGGACAACATAGTCGTGTCCGCTCAACGTCACGTGATAGCCCCGTTCTCGCTTTCTTTTGTTATACGGTGTGTTTATACAGGGTGTTTCAAATAAGCGAGACATGGACAATTTTTTGGAAAAGTGCACAAAAATTTCGCTCAAATTGGGAGTTTCTGCTTTCGAGGAGGGTGGTCAAAGTAAGGCTGCTAGAGCAAAAACAATTGAATATCGATACAAACATTTTACATCATGTAGGCCTAGAATTTGACGTAAATTCCAAAAATCGAATAAAAAATTATGTTTGGTTTGTTGCTCAAATTTGGGACACCCTGTATACTGAGGGATTATCTAGCAATAAAGTATATGCAATCTACAAGATTCATATTTGGTATTTTTTTTATAAAATGAAAATTAAACAAGTTTCAAGAATGTTAAAAATTCATTGAAACGCCTTGTAAACTACTCCATATACTCGGTTATTTTGACAATTATAGAGTGGTTCAATATACCAATTTGTAGCCCTTGAAATTCTCTTTTGACCACCCTGTATAGCGTTTTTACCTAAAACCTCGAATAAGTGAGTTATTTACTATTAAAACTGAGTTGTTTGATTTTGACAGTTTTTACTGTGACAGCTGTAGTTTCAAGATAAGAGATACTCCCTCTGGTGATTAGTTTTAAAAACAGTTTCGGGCATTCCAGGCTGTCATTTCTCCCTTTGTTTACATTGATTTTGGTTAGGAATTTAGCACTAGTTTCATAAATTAATATGAAGTGACAGTGTTATATTTTATATTATTTATAATGTTAGGTTAGGAAACGAGTTGCCCGATTTTAGTTCAACTGGCGCTGCGTTCTTAACTTGAAACGCCAATTATGGTTTTGTCAAATTACGTCATTTTGACGTCATATTCGCTCTACTTACTCCATGGAGCGTCAATTCTAGTGCGGCCTTCGAGAAGTAACGGGTGTTCAATAATTGTTATGGCCAGGTCGCCTATGGATGGCAATTGTTACAAAAAGCGTATGTCTTAGATAACGTTGCAAGCAATTATTATATGACAGCTGTCAATCCGCCGGTTTGATTTCAAACCATATACGAACTTATCAACGGCCCTACGTTCATGCTAGAACGAGAGAACCACAGCCAACTACGACCATAACAATTATTGAACACCCGTTACTCATATGAAGATTTGACTGGATGCTAACAAGCAAGATGCCATTGGAACTCACAAACAAACAAAATTGGCTTTATTGATCATCTGACGATTTATGTGAAAATTATTGTTTCTAGAATTCTAGACCCTAGCCGGACATGAACTCTATTACAAAATGGATTCTCGAACGTAGTCGTGCACGCTTGCACAGCTGTAATCGATGACTGATGCGGCTGCGCATTTCAAACGCGATTCCGGCGCTGTCAAATTTTTACTGATTTTGATTTGTTTCGTTTCCATATTCAAGTTTCCCAGTGTGTACCCTTTCGATATCGATTTAATTCCCTGTAATTGTGCGTATAGGTCGCTAATTATCTCATCCCGGCTTTATAGCATTCAAGATTATTGTCACCGTTTTCGAATAAACGTTTGCGGTCCCCCTATAATGTGACAATACAAACTCAATCAACTGTTGTTGATTTTTGAGGTTCCCCCCCGGTTCTTGTGCGCGTTTGTTCCCGTTTTTTTACAAATATTTCCCGACCAAGAAAAAAATGCCGTGTAAAATCTCCGGACCGTGATACGGATTGCATTGCTGTCCCGCTTGAATCGCGTTATTTTTGCAGTTTTCCAGCGCGACAAGTTTCATGGAATTTGCTTGAACAGCACTCAACACTCGACATGTAAGTTTGTTTTGCGTTTAGTTCTAGTTTGCTGCATGCAATTCTGCGGTGTTAATTCAAGTCTGCAGTGCTTACACTCACTCTAAACAACGAGACAGTGGTAAGTTACATTTAACAGCTTTCAGGAGTTTAAAGGGCTTTAAAACATATTGATTGTGATTTGTGACACACAGCCTCAGTGCCAAAAGTAAACACACTTCATTGTCTTTGATTATTATCAAAATTAAAGTGTGTGTGTGTTTAATCCTAATTAGAACAATAATGTTTCATAACAATTTCCAATAAACTTATCCATTTTATTGCCCCAGTGAGAGAGACAGCAATCACTCTCCCTAGTCCCCCTGTTTGGGGTCAAGGCTTCAAGGTCAGCTAAAGGGGGCGGCCGCCCTTTTATCGTTACTCCCCTATTCCTTCAATATTTTATATTGTCACCCAGCTGTATAATCATATTTACTTAAACTTTTCTTCTTTTTACTGTTGGTTTGTATTGCTGCAAAAGTTTTAAAATAAACCATAAAAGCTGATATTGATTGACCCTGATTTATTGTGGGAAGGGCAGATTATGTCCCATTTTTATTTTCTGTAATAACAGCTGGATGTTTTCCTTTGGGATTGCTGTTGAAGATTGATCATTTTTTATTCAGGTTACTACTAGTGGTTGAAGTGTGTTTTAAGAGAAGTTTTCCACTGATATTTATTTTAAAAGACTACTGATAGCAGTAATCTATTCTAAATTTTATCAGTAATTAGCAGGTCAACAAATAAAGGACTTGAGAAAGAATATTTTACATTTATTATAATTTATCCTAGACTGTGATTTGTCTCCAAGTCCAATATAGACCAAAACAAGGGTGTAGTCTCTTTATTAGTGCCATCTAATTATAAATGCATTTACTGACTGAGGCCTACACATTTCTGATATGAGATTTATGCACAATTTTATTCAACAAATATTAATTTTCTCTAATTAAATTTGAATTCTTCAGAAAATTTTGTGAACAACCTGTAAAACACCTGACAAGTTTAAAAGGCCAAATATCATGTTCCAGTTTGTGTTCCATCATTTTGATGTTTGCACATGTTGAGATTTATTTATTTATCTTCTTATAGGACTTTCTTACAGCTTACCCTATTTAAAAAATGTAAATGGTTGTCGAAAAACAAAACAGAGTTAATGATTCTCCCATGTCATAATGATTGTTCAACTACAAACAGTGCTGCAATTTGTTGGGCTGTTGAGCTCAAATTATATGTAGTATACAAGAAACGCAGATGATGACTAAACTGCCATTGGTCCTGGTTTGAATCTTACCTACCTTTTAGGTTTTCCTGTTTTGAATCTGGCCTCTGATGTGGGTTTGTGTGTAAACTCTTTTCCTTCTTCGGTGGGTCTCTTCTTATGCCACAATAAGATAGTGAGCTTAAAAAATGACACAATTGCCCATATTTTATAAAAAAAATTAAAACTACCAACCTTCTGTTAAATATTCCACTAATAATGCTTCTTCCCAAGGCAACTGAGTAATAAACCTCTTGGTTTAATGCAGCCTCTAAAAGATCAAACTCCTCCTTATGGTTGTCTTCATCATCTCGAATGCTTGGATCATTCTTCCCTAAGAGTTGTAATTGAAGGATGAAATCTAGTTGCTTTTTAACATTCTCATCTATAGTAACCTAAAGAAGAGTGAAATTATTACTAACAGTAAGTTTTTCTTTATGTAAAAGTTACTGGAATGAGTTTGGTATTCATTTTATCTAATTCCTGATTTTTGACCTCTTGAAATGGTTCCTTCCTCCATCCAGGTAAATCTTGTTTTCACTTACCAGAAATTTTCCTATCAGACCCACTATACTTTTGGTTCTTTAATTGATCTATTCTTGGCTGACAAGGAATCTTTGACTTTAACTTTGAACAGTACTAGACACAAATTCATTAGTAGTGCTGAGCAGTATTTAGACATTTTTTCATAGAATTCATCCATGTAATCAATAATAACTTCTAAAAGCCCTTCTTTAACTAATTGATTCCTGCACTGCTTTCTGATAGACAGTTTTTATACACTGGATATGTAAAATTAAATTTTCTGGGGATAACATTAAATTGTATTAATAAAAACCAGCTTGTTACAGCTCCTGATAAGGTTTCTTTGACTTTTTTAACCAGCACTCCTTTTAAAAGTCTTTCATCCAGGATCAAGTAGTTTCCTTGTTTTAGTGATGCCAGAGTGTTAATTAGCCTGCAAATGGACTCCTGAAACCAAGTTTATTTGTTTTGGAGTTTTAAAAATTTTAGTTTGGATACCTGAACATAGTGATCTGTACCGTAACCAAGAAGCATTCTTTCGGGAATACTTATATTAGCAAAAAGATCCAACAAATCATTATTGACATAAGACTACAGGACTTTTTCCCTTGTAGGACCGTCACTTTCTAAAACAGGAACTTATACCCCAAAATTTTCTTTTTGTGAATGGCAATTTGCATAGAACAAGGAATAGAATTTGAAAAGCCCAAAGTGAACACATTTTTGATTGTGTGCAGCAAATAGAAATTTAAAAAATAGCATTTTGAGACTAATTTCTGTTCTGGATTGTTTAATCATTTTGTAGAAAATGCTGCATTTATCAAACAAATCTTTCTTATAATCAAGAAGACTATTGCAAACATGCATAGACAGGATGTTCCATTATAAAAAAAAGTTTGATCTATCAACTTTACTTATATTCCTTTAAAGCGTTTACACCAACAAAGTGAGCAATGTCAAATTGAAGATCATTTTAATTTTTACTTCAACTAAGTGCACACAAACTATAAATAGATAACAAAACAACATCAATTGAACCTCTAAATTGACAATAATACACTCTAGAAATAAAAGGGTTAAGGACCTAACCTAGTTGCGCTATTAAATCTTTGCAACAGATTGGTCATAGTTTGTTTTCGATTTGGTTGGCCACTATTTTATATGTACACCAAGCTGATTTAAACAAAGTGAGCACTTATTGTTTTGCCAAGTGTGCAAATGATGTGACTTAAAGCGCAATTTAAATGCAGTTAATGTAAAAGTGCAGCACAACATTTCTAATTGTGCATAAAATGGTTTTGCTGAGCAAACAAAATACTTATTTACTATTACTTCTTGTTTTGTGTTATTTTTGCAATCTTTTTTTTCTGTGTTAACTGCCACAGTATACTACTTTTTGCGTTTTTTAGTTTTTTTTTTATTTTGCTTTCAGATTTAGTTGCTGTATAGTGTTTATGTTTATGTTGTCAGCTCAGTGCAAACTGTTCTTGATGTTATCTCATCACCATGTCGACACCGTCAAATAGTGACGTTAAGGATCAACGGTCCTATTCGGTCGGGGCTAGGTTGTCTTTTCGCAGCTTTTTTAGGGACGTCCGAGGTGAAGCTGCTCCCAACAAGCAGTAAGTTTTTAATTTTTTGATTTATTATTGTTATGTGACTATCAAACATAAAATCAGGTCAATGGTTTGGTTTTTTACGGTGATTCAGGTAACAAGCATGAAACTGATTAAATTTAGTCTAAAATGTGTAATAGAAGTGAACACACCCACTTGAGAACTTCTTGAAGTCTTTTGAGACCCATCAGAAGCTGTCTATAAAATATTATATAAACCTAATATCGGCACTAGCTTAGCATACTAGAACACAATGAACTTTAATTAGGTGCCGTATGTCCATGAAGAATGTTAGGAGCTGCATTAGAGACACACTGAGTAGTTTCAGAACTTTTCAACAAAGAAGACTCAGAAACCACCTGCAGTGTCATCAAGTATAAGTGCAAAATTACTTTAAGATACTTTAGTTTCATTATGTATCAAACAACAAATTTTGAAGAAAGTTTTGCAGGAAAATACCCTAAAATACCTAAATTTTAGAATATTTATGGACAAACTAGGGGTTGTAGACAACTTTCAGGTAGGCACCCAACAACTCAGAAACTACCTGCGGTATTTAATTAGCACAACAATTTCATTAGTTTAGGAGAGTTGGATCTGTTGTCCAACAACAGAAAAAACTGCCATCAACTTTAAAAAGTACATTTTAGTATAATAGGCAAACTATTGTCTCTTACTGTTAAGTTTATAGGTTGCTGATTATTTGGTGAAGGATACGCGGTGTTCGATCTCTATTGGAATTCTACAGGGTGTTTACATTGGTTCAGTAACGTATTTTGCAGTAAAACCCAAAAAAAAAACATTTGAATTTCAAGTGGGCAACATAGGCAAATCCAATTGTAATAATAATAATTATAGTATTTAAATACTTACAGGATATTTCTAAATAAACTTCCTAACGTCATTCAGTGACAGTTTTTGGGTAATTTTTAAAACCTAAAAGATGTAAAAAATTTTTCTTTAATACAGTCTAACTGCCTTATACAGGGTGTGAATAAAGTGCGTGCAAAAAAGTGACATTTTCAAGTAGTCTCCAATTGACCAATATTTTTTTTTTGTTTAGTTTTAACATAAAGAAGTGTTATTTAGGTCAATATCTCGGGACGTTTTTGGGCGTTTTACAATTAACGTCCCATGTCTCAAGAAATATTGATTTATCCGAAAAAGACATTACAGTGCTTAAGTTCGAATTAAGTTATGGCAGCTGACAGCAGCTTTTTTTTGTGTCATTTTGGTTGGGTTTAGGTCCAATATTATTTGTTACATAATTTTTCAAGCAACCCCATGACCAATAAGACCATACAGGGTAGCTAGAGACAATCAAAGTGGGACAAGATCGTGTGCAAAAAAGTATTAAATTACAGTCACTTTACTAATAAATACTTTTAACTTTTTTTCTACATAGTAACTTGTAGTTTAGGGTATTACCTCGGGACGTTTTTGGGCGTTTCTTAATTAACGTCATGTGTCCGAAGAAATATGGATTTTTCCGGAAAATGGATATAACACTGTTCAATCTTGAATTAAGCCATATTAGCAGGTTTGTATCTATCATTCAAATGCCGTTGTATGTTCAACATTATTTCTTACATAATCTTAGTACTTTTCAGGACAAGCCCCATATTTGGTAAGACCTTACAGGGTGTTCAGTGATAGTGAAACTTGAAATTGTTTGCACAAGTTGTTCTTCCACTTTAACTGCCTCTAAACACCCTGTACGGTTCAATCGGTCAAGATAGTTGACTTAAACTTATGCAAAACATAATATGTGACTTAAAATGATACTTCAAAGCTATTGACAATTCAAGATTGAGCACTACTATTTTTTGGATAAATTGATATTTCTTGAGTCACAGGATGTTAATTGGGGATCGACCAAAAACGTCTTGAGATATTGACCTAAGCAACACTTCCTTATCTTAAAACAAACCCAAAAAAAATTATTGATTGAAAATTTCACATTTTTGCACGCGCTTTCATTCCGCCCATGTATAGTACAGTGGCGGTGCATTTAAGTCAGAATTTTTTCCATCAACCAAAAAGCCAATAAATTAAGCTCAATGATAGTCCAAACAGCATCAAAATCTGTCGTTTCGTTTAGAAATGGCAGAATTTATTATACATGCCAGTGGTGATGATTTTAAGGTATTGTAGGTATGGATATAACTTGGCCATACTATTAAGAGAGCTGATGGAAATTTATTTCACAGCCAAGTGGCAAACTCTTTTTTAATAAATTTACATTTTCCTCCATTTACTTGACAGAGAAAATTAGTTAACGCCATTCAGTCAATCGAATCGTCGTATTTGCTAATATACAGGTAATTCAAATTCCACCCTCACTATTGAGATCTTGAAAATGTATGTTTCAATATGTTTCAATAGCATTGAGAAGTCTATATAGAACTTTCAAAATGGTCTTAGAGGCCTCTGGTAGTTTAAAACAGTTAAGACACGACATTTTAGAAGATTCTCAGTAACATTTAGAGGTTTAGGTAAAACATTTGTAGAGACTTCTGGCAATTTTAATGGTTTTTAATGGCATTTAGAGGGCTTGGACATTTTCAAAATAGTTCTAGAGGCCTCTGGCAGTTTAAAAATTATGGGAATGTTTAAGACACTTGTAGAGGGCTCTGGCACTTTTTAGATGATTCTTTGTATCAGCATTTAGAAGTCTCTCAAAAAGTTGCGCAATGTAAAGCTGAACGAAATGTCGTTTTAAAAACTTTGATTATCAGAATACTTCCAAAAATATTCGAAAAACACTGAAATGTTGGTTTTTTGTTTTTATTAACTTCTAAAATTATTTGAAGAGATATCCCAAAACTGAAAGTACATTTACATTGTCACTTTTCCCATACATACGTGGACGCTTAAATATGTTGTCGGACGTTTCGTCTTTCGGCAACCATCATCACTTTATTTTTTTCTTATGGACGACATAATAAATTTTTAGATAAAAAATAACTCGTTTCTAATTTTAGTGATGCATAACTTTTTGTGATTTTCTTTGTAATCAGTCAAAAATTTGAATAAAAACCAATACCTATGGAGTTGACTTTATTCAAAATTTTTGTTGTATGAACATCACTTGACGGTACGTGTCAAAAATTAGTCGATTTACACATATTTTTAATTCAAATGCAATTTTGAAGTGAAGAAAAACCAGTAACTTGGTTTTTTTGCCAGACAAGACAAAGTAAGTGAATTTTAAATATTTGTAAAAGCAAGAGCAGCCCAGAATTTAAGTTAATTGATTGAAAATAGGTGGGTCATCGCATCGAAAAAGTGCCTTAAGAATCTTTTTGTCTCACTTTGATATTTAAAAAAAAAATTGTGAAGGGTTTTTAAAAATCTCGGGGGAAATCTGAAAAACTCTCTCTAGCGCCTCGAACTGACAAGATATCGAAAAACGCTTTGTGCTATTAATCTTTTTTCAAAAATTGAGCTCTAGTTTTTCGCGTTAAAAAACTAGAGACTTAAATTTCAGCTTGATTATGCATTTTTTACAACAAATTATTATTTTTAGAAGTGCGCACTGCATATTATTGCGATTAAAATATGAGAACATTCAAATCTGCACTCTACAGTTTATTAGTGGTGACAGTGATGTATGGTGCTAAGGTTTATCATCCGCGTTCACTTTACATAATCAGGATTAGTCTGTCTCTTGTCTTTATTAATTATAGGAAATAATGTTAATAAAGTTATTTTTGCTCTTTCTGGTGGGTGCGGGTGGCATGCTTTCGTACAAATAATGAAGACATATTGCATCGCAAATTAGTGTTGAAAGTTACATAATATATTTATAACAAAATTATATTTTTTTGATACCTTTGCTAATGTGTTTATTGCGACCCTGATCTAGTTGCACACTATACCACTAGCTATTGTCATGTAAATAAAATTGTCCGGAAACCGTTTAAACTTCAAGTACATATTTCAAATACACCTGTTTAAAAAAGCCACACCTTCTTCATTTGAATTTAGTGATGCACGATTTTCGCACACAATAAACCGAAAAAGACCTTGTCCAGGTTGACGGACGGACGTAAATCTTCGATCACGTCGAGCTTGTATCTCTGAAAATTGTTGGCATATTTTATCCCACAATCGAGTTTTTTTTTCCGCTAAAGAACTGCTGGGATCTAGAGCAAGGACTCGCAAACGGCAACCTTGCATCGTAAGCAACGTCATTTTGTATAATGAGAATGGATTTTGTTTTGTTGACTGACAGGTTAAGCCGAAGTTACACTTAATAAATCGTGACATGATAAATGCGAGTAAATGAGATGTGATGGTTGGTTCTTCCATTAAAATCCAATCATTATTCGCAGTTAAGGAGAAATTTTCTTTAGGATTGAAAGACTGCTCCAAAAAAATGAAGCTTCAAAAGAACGATATACAGGGTGTTTGCCAAATGTGGTGCTAAAATGAAATTGGTGACAGTTTGATTAACAAAGTGGTGTTTACAAATCAATACTTTTTGATATACAAAGGGTTTGAAGTTTAATTAAAAAGTTAAATACAAAAATTATTAAAATTTACCACCCTGTATCACAAAAATGGGGATTTTTTTAAACAGAATTGCCTCCTTATTACTAACGCCTTGTATATTTAATACCCCTCATATTACAAACAAGTTAAATTCACTAGGTGCACATTTGTTTTCATTTGGCCAGGTGCCTAGTAACTGTTTTTCTTTATTCGGTGAATCCATCAGTTTTCATTTTTTTGATACAAATTAACTTTGAAAATAACACATACAACCTTGATTGTTATTAGCAATACACTTTCTTTGGCAAAACCCTTCATAAATCTTTACAGCACCCCAGTGTTTCGTTGGTACACCCTGTACAAAAATCTTAGTTGAAGTACAGTAATAAGAACTCAGTATTTTCTGATATAGTTCACTTTACTTTCTGTATTCATTAATTAGTTTCAACGAGTGGCTAATCTAAGTGTGAGTGAATATAAAAAAATCTTAATGTTTGTTAGAAAGGGATGTAAAAATTGCTTCAATTTAACCTAATTTGACTTGTTTTAGAATTTCGTTTTTTTGTTAACCACTGAAATTCAGGAAACGAAAAAAAAAACGTTTATTTAAGGTGGGGAAAAATTATTATTAAAGAAATAAGTGAAAAATTACAACTAAATGAATCTGATTCAATTAACATATCTAACCAATTTATTTTTGGCAAAGACAATTATCATTCCCTTCTACAAACTTTATTTTAAATAATTTTTGAGAACTTTTTAACATACATTTTAGATTTTGTATAATACTTTTGTTGTCTATTTTGAATCTGAAAACCATTGATCTTTTAACTTTATTTTTCAAAATTGCGTTTTTGATGCAACTTATTCTATAATTTATTTTCAAAATCACACTTGTATCTAATTTTATTATAAATTTTTTCCCACTACCAACATGATAAACATACCATTATTGACCGATTAGTAACTTAAAAATTTAGTTTTTTCTACCTTAATGGTCATTGTTGACTTAGGTCAAAAATAGAAATCTATCCTCTAGTCTAATCTCTAGTTCTAGTCTGGCACAAACACAACAAAAAAGGAAATATTATTGAACTAGGTAAATAATATTATGTCAATGTCTATTAAGACATATGAAATATACTTGACTTGACAGAGACAAAAAATTAGGTTGTCTCTTTATGTTGTTTTGTTGTTATCCTAAATTTTTAAATTTTCAATTAAAGGACCATCAAAAAATAACTTTTTAGAAACTTTAAATAATGATGTCAAATATGACAAAAGTGGTAATATTGACCAGTATTTGATAGGTATGAATTCTGATTTTTATTTAAAACTGCCAAATTTAACCTAAATGACAATATGGTTAATTTCCCATTTTTATAATGTGTAATTCATCATTTTTTAACGTGAAAGTCCTGATTTTAACTATTTTGTATGAAATTTAGATTTGGAGGCCAAACTATGACTTGGTCAAATTTTTACTTTATAATAAGTTTTGACAATTATCAATTTAAAAATGTTTCACTTGAGATTTAACTTGAAGTAATCATTTGGATTGATTTGACTCCTTTTCTTCAACTTCAAAATACTGTTATTTTTAAGACTGTATCAATTTGACCTAACCTTTCAGTTCAATTCAGTTCGCATACTGATTTCTCGTCCGTAAATTTAATTAAGATAATTAATTTTTATAAAAAGTAACGTTTTTACACCATTAATTTATGGTGCACAGATATTTTGCACTCTGGAACTAAAGTATCAGAAACAATAACAAAATCTTAAAGAAATTATTTAGCAGATGAGTGAACTATCTGCTTTGCTCACATTTAACTCATTTGCCACTCACTTATTAGGGTCACTCAAAAGCAATTTGTTTTTGAATCATATTAGGCTCCCTGAAAGTTAGATGAGTGTGAGCTATCTGTACTAGTTGTACTAGCTAAGTACAACTAGTACTACTTGAGTAAAAATGGAATATTATTTGTTCAAAAGTAATTATTATTAATATGCGCAAAAATATTGTATTATAAGCAGGTTTTAATTGTTGTTACCTCCTGCTTTTAACAATATACGGAGTGCGTCAGTTTTATATGGCCAAACTTGAATGATGAATTCAACAAAGCTGTCAAATTACAAACAAATAAAACACGTTTTCAGGTTCATTAAAATGTCTTGAAACTGAATCAGGTATAAATGTAAAAAATTATAAAAATGCCCTTAATAAAGATTTGATAATAGTTTCATACTGTAATTAGACGTAAAGAAATACACTTTTATACCTAAAACAGTTTTGAAACACGAAGCTACAAAATAATGGGCGAAATTGACTGTAAGTAGCCTTTAAATGGCAACATAGCAAATTCTTGGTCAAAAAGGTTCATTTCTTGGAGCAGTGTAGAAGCTTCAACATGTAATAATTGCATCTAATCATCATACGCTTGCATCTGTTATTATTTGCTGTAGAACATTAATTCAGGCAATTGAAGTTGGCAACAAACAATTAAGGGCACCGGCTCGGATGAATGTAGAACGTTTTTGCGATGAAAAAAAAATTCAAATCGCTCTCAATTATCTGGCACCAAGGCCACTAATCGAGTGCATGTAAATAATTGCTAATTGATGATTGTTGTACCAGGATGTTTGAGTTGAATCCAAAAATTGTACAATTCTACTCGAAATCCTATTAGGCTTTGCCTCGTTTAGAGTGGCTTATTCCGAGATTAAGTACTTCCGTCAACAGGATGTCTGTGCAGAAAGCAATCGTGACACCTTGACTAATTAAAGTGTTTACGGGGTAAATTGGAGAAATGCAGACTTTATTAGTTAATTATAGATAATGACACTTATTCACTAATTATTGTGTTTTTTTATTTTTTTTTAACAATTCCTGAATTTTTCAGAGGCGTTGGCGTAATGGCTCGTTAAATTTAATCGCCCGTTAAATTGGGCTGGCTATAAATACGTTACATATAAATTCATTAGTGTAAATGTATACGTGTTTATTATAAGATACGTATTTATGTTCCCGGCAACAGGCAGTAACCATTGCTATTTACCTCTTGAAAACCAAGAAATTCTTTAGGTTACTTCTTTCTATCTTCAATGTACAGGGTGATGAAAAGTTGAAATCCAAAGCCTGCCACGGCAAAACCCACGCTTTGTAACACGTTAAACCACTCATTCTGTATAGCAAATTAAATAACTTACATAACAAGAAATCTAGAGTATGGCAATTTTTGTAAATGGGAAACTTATTAACCACCATTTGTACCGTCGTACAAGCCAAACTTAAGTTAAGCGTGATTCAGACTGTGATTTTTTTTACCGATTTTGTCACATTCTAAACCACACTTAATTTAAGCCTGGCTTAAACTACGACGGTGCAAACGGGGTATCCGTAAAACTGACGAGTGCATTGACGTAACTAAATAGTATGACCCTTGTTCATTTAAAACTAAAGAGAGAGAGAGAAATTGTCATTGTCAAACTGAAATTATTCATTACTTTCCCTTATTTTTATTTTTGATGTTTTACAAAAACAGACAGACAGAAACAGAATTTTAATGAATTTATAATGTCAGGTACTAAAAGAACTCATAACAATTCACGATTCGGCAACGATTCACCTACTAAAAGAACTATGGTATAACAATAACATAACACTAATGAAGGTGGATGGAAGAACCTCTGAACCTTTCAACGTGGAACGTGGTGTACGGCAGGGTTGTGTTCTGTCACCCTTATTGTTTAACGTATATGGAGAATATATCATAAGGAAAGCCTTGGACTGCTGGGAAGGAGGAGTTGTCATAGGTGGCAGAAGGATGGATAATCTCCGCTACGCTGATGACACCACACTTATCGCCAAAGATGAGCAGGAAATGTCGAGTCTTATTGAGCGAGTAGAGAGAGTGAGCTGGGAGTTCGGTCTACAACTGAACCGTCAGAAAACGAAACTTATGTTAATAGATCGCACGCACAACATGGAAGAAATGCCTAATATTAAAGATGTCGAGAACGTGGAGGAAATAACTTATCTAGGTGCCCACATCAGCAGAAATGGCGGATCAAGTCAAGAAATCAGAAGAAGGATAGCTCTTGCCAAAACGGCCATGACCAAACTCAACAAAATTTGGAAAGATCGGCATATAACAACCACAACAAAATGCAAATTAGTAAACACCCTCGTTTTTCCAATTGCGCTATACGCAGCAGAATCCTGGACCTTAAAAGCCACAGACATCGCCAAGTTGGATGCGTTTGAGATGTGGGTCTGGAGAAGACTACTGAGGATTCCCTGGACAAACCGCAGAACTAACGTATCCATACTCGAAGAACTTAACATCCAAGTCAGATTGTCAACTAAAATCAAACAACTGATTCTCAAGTATTTTGGACATGTCAGCAGGAGGAAAGATGACAATGATCGAAAAACTTATGGTCCAAGGGAAGGTAGACGGAACACGACCTAGAAGACGTTCTCCAAAACGATGGCTGGACCAGGTGAAGCAGTTTACAGGAAAATCTTTCCAAGACAGCATTAGAAGCACGTCAGATAGAGAGGAATGGAGGGAAACTGCTAAAAACACAACATGAGACTAACATAGGATCACGACGCTTCAAACATGAAGCTAACGACTAGAGAGAGAGTGAGATAATGTCAGGTGAAAAAGTGTCCAGTCAAGTCCAAATTGCAAAAATTCAGTTCAAAAAAAATAGTCAAAACCGTCACGTGATCCTAATAAATACAATTTTCAAATTGAAAATTTTCTGATCAACGTAATCAAATCATTAAATTAAATCTGTTAAGTTCAAATTGATATTGCGCTTAAAAATGATTAAAACAGTCACGTGACTCTGATAAATATAATCCAAATAATATAATATAAATATAAATATATAAATAAGATATAAATCCAAATTCCATGGAAAGATTTCTTTCACTTCTCCTAGCAGTTAATCATCCTGAAGCGAATAACAAACGTATACTTGTTGTAAACACGGGGAAAATGTCCCAGTTTTGGTCCCTCCCGGTGATTAATGTGCGACAGAGCGATTGTAATAAGTGAATTGGGGCCCCCGGTCCGACGCAATTTCTCAACAAAACATTATACCCGAGATATGAATCTCTACTAATTAAAAGTTTCGTAAACAATTTGTTCTTCGGACTGGCGCTTATTACGACATGGGAAAATTTTGGGCTGAACACAATCGAAACTTTCAAATTACAATTTAACTCGAGAACGTTATTGAACCAGGAAGTTGAGGTTGCTTTTGATGAAAACTTTTATAGTTAAGTTCATGTTAGTGGTTGAAGATAGTTTTCAACGATATTCTGTTAGTTAGGACCGGAATAACAAATGGATATACCTATAAGAAAGCACACCAAACAAGAACTAGAGTTGACACGTGGTGACGTTAAGTCGAGAAATCATTTACTTTAAGATGGTTCAGACTACTTAAGCACATGTGGAAAAGGTCACAGCTTGAACCACACTAGCTGGAATAACTTAGACGTTCACTAAACGACAAATGCTTGGAAGTGCAGTTAAATAAAATAATAACCAAAAATTAAGACAAAATTTGAGATTTAAAAGTTTTAATTAAAGTCTTAATTACCTGACTCAAATTTTTTTTTTAACTAATTAAACAACGGTTTCTAGCTATTGTGGAATGGAACGATCTACATAATTTATAGGGTAGACATGCAAGGAACGCAATTTAATTTATTCATAGGGCTCCGTGCCGTTATGCGAGCAGAGTTTATTATAATCCTGCTGCCCCAACGGATGACACGTCCCTTTTAAAAGGAAATAAGGACGAGACGTGCCCATAAACTTGATTACAAATGGCGTTTAAAAGTTTATATCGCGAAACTGTATAACAATGGAATTTTACTAGAAAAATTGTTGAAATACGCTTTTTTCAATGCAACAACCAAAAAATCTGGTATTTGACAAACTCAAGAAAAGTGGTTTTATGTATCTTTCTAGTAGTAAGAGGATACTTAAAATCAAAATATAAAAATTGTGTTTGAACATATTATAAAAAGGATCTTGAGAAACTGGTTGGGCAACACATTCCTGCTTACCAATTTGGCTTTAAACCTAAACACTCCACTATACACCCACTATTTGTCTTGACAAGCAACATACAAACAACACACTTAGACGACAGAAGGACAACCTGCTTATTTATGGACATAGTTTGATAACAGACAATTACAAGTACGCATTGACAATGAATATTTCTTTTTTTTTTCTCGTGAGCAAGGACTTCCTCAAGGATCTCCATTTTCCTCACTTCTCTACAACATATACTGCCACGACATATACAATCATAGATTTCAGGACAAGAATTACATCGACAAAACTTCTTACATAATACAGTACGCTGACGATACTGCACTTATTGTACATGACAAAACAACAACCACAAAAGCAGCAGAAAGGCTCCAGATGCTGACCATACTACGACATGGTTTTATAAATGGAGACTCACTCCTAATCCCACTTAAAACCAGCTCCTTTAATGCAACCACAAAATTAATTCCTACAATAACAGCAAGGCTGGATCAAAATGCTCCATAGCCCATCAGAGCAGACGACAACCAGATTTAACGAAGTAAGAACAGAACTACGTAAACTGATCAGGAAAAAGAAAAAAGAGCATGAGACAGAACAAGTACTTAACTTACAGGCCGACTTCCAGAATGGTAATGCAAGGAGATTCTACAAGGAAGTAAAGGGGCTTCAAAAGGGTTTCCGCCCCAGAAGTGCCACAATGCTATTGCGTAACGATGTCTCAGTCACTGCCTCCAAAGTAGAAGTACTGGACACATGGAAGTGTTACTTTGACGAGTTGCTTAACAGACGGGTGCAGGAAGAACCCGAAAGTCTTGTATTGCAAACAGCAGAGGTTAATATCCCGCCTGTATCCATGGAGGAAACAACTAAGAAACTTAAAAATAACAAAGCGGCAGGCTATGGTAATATCCTAGCAGAAAGTCTGAAACATGGAGGGGACGATCTAGCCATACAAATACATAGCCTCGAGCAACAGAGCTGGAATCAAGAAATCATTCCCGACGAATGGAAGGAACGTGTTATCATCCCACTCCACAAGAAAGGGGACCAAATGCAGTGTAAAAATTACCGAGGTATTGCCCTGCTGAGTCACGTCTACAAAGTATTCTCAAACATTCTGCTTCAACGTCTCTCTCCATATACCGAGGAGATTATCGGAGACTGTCAATGCGGCTTTCGAAGCGGAAGATCAACAACTGACCAGCTCTTCACTATCCGCCAGATTCTGGAGAAATGTTGGGAGTTTAACAAGAGCCTACATACCCTTTTCATAGACTTTGAACAAGCATATGACAGTGTTATTAGAGTGAGATTGTGGGAAGCTATGGGGGAACTTGGTGTCCCGCACAAACTGATTCGACTGTGTAGAGCGTGCCTGGAGGGGCAAAGAGCGGCGTCAAAATCGATGGTGAGTACAGCCAATCATTCCATATTAACAGAGGTCTAAAACAGGGGGATGCTTTGTCGCCAGTACTATTTAACCTTGCACTAGAAAAAGCAATAAGAACAGCATCAGTGAAAGCAGAGATTTTTGGCCGAGGAGGTCTCAAACTTATTTTGGCCTACGCAGATAACATAGGCGCAGTAGGAGAAATTACTGTTGGTGTGAAGGAAAATTTCATAAAGATCGAAGAGGAAGCTCAGAGAATGGGTCTACGAGTAAATGAAGGAAAGACCAAATACATGCATGTCTCCTGTAACTCCGCGCGAGGCAGAGTCAGGCAGAACGTCACAATGGACGTCTATAATGCAGGAAGAGATTAAACAGCGAATCACACAGGCAAACAAATGTACATTTGCAGTACAAACCGTGCTAAAATCAAAATTTATCACAAGAAAAGCCAAAACCAGAATCTATCAAACAGTGATACGACCAGTAGCAACATACGCCAGTGAAACATGGACACTGACAGTTCGCGACACAGAGCTCCTAAGAAGGTTTGAGAGAAAGATCCTACGCATAATATATGGTCCCGTTTGAACCCTGGAAAAAATATATCAAAGCATCATCCAGGAGATAAAGTCCGGCAGACTAAGATGGGCAGGGCACCTGCAAAGAAGCCAAAACGATCGCCTAATAAAACGGGTATGGGAGGAGGCACCAATAGGAAAAAGACCACTGGGAAGACCCAGGCTCAGATGGAGAGATAACAACATTAAGGATCTGGTTATCCTTGGTGTAGACCAGCAAGAATGGAGGGAGATAGTCCAGGCAGCCAAGACCCACCCTGAATTGTAGTGCTACGGAGTAGTAGTAGTAGTAAAACGGCCACAAAATTTAAACAAAAAACGGCATAAAGTAATTATTGGGAATTACTTTTGACAAAAAACTAAAATTTACAAAACATGTACGAGACATTAGGACAGAAATAGTCAGAAGGTCGAAAAAGAAAAAGTGAAACCTCTAACATACAAAGGCAAAGGAATAAAGCAGCCACTACAATTTACAAATCCATTTTTGGACTGTGGAAACATACTGAGGACAAAGGCAACCGAAAAAACCAAACAACATATCCACACAACAGAATAAATTGCTTTTAGTTAAGGTCTTCTTTCTTGTTTACCTGGTTTTTTCCTTTTCTGGTTTTGTTAATTCTGCGTTTTATTAATTGTTTCTCTTCTCTATCTTGTAAATAGTGTTCTTTCAGAGTGAGCGACCGAAAAGATATAAATAAGAGTAAAAATATATTACAGTGTATATTCTGTAATCTGCATAAAACTGGTTTGTAGGCAGATCAATACAAAACAGAGTATTCTGTGCACTTCTGCAAAATTTCAAATAACTAGACCGATTATCGGTAATTTCTCGCGTTAACCGAATCGTTCCAGAAATAGAGGAATTTCAGGAATCAGGTGCTGAATTTAATTCCGGAGGGCGAAATTATCGATTTTATCTTCCCTACCAAATGTGTAGGAAGTGCTTAATTTGAAGCTCTTTTTATGCTGGGTTATTAATTGATTATATTTATTTTTGAACTTTTAGAATATAAATTTTCTGATACTAAATAGACAGTCAAACTCAATTAAAAAAAAATTGCCACGGTTAATGTCAAGTTATCTAGGTCAAAGAGAGTTATTGCGGTTTGCTGTTGCTCAAACCAAAAAAGGTGATTTTTCTTGAAAATTAATGACATTTTGGTGAACCAGTTATTTGGTAAGCAGCCATTTTTGTGACACTTCTTACACAGTATCTAGGATATGCAATACTTTAAGGTTTATAGAAGTATTTTTAAGAATAAATAACCAATAATTTTTTAGAATAAGACAAAAAAAAGAAAAAACTTTTTAAAGTTGTGCTTTGATTTACTGGACTTTATGTCTGATAATGCCTTTACAGACGAAACGCGTGACTTTTTCAATTGAAGCTTACAACATTTTTGACAATATGTCAAACACAATTTTGTATAAGTCTGCATTTTATCAATCCATGCTACATTCAATTTATCGGATTTAAATAGCCTCTTATAGAGAACTTCTGTGATGGTGTACACGGTTGACTAAATTGGAATTTTTACCTACCTTATTTTGTATTTGTACTTTTTTTCAAACCTGTGTAGTATCTGGATTGATTTGTGGTGTTTCTGAGAAAAGGTTTATCCAAATTACAGTTTCTTCAATGTTTGTACTTGCCTGAAATTATCGGTTAGTATAAATGGGCTGATTTGAAAATCAAACATTACTGCAGCAAATACTTGCTCTAATTAAACAACGTAATCAACTAATACAATCCTCCTGGTAGGAGTAACTCTGAATTAGCATACCCAGCACTAGCAGTAGTTGTTAATGCACAATTAATTAACGCTCTAGTAATGGAAAACGTTTCGCATTTAGCCTATTTTGTATAATTAAAAACAAATTTTGCTTACTATGGAGGAATTGGTCGAACAATAAATGTAAAGACAGTAAATACAGACAGTATTGGTTTGGTGGTTGCGAAAAAATGTGATTTTACTATGAAACTGTTTGTGTGTCCAGTTTGTTCTTGGAATCTTAGAACCGCATCAGATCAGTTTCTATCTTTCTTCACAATCAATTTGTGTGGGTACGTGTTTGCTATTTCCTTTTCCTTTTTATAGTTATAAACTTGTTTTTAATTGTAGTGGAAATTGATTGTTGTGTGTATATGGCATTCGTTTCAAATTTATTGCCTACACGCACGGTGTTAAATTAGTCGTTAACCTGACATTTAGTACAGTGGTCGAACTTGAAGAAATTTGATAAAACTTGTCACGATTCGGCCTGCATTAAATTAAGAGCAATTTTTTATTTCGTTTGCTCTTTGTCAGACTTGTCTGCACATTTTTTTGCAACTCTTAATTTACGGCTATGTCAGCGAGTTATTTTGTTTTTTGGAGTAAATAATGTCAATGTTTTGCAACCATTTACATCTTGGACCTGTTTTTATTACAGTACCACAAATTACAGACAAAAGTTAAGGTTGTTCATACCAGATGTTCAAGAAGTCTTGTACGGTTTATTTAATAGAAAATGTATTTAAATGTGAAAGTGTAATCAATTTGTAAATGTTAATGCTGCACACCATTATAACTCTTGATATATTAGAAGGGTCAAAAAGCTCAGATCTAAAATCTTATCTTTTCCTAAAATGTTTTTGAATTGTGCGTTTTTATCTACTTTAAATTTTCAAATGGATAACTCTGTATCCAGTGATGTAAAAACGGTCATTTTCGAGTCAAAAAATTTTCATTTTTGGAAAATTACCCTATGCGAAAATTTTCCTTGATAGGGAGAATAACTGTCAAATTTGTCATTACCATTGTCAAATTTTTCATTGTTAAGGTCAAACTTGTCATACATTCTAATGAAATAACTTAAGACATCTAAATTTAATGATTAAAAGTACATTAAAAATATTATTTTTTTAATTTTTAGATTTTCCAATTTTTTTGGAAATTTTCTGAAAATCTGGACGCTAAAAGCATTCTATATGACGTCATTACACAACTAATCAGTAATCATCACGTGACTCGCTGTCGAATGACGTCACAAAAAGTGCATTAAGCGTCTGTCAGACTGACAATCTAGAATACCGGGTTTTTGCAGAAAAATTGTGTTTAAATCTTACTTACAATTTACAACATAAATTATTGTTGATTTTACAAATAGCCAAGAAAGGCAAATAGTACATTTTCAGCAGTTAATTCTAGAAATATTTTTTAAAACTGGATGATTGAATCTTCAGTAACGAACACCCTGTACGATCTCACTTTCTTCCCTAAATAATGTAACACCAAATAAATTTACTCATACAACCAAATTAAAGCTCGAACAAACATTCCATTGTCCTAAAGCAAAGAATTGCGGAAGTTACGGTTTGCCATAGACGTCGCGGAACCCAGCCCGAATGCCAATGGCGTTTATCTGGTTCGGTTATGGTAATTGGATGGGTTATTGGAATGTACCGGGCATGTTTATTATATGCGTTTATAAAGTGGCAATCAAAAGTGTATGCGTGCATGCAAATCGTTCGTAATTATTGAAAAACGTTTATCGAATGTGGTTCGACATTGTGTGTGCTCGTTCCCGGTTCAAAGACTTGTGGTCGTATAATTTGTCCATCGGATCTACAAGACGATTATAAAATTAATTTTTGTTGCAGCTAATGGTTTTGGATTCAACAATAAATTAGACTTACGAAACGTTAAACCCATCAAAGTATTCTAAAAATAGTAAGTGTTGACCCTATTCGAAAAGTGAAAGTACGAACCGAAGTTTGAGGTTGTCATTGTCCCAAAATTGATTATTAAACAATCTAAGTAAACAATGCTTTTTATACAGACTTTCAATGTAACAGGTATTCAAGCTGTGCGTGTTTTGACAGGAGATTGGCAGATGCAGTTTTAATTATTTAGTTACTTTCAAGTCTCATTGTCCAAGAAGGATGTTTGCGAAATATTTTTTGTATACAATTATAAACTATTTTGTATACACCCGGTTAATATTTCTTTTAGAAACTCACAAGCTGGAATATCTTCTTGATGAATCGATAAAGTATTTCAAACTAGACTAGATTTTTATCTTCAAAATAATTTTTACTTTACATTTAAATACCCAAAAAATTTAGGGCGTTTCAATTGACAAGCAGTTTACAAGTATTTTTGCTATAACACCCTCACCTAATATTTTATATATCTAACTAAATTTTCTTGTATATTAGCAGTCACCAAAATGTCGATGTTTTCTCTAAAGAAATTTGTGCTAATAAAGTAGCCCCCATTTGCGGGCGTAAAATAGCACTTTTACGCCCATTAAAAAAAAAACGCTCAGCAGAGTTTTTATTTTAAACCAAATTTTAATATTATTATAAATAACCCAATAACGACGAAACCTTTACTACTTATTCAATGTTATGCTAAAAGTACAATTATTACAGTTGGAAACGTTTACACCGGGAAAGCTTTTCTCAATCGATCCGCTTTCCTGAATGACTGCAACCTCTTTTGTTGCGCCAGAAGCATCTGTGGAAGTGGAACTTACACTTCTTCTGGCTATCTTAATTTTATTCTGCACCGACTCTTCAATGTAACCTTCAGCTACACTCGACGAGCGCCAACCTCCATGAAGCTTTACAGCCAAAAGGTCTGCTCCTGAATCTGCTAATAAAGTTGCGGACGAACGCCGAAAGCAATGTCCGGTATAGCCCTCCGGATTTGGCAACTTCAAATACTTTGCTACTACACTGGGTAGCTTACCCATAGTATTTTTCCCAACGGGTTGCATAGAGCATTTTCCTTTCTTATATGATAAGAAAAAGCGCAGGTTGTTGGCAGATTTTGGTCTCAGTGCTATAAATTTCTTCGTCACTGTCAAGAAATTCAAATTGTCTCCGTTATTGCAGTCTACAATAGTGAATATTCTTGGAATCTTCGTTTTTGTTTGACGCAGTTGTACCAAAATAGATGAGTCCCTAATGGTAAGATCACCAAACAGTAAATTCGTCAACTCCTTTCTTCTGCAAGCTCCTGCAATCCCGAAGCTTATAACAACCTTATGGAGCAAATAGCTTTCATCTGGAGCAGTTGCAAAACATCTCTGGATTTCCTCCCTCGTAAAGATACTGGACTTCTTCGGAATATATCCTTCCGAACGTCGTTTTAGAAATGCGATTACTTTCGGGAACTTACTGATGTCGATGTCTCTATAAACAATTATTGTCGACTTCAAGATTGAGTAGACTGACCATAACGTTGAAGGCTTCAAAATCTGGCTTCTTTCATTGAAATAAACCAACACAGCACTTTCAATTATGCACGTCACTTGCCTTAGATCACCATTTAACAAAATCTTGGTATGACTTTTCATACAATATTCTTGATGACTTTTTTGGCAACAACTGAAGGCATATTTTACTGGCTGTTTCCTCGAGTTCAGCTAAATTTGCCATCATTTTCGTCGGAATAGGTTCTTCTTATATGAAATACTTGAAGACTTAATTTTTGACAAGCAAATGCTTTTTTTATTATTGTCTTGGCAACATTAAATTGAAAGTTAAAAATATAATTATTTAATTATAAATGTTGTTTGCACCTCTGGCGTAAACCACTTTTACGCCCTCGGTACAAAAATAACTATTTTCCTAGTGAGTTTCAATGGACAAAATCTTATATTTTTAATATTTATCGTCCGAAATTTACGACTTTAAATTTTAACGATTCACCATAATGACTCGCAGAGAAACATCCGATATTTACAAAGTCAATATTGTTTCAAAAATCATTCGTTATATCGGTAAAAAATAAATTTCTGGGATGTTTATTTTGAGTCGGATGTTTTTCGTTAACCTTTAAATACTTTAAGGAAAAACATCTTCCAGAAAGTTTTTTGCGCGTTTATTAATTCACGAACGATGATGAATTAATTCGCCCTGCTTATAAATTCGTCTTTCATTGTGTTTCTCTCTGCCACCTGTAGACTTCATTACTTTGGTTATCTTTTGTTCGATCGAACAAAAGCTACGACTTAATCGATTTACTGCAACTCAAATTAGCTTTAAAAAATATTGTTCGTAATGTTTTTAACCCCAGTTCGTTTAATTATAATAAAAGTGTAAACTTGTTTAAAGTAGCAACATGTGATCGCGTTCTACCTAAGTCGTATAATAAATTGATTTACGATAGTACACTTAATCGTCGGTTTAAGTTTAAACTGTACCGGTATTATTTTTTTGATTTATCACCTTATGTTCAAGTCAGAAACCTGCAAAGGTCGAAATATTTTCACTGCATTGTTATTGTTGGTGCATGCACAGAGTATATTTAGGGACAAAGTTGAATTTTAAGTAGCATACAACACCCTGGTATAAGAAAAATCAAACCAGATTAGGTAATTTATAATAAACCGACACTGTCAATTTTATTAGGCACCCTGTATGACCGACAAATTTTAATTAAAAAACCCCAAAAAAGGAACGACAACGATTTTAATTAATAAGAAAAGCTGTTCAAACAAATATTTCTTTTCGAGATGCAGTGTGAACAAGTTTTAATCGAAAGGTAAACAGTTTTGCCAATATCTGAAGAGCATTTTGATATTATTATTTGATAATTAATGTCGTTCTTTAAATGTACCTAATTCTCTTTTGATTTTTTTCGTGAGTACTTGAATAAAAATACAAAATTAGTTTGGCAGATGCTACATATGTTTTTGTAAATAAATTTATGATAAATTCATTCTTGCTAAATCACCCTTTATTTCGATTCATGTTCTCGACTAATACTTGAAACACCCTGTAATCTGATACTCAAATATGGTAAAAAACAATTTAAGGCCGAGTGAGTCATTTAAAATTCTGACTGATTTTCACACATTAATTCAATTAAAAAAGGTTAAATAAAAATGACCTTAGATAATAGCCAAGATGACATTTTGAATCATACTTTGTGTTGTTTTTTTTGGCGCAGTTCATAACGTTAACAAATTAGTGTTTCCGGTTATCATTATTATAAATACTTTGTTATTAAAATGGGCTTTGAAGGTGCAGTTTCCAGAGGTTAGGTCAAGTCATCTTAATAATTTGCTATTAAAAATTTGGAAAATTGGCAACTTATTAAAATTTAGGTTACTGTTTTCTCAATCAACCACGTCTGTTTTATATTTTAGTTTTAATGGCGTAAATTGTATTCACAGTTTGTCGTAGTGATTAACCCGTGGATGCTATAAATCTTGACGAAATTGGATATTTTATGTATATTTTTCCAAAATTTCAACTCGTAGTAATAATATCAAATCGGATGTGTAATTTTTAAATCATCCGCCCTTACACCAACGTAACAACCAACAGCGTGCATTATTTATGGGTGATTTGGCTGTAATTTTTGGCCAATTCTGTGGGAAGATCGTAAATATTAGTTTTACGATTAGTTTGCTGAAATTAACTTCAAACCAGATTTGAAAAAAAGTGAGCGTTCTAAAGCTTCAATTCCAATCATCGTTTAAAATCCGCTATCAAACATTCCGGCTATTGAGTATAAATTGCGATTAAAACAAATCTTTAATTAGTAGGTGAACTAAATCGGGTATTTAGGACTTCGGAACTTCCAGCGGTAACGAGTTTGGAAAGTGTCATTACTAAATTCCAATTACATTTTTATTTTTATCAACATCCGTTCGAAATGGGACGATTATTAAGACAGTCTGTGCTTTATTAGGTTAGTCTGGCGTATCTAGGTCGATGTTTTGGCGAAATAATAGATTCTACGAAACATGTTTTAACAAAATCTGATTAGTGGGATTTAACTAATAAAAGTTGAGTTTACTTTCTTTGATGAATTGTAAATTAAGGCCAAGGTTTTTCTCTGTACAAAGTTAAAATTTGATACGTTTTATCAGATGTTTAAACATTGTCAAGTTTACATTTTTCTTTTTTTTTTGTTTTATTGTTGATTTGTCTTTTATGAAAATGGCTACTAAACATAAACATCTTCAATATTTAGAATACTGGACAAATCATTTTCCTGGTAGGACAGTGTGTACCAAATTGGTTCTACATGTATTGGGAAATTTAGAAACTAAATAATACCATCATCAAGTACATCATTGAAAAGCATTTTTAAGCGTTTTTCAAAAATGCAAAAATTCAAGATGGCGACCATAAGAATTTACAAAGTTATCATCCATATCTCGGAAACCAATGACGATAGATTTTTTCTAATTACGTCATTGTGTTCTACGTAAAAAAGTGCCTTAATAATGTCTTAGTTTCAAAACTCTCTTTGGCTTTGTTAATGAGTGTTTAAAATGCAGCCTCCGACGTTTTCCCAATTTTCCGGAAAACGGAGAAAGATAATTTAATCTGGAAACCGGGAATAAGTTTCACATAAAATTCTTTAAAACTTTCCCCATTTAATCGACTCTGTAGCTCTTAGTGGGCTTTCATACCAAAGTAGTATGCAACGTGCGACATGCTGCCTGGAAGCAGAAACTTATTTTAAAACCTTACATTTGTAAACAAATTATCACACTGTGCCCTCACCAGCTTCAATTTTTATTGATGGATTAGCTAAATCTTGCGAAACAGATCAAGGTTTTAATATTAATCATATTAATATAATCGTAATCATAATTACTTAATCCAGAATTACTTGTTATTAGTGAAAATCCAATTCACAATCACACACGTGACAAAATGTTTTAATTATCCAAAACAAAAATAGTTTATACGACTCATTCTCAGATCAAAAATATGAACATTGCTGCGATCTTTGTATGGAGCAGTTTATTTAGTTTTAATGGGATTTTCCATATTTTTTTTTAAATTCATATTTAAAAAAAACCAATCAACCAAATAATATGTACCTGTATTTTGTTATTTTTGGAAATACTCACTTTAAATCCGAAAAAGTTGTATGGAAAACTGCATTGTTTAAAAAGCCCGCCAGGATGACGTAGTAAGTGAGGATGCTTCCCTTTATTATAGAAGTATTTTGTTAACTCAACCTAACCTAACCCCTAACCGCTACTAACCCTTTTTTATGTTCTTGGCAACGTTGCGCAAGATTTTTTGGCTTTATTATCTGACAAGATCAGATATTTGTTTTCATCAGTTCCAATGGCCTTTTGCTTTTACATTAAATTTTTTTAAACTCTAAACTAAGGTTATGTGCTACAGTGCAGTTGACATTTTTCCTTTTAAATTTTTCTACCTCCTGCACAACTTTAATAGGACAAAACTGTTAATTATTCATCTTAACAGTTTTGTGCCGTGTGAAGAGCTGAAAAGCATGCTTCGGGAGCTTCATCGTGCATCGCTGCAAATTGGACTTGAAATGAACTTGAACAAAACAAAGATCATGAGTACAGAAGACATCCAGGTGACCGTTAACGACCAACCCCTGAAGGTTGTCTCGGGATATGTTTACTTAGGCCACAAAATTCAACTTGGCAAAGAAAATCAATATTCTGAAATCACAAGAAGAATAGGCCTCTCCTGGGCAGCCTTTGGCAGACTAGGATTTATCCTTAAATCTAGTGAATTTCTTGGCGATGGTNCTNCCNTGAGNTCGGATGCNNAAAACGNNGAAGTNTGGTGAGGGCAGCNTNGGNANNANTCTGTNNTCNTTCNNACAACNTGNACAGCCTNNTTTCTGAGTTGTTAGGGGTTGNTGATGTGACAGTTAACANCAAGNAATNGAAGCCCTCGCNCATNTTAGGATGGGCACNTCTNAGNNCNCGGCAACNNNATNGACAGCTNGCNNCGGCATCNNNATNATNGTGGGGCACNGCNTTNGTAGNNGNTCTGATNNCGTCGTTCNANCGANTTAGTCGNAACGGTAACGANTGNANCATCGNCTCTACANAGAAAAGACGGGATTNNNCTANGTTNCATTANAATGAAANNCCNNCACAANGANTCGANCANNNCACNGNNCANGATTTCNANGGTTNTTAACCTGNGTCCTTCCACCNGACCCGCAGGAGCGGTGAGCGGGACCNAGCNTCTCCAATNANNTGNNTGANTCNNANNNCNTGGTCTTANTAAGAAGAAGAAGTAACGCTCAAAAATCATACTTTTGCACTCATATACTTTCATATCAAATGATAAAATCTCATTTTTTACCAAACCTCAATTTTCTAATCTTTCAAAAGTAAAATACTCTTATTGACTAAACCGATTTTCCTAATGTTTATAATTTCGGATTGTTGATTTCCTGAACGAGTTAATCGATAAAAGTTGAGAAATATTTTTTCGATCACAATATTGGATTAATCAATTGGAGATTGGAGACAAACAACCACATTGTATGGTGTATCAATTAAAGCTATCCTTCGAAATATTCAATTCAAACAAATTTATTTTAGTAGTTAGTTAACATTCATTTTGTTTCACCTAAAGAAGTTTGGTTAGTACCAACTGATCTGCGTTCTCAAGATCACTTGATATGCTATGCCGTGTTTCACGCGGAATTGATTGTAAACAACCGAGATTGTATCGTTGACTTATTATTGGGTACACGACAAGCAGCAACGCCAGTGAATAAGTGAATAAGAAAATTCATCTGACTTGTCGCCCACAGCATTATGGAGAAAACCTTCGCTTTAGGCCGTGACCACACGATCTTAAGGTCAGACGGGTTTAAAATTAAGGCCCTCCCTCGATATTCTACGGGCGCAAGCGTGGGCAGTACCTTTTGTCTGCAACCAATTTGCATCAACCGAGAAAACGCCGGTCACCAACCAGATTTCAATCAACCGACAAATTGAAAACTGTACTAATATCTTGTAGCCTACATATAACATATTTTATAGGTCGATGGACGGAGTTTTTGGATGACTTTTCATTTAGCTTTATTAATCAGCTAATATAATGGTATTCAGCAATGATTTAGTTTGCTTTACATAATACGGATCGAAATCCCAAATCTCATTGTAATCTTAATAGTCTAGTGGGGAATGTTAATTTTCTTTTTCATGTCACTCTCTTTATACGTTTTAACTAGTAAATGTTGAGTTAAGCGGAACTGACAGATAAATTGACAAGATTTTTCTTTTCGATTCTGACTAGCAGATTCATTCTAAAAAAAATTAATCTAAACCGAAGTGTCTATTAGTAGGAGCGATATAAACATATCGGATTAATGATTTGAATTCACTAGTCGATCCTAAAAATTAACAGGATTGACCAGATTAACATCCTGGTACCATTTCTCCAATGCTGTGGTCTCCTCTTGAAGGTATCGGGTCAGGAGTCGGCCGCTCCTGCTCCGGGCCATGATCGCAGTGTCATCCGCGTAGAGTGCTAAGCTGGTTCGCTGAGTTCTAGGCGGATCTGAAACATAAATGTTATAGAGAAATGGCGACAGTACTGCACCTTGCGGCACTCCTGCTTCCATTTCCCTATAACTTGAGCAGACGCTGTCGATTTTGACTCGAAAGCGACGAGCTGAAAGAAAAGATCTAATTAGTTTTACCAGGCTGACTGAAAAGCCAGCATCTTGATTAGAAGTCCTCTGTGCCAAACCCTGTCGAAGGCCTTGGAAACGTCTAGCAGCCCGGCTCCTGTCGCTTCTTTCCTGTTGAACCCTTCCGTGATGTACTCGGTCATCCTCAGGACTTGGAGTTCCGTTGATAGTGTCCTCCGGAATCCAAATTGCTCGTCGGGGATGACGTGCAGGTCCTCTTCTTGCTCTTTTAGCCTCCTGAGGATGATAACTTCTGCCACTTTTCCCAAGGATGGCAGGATCGGCTGATGGGCCGATAATGCCCGAAATAACTAATCTGTCTTGCTTTTATGGTGTTCGGGAGTTCTCTATCCTTATTCAGCTGTCTGAGTATCTTTTCATTACTGGTATGTGCAGCGCACGGGATCTTGAGGAGTCTCCGATACCACTCACATTTGAAACGCTTCTATTTTATTCATGATGTCAACTTCCGTACAAAAAGATGCTCCATAGATAACAGCATAGTGGTCTTAACCGCGTTTGAAATGTGAGATTTCTATTAGTGAGAGTTGGTTTTCATTTACTGAATGCCCTACGTGCCATTTCGATCCGTTCAGTCAGCTACTCAAATATTTGAAATGTGATACCAGTTCACTGTTGTGTCCGTTGATTGTAATCGAAATTGGTTTTAAGTTTATTCTACCTAGAGTCTTCCATGTTTTCTGCAATGATGGCAGTATCATCTGCGTACCTTACGTGGTTTATAATTTTGCCACCTATCCTTACTCCCTCTGTCCTGCTATATAAAGCATCGCGAAATATGTTCTCTGAATAGAGCTTGAACAACAGGGGTGATAAAACACATCTCTGTCTTACTCCGCTTTTTATTGGTATAAATGATGATTAAGCTTAAACTCTCATGATCCTTTGATCATCAGTCACTTCCGAAGGCACCAATTATCCAACGCATTTGCAGGTTAACTGTTGTGGTTTGAGTAAAGACAGACGTGTCTTTTCACCAGCTTAACGTCATTTTAGTCTGTAATGGTGTCATCAAAACTGTTAAGATCATGCTATTATTGGTCTAGAGGTATTTGCTTGTACATGCTACGGAGATTGTACATTTACCTGTGTTTGTTATTTACCATTTCCCAGCTTTGCCTTGGTCGTTTCACAAAAATAATGAGAAAGTAAAATGTTTAGGTAGAAAGGTTTTTTGACTAAAAACCGATAGGTGGGCCAAAAATGCAGGTGAAAAACCAACCTGTGTTCTATTTCATTTTTTTAATCTGCATGAATGTCACAGTAGTTCAATACATTGAATGAATAATTATTGTTAAGCTATATTTAAGTATTTGTCAGTCACTCGATTGTCAGACACGAAGAGGAAATTGCTATTGTCTACCAAAAGTACTACCACACATCCAAAGCAGAAAGTTTACATAAAAACACTAATAAACGTCTGGTGACGTTTGTTGGTCGTTGAGGCGTAGTTTTGGTGGAACTATTAACCTGAGTTTTAAGCTGTAGTGACATTGGCTATCTTGTTTTGTTAGAATGAGTAAAAATGAGATAGGCACTGTAAACAATCTAGTAGTTACTGACGCCAAAATACGTCTTTGATTTCACGTCGGCACCAATATTTTCAAATTTGTGACGTCATCGTAATATAGTTTGATTTTTCAAGTATACTTTTTTTCTAAATGATCACTTAAGGGCGACGACGACGAAGTGTGCTCTGTTTGTCAAATGTTGTAGTCCCATTACTTCTGATAACACCACATAACAATTAATTTACTTAGCTACTCATCTTATCTGGGCTGGTTTGCGAATGTGTTGACCTGGTTTCGTTTGGTTCTGATGATAATGTTTGCAATTATCAACTGCAATGAAATCCTACGTTTCTGACGATTTAGTGTGATTTTATTTTTTTTTTTGCGGAAAAGTGTTCTTTTTACTCTGATTGAACTAGCTGGTAACATATGCAGGAACTAACTGACATTACAGTCTCTTTCGTTTCCGCATCTATGACAGTAGCAAATCGAGCACATTTTTGTTAAATCCATCATGGCGTTGTTGTCATGTCACTAGTACTCTAGTATCTCGTGAAAGTGCCAGAACCGTTGGTTGCACCGCAGTCGACTCTCTGAACACGGTTTAACCGCTCAGGTTAGTGCACCTCGTCGCGTTATCAGATACAGAAGCTCGCTAGCACACGCACAAGTCCGTAATCAGTTCAGTACTACAACAGAACGCTGTCACTGTTGTAGTGTAATCAACCCTTTAGTTGACGTTCGGTAGTACCGCTAGCAACCAAACAGCGGTTTAGCACCGAAAAGAAAGTTCAAGTTTTCGGTTCGTCGGTTTTTGTGAAAGTATCACTCGTTACACATTGTTGAACATTTTCTCGAAATTTTGTGCAACTCTGGGAAATTAGTTTGTGTTTATTTGTGTCGTGACCCTATTACGCACTGTAGGATGTGATTTGCAGATTTTCAGACTAACGTCTTTTTCCTGGTCGCCATGAGTCAAGAACTACTTCAGGTAGTTAAGTTTAATCGATTTTTAATTTATTTACTGAAATGAAAAAAATACATTATCCAAACGTTTGGTACATCATTTTTATACTATTTGATAATAATGCAACAATATTTTTTTAATAAATACATTAAAACAGCATACGTGCAGATAGTATAAGTTTTTACGTGTTTTTTTTTTGTGATTGATTAGTTACTTAAGAACTTCAATCTATCATTATTAAAAGTGAAAAGTGACGTCGATTATCGCAAAACTCGAGTCTGAGTCTGATTAAACGCAAATTTTAGCTTCCAATTTGATATTATAAAATACAGTTGTCGACACCAAAGTCGAGAAAAATTAATTAAACCAGTTACAAACTGACAAAAATAGGGGCTTACATTACAAATTAATGTAATTATTATTCATGGTGTTTGATAGAAATTAATAAAGAAGTTTGTGGAATGATACACAAAAAAAATCACAGGTTTTCCTCAGAGGTTTCTAAATATTTCTTTTTTTTACGTTTTATAATATTTCTTCTTTATTAATTTAAATTTTTTTGACAAACTGGGAAAATGATTACTATGAGAAATTTTGGAAATAGTAAGGATAAACCGTCTTCAGAGTCAGCTCCTGGAAGAGTTGTTCAAAAAATATTTATAAGACAAACGAGTTTGTTCAATAAAGTTTTAAACTAAAAAAAAATATAAACAAAATTTTTCCATTATTTTGACAATAATCCGAACTGATAACCGAACGATTTACTAGTTGGACATAATCTTTCATCTCCTGTTTTGGTTGTACTGAGTGATGTTGTCAATTTGATTAATGTTTCACTTAAAATTTCCCACAATCTGCCGCAAATTAATCAGAAACTTTTCCATTGGTGCAACCAACTACTGAACTATAATAATAATATTGTATCTTGAGTGTGTTATTTTTAGTTATCTCTCTACGAGTATCCATAAACCTTTTTTGTTTCTCCCAGACAGTTCTAATACTCGAACATAGTTTTAATCATCTTTCAAGCACCATTCAGTGTAGTAAGCTAATTTAATAATAGCTTTTTTTGCATTGTGCAAATAACGAATGTAATAACAATTACTACCGTTCGAAAGTATTCAAGGCGTTTTGCTTTGAAGATCCGTTCTTGGAACTGTGCGATAGGAATTTTCGGACTTAGTGTGATGAAGTAGGTCATTAAGCATATATATAAATTCAGCGAAACTGAATACGACGTTTTTTCATTTCGAAGACATCCCTAAATATAAAACAAAACTTGGAGAAGACATCGCTGACAAAGCTTGAATAATAATTATGTATAAAAAGAGTTTTAGAAGCAAAAAAAAAAAACTAAAATTAAAAAGTAAAGTAAAAGTACTTACGTACTTTATTATATTACTTAGTAGCTTAGAGTGGGATTGATAATGGTTGTATTGGCTTTGTTAGGGTTAATGATTCTGAACTGTTCCTAACATTGGTTTGGACCATTTGCATGATAATTTGTATATAGTCTTGTAAATCAAGTACCCAGCAATACTTATCCCATCCATGCAGATAGCCCAAATCAGTTTGAGAACAGTTCCTGAACGGTTCAGAATCATAAACATGAACCCGAACAAAGCTGATGTGTCTATTTTGGCCATAATTCAATATGTTACAAATTGATAACTGTCAAAACCCATTCAGTCAAAGCCCTCTAGCGGCCAAACGGGGCAAGTTAGCGGTGTCCGCTCAAGATCACGTGATAGCTCTAATCATTAGCCACTTACGATCATTTAACGTGTCTATACGGTACGTTTCAAATAATCAAGTTATTCGCGATTTTTTGGAAAAATGCACCAAAATTTGGTCAAATTTTCCTGGCCTACTATACTGACCGCCGACTGAATTAAAGTGGTTTTTAGTAAATATTTCGAAAACGGTTAGATTTACATAAAAACTGTAAGAGTGCAAAATTGTTCCTAATGAACCACTAAACTAAACTACGCAACGTTTGAACTTCAATACAGTTGCCTGTATACAGGGTGTGCACAAAATTGTTAGTGGATCATTATTTTTGCTCACCCTGTACAAAATTTCTTTAGATACAATTTTTTGCTCTACACCACTGAAAAGAGCAGTTCAAGACGATTTGTTTGAGTGGTTGAACCACCCTGAACTCCCAAAAATAACCAAGCTACAGGGTGTTCAAATATTGAACTAATTTTCGGTAAAAGTGCATCAAAGTAGTTTTTGGAAAATATCTCGAAAACGGTTAGAATTACAAAAACTCCAAAATGCTTCTCAAGCAGTCCAAAGTTTTTCAAAACAGTCTAGAAGTTTTTAAAAGCTTTTAGAACGCTTTAAAGGCTTCCAAATGATCTTCAACTAGTCTAGAAGCTTTTAAAAAAATTCAAGGCAGTCTAAAAGCTTCCGTATGCTTTTAAAACAGTTTAAAAGTTTCTAGAACCGTCTACAAGGTTTCAAATGCCTTAAAAGCAGTCCAGAAACTTCAATGTTCCTAAAGTAGTTTAAAAAGATTTCAAAACACTGCAGAAACACCAAAATGCTTTTAAAACAGTCGGAAGCCTTTCAAAACAATCTAAAAGCTTCCAAAAGCTTTTAGAACAGTCTAAAAGATTCCAAATGCTCTTCAACTAGTCCAGATGCTCCCAAAAGAAATCAAAACCGTCTAAAAGCTTCAAAAAAATTCTAGAACCGTCTAAGAATTTCCAAATGCCCCTAAAGCATTCCAGAATCTTCAATATGCTCTTTAAACCTTGCTTTAAACTGTCCAAAAACCTTCCAAATGCCTCTATGATGTCTCTAAAATCTTTCGTATGCTTCTAAAGCAGTTTAAAAGCTTTAAAAAATTTCTATAACTCGAAAAAAGTAAAAATATTTGCATCTGAAAGAGTTTTTTGCTTTTTTACAGATTTTTTACTTATTAAGCGCTTTTTTTCACGATTTTAGTGCTTTTTAATCTAATAATTACTGTCAAAATCTACTTTATAGCTGTATAAAACATATTTGTTGAGAGAGACACTTACAAAGAAATGAAAATACATTTGAAACACCACTATACAGGATGTTCTGATAATGTGTACTGATTTATTTGCTTTGAGAATTCTCTAAATAAAAACCTCGATAAAAACGTTGAATACAAAAATTTTATAAAATGTTATGCTGCTTATTTATTGTAACATCATACATATACAGAGGGGAAAATATAAAAAAAAATTTGTTAAATTTATAACTTATTTGTCAATAATCTCAAACGCCTAATATTAGCCTAATATTTTCAACATTTTTAGAAAATTATTATTTTTATCTGTATACAAAATTACAAAATATTGTAGTTCAAATCAAAATGTATTAAAATTATTTTGGACACTCTGTAGCAGCTATTTCAAATGGATTTATATTGTTTTTTTATCATACAGTATAGAAGAAGAAATTTAAAAAAAAAATTTGTAAGCCACTTAAAATGCATTTTTTTTTAAACTTTTGCTTGACTAGCCTGCTTTTCATTATGTCAATTTTTTATGGTAAAAAGTACCTATTTTTTTCTACAAAATTACAGTTTCAAACTTACGATATTGACTTTTGACGCAATTGATTTAAATTATGATTTAATTTGTTTTGAAGTACTATTGCTTTTAATTTTGCTTGGTGATTGATAGCGCATTTGCAACATTAAATTATAGATAAGGTCGATTTTTGGTTGTAAACCCTATTCATTCTTGCAGTAAATTTCATTATACTAGTACTTAGTTAGAAAGCAACTTAGGACTCTAACCACCTCCTAAATCCTTTTTAAATAATAAACTGCACTCCATTTTTCAGTCTTAATAATTGAGACTAAAATTGTAATTTTAATTTTAAAATGTAAATAAAGTCTATTTTGTTGTCAGTTTAACTCAATTGTGTCTATTTTTATTTTGTATTTTTTGGTAAATAACTCTCTTAGACGACCATCTAGAGCAAAATTGTCCTTGTTCATTCTTGTAGAGGATGACATTTTCTACAATTTTTGTTTTACATGTTTTTTGCTGCCTTTACCTACACATGAGTTACGGCCAGTTAAAGTTGAGACTTTGACTATCACGTGTTATTTTTTGGATTTACTAAAATTAAAAGTAAACTGTTGCGGTCAAAGAAGTTAGGACTTAATGGCAATCACTCACATTGAACTTTTATACTCTTCAATTATAAACTAATTTGCTACTTGACATATTTATTGTTTTACGGTTTATTATTTTATTTCAGCGTCGATTAATAATATCAAAGCGATATTTGCAAATTAAGGCACCATTAGTAGGCAATCAAGTTTTCCTCACTTTTATCGTTTACATCTGAGAACATTAGCACTCTGAATAATGAAACTTATCTAGAGTTTTTGATAGACTTTTCTATGTCAAGTTAGTGATTGACATTCTGTATAACATTGAATGAATCCTAAAACTTTAAACTTTAAAAACATTTTACCATTGAAAAATTTTAAATGTCCGGAAGTTGAGTGTACAAAAATATCTCGAAAACTATTCCGGTAACACACATATTTCTCATGAGTCAACCTTGATTTCTTTTGATAATAAATTACATTTGGCGTGCCAAATCCCTAATGGATTTAACGGAAACTTATCCCACATTTTTTTTTTGCGAAAAACCTCGAATTAGTTGACATGTTGTGACTTTTTAAAACTGCGCGTTTTGACTGTTCTATAGTGGAATTATTGTATCAAAACACTGTCACATTTTGCATTATTAACTGTTTGCACTTGTGCCCCAAACGACTGTATTAGGCAGTTATCCAAAAACAGTTTTTTAAAAATCACAACGGAATTTATTGCCAAAACGTCCCGCTAATAGATTCATGTGTTTCTGCGATTTTGAAATCGGAGTAAATTAGCCTCCAGGATCATTAGCGATACACATGATCTGCATGTTTGCTCGTCTCGATGTTCATTAATTCAATTTCAACACTTTCTTGACAGTTTCCGAAACTAGTGGGACGTGTAACAGTTGTTAATGGTGTAGCTGAAGGTCTAGGAATAGACTGAGTTAAATAATAATTAGAAACTGAACAAATTGTGTTAGAAATGGTTTTTTTGTACTAAGCTGTAGCCAAACACGATTACTAGCTGTATGTTGACTGTCTGGCAGCATGATAAATGGTGAAATATCACCTTGACCCTCAATTTTTAACACAAAAATTAAATGAAATATCTTGTGACAAAAAGTTGAAATAATGTTAATTAAAATGTGACTAACTATAAATATTCCTGGTAACCACAGGGTAATTCACCAGGAAAAAGGTAATTATTATTTGATAGTAAAAATAAATAAAAATTGTTCCAAAACTGCTACTTAAGTTAGAAGTCATTTAACCAAAACATTTGTCAGTTGCAGCAGTATTAGTTCATACCGGAAGTAGGTACTAATTTTGTTATTTACATGAAACACTCTGTATGATTTTAGATTTTATTTTCTCAGCATTTTTTTCTTTAATTATTAAGAAAGTTTGTATGATGAATGACACTATTGTAGTAGGGACTGTTTTCATTACAATCAGTAATCGTAATTTTTAAATTGTAGAAATGTGTGAATTCTCAAATATTTAACTTAAAGAAAGAAGCTTTAAAAGGAGATAATTCTAAGTAAAATCTAAAAGAGAATATCTAGTACTGACCTAACATATTCTCAGATTTTTTTATATATTTTTTTTACTATTCATCAATACAGATCTGCGTGGACCACTGTGTGTACGATTGGTATTTGCTATTTTAAGTTTGAAGAGTGAAAAGTTGGTAAAAAATTAGGGAAATAATATATATCATTCTCAAAAATACAGCATTTAGTACCGTTTGATTTGGCCCTTAATCAATAACAAGATTATCCATCAAAAACATTCAAAAACTAAGAATGTTATGATATAATGACAAAAAAGCAAGTAGATTTTCACACATTTTTTATAGTTACAATATCTAAAAAACTATGTAAACATACGTTTGGCAGATGGATACATTGGCCGATATGAATGACTCTTTTTGAGACTTTCTATATAAATCAGTACTTTGTGATTTGCCATGTTTAAAAGTGTAAAAAGTCTTTAAAACAATTATTTATATCATTAGAGCTATATTCATATCTCTGGAATGGAAGTGTTATAACTTTATACTTTGATCCAAATGCATAGTAGGACGACTTGTTATAGAAATTATTTGTGATATTATGTAAGACTTCAACTACCCTAATTTTAGGAACTGTTTGGCATTGGTTAAACGATGCATTGATTTGTTTTTAAATCGCCGACGTTTTGCCATTTATTGAGGCTTCACCAGAGCTACATTTTTTAGTAGTAAAACTTTCGAGTTTTTTAACGTTAAAAACCAGGAACACAAAACTTCAAGGCTTTATCAATAGTAGGCAATTTACAATACAGCCTACAGCAGCTATAAACTTTTTTTTGCCGATCCTTTAAATTTGCATGTCATGCAGTCTTCCAAGGCCAGCGTTACGTGGTAACTCCCTAACGGGAAACTTAGCAAACACGTGACACCTGACCTGTTGGAAATTGTCGTTAACTGAAATTAAAGTTAGGATGCAACCAAAAATTCCAAAAGATATATGTATACCAAAAATCAAATCAAATTAGGAGGACGTCACAGCAGTAAAAATTTACATTGTTGTCAGAATGACAAAAAAGCAGTAAATACGATTTACTTGTTTTATTTAGTAAAATTTAATTAATTTTTGTGATAAGCACCAATAGTTTTAGTCAATCGCTTGTGTCAGGTGATATTTTACTGTTTGAGGAATACTTGGTAATGATGTGAAAAATTATAAAATAAAAATAAAGCATTCAGTTCATAGTATTGTTACAAAGGACTCATAACCAGATTGGGATTTCCTGAAATTTAGGGAAAAACGAGGGGTCGTTACTATATAGAATTTCCCTAAATTTCAGGAAATTTTAATCTGGTTATGAGGCCTTTGTAACAGTATTGTTGTTATATTGGACAGAAAAATGCTTCCTAGGGTTTTGTAACAACTTTGGATTATCCTATTTTTATTTTTGGACTTTTTTCCAACATTTGTATAATTATTGGCTGGATTTTGTACACATACTGTTCAAACAGGACCTTAATACTTGTGGGCAAAATATGCGGAAAATCAAACAACAATTTATAACAATGTAATAGACAGGTTTTGAATGTGGCAAATGTGACAAATAAAGTAGCAAACATCACATTCAAAACATTTAGCTGACTATTACATTGTTACGACATCAGATTTTTGTTTGACTATAGGTCTGTTCGCAGAGGCAATCCCTGACTGGTTTCCAACTCAGAAACAGTAAATGTCAAGTTTCATTGGTTGAATGAGCACGTGACTATGACGTTTTCTGACTTGTGGCCAATGGATGTGTCTATTTCTCTGATTACTAGTTGGAAATTCTCTCTATGAGGAGACCTTATACAGCGTGTCCCACGACGAAAGAGATCGATCCACATAAGAACTACCGTTAGGAAAGTTTTGAAAATTTGGTGTGAAAATATCCAATCTAACTAAAATATTTTCAATGTCAAACACACTTTCGGTTATACCAAAAGTAGGTACCAAGTTGCTTATTTTAAATGGGACGTCCTGTATAGTATTGTATTTTTGAATACTCCTATCAATTTCAAGTACATTTCATATCATTCATATATTATAACGGTTTTCTGGATATTGACGTTTGAAAAATGACATTTTGGAGTGTCATAGCTCCTAACCAGAATGAGATAGAGAAAAGCGACTTGCATGTGCCTGTCTTAACTTTTCGAGACCCATCATTTGGTAACATTTGACACTCTCAAATTTTCCAATGTGACCATGCAATAGATCTCAAAAAGTTAAGATAGGATATGCAAGCAGTGTTGCCAAACGTATTTTTTTTTTCGGGGTAGATGTGTTGAATACATTGAGGCAGTTCAGACATTCATCATATTATATTACCTATATTTAATTATCATATAGATTTTAGACCAGACCAGGATGAACTCCTGCTTCTGCTGAGTTCACACCGTTTTGGTTTGTTTTTGTTATTATTGGCAATGTTGCCCAAGTCAAAAAATTTAATGACGGTAGAATCAGTCAAAAAACGGTAAATCAAGAATTCATTCATTTTACATTATTATACAGGGTGTCTTTTAATAGTTGTCAAAAATTCTAATCATTGAATCTTGCTAAAAATAATATAATACTATACTGAAAGAAAACAACGTTTCTAAACCCTGATTTTTGCAACTTTAGAGCATAGTTTGACAGTTTTGACGTTAGTGACAGTTGTCACGTGATCGTAGAACACTATTTAGCTAGACGGTCACGTGACAATTGTCAAAATAACGGTCATAAATCTCAAAAACACGTTTTATAACAAATACTACAAGAAAACGTTTCTAAACCCTGATTTTTGCAATTTTAGAGCATAGTTTGACAATTTTGACGTTAGTGGCAGTTGTCACGTGATTTCAGAAGACTATTTAGCTAGACTATGAAGTGACAATTGTCAAAATAACTGTTAAATCTCAGAAAATCGTCTTGTTTCGAAAACTGTGTTAAAATGTAATTCTTGCAAATTCTAGTAAAAATTTTGACAATAGTGACAGACATCACGTGGTATTAGAGAATAATTTGGAGTAAGAAAATGACTGTTTTAAGCGCATTTTTAGAATCCTTATAAAATTTCCTATTCAATCAACTGAAAAAGTATATAAAAAGTTTCACAGCCAACATAATGGCAATAACTTAATTAAAAACGGTAGATTATATATAAAAAACAGGAGAACGGTAGAAGAACTACAAAAATGGTAGATATACCGTTTTAACGGTGGACCTGGCAACATTGGTTATTGGTCGAAGTCGGAGTGTGGTTCATCATACATTTTTAAAGAATGCGAAAAGGCAATATTATTTGTTTTTTTTTTGTTTCTTGATTGTTCCATCCAAGTTATTCAAAATGAGGAAGATCTACCCCGATTGGGGTAGTTTTGGCAACGCTGTATGCAAGCCGTTTGGTTTATGTAATTCTGGTTAAGAGCTATGACACTCCAAAATTTGTAAATGTCATTTTTCAAGCGTCGATATCTCGAAAACCGTTGCAGACAGCTATAGGTTATGATACATGAAAAATATCCTGAGTTTACTATATTTTCAAAACTTACCTATCGATGGTTTTTCTTATATCGACCGATGTGTTTTTTCGTAGTGGGACACCCTGTATAGTGTTACCCTCGCTTTTATATGGCCATTATTCCCACGGTAATTTGCGTTAATGCTTAATTAAAACAACAAGCATTTACTTGAAATTTTGCAAGTATAAGTTATAGCTTGTATTTATTCAAATAGCTCAATGAATAATAACTTTCGTAAAAAGCTCGTTGAATAATATTACTTATACTATTATTATTTTAAATTAATATTTCTAAGTTTTCAAATATTTTCAAGCTCGAATGTATAATAATTGATATACACTCTTTACTATTTACCAATTTATTCTCAACTCGAACGTGGTATTGCATACGTTGCTGCAATTTAACTCAAATTTACCGAAACAATGACAAAGCGTACCAAAATGGTCCTTAAACTTTAACGGCGATTTAAAAAAAAAATTGTTGCCCCAATTCGTCACGAATTTTGCCCACCGTTTATTATTGTGGAATAATTTTAACACTCAAATTCGAAGAGGTGTTGAAGTGAAAAGTATGCGTGGCCAATTGCCATAAACCGTACCAAATCCAACTCGTAAATGTTAACAAAGGTTTAGTTGGCAATTTTTTCGTACTTCTACAAAGTGTTTAGGTGTACGTGCACAATTAAACATCTTCATTAGTGTTACGTCACTGTACGTTTCCGAAGATGCTATAATTGTGATCATCACCAAAGGGATTTCCCGTTTTTTTGCTAATTGGTACCTAAATAACATCAGTCGAATTGCAAGAATTGTTTTCTCTAGCGATGAGTTAATGTACATAAAAAAAAATTGAGAGATTATATTTTTTCCGGAACAAAATATTGCCTTGTCAGGCTTTTTGCTCGTTGGGAAATACGTTGGCCTACATAAGTAATACAGTCAGTCCAAATGAAGATATTATTGCGATCAAGGAAAACTAGGCCAATTTTCTGCCAAGAATTCCATTCACGGATCCATTAATTAACTGATTGAATGTGACGATTTTTTTGTTAACAGCATTGAACATCAAACATGGAATTGGACCTACCTTGAGTTTTTTTGTCACGCCCTCTAGTATGTTTATATTGATTTTCCAATTCAAATTGCTAGTTTAGCAAGCCTTTATTACATTTTAATCATGAAAACCTCCACAAGTGTGATTATTGTTTTGCGAAAATTTCCCGTTGAAATCCAAGTGTTTCTGTGCTTTCACTGATGCAATCTAGCCAAACTAGTTTAAATTAAAATAGCATACTATTTCTATATTTGCTTGTACTACATTTACATACAGGGTGTTCCACTTTCGACACTTTTGTAGGATATTATTCTGTTATTTTTTAAAATAAGTTGTAGTTTGTGTAAAATTAAACGTGGCCTCAGCCCAGCAGAATTTTTATAATCCTGTTCGCTTTTAAAATAGAGGAAAATTTAAAAATATCACTTTTAAGACATGTTTTTTTTTGTAAAGTCACCTCTGGCACTAAAAATTCATGTTTAATGTTCAATTATTATAATTTCAAAGTAATTAAAATTTAAGTAACTGTAACATAGTTTTATATTTTTATTACCATAGATGATTATTTTTAAACTATTACTTTATCTATTTGTACCAAACAAAACCACCAGTAACCATAAGTACACAAGTGTTTTACTTATGAAACTTAATAAAAAAGGAAGAACAGAAGAAATTAGAAAACTATTAAGGTGTATGGTTGATGATTTGACAGTTGTGCAACATTGTCTTATTCAAGACAGTGGTTTAGCAGCTGTCACATAAAGGGCATCAGTCAAAATTCAACTCAGTCAGTCAGTTGTATGAATATTTTGCTACCAGTTAAACTAGATTCTGTAATTGTAGATTTGAAATTTGACAGTGTGACGCTCGAGCAATTCGAAAGAACATAAAATAGACAATTCTGTCAAACTATTGGTTTGAACCTGTCAAATTTTAATTACACATGTTAAAACATTATAGGTTAGGTCAGTTATGGACACTATAGAACATATAATTTTTGTTCTGATTGTAATTTTTTAACGTAGCCACTTGTCACTATTTTGGAAACGTTAATAACAGATTAAGCTGGGAACGTAGTTATTTTTTTGTTCGTCCAAATTTGTGACAAAACAAGGTTTACAAACGACGTAATCAAAGCAACGTTGCTAAATTAATGTTAAAGTAAGTAATATTTTTAATTTTACAATCTGTCATGATTACCTTTGAATTTAACCTATAAATTTGTGGTCACGTGACCATTCTAAAATGAAAATTTAGAGTTTTGGAGTCTCATGATAATTTTTAATTTTAACCTTTGTTTTTTTGAAGTCACGTGAAGTTCCACTTTATAGAAATTTGTATTTTAAGTGACACATGACTCCAGTGAGAGTTTTTACATGACAATTTTTACGTGGCTACATTTAAGTAATTCTATAGAATGTTAAATTTTTCAGAAGTCCATTCCAAACCTAACAAAAATTAAAAATAATATACAGGGTGTTCTATTAAAATAAAATATGTGTTTGTGTTGTAATTAAAAAACGGATGACGTTAGATCACAAACTATGCTTCTACTGTCACTACTTTTTATTTCATTATTTTCTATTTTCTAAGGCAACATTACTAAGAATAAATAGGCATTACTGGGCATTAAATTAGTATTATTAATAAAATTGAAAAGGTCTAAATTATACTATAAAAAAAATTATCATACAATATTTTTTTCTATACATCTACCATTGAAATATAAATAAAATAAATAAAGTTTGGTAATTTCAATGAAATCCGTTGGAAAACAAGGAAAAATTATGAATTTTGTAATTTTACTTTCAAAAAATTTGACTGTCTCTAGCGGCTAAACCGTACAACTAATCAATCAACGTTATACGTCAATAAAAAGCTCATTTCAATAGCTCTCCATTGACATATAAAAGCTTATTCAAAGTGTAGCAAATAAGCTAGTTATTGACAATTGAACGAAAAAATGCACCAAAAAAAGTCATGAAAAAATAAGTCAACTTTGACGCCCTCTAGAGGGCAAACCGTCCAACCTATTATGGTATGGTTGGGTATTTTTAGAAAGCTCATTTCATTGGCTATCCATTGACGTATAAAACTTTACCAAAAATAGTGCAATTAAGCGAGTTTTTAAGGATTAAACAAAAAGATACCCCAAAAAAATTGGTCAACGTTGACGCCTTCTAGCGGGCTAATGGCTAACCAATCGATTTTTATACGTCAATGGAAAGCTCATTTCATTGGCTGTCCATCGACATATAACAGTATATACAAAGTGCTACAAATACACGTGTGTTATTTACGGTTTAGTGACAGGATGCACCACAAACATTTTTTGACTGGTCAAAGGCTAATTTGACTATAGAAAATTAGGAAAACACGGTCACGTGACTTATTACATAGATCTACCACGACGTAGTGCTTGGAAATTCTTTGAAAAACTGTTTTTGCAAATAATGGAAATTTTCGTAAAGGTCAAATTTGCCTGAAACACCGCCACTATCCTAAAAATTCGGTTATTTTGACAGTTACAGGGTGGTTCAATGTATCAATTTAAAAAGTGATTTTTTTTAAATAAGTGGCGTAGTTCAAACTTTTTTAATTTTGAACAGAGAATCAGACAGAATTATAAGAATGTGTTCCGTTTGAAAAACTAGACTTTCTGTCCTTTTTTAGAACTGATTTTTTGACCACACTGTATTATATATTTTGACGTTTTTCTGCACCCATTATTAGAACAAACCTTGTCTAACATGACAAAACACAAAAACCAAGAAAAAATATTTCCTATTTGACATTAATACACGAAATATTTCTAGAATTTGACGTAGAATACAAAAATGAAAAAATATACAGGGTATCTCATTCCCATACGCATATTTTCTTATGTTTACTTTTTTTTAATTAAAAAAAGGTTTTTTTAGACTCCAGTTGTGATAATTCAGGAAGTTAGTGGGTATTGTTAGACTAGGTTAGGTTAGGTTAATTATTAGGAATTACTGGGCATTACAAGAAATTAGTGGGCATTACTGGCATATTAGGAATTAGTGTACAAAATTTTACTCAGCGGTTTACCCCTCGCTTTATGCTCATTTAAAATTCAAAATTTATGCAGTTAAAAGTGAAGTTGACTAACTATTAACTTAAGATTAATCACATTCTTAAATAAAAAAAGTTCTGCCCATGTTCGGAGCTGCCAAAATGCTTTGGGGAAATTTGTTCTAGTTAGATATTTGATGTTTTTCATTTAGAAATCCATGTAGTTGATAGCAGTAACAACTTTTGAATAGTTAATTTTTAGTATTTTCTGTTTCGTTATTCCTTTCCCAATATAATTGCAAGTAATCCAAGTGCACCAATGTATTTTACTTTACCATTTGTGAAAATCATGTGATATTCAGGTAAATTTTCATTAGCTGCTGGATACTGAAAAACGTTAAATGTTAAGTGAGCATAAACCTACCATAACTCTGCATTTTAGGGCCAAATGTCTACTAATTTAATCTCAATTTGAAAACTACCAAATTTGGCTTCAAGCAGTAGAACTGCATAGAATTTTACCTTACTAAATATGTCTATTATTGTTCTCACTGAAACGAGTTTTTAGAAACAAACATTGTATATTGTTCAAATCATTGTTGGGGTTATTTTCAAGTTTGTGCGAACCGCGAGTAAAACGTGCTTCTCCCGTTAAATTGCCATATTAAAATTTGTGTGTTATACGTGTTTGCTTATTTTTATCTTCTTAGCAAGAGCTAACAGATGTATTTTATTTGTCTTGGAAATGACGTAGTCATAAAAATCGGACAAACGTTGTAACGAGCCGATCGTAACTGTCATTGTTTTTATGGTTGCCAAACAATGTCGCTTTGAGGTTGTATTTTATAGGAGATGATGTACCCGAATTTTGGATAATGTATTTTTAGACTAAAATTATTGGAATGTTCACTCAACACTTTATGATGTTAATAATGTCAACAACAAAGCTGTTCAGGAAGTTATGTGTTTATTATAATTATTTTTGTTGTTATCAGCTGACTATCCTAAGCCAGGGCTTGACAGGCCATTCCGGGTATACCAAAAATACAATCTACTGAAACTGTTTTATTAAGAACAAAAAAATTGAGGTCGACAGTATCTCAAAAATCATGAGGTGACACAATTTATTACTGTCCGTTGACTTTTCGTCAGAAAATGAGTTGTGCAATGTGTACGTGATAATCGGGCATAAAAAAAATCAGAATGTTTTTTCTCCGCAATTTAATTGGGTCGAGGAAAATCCAAACTTGGAACTTTTGGTGCGCCATTTCTGAAGTAGGCGATTAAGACACGCGAAATGGATTAGCGTGCTAAGGCGCCTATCGATCTTTGATCGAGATAAACAGACAAATTAGAAATATTGACTGATGATTTCGTAATCTTCTGTTTTTGTCTAATTCTTGGATTAGACCAGGAGTAATTGGATAGCAGCAAAATAAGGTCTGAGATAAGGAGTTTTGAAGGCTAAATACTAAATTGAACTTGTCCCAATTTGTTAGGTTTAGTAACTTCTTTCTTCACCCATCATTTTTTTTTTTTTTTGGTAATACCGTTTTTTGTAGAGGCAAAATCTCAGCGGTTTAGATATTTTCCTTGATTAATTAAGCGAGCGAAATGCGTTCGAACGAATAAATCAATCAATTTATTGGCGTTTTCTGACCCGCTGAACGCATTACCATTTCAGTAGGATTTACGATTGTGTAATGGTTACACGAATTGGAATTTTGATTGCCGATACGGCCCTTGAGTGTCCAGACATGGCAGTATATTTAATTTATGTGTTCCCTTATTTGAACTACGAAAAACTGTGACGTTTCAACACCCATCTACATTATAATCAATCGAACAACCATAATCACGTAACCTTCGTTTACATTAACGATTTCCTCTGGTCTGTTAGGAAATTGTGCATGACCAATGATGCGGCTCTTTTATAGTTTTATCATTCATTAGTTACAATGATGATGGTGATTTCCTTTTTCAAAAATTAGAATAAATGTATTTATTACTGAAATTTGTTGTTTCAGTGTCAATCAGATAATGTAGCATTAGACGAAATATGTCAGTGAATGTTGGAAAAAATAAGTTCAAAAATAATGGGAACAACCAAGCAAAAATCAACAAAACAAGACGAAGATTACAATAAGAAAACCCGTTTAAACTAAAAGACTTCTTAGATTCTTTCGATCCTTGTTGTCCTGAAGACTTGAGAATTGAAAATATTTCTCTGAAGATAGCTTTGTTGAAATATGGGAAATTCAGTCTGATGCTGAATATGCTGTTGTTTCTCTGAAGAAGTTTAAATTGAAGGACATTGAAAAGAATGCTTTCAAAGATTTGAAACCGCTGATAATTTTTTGTACACCAAAATGCCTTTTTGCATACAAAATACCTTGAAATGCCTTTAAAAAACCTCACAATGCTTCTATTATTGCTCAAAATGCCTTATAGTGATAATGCCTTAAAACTGCCTTGAAATACATCAAAATGCCTTTAAATTATTTAAACTGCCTCAGGATACCTTCAAATGTTTACACATTTTTGGCATTCTTAAATTTCGTTATAAATCCCTTGGTATTGAGATAATGTTAAACATTGATAAAATACACCCTTGAAATTAATTTTTTGCTATTTTTTGAGTAAACTTAAATGTAGACAGTTGTAAGAATTTAAATTGCAAAATACACGTTTCTTGATGTTGAAAATGCAATTCTGCATGTTCTTGCAACACTGTAAAGGCCAGTTGACATCTGTCAAAATTAGTCACGTGACCTTTAAAATGTGGTTTAAACCTCGAGAATTTAGTGAATTAAATTTAGACAGTTGTAAAAGCTGAAATTGTAAAATACACGTTACGTGACGTTAATAATACAATTTTGAGCTTGCAACACTGTAAAAGCCAGTTGACACCTGTCAAAAACCGTCACGTGGCTTTTAAAATGTAGTTTAAACCTCGAGAATTTAGTGAATTAAATTTAGACAGTTGTAAAAGCTGAAATTGTAAAATACACGTTACGTGACGTTAATAATACAATTTTGAGCTTGCAACACTGTAAAAGCCAGTTGACACCTGTCAAAAACAGTCACGTGACCATAAAAATGTAGTTTAAATGTTAAAAAATTGGTAAATTATTAGAATAATTTGTAATGAATATTGTTTCAACTCAATATCGTGTAACGAAGATTTTACCATAATAATGCTGTTCTGTTCAATTTTTAGTCAATTTTGTTATATTGACACACTATATTGTCTACTGCAATGTATTCCTTAAAATATCGCAAAATTTCGTTGAAAGAGGCTTTATTTCGCTCAAAACTCCAATGAAAATACTACCAAATGATAATACTCTCAAATGCATTATAAAAAATACCTCAAAATGCATCGTAATGCCTTGTAAAACTTCAAAATGCTTCGTAATAATGGGAAAGTGCCTCATAATACATCACTGATCTATACTAGCAGGACAAATTGTTAAAAATAGTTTTTCTGGAAAATGAGAACTCTAAATCACCTCTAGACTCTACTAAACTATCTGAAAATGCCTTGTAACATGGAGAACAGACGTACAAAAACTCAGACATTTTTTCGGCTTTCTGGACATACTGTTTTTAAATACTAGGAAAATCTGGAACAGTTGTAAATTAGTGTAACTTTATTGTTAACTGTAACCTTTAAAGCTACATTTGAAATATTTGCAAAACCTAAACTAGTTTACTTTAGCTGTCTTTACTAACTCTAACTTAAAAGCTTAAAAAGTTACTTGGAGATGGTTAACCTAGAGGTTGATGGTATTTAGAGGATCCCAAAATGCTAACAAAACCCTTCTAATATTCTATTTGCAATGAGAACTGTGCACTAAACATTTTCATAAACATGAGGAGTCCAAATTACTTGAAGATTTTACTAAAAAAATAGTAGAAGCTTAAGAAAGCTGCTGAAAGTGATTAAGATAAGGAGACTGTAATATTTTGAAGCAAACTACGAGGCAAATGAGAAGAGAATATTGATTGATGTTGAAGACTTCAAAGATGAAGATGTGGCAAAAGCTGAAGCACAGAATGCATCTAATGTGAAAAAAGTCTTCTTTTACCTGGACGAAAGCGATCTGAGAATGTCTAATATCTTAGCTGGGATGAAGTCTGATTAAGCTGTCGAAGATATCTAACTTACTAAAAATAAGAGAAGTAATTTTTTCAGGATGCTGTGAAATAAAATAAACGAAAAATATCAAAGATATGGAGAAATCTTCTCAAGAAGCATGATTACTCATGTTGAAGACATATTTGTTCACATTTATCTTTTTCTCAATAAGCTAGATATTAGTGAGTGCATCATTAAGTAGTGGTCATGTACAAAGTTTATAACTCTGACTGATTCTTGTATTATTTTGTCCTTTTCTTCATTTATTATTTTTGTTCATTTTCTTGTTTCATTCGTCAATCCTTTTTCTTCTTTCCGTACTCACTCTGTGTGTCTGATTGTTACGCAGATATATCACAATCAAGGTTTCTAAACAATTTTCTACAACCTAAGATATCGGTTAATAACCCATAAATTACTTACATAACATGAGTTAATTTAATGAAGGCCATTATTTTATTGGCGTTTATGCGGTCCAACTTGGACTGTAATTGCCTTACAATCTCATTTAAACACCTAATTACCGTCGTTGTTTCAATGTTTTAGTATGAGTACAACATTTCATTGAATTTGATGAGCAAAAACAGCTGCTCGCACGTCGCATAACTTCCTGAAACGCTTTTTTCTTTATTAAATAAATTAAGTGAAACTGTACGGTTTAATTGGTTGTCGTCAGGCGGTGCCCGAAAAAATAATCCTGAAACACCCGGACGGGTCCTGGCCGAACATCAAAGATATCGACGATGATGAGGTCGTTCTGCCGGTTAAGAAGAGCCGGCGCAAGTCTTGGCACGCCATCAAGTTTGAGAAGCAGAAGCGCAGGAAGAGCGAGCTGGAAGATCAGTTTGGTTCGCCACCGCAAGCGCGCAGGGAGAAAAGAGGATCATGGTGGAATATTTTTACCGGAGCGCCTAGGTACTTTTTGAATGCAGTTTGATTAAAAATGTTTTGAAACAAGTTAACTAACCGGTTAAAAAAATGGTGCCAAACTTATAAAAAGCTAACAAAAAAAAATCACAAAACAAGTAAAAGTAAGACTTAAATATAATAAATACGAAAAAGTGGATGATTTTGTTCCAAAATTGAATTTGATAGTTTTTTATACAATACTACAAATTTTAGAGTAAAATAAAGGGTATGCAAAAAAAAAACAAATTTGTAAGACACACACATAAATGAAAGTTTAGATTATCGTTTATCTATAATTTATAAAAATGACCATAAAACCTCTAAATGGCTTAAATTATTGTTTTTTATACATAGTTTGCCAGTCAAAACCAAAAACTACATGGACAATAGCAAGTGCAAGGTGCTTCATATTATTCTCTATGTTATTGATTAATAATACAGAGTGTAAACGAACAATTACGATTTTCTTCTTCTCATAAATCTATATTTCTTCTAAAAACGCCCAAAACATTCCGAGATATTGAAAACTAATGCCCCATTTGATTTTAGCAATTTATTTGCAGAAAATCTGAGAAAAGATATTATTTATTATCGCGAAATGGGATGAAGTAACAAATTAAGAAGCAAACGAACTAAACATTTACCTTAACTACTACATTATTGTTACGTCATCTTATTTTACTTAACCACCCTGTATAAGTAAGTAATAAATCTCTAAGATAAATGAGTCGGTTAAATAGAACTAAAGCTACTCATTTTTGTAACAATAATTTAAAATGCCAAATCGTACTGGGTGCTTATTCTTGAAACGAGGGAAGGGAGTTATCAAGAGAAAGACCTGTAGAATGTGACAGGAACCCGTTATTGTCAGCTTCTTCTGTCACATTCTATCAACACTACTCCTGAGATTTCCGTTCCCTGCTTTCAAGAATTAGACTCCTGGGTGCGGATTCTTGAAACGAAGGAAGGGAATTATCAAAAGAAGGACCTGTAGAATGTGACAGGAACCCGCCATTGTCAGCTTCTTCTGTCACACTCTATCAACACTTCTCTTGAGAATTCCGTTCCCTGCTTTCAAGAATAGGCCCCCTGGAGATATCCGGAGAATAATAATTTTTTTTTTCTAGTTTACTTGACGAGATAATTGAAAACCAAAAACCCTTTTTGACACCATTTTTCCATCATCTCGTGTGCTGTCAAAGTCTGACGTTTCGATTTTCGTAAATTATCAGGTTTTTTCAAATATATAGATATTTTGAACATTTTTTTTTTCAAATTCATTGATATAACTGCACAGAGAAACACTGGACATCATTCATACAAAACATGTCATCGCTGACAAGTAACAGAGAGATCAAGTAAAGGGCTGCATTTATAACTATTTACTTGTCTTATTATAATCATTTCTCAGTATTATTTAGCAATTTTTCAGCAGTTGCCTTTAGCTTTTTATTTATATTCAAAATATAATAACATTCCGTTGTTTTTCAAGAACGTTGCTGACAACTCAAATTTTAATAATTTTATAATCGTTATGGGTCAAAATGACTAAAACCACATTAGAAAAGAATATAGGTTGATACAAAGGCAATAAATAAAAAATTTCTGGTTAAAATCGCCTATGTCTAGGGTTTGTCTAGAATTTGTTCTGTTTGTACCAATACCTATTGATTTTGGAAAATTATTGGTGGTGTGGTTATTAATATTATTAATTTAATTGATTAACATAAACCACTCACAATTCTCTGATTAGGCAGTAAAAGTTTGACAAGTTTGAGTTAAAAAAACACCCTCGTAGGTACTTTGAATTACTAATTATGCCAAGCACTAATACAAAAATGTTTTTAAAATTTGTATGAGAAAATCAAACAAAAATAAGATGACGTAATAATTTAATAGATAAGAAATTATCGATATGACAAATAATGAACCAAACTTCATATTCAAACTTTTATCTGTCTTGTTGCATTGTTCGTTTGGGTTTGATTAATTCATTAGTTCGATTTTATTTTATTGATTTATTATTTTTCTGTAATTTTTTCTTGGTTTAATTGATCCACTATTTTTTACATATTTCCAGTTTCCACTTAAATTAGACAACCTGTAATCTGTAATTATTGAGTGTTTAGTAAACCACACTAAAGCCTATACTAACTGGCTAAACTGTATATGGTTTATTTCTATTTCTTCGACTCGCCTATTAGTCCCAACATTTTTTCCTAAGCATTGTTATTTACGATCTCTCAATAATCCGTGTTCGGTCCGATTTATGAAAAAAAAAAATGTTCAATAACAATAATTTATTATTTCTCGGAAAAGAATAATGCAGCGAGATAGTGGTTTGTAACTGAAGCTGGGCGTAGTCGGCAATTATTATTACTATCGGCACACAGTAATAAAAACAATCACTACAACAACTGTACCAAACATATTTCGCACTGACCAACACGGGAAAAAATCGCCGGGTACGTAAATCGTGCTTTAAATGGGCGTGGACTGAATTAAATTATGGTTTGTGCGTACGGTATGACTGGAAAACCGTTTCCGTTACACAAAAATATGAATATCACTTTGGGTAACCTTTAAAACTATGCAGTGGGCGTACTATTATAAAAATAAATCACCCAAACTGGTTTTTTGATTATACACTCAACAATGGATGATAGTGAATTCACTAAAGTTTAACGCACAAAATAGTATATTATTCAACGAGTATGTAATGATAGCTATTTCTCATGAAGATAAGATTGTATCGAGCATATTAAAAAAGATCATTATTATTTGAATTATTGACATTAACTTTGTGTTACGTTTTGTAAGAACTGAAATTTGCACTTGGTTTCTTCTTCTTTGGTATCTACATGTGTTTTTCTTCCACATAATACCACTAACTACACTTTCGATGGCAACGTTGTAAAGTATGCAGTTATACGTCGATAACCTTGTCAAAACTCAAAATAAAATACAAAAAATGACATTCTCTCATCCAATAAGGCTTTAAGTAAACTATGTCATACCACACACAAAGTCAGAGCCAATTAAGAAATGTATCTATTTCCGTTTTTTTAACCACTTGCTGGTTACTGGGATAAAATATGACAAACACTAGAGTTTTGTAAAATTTTTGTGGATTATGATGAGGAATTCTCCAACATAATAAGCATTTTTGTGAGCAGTCAGCTAAATCAAATAGTAGTCAAAGAATTTACACTAAATACTGAATTTAAAAACATGATTGCAGACATTCTTGTTTTCAAAGTTTGTTTCAGAATTGTTCAAGTTTCTGATTTCTCAAACGATTTTATATTGATTTCACATTCTCAGAAAATATTTTATTCAACATTTACTCACATCTTTGAGGCTTAAATTTTTAACTTGTATACCGGGTGATTAACTAAGATAGGACGCCTGCTGCATTAGGTTAGGTTAGATTGAATTTTTAATTGAATTTGACATTTGAAATAAAAAATGTTGCCTAGATACTACTACATCTACAAAAAATCAGTGGCAAGAAGGAATTTGTGTTGGACAACCCTATAGTAACTGATCCTACTGTTTGATTATGCTACTAAGACTAAACGGTTGAAGATTTTTTTTTTAAAACACTGTAAATTTTGAGTATTTTTGGTTTTTTGGAAATTTTGAAAACAAGTATCGTCGTAACATAGATCTCGAAAAAGTAGATAAATAGATATAAACGTGCCAACCGTTTTGCTCTATCTTCCAACGTTGTTCCAATATCTCGAAAATGACAACATTTAGAAAGAAACTGATCGTAAGAGAGAGATCTGAGAACGTAAATCGTTTAGATATTTTTCGAAACATTCACGTGCTCCACGTAGAATCTGGGAAACCTGGAGGAAAAATGTGCGACAGAAAACCTAAAAAAAAAGTCCAAGTAGGCAAAAAGTTTGCTGCGATGTTGTCAAGTGTCTTTCTGAATTTGTCGACTAGATTAATTTTGTGACTAGAAGAGAAACATTCCTAAATCATTTCCATTTATTTTCATAATCTATTTGCGATAAGTTTCAGGAGTTTGCAGGGCCAATCAGATTTGGGCTCATTTGTTTGTCATTTATTTCGGATGTACATACAGAGGATTTTTGAAAATTGGTCATATTCGATTTTTTTGCGATATCTCAGCTGTCATTTAAGTTAACAAAATGCTGAAAACGGCCACTTACTGACGTAAGTAACTTTTTTCTTATGGAACACCCTATATATTATTGGTTCATTGGATAGCTTTTTAAGCTGATTCCAATGGTATATAGTTTTATATACTTATTTCCTAAAATATTATTAAAAAAACTCTTTTCTCCATAAAAACGAATGTGTTGGAAGGAGATCACATTTCCTATATCTAAGAAATCTATTATTTTTATCTTTGTTGCTCAAATAAATTGTCTGAAGAAAGAGAAAATTGTTTCTTATGAAAAAAACAGTTTTTTATTAATATTTTAAAAAATAGTAGAGATAAGTAGTGACCGTTTTGAGTTTTTTGTTAACTTAAATGACAGCTGAGATATTGCAAAGATTCGAGTATGGCCAATTTCCAAAAATTCCCTGTTTATCCAAAACAAATGAGAATAGTCCAATTCTGATTGGTCCTGCAAACTTAACTCAAACATCAAACTGGCAACACCTTTCTTACTTTTTTCTATCTATTACCGTTTGCTCTGTACACCGAAAAACCAACGAAAAGTCCCCTCCCTGTACACAGAAACCTAAACTAAATACAAAGAACTTATCGCAAATAGATTATCAAAATAAATAGGAATGTTTTCTAGTCACAAAATTAATTTAGCAAGTAATTTAGTCGACGAATTCAGAAAGACGTTTGACAACATCGCAGCAAATTGTTTGTTTACTTGAACTTTTTTTTAGGTTTTCTGTCTTTGTTTGGCGCATGTAATTATCAATGTTTCTTTTACCACACCTGTATATTATCAAATTAGGCTTATTTTTGGAAGTTCTGCTACAGAAAACGGACTATATTCTGTCACTTATCCAGTGAGTATTCTTCAGATACTAAAAGTGGTAATTTTGACGATTAATATATGAAAACTGGTGACTGACCTGTCAATGACACACTAATAAAACTTTTGACACCCTGTATTTTCAAAGGTTTGAGACCCATGTTCCTGGATTATAAAAACTTTTGATTTTCTCTACCAAGTGAAGTATAAAAGTAAACATTATTGTTATCTTTGTCATTATTTGTTCACAAAATCGAACTGTTTTGCACTATTCCAGTATCATCATCAACAATAGACATTCCGTCGGCTTTTCGAATCACTATCCACAATATGGTATACAAAGCATACAACGTCTTCCGGTCACGTATACAAGAGAAAGCCAACATCAGTCGCTTCTGTATGTACAAAAACATCGTCGATAAAGTTATTTTCAGTCGGCGTAATAATAAAGTAAAGAAGGTCGCATTGAAGGCCTTTTACAGCCTAATAATAATAATGAAATATTAATAACAGGATATGTCAATAATATAGATACTTGGTCGTTAAGGAGGTACTCATTTCGAGTTTGCAACCTTTTAAAGGTTTTCCTCTCCCTTTTTTTTTAGCTGATTGCGCTCGGTTGTCAGGGACAAATAATTATCGAAACGACAAAAATTAACTCAATTCATCATTATCAATGTGAAATTGTGTGAGTATTAATTAATGTTCACTGACAACTTACCTACAGGCAGTGTCGTTGGCGCAAAATGCTCGAGATTTATTGATACAATTTGTTCGAGTGGTTGTGTTAAATACTTTTGCAGATTAGTGTCAATTAGCTTCAGGGACATTATTTGTCAAGTGGTCCAATTTGAAATTCGCACTGGTTTAGTAACAATTTTTTTGTTTTATTTACAGTGTGAAATCGCTTTAGTCTTAACCTTTACATACCGGCTAGTGATATCAGGAAGTGCGAAACACTTTCTCTTTGACATAAATTCGACAAGTCTGCGACGTACGGTGTAAATTATTATTGATTTCCTGTTATTACGCACTTTTTCTACAGAAAAAGTCATTTAACTAAGTTAATTCGTCCGTTTTTAATTAATTACTTAAGCGAAATGCAAATCAGCTTAAAACTCATTCAGTTTCGGAATAATTATGTGGGATTATCAGTTAAAGAGTGGCTGGGGTATTGACCAGCCCATGTGGAATTTATTATTGTTGAATAATTAACTTGTTTACATTTTGATTATTCGATAATGGAATTTAATTATAATTATTACTTGGCTAATTAGTTTTGTACAGGGTGTAGCATTTTGCGATTGTTTTATGGGTTTAGCCTTTTTTAATGATGTGACATTGATCCAAATAGGCTTCTTGCACAGTCTTTTTTGTTGTGTAAATTGATGGTACTGATAGTTCTTAGAGGTTAATTTAAGTAAATTAACATTTAACGGCAATAATAAAAATAAAACTTCCACAAATAAAAAAAATGTTCATCATTTGGTATAAGAGCAAAACTATAATACTTTTCAAATTTCAACCAAAAATAAAACTTTTTACAAAACTTTACATTTCCTGATCAGATTTTAAATTAATTATTGGATGTAATAATCAAACCAATCCGACTTTTATTTTGACTTTTTTGTATTTGTAGTTGGTAGGCAGAGATGTAAAAGCGGTGATTTTCGAGTCAGATAATTTTTTCGAGTCAGACTTTTTTCACCTGTACTTCACAGTCTGACCCACACTTAAATTAAGCTCGGCTTACAAAATTACGGTTCATGGGGTAATGAAAAGTTTAAACTTTATTTGATAGGGAAAACAACTGTCAACTTGTAATTAAAAAACGAATTATTTTTGAATTTTCAGATTTTCCAATTTTTTCCGGAAAATTACCGAAAACTTTCTGAAAAATGTTGTATACCTAACCTCAACACTTTTCAAAATAATATGAATTTTGAAAAAAAATATTATTTATAAATTTATCCCTTCTGGACAACACATTCCCGGTATAAAAGCTATAATCTTTCGGTAGCGTGACATTTCTACTATATATGGTATACAGAGTGATCAAAAGACAATTGCAAGGGCTACAAATTGGTATATTGAACCACCCTGTAACTGTCAAAATAACAGAGTTATGGGCTGTCACAGTAAAAACTGTCAAAATCAAACAACTCAGTTTTAACAGTAAATAACTCACTTATTCGACGTTTTAGGTAAAAACGCTATACAGAGTGGTCAAAAGAAAGTTTCATGTGCTGCAAATTAGTATATTGAACCACCCTATAATTGTCAAAATAACCGAGTTATTGACAATATAATGGAGTAGTTTACAGGGTGATTCAATGAATTTTTAACATCCTTGTAACTTGTTTAATTTTCATTTTATAAAAAAATACCAAATATTAATCTTGTAGATATTGCATATAATTTATTCCTAGATAATCCATCAGTATACAGGGTGTCCCAAATTTGAGCTACAAACCAAACTTATAATTTTTTATTCGATTTTTGAAATCTACGTCAAATTCTAGGTCTACTTGATGTAAAATGTTTGTATCGATATTCAATTGTTTTTGCTCTAGCAGCCTTACTTTGACCACCCTCCTCGAAAGCAGAAATTCCCAATTTGAGCGAAATTTATGTGCACTTTTCCAGAAAATCGTCCATAACTCGCTTATTTGAAACACCCTGTATAAACACACCGTATAACAAAAGAAAGCTAATGAACGGGGCTATCACGTGACGTTGAGCGGGCACCACTACGTTGTCCCGTTTAGCCGCTAGAGCGCGTCAAAGTTGACTCTTGTTTTTTGCAGTTTTTGCTCAATATCTCAGGAACGTTTCAGTTTAGAGGTCTGATGCACCTCGATGGGATACAACTTTTACCTTCTATACACTTTTTTGCTACCACGCACCGTTTGACTATAAAAAATTAAAAACTAGAATTGTCAAGAAATTTCAAGTAAAAATTTTTTATTTTCAAAATTAACCTCAACTGCCTAAATACCTTCAAGTTAATAGTACAAAAACGAATTATTTTTGAATTTTCAGATTTTCCAATTTTTCCGGAAAATTACCGAACATTTTCTGGAAAAATTTCCATAAATTTAATTTTCCGGAAATTTCACTTTCCTGGTGGTAGGGTTAGGTTCAACACAAGAATATTGCTGTACTGTTTTAATGACGTTTGATAAAGAAGGATACACATACATAAGTTGGAAAACGGCACAATAGTGGGGGGGTTGCGTGCTGTAGGAGGGACGATACAACGTTGCCAAGAGCATCAAAAAGAATTAGTGATAATTAATTATTGACTATAGTTATCACAATTATTCTTCTTTAATTTAAAGCCAAACATCCTCTTATTGTCTGTGATTTAATTAAAACTAAAATGTATTAGCTTATTTTATTAAGCTGCTTTTTTTGTGTTAAACCTTCTATATTTTCATACGGATATTATTATGCTATAGGCAAGTAGCAATGCACTAAGTGACAACAGGACACACTATTACATCCTTCCTTATAAAGCAATCTATTATTGTTTATTGGTCAATAGTTAAAAATTAAAGAATTAAAATTATTAATAATTATTAATAAAATAAATTATTAATAAATTATTAAAATTAATAGTCAATAGTTAAAGTTTAACTTAACAAAGTGGTACTAATTAAAATTTAATTACCTGTTATGCAATGTTTTCAACATACTTGAGTGAATTTCAATTTAGTTTCCGTCAAATCTCTCTTTTTAAAGGAAGAATCCACCACTTTTTCTTATGGAGAAAAGTTCTTTAGACAAATCTTGTTCTTGAAGTTCAGAGCTTTTGGGTTTGAAAAAATCTAACATTATCCCACATTTAAAAAAATCAATTACTACAGAGAAAGAAGGTATTGTCAATAAAAGTCTCACTTAAAATCAACTAATTTTTAGTAGTAATAACTAATTTTTAAATCAAACTACTTTCAAGCCTGAACAAACACATACGAATTCCAACCGAAGTTGTCCTACCTCGGTTATGTATCAGCTAGTCCTTAATAGGAGACCTAAGACAAAATTAGGTTAGAATCGTCATTGTTTTGCTCAGTTTCAGAGCTTTTTGATTAAAACATAGTTACTACTTGCAATTTAAGTGAGATCTTTATAGACAAACCTATGCTTCGACAAATTTTGGTGGGGGTTACGTACAAGTTTACGTAGGACAACCCAAAAATGGGTTGTCCTACGTAAACATCATCTCAACTATTTTCTTGAAGTGCCTAAATAGGTGTCACACTTTTTCGGTTGGTTTGTTTAGTGCAAAACCAGTGTATTACCATAATGTTTTAATAACATTTGATAGAGCAGGATACAGATACATCGGTTTTGCACTAAACTTGTGTTGCCGATTCGAGCGGAAACGCTCCATTTAGGAGCAAAATTTCGTTAAGAGAGCGGAATCCGAGCGGTCTTTACTTGTGAGGATTTTGTGAGAATTTCGACTATTTGATTATTCACGTACTTCAAAAAGTATATTTTTTATGATTACTAATTTTAAGTGAAAGTGAAAAAAAAGTTGTATTTTAAGTGAAAAATCGAAGGATTGCCAGCTTAGATTTTTGTTGTCTAAATCTAAAACAGTAAAGATTTTACAAAACAAGTTTTCCAGAACTGCAATGAGAACTTGAATTGATTACAAACTTAAAAAGAAAACTTATTCAGGTCGTACTTTTCAAGCGAGGATTTTGTGAGTGAGAATTTCAAATGTTATGAGAGCATTTTGGGTTTGTTGCGTGAGGGAAATAAGATTTTCACAACGGCAACACTATGTCACAGTGCAACTGCATTGTTAAACAAGAGTAGAATGCGATATTTTTGTGTGCATCAATAATCAGTAATCTATAATAGTCTTTTTCTACTTTTAGTAACATAATAATTAACTATTTCACAAAGTTCCTGATATATCGATCTAATCATCGTGCAGACAAAACCAACTTTGCGCACTTATTAGGTAAAAAGCAGTTTTATAACTTGCCTCACTTTTTTTAAAAGTGGAGTAATTACCCGGGCAAGGTTAATGACACTTAAATTACACTATTACAACATTAAATATTTACCGTAGGAAAATTGAAGCAGCCTAACAAAACTCCATCTAATTAATCTAGAAAACTTGTTACCTGTTGAAACCATAATCAAGATAAATGCATGAAAGTTCTTCTTACGTAACTATACCGATAAAGCGTTTAGCGTTTATTTCACCGTGTTTCATTTAATGAAAGTACGATTATGAAAATTCACATGCATTCGTAAATCACAATAAACACGTTACAGTAAACTGCATGACTGCATATTCATCCGGTACATGACTTTATGTTTTAATGCACGATTTTTTTGACCATTTCTTCAGTTTTGCTTTGCATGATTTGTCATATCACTTTTGTTTTGCTTTCATTCATAGGTCACGCAGGGCCTCGCAGGATATCACTAAACTACCCAAGGATCTACCGATCACCAGGTGAGTTGTCATTTGCATCATAAATTGGTATTTTGCCAAACAAGGGATTGATTATTCTACTACTAACGCATAGGGTGGAAGTTTCCATGCAACTTTTCTGCATTACGTAATAATTATTGTTTTTCTGATCAAGTCAGTAGTAGGTGACGTGCAACCTTGCAGCTGCTTGCAGATAAGAAAAGTAATCAAGCCGTTTGTTTGCCTGTTATTGTTGTATCAATTAATTAACAGGATCTTAATAAAGGGTCGAATCAAATCCGGATTCATGCTGCGCCTCGACTAGTTGGTGAACGAGCACAACGTTATTTTTCTTGATTAAAAATTCAAACAATAAGTTTGCAAATATTCTAATTTTTGTGTGTATTTTTTAGGAGTAAAAGCAGAAGTGTCGACCACGGCATATCCTCACCCTTTGACCTCGCCGTTTTGCGAAATGCTGTCGATAGAGGACTGAGCAGGGGTAAGTAATCAAACACTTAAACTTTTAACTTATAACTACAGCCAACGCCATCCAAATTTGCGTACACGTCATTCATGACTTAATTTCAAGCCTGTAATAAAGTCTCTACGGCATTTTATTAATGGCTTAGTATCAGAAACAAAACCTAAGCGTTTTACTAGAGTCAGCATTATTTTATTAGTTTCTGATGTGAGGTTAATTTGTGAATGTAGTGTGAATACACCATTTTATTTTTTTTCTTGATTATTTTTAAATTTTATTGTCACTACAAAACAGAAAATTAAAACCCCAAACACAACTAACTTTACATTGTCCTTGTAACTACAACGTTTTTAACATTTTGGTATTTTGTTTTTCATTTTCTGTTGTGTCGTTAAAAAGTTGGGATAACTAAACTTTTCACGGAAAAACAACGGAACTGTCAAATATGTCAACGATCTGAATTTTGACCAATCACGTCGACAAGTCCATATCTGCATTTTGGTGTTCCGTCGAAAAATGCGTCCATAGGTCTGTTCGCAGAGGCAAGCCTTGACTGGTTTCCAACTCAGAAACCGTAAAAATGTCAAGTTTCATTGGTTGAATGCTCACGTGACTATGACGTTTCCTGACTTGTGGCCAATGGACGTATCTATTTCTCTGATTACTAGTTGGAGATTCTCTCTGCGAACAGACCCTTAAGCTACATTTACAATCACTTCCAAGTCCACTTCAAATTTGACAGTTCTCTATTTACCATTTACAATGACGTGGTAAATTTGTAAAATTTTAGGTTAGATACCTGTAAACACATCAGCATTTAAAGTGCGATGGTCGTCGTGTACGTAATATCTAGTTAATCTAATACAAATTTTATGTTAAAAAGACAAAAATCCTTGGAAACTTCAAATTGTAGTAAACTAAACATTGTTCTAACCTATAAATTGGTCATTTTGCTTGCATCTGCCAAGCAGCTTGACGCACTTCGAAGTGCACTTTGAAGTCAAATTGGAATTATTGTTTCAATGTTAAATTTACGCCAACCAACCGAAGAAAACGCTGGACTTGACGTTTGACATTAATCACACCAACTGGTGGTTGTTGAGGTTTTCCTCCTGAAATTTAATGGGTACATTTTTTTTTCTAAGCTATTTGTCAGCTGTTAAAGGATACAAATGATGAATACTAGTTTTTGTTGTCATTTTATGGTTCTCTCACACTTGTAACAGATATTTTTTATGTTTTCTGCTCTACAGTGGCTCTTTATCCAGTAGTAGTTACACGACTGTTTCAGTTGTTCCAATACACCGCAATAAGTGCTTTTTGTGCCGGGTGTCCAAAAAAGTACATATTTCCATAATTTTCAAATAATCAGTAAATCTGCTAATAATTGATAACACTGTGTAACAAAATTTGGGTCATGTTTGGTTCCAACGACTAAAAGTGTTTTTTTGAGTTTCTGAGGTCCCAAATAGTGGAAAGGGGCCATTGGGAGCTTTCGGAAAATTGGAAAATGGCTTTTTGCCCTATATTTTAGCGAGGAGAAGAAAGTTTCGGTGTTTTGGTCAATGTGAGGTTCTAGAGGAAGGTCAGGAGACTTTAAAAGAAGTTAACCCAAGATTTTGGTAGGGTTGCCTAATCCATAACCTACTTAAATTAGTCCATTTTAGGCGAATTTTTACCCAATGTAAGCGTTTTTTCGAGATTTTTTTAAGATAACTTAATAATTTTATTTTTTGACCGGGCCTGGACGAAAGGGAGGAGGAAGGTCCATAGTAAATAGAAAAAATGTTCCCGACACCAATGGGCTTGTCTAAAATATCAAAAACTATCGTAAATTCAGCTAAAAACATGCACATACGATTTATGTCGGTTTTTGTTATAACAAATGGCGATGTTACCAAGTTTTCAAGAGTAAAAACAATACAGGTTAATGAATAACACTCATCAAACGTAAAATCTACAAGGAAATTGCAAATTTTTGATTTAAGTCAAAAAACGGACTGTTGATAGTTAACTGCATCAACTTACTTAATATACTGCCTGTAAATGTAATATTATTAGTGGTTCTGTGGGCAATTTCTTTTTTATTTCTCATTTCTCCTTTTGTTGATGAAAACTAATAGTTATTGAAAATAGGCAACATCGAATTTTGTAATAGCAAAAATTCCAAAATCGGTTAAAATCGTTAAAAGTCCATGTTTTTAGCTAAATTTACGATAGTTTTTAATATTTTAGCCAAGCATATTGGTGTCGAGCAATTCTTTTCTATTTAATATGGATTTTCTTTCGTCCTTTTATCTAGTCCCGATAAAAAAATACAAATTTTAAGATATATTAAAAAAAATCGAAATAATCCTTGAAATAGGTGAAAATTGGTTATAATGGCCTAATTTAAGTAAATTATGTGTTAGGAAACCCAACCAAAATCGTGGGTTAGCTTCTTTTGAGATCCTCTGACCATCCTAGAACCTGGAAATTTCTGCTCAACGCTAAAATATAAACCAAATTTTGGCAAAAACTCAAAAAGTGCGTTTTTCCTTGATTTTCCTGAGCTCTCAATAGTCGTTTGCCACTATTTGGGACACAAGAAACCTAAAAAAAACACGTTTTGTCGATGGGACCAAATTTTGTTACGTAGTGTAATGGGTGCTACATCCTCCATCTCCGACAACAAACTTTGTCTTTGAAACCTACTAGGTATCTTAGAATATTTGGTTGTTGTAAGATTGATTATTTAAATGAAATTATAAAATTGCAAGTGTGAAGAGGATAGTTCAGATAGTTGTTAGTAAAACAATTACAATGATTTGCACAAAACATTCGTTATATTATTTCGTTATAGTTCATCAAAGACTGGATATTCTGACAACATCGAACAATTACAGTGAGATGCTTTGTGTGAATATCCAAGTATTTTTTGACCCATTTACTTAAAATTACTTTTTTTAACACTCTGAAATTTTTAGTTAGTTTGAAGATTTATTAATCTGGGTCACAATTGCCACAGATTTTATTCACTTAAGTCCTTAAGTAATAAACAAACATCAAAAGAGGTTTCTTGAAAAAGCTTCCGGACGACAATGAAATATGTTTTAGCTATTATTGAATATTATGAATAAATTTAATAATAAAATAGATAAAAGAATAAGTTGTATTGTGAGATAACTAGCAGAATGTTGTTCACCTTGTCCTTGACCTGTAAATTATACAAACTGAACACAGTCATAACTATGTGTGAATCAAACAAACTAGTGAAATTAGACTGCTATGTTTAGTGCTGTGAATCAATTTTACCAATTTTTTAGGGATGTAAATTTGCTGGTGTGACTAAAAGTAAGTTTAACGAAATCACTAACAGACACAGTGGACTCTGGCCGAAGTTATATATGAAAAACCAGATTTTAACCATAAAACAACTGCTCAATTTGTTCTATCAGACTAAAACCATTTCAATGCAATTAGGTGTATGAATGGATGTGCAATTGCTAGCACTCCAATCAGAAATAAAAAATATTGGCAAATAGGCGAAGGCAGTCACTGAAAAATTACTGCAACCGAAACGGTACATTATCTCTGCGTATAATTGGATTAACCTAGAGATAAGATACGTCACTATCTCTGACGAGGACGAGTGATTGAATTATTAATTAACATTATAGAAACATTGCGCATTGTCGTTGTCGAGTCTAGTGCGCCGCGTTCACTCAAGTCTCGTGTTGACACTCGACTACGCCACAACAATGCGTTGTTACAAATGCACATGACCAATTCGTAAATGTTTGAATCACCGTGTATATTTGAAACGGCATGAATCATGCACGAATATGGAATTTGTGGAGAACTACTTCGATACCTGCCAGCCTCGTTCATGTGCTTTTATAGATCGTAGCGGCGATTTTGACACATTCGTCGTCATTTATTATAATGCGTTCGAGTTTTCAGGTGATAATCATAACTATTGCGCTAAATGTATAGTGTGATCTTGTTTATTGTTATGTTGATCATGGGTTATTTGGGTTTGCAGATCTCGATGGGTCCACTAATAGCTTGTCGGGTAGGAGGAGCGGACCCCCAGAGAATACCACAACCTACACGGTAAGTGGAATTCTATGTTTCAAACATTTTTGAAATATTTGACTTGCGATAAATGTTTGCTAAAGATAATATTGTTATGGTATTCACTTTAAAGCCTGTAAAAACATTTGGGCTGTAGTTGTTCAAGTTGTTCATTCATCCGGTGCGGTGTGGTTGTTCTAAGTGATTAGTTTTGATTTTAACACTAATTCATATTGATAACTAACGTGCGGCTTGTTAATAGCCATTTAAGTAAATATTTTCCACCTTTTTTGCTAATTCTTTAACAACTTTCAGTTATCTTTACGATTTTTTATTATACTTGCTCCATCATAATTTGTGCTTTTACTTAGTATCCAAGTGAACGTATTCACGTGATTTTTATACTTTTTTTGCGATTTAGGTGGTTGATAGAGATACACTAACATCGGTAGCTGCACGATTTGATACCACCCCTTCGGAATTGACCAAACTAAATCGTTTGGCCACCCCTTACATATTTCCAGGGCAGCAATTGTACGTACCACTTCGGGAACCGATCGAAAACGATTCGGAAGGATCAACACCGGTCGAGGATCAACACGACGACTTACCACCTGATGAGAAAGGTAAGTTGCATAATTGCTTGTTTATGATATTTCTAAAAAGACAATTTAAATGAAACTGGACCTCTCAAATCAAACATATCTTGAATATGGCTCCTATACAGGATGTCTTTGGTTGTGTTCGAAGAGGTATGTTTTATTTACATTAAATAATAGTACAAGATATCTATTATTTAGTATATTTCTATTAAAAGCATACTTATTAAGGAGTATTTCTCCTGAATTTACCGTAAGTACTTATTTCTGGGAGAAAAAAATAAGTGGTCAATTATTTTCAATCAAAATCAAGACATTTTGAACACAATTTAGATAGTTTGGAGACTCGTCACTCCAATATTAAGATTATTGAATATTTCAGACTTTTTTCTGGTTTAACAAGCCTTATGAACACCTTTTTATTTATTTAACACTTTTGGAAATATTTCTTCCTGAACTTATTTTGTTAATGATACAATTTTTACAAAAAAGTGTTTTTTCTCTCTTTTTTTTTTGACTCTAATTCTTGAAGATATTGTCATGATTATTATCATCCTGAAGATGAGATTTACTCAAATCTCCCTCACCTCCTAGTTCCATGATAATATCGTCATAACTGGCATCAGATTCACCCTGACCATTCATTCTAATATTCTAGTAAATAAAGAAAATTTAAATAAATAAGCTTGAATAAAAATTCTAATATAGGGATGCCAAGTTATTTTTAAGGTAAATAACTAAACCTATCTAACTTACTTTCTACCTAAAAATCCTGCTTCTAAATATATCATTGAAACTACAAATATCTTTAATACAAAAAATTACAAACTACTTACAACTAATACTCTTCGTCAAAGAGTCCAAATTGTCCAAAATAAACCGTCGGTTGACCAATCTTCTTCTTTTCCGTTGAGGTGGATTTTTAACTGCAAAGGCTGTATCTCGGTAACAGCCGGGAGGCCTCCTCGGTTATCGATTTAACCACTTCTGGAATAGGTCCTCTATCACAATCTGCTCCATGTCATAACGTGGACTAGACGGTACAATTGCTGGTAGCACTCGGTATTACACTCAGTAACTTCCGTTCCGGAAGGAAACAGCTTTCTAAGATCCCCTGATCTTCAATAGTCTGATTTTTGCTCGAATTTTTTAGAAAACTGACTTTCCAGCTCTCATTAAAAGTCTCTCTTGACAATCAACAACCAAAAACAAAAAAAAAAACCTTTTTTCCCACCTTCTACCTCCACGTACCACCTTTTTCACCTCCTTTGAAGTTCATCAAGTAATACTGTTAATTTTCTTAATAACTACATACAATCCTACTAAAACTAACTATAATGGTAAACACTTGACATCCCTACAAAAATGTACCTTTTCTATAAATTAAATAAATAAATTTTCTTTATTTTCTTGAAAAAAAATCCTTATTTTCAAGACAATATCAAAAAGTTTGATCACTATTAAAGCAGTTAAACAAAAGTGGATCAAATTTAAGGTAATTTTAACTTAGAGACAAAAATCAAAACAATTACATCATTTTTAGTGTATTAAAAAAAAAATTGCAGTTGATTTAGGATACAATTAATAAGTTCTTTTCATGAATGTTAACATTATTTAAGCAAACTAATAATGAAAAGTCAAATCAGATGCTTCCAGTCTCAGTTTTGTTCTCTTCACGTTTACTTGTGTTTATGTATTTACCATTAATGGTAATTACATAACATTATTACCATTCTTATTTATAGTTTTAGGAATCCAAATTCACTTTTGCGTGCTTTACCTGACTTGGATTTAATAGGTTTTCAAAATAATCAATAAGTATTAATTTCATTCAAGTAAATTTAGTAAAGAAATGGATTTATTTACTTTTGTCAGGTTTGTTCTACTTGTTGCATAAAGAATAACAGTAATGTGGCGTGCCAATAAATATTATGACAGAAGTCTGATTAGTTTGGTGGAATATGGGACATGTATATCTCTGTATATTTCAAAATAACGCATTCTTACTATTCTTGATACTTAATGTACTGTTACTGGTTTGGCTTAAAATAATGTTAAAACTTTCTAAAATACAGCTTTTTGGTAAACACTTGATCCTGTCATACTCATCGTATCTGTTGGTGGCGTTGTTTGTGATACGCAGGAAAAATGCGGAAAATTTAAAAATTATTCAAGACGAGGTGATAAGGAAAGAAAAACCATTAAAATTGACTGAGCTAGTTAAAGATGACGCCAAACTTTGTAAGTGACATGTGTCATTTCGTCGAAGCGGATGTGAGGTAATTGGACAGTTGACAAGACACCAGTTAGAGTTATTACCAAAAATTAAGTGGTCATGCGACCAACTGTCGCATAACGTCACCTCGTCGTTTTGACAGACTGTCACAGGTCACGTACGAGGTTGTTTGCCAATCTTTGTCTAACTACTCAAACTCATTGATTTCAAATGGCTCTCATCTTACCACAGGTTTTCTAATATGTATGTAGGAATAATTTTCAAATTTCCATACCTGTATGAGGAATTTACTGAAAACGTCGGGGAATATTTTCATTTTAAAAGAAATGTTAATTGGATTTTGACCCTTTAGGGTTACCAGTAATTCTAAATAAACATTGATTAGCATAAAACTAAAAATGTACAACATAAAATCTTATGTTGTGCCATAAAACAATGCACTGAATAGAATACACATCAAGGAATTTAAGTAGAATTTGCCGAACCTATCACAATTGCACCAAAAGTTAATCTTATCAAAGTTTGCGTTTTACTCCAGTTAGAACCGGCAACCGGTAATCGACAGTCGGTTTTCAACCGCATAAACGGTCATTGTTATACTAAAAATGATAAGCATTTCCTCCATATTTGATTTATTTAGCGTTTCGAGTATGTTTGGTGATCTTATAGGGTCTTCTTTCTGATTGTTGGTGGTTTTTCCAGAGTTACTGGACAACCTGCGACCGGTCAGCCCGAAACCCGGCCATGTGGAACGAGTCAAAACGCCCTCGTGCAACCAAAGCTCGTCGATCGAAACAGAAGAGGAACCCACCTCGGTGTTTAGAGAACGGTTCCTTAAAATCAACGTGAGGCACATCACCGATGGCGAAGGAGTTGTCAGTGGTGTGCTGTTAGTTACCCCCAATGCTGTGATGTTCGATCCTAATGTGTCTGATCCTCTGGTAAGCTTTTTTTTTTTTCATTACACAATGTAGTATTAAACGAACAACTCAAGTTCGATACTTAAGTGAAAAACAGGTATAATTGATTGGTTTAATCTATGATCTGTATCAGTTTGTTTTGTTAGTGCAAACAAATACCAGCTGATCAGGTAAAGAGTTTACATTTGTCCGGTAATTTTTGTTTACTCTTCAATTAGGTTAAGGAAGCATAAAACATGCAGGATTTTTATTGACATTCCAGACGTCAAATGAATTAATGACAATCAGTTAGTTATGATCGATTGCACCAACGTATTTTTAAGCTAAGTTTGTGTTTGACCAACATTTGACACTTAAACTATCATATTTAAATTCTAACTTAGCTTGATGAACTGAATGCAATTGACCATTAAAGGAGTTGTAACACAAGATGAAAAATCAAATTCGTTACTTTTTAGTGAAAAAACTAGCATTACTTTGCCAAACCGAAACTAAAAAAGTAATGATCAATAAAGTACCGGCGTTACTGCTCATATCTGCTGCTACACTCCAATTGAATGTCTTTTTTTTATAGGTAATTGAGAAGGGACCAGAGGCGTACGGAGTGATAGCCCCAATGGAATTTGTGGTCAACGTGGCCATTTACAACGACATTGCCCACATGCGGGTGAGCCATATGGAAACTACGGTTAGCGAAAAAGCGGAAATTTACTATCCCAAAGGAGAGAAAGAAGCTGAGTCATCTTTGGTTAAGGACGAGACGTTTCCAGAATTAGGTGAGTTACTTTCCTATTGAATGTTACTGGGTGGTATGTATGTGATGTAATTGTTGTGCACTTTTACTACTCTGTATATTTTTAACTATGGTATGGTGCAGAATGGAAAGGGTAGTGCTTGCTGAAAGGGTAGAAGATTTAGATCGAAAAAACAAAGCTTTCAAATTCTCTCCTCCATATTTTATTCTGCTCCATGGAGTGAAATGGAAGTAATTACGATAAACCAACATGTGGTCGATTGCATGCGCTTTTAATACTGGGGTTTGTTATCTACAAACAAATAATAAATATCGATGAAAGATGTGTCGGTTGAACACACATGATGGTTGTTTGGGTTGATGGATTTATTATCCTCATCATTGTTAGAACTTACACAATATTATAATAAGATAATTAAAACTAAACAACGTATGAACAAAAAGTTATCAATTAACAGTAACAGTATTCGTACAAAAACACAAAAAAACAAGTATGTTTCCAATAATGCTCGAACGTACAGAAAACAAACCCCGGACATTTTATAAAATAGTGATTATCCTCATCTCTTGTAAACTAACTAACCTGTACAAAGTGTATGATTTCCGTAATATTAAAATGTGTACAATATCTATAAATGTGGCAGCGGCATGGACTGTATATTAGCTTAGTGGTCTCGTTTATAGTGACCGGTACTGATGATGCTGAGTCTATATGTTCATGCACAGAACGAGAGGGCGACGCGTTCCCGAAAGCTTTCGAACGGGAACTGGTCACGCCCACCAACTTGGACGATCCGGAACCGGATCACAGAACGTTGGAGGAGAGGCGAAAGTCGTTGCTCGATCATCATTGGCCGATGACTTCACGTGAAAGACAGTAAGTTCGAAGGATCTATTGGCATCCACGAAAATTCATTCAGTACCTTTATTTGTTTATTTACAGTATTTCTCTATTGTATCTATGTCTTATTCGATTAAAAAATTATTACAAATTATAAGCTTTTTGCTCAATTTTTAGGTCAATTGATACAGATGAATTGCCAGTAGTATCTGGTTCGGTGCAAGAAGATCATATCGAGGAAGAAGAAACGAATGGCGAGGAGGCAGATATGAAAGAGAGTTGTCACGATTCAGGGATCGATATTAGAGAGACTCCTCTAGTTCCTGTGGCACCGATTCCTGTCAAAGAGGTATGCGCTCTTCGCTATACAATACTATATCTTAGAATAGTAGGTAACTGTATACAACTGTTACAAAAAGATAAATAGTGTGTTTGACACTTGGACACTTACTACATTGGATGCACAGTAATTCTGATGCCTTTGCAGCACTACAGTGATGCAGATATAGTGCTGTCGAAGGAATGGGTACCGCCGGTACCGCTGCCTCCTACATACCACTCGTTGAGTAGCGATACCGAAAGCCCGGCTAGGAAGAAGACGAATAGCGTGTCGTTCAGCTTGGATTCGAGCAGTGACCCTGACACGTCCGGCACCCAATTCTCCACCAGCTTGGTCGATTCCAAAGATGATACTGAGAAGGCTGAAAGTAGGAAAAATAAGGTAAGTTACTTTACAAAAATGTCAACATAGAAAGTACAATCAAAGTTACTTTTGTGCGTTAATAACATCCATCTATTACGTTACATTATGCAATTTTTCTCTTTATCCACGGTTGTCGACGCCTTGGACAGCAGGATGTCCGCTATTGGTCTTTTCGTGAATTTTTCTCGTGCTTTTGATGTGGTAAATCATAGTATTTTGCTTGCCAAATTGTATAGATACGGTTCTCGAGGTACCTGCTTCAATTTGATTCAGTCTTACCTCCAAGATAGAAAACAATACGTTTCAGTTAATGACCAGAAAAGCAAATATTCAATTTTAACTAAAGGCGTGCCACAGGGATCAATAATTGGGCCTTTTCTGTTCTTGGTTTTTGCTAACGATTTGTTTAGTTTTATTACTGGGGTCGCTGCAGATGTTTTAGTTACGGCATATGCTGACGACACCCGAATTGGTTTATAATAAGATTTTGTTGTGGTCCGATAAGAATCAATTAAATCTCAATATAAGCAAGACCCACTTTCTTCATTTCTCCAATAACAGAGCCTTGTCGGAGAGAGCGACTATGTTTGAGGATTCTGACCGTGCTATAACTTCTTCTAGGACATCGAAGATGCTGGGATTAACTTTTGACTCCTGTTTACTCTGGTACGATCATATTGAGGCTGTTATGCACTAAAATTTATGTCAAATCATTACTCTATATTACGCGAACTTTTATTGTCATCTGCGTTATGGTATTTTAAATTGGGGATTGAGTTCCCAGGTGTCACGGGTATTTCTATTACAGAAATATGCGCCCGTATAATGACTGGTTCGAGTCCTCGTCAATCATGTAGAGAGTTGTTTGTTCGACTCAAAGTATTACCTCTGGCGAGCATATATATTTTTGAGATCTGCGTCTTTGTTTTTAAGAATAAAGCTCTTTTTGAGACCTCTCGAGTATCGCATAATCATGACACTAGACATAAGGATCGGCTGGTACCTGGATTGCACCGCACCGCACTTTATCAAAAGAACATGGTTTTTAATGCCTGCAGGTTTTATAATAGTCTCGAAAATACCATTAAAACTTCTCCAACACTTTATGTTTTTAAATTTAGATTAAAAGAGTTTTTACTACAAAAGTGCTGCTACTCGGTGGAGGAATTTGTTTAGAACGCTTGTTTTCAGTTTTTGGGGATTGACAGACATAATTTTGTATTGTGCAATTATTGTATTTTTTTTTTATCTTTTGACGTTTTCGACAGTTACATTTTTTATGTTAAATTGTGGAAATAAATGGATTATTATTATTATTCCTGTTTAATTAAATTTTTACTCTGTGTCATAATAAAAGTAGTAAGAACTTGTGCCTCACACCTTAAGGCTTATTGGCCTGATAATTTTGACGTTTGACATATAAAGAGGTTGCTAGAGCCCAGAGTAAATACTTATACCAGAAACGAAAAAGCTTTGTTTTGTAGGATTTAATTAGGACCTGGAGTGAGTGTAATGTCCAGATAGTTTCACAGTTTCAATAAAACGTTTTCTGATAATTATTCATGCGCAGCAGGGCAAATGGGTTGGGAGTATGCTATGCGAACAAACCTAATCACGTCACTCAAGCTCAGAGTAAGCTCATATTCCTAAAAGCTCTATATCCCTAAGGCTCATATTTTCTTTGCTTCTGGTTAAGAAAGATGACCGAGGTTTAACATGACCTATTTACCTTTAAAACAAATTAAATATCAGAAATGTCATTTTTACAGCGTCATTACTTTGGAAAACGATTTAGTATTTGTTAAAATATTCAATATTTTAGATATTTTTGTAATAAATTAATTATTGCAGATGATGAAAAGACTGTCTTATCCCCTTTCTTGGATGGAAACCCTAAGCGGGGATAAGGATGATGATAAGTTTCCTAGTCAACCACAAACAGCGGACGCACAGCATTCATCCGTGTTTTCTAAAGTATTTTCAAGGTAAGTTCTATGATTCTGTCGGTATAAAAAGGTTATGAACTAAAGTGTTTTAGTAATTTTTGACCTATCGGGATTTCTGCAATGTTTAGGTATCTCTAAGTACTAAAAATAGTGACTAACTGCACTGTATTTACTGTTAAAATTTTGGTATTAAAATGAATTATTAGGGGGACCGGAAAGTAATATCGTTTTCTTACTCTAAATACAAACTCATACACTTTTAACGAGTCTTTATTTTTACTAAGTGGTATATTCCGCATCTTTGTCATTAACCTTTTACCATCTAGTGAGTAAATTTTCAATTCCTGATTGTTAAAAATTAATTGGTTTTTCTGCAAAATAACTAGAAATGGAATTTTGGTTATTATCCAAATGAGCAAATGTTTTGCCAAATTGTTCGTTTTGAATTTCCGAAATCTGGACAAACTGTTAATGCAAACCTCTACAGCGAGTTAATCAATCTTTGACTGAAAAGTGGCCAGAGATTGTCAACTGAATAGGCATCAATCTCCAACACGACAATGCAAGACTGCACTGTGCAAGGCAAACCCTAGAAAAAATTAATGAACTGGGCTCGGAAATGCTGCCTCATCCACCATCGGATTTCCACTTATTCCGAGTGCTGCAACATTGCCCATATTGTGGCAAAACATGGGCACATTTGGATGATATCCAAAATGCCATCCGCAGATGTTTTGCCGAAAAACCAATTAATTTTTATCAATCAGGGATTGAAAGTTTACTCACTAGATGGCAAAAGGTTATTGAAAACAATAAGGAATACCTACATCACTGATTAAAAATAAAGACTGGCTGAAAGTGTATGTGTTTGAATTTAGGGAACAAAAAAACGACATTAACGTAATAGTGACACTTAAAATAAGTAATGTCTTGAAAATGGCTTACCTTGTATAGTACCTACACGCCCGTACTAATTATAAAGCTTATCTCCTTTACGCTGCTTAATGCGAACAACAGTTCCCCAATCCACTTGGTGGATTTCGGGACGGGGCTGTTTGCAAAAACGCCCTCTGAAGACAGTGGTGGCTCGGGTGGTCCGCATTCGGCGGGCAGCGGAGGCCCGCCCCTTACCGGGGACAGTGCTTCGTCATCGAGCAGCTTTTTTCCCACTAACATAATAAGCAGCATGGGCGCCGTTGGGGCGCAAGTAGGCGCGATGGGTGCCCAAATGGGCGCTCAAGTTGGAGCGCTCAGTTCCAGCGTTGGATCAACGGTGGGCGCCGTAGGGGCGCAGGTTGGCGCCCTGGGCTCTACCGTTGGCTCCACAGTCAGCGCGGTCGGGTAGGTGTGCGTGTCTATTAGATCCAAGTAGTTGCCGCTCTTGATGTACCTAAAACACGCATGAACACAAAACGTTATTGTAGTGTTTACGTGGCTTTGTCTGTTATTGAAATGGTGCGTTTTTCCATAGTTGGGTTGCATTTAGAATCATCATCAAATGTAATCAATATCGTCAATGTTAGTTAATTTTGAAATTGTCTTTTTGGCATAGTGAAATTATGACATTATAACTGTCAAATTGCTCTGTCAGATCAATTATAGTCTATTTAAAAACTCGAAGAATCGAATGAAGAAGCAAACAAAAGACATCACAAAATCACTAGATTTGATTTATGAGTTTGAGTGGCATAAGTTTGCTGATTAAATGTGAATGAGGTTATAGTTTTGTTATATCAATACACTGCCAGACGGGTTTAAAAACACTCAATAACAACTTAAAACGACTCTGAATAGAATGCTAAAGAAACAGATTGACAGTGACTAAACTAAAAATTCAAATGGTGGCCGAGCCGGTGTTTTTTCAAATCACCCGTTGATTTAATAGGCGCTTGCTTTCGATCCATGATTTCGGATCTAAACGCGTTATGATCTAAAAATTACATGACACCATAATTTTGAAAATCACTTGGTGGTCACATCACTTTTGAATCATACCGCATTTGAATCAGAAATCACAAACCGAAAGAAAACTTCTATGACTTCTCCTGTGTAAATCATACCGCCAACTAAACAATCACATTCGATCACTATTGCCAACCTAATTTACATTCACTCCTCCTAGTTTTTAAATAGACTATAGTACCAGTTTAACAACATAACTGAAGTTTGCTTGTCAACTGACAGAATTTACAAGAACTAGTCAGGATGGTTTACTTTTCTGGGATGTGATTTGTTGTTTATTTCGAGAGAAAAAGCTACATTTGCCAAACAGGAAGAAGAATCAAAAATAAGTTGTCAATTTGCATATTTTTATAACATCAAAACTTATAATAATTTCTAATTTTAGAGTATATCTTGCTTTTGGTTTGAGTCATTTGTGGACAACTTTGTGAAAAAACGCACCGTTCAACAAAAAAATGTCCACCCTATTTTTTTCTCTCTTACTAGACCAAATAAACCGTTAGTGTACTACACAAAACACGCACACTTCCACCACTTTTACGATTTTTTGTACTAATTTTATCTCAGCTTGGGCTGTTTTAGGTATTTACTAATTCTACTGTTGAACATTTTGTTTTTTTTTTGTAGGAGGTCCTCAGTTGGCACCTTCATAAGGCAACCTACTGAAAGTGGCTCGAAAAAGAAGGATCCACCTCCAAAGTTGGATTACAGAAGTATGGTCTCTGTCGAGGATAAACCGGAGTTGTTTGCTTCTTTTGACAGTAAGTCCCTACAATTTTGAATTGAACATAACTAACTAGTTTTGTGGCTAATTGAACATTTCTACAATTTATTAAAAGTATAGGAGATTTGACTAACCATTAATTTAGGAAGATGTGGAGTGGGGACGTTTTAGCTAGTTAAGCCCATTTTTTTGTAATAATTTTTTGAATCTACTTGTAGTAAGTGGACTTAGGTCCATTTGTTGTCACATTAAAATATTGTTTCATTATTTACTTTGGGTAGTATCAAGTAGGTAATTATTATAGAAGAGTAGCAAACGGATGAATAAACATTTTACCTTGAGAACTATAGTTCTCACTTTAACCCGTCCTCAATATTATCGTTATATGTAAACACTTTAGAGTAACTATTGCTTATTTTCTGTTATTGCCGCAGTTCGATCACCAAATTACGGGTTGAATTCATTTGGTAGGTGCAGCATGCAAATCACGTTTCTAACTTTTTCCTCATCAAGCATGCCGTTTAAACCGTTTTACACCGTCATGATAATGTGTGTTTGTTCTCTTGTTACCCTTCTTTGTACACTTTTTCTGTAGTTTAGCAGCCTCCATCCGCCTATACGCTATGTGCGGTTAACCCACTACAAAAATGGTGCATGACATAAAAGGGGGCTGAAAGCTTTTTGATGGGAACGTACGGCACTTATTGTTGCAGACAATTGAAATGTGTTTTAATTGTAGAGTTGATTCCGCGACCGGCCAGGTCGTGCGAAGATCCGCCCTTGTATCTTCGATTGAAGATGGGAAAACCGCTGAACAAGAAAATTCCGCATTCCACGCCGCTGATGTCGTACGGGAAGAAGAAGATGCGTCCCGAGTATTGGTTCAGCGTGCCCAAGAATCGCGTCGACGAATTGTACAAGTTTATTCAAGCATGGGTACCGCAACTTTATGGGGAACTCGATGAAGAAAAGGTAATGTCATGTCTATCTACGTTTTAGTTGTTATACAGGGTTTTTAAGTTGAATTACCTTGGAAGATATCATTGCAACGTCACAATACACAAGAGTTGTATCTAGGAGACTTTATTAGATCAAGGGAAATGGCTGGCATACTTTTAAAAATTTGGTGCCTCGGTTGAGACACCCTGTATTTTAAAGTTTGTTTTCATTTGCTAACAGTCATAACTGTTTAGCTAAGCAACTTTAATGGATTATGCATTGATAGGTTAACTGAAACAAATAAATCTAATTACGTTCTAACCAGGTGCTGACGCCTACCTAAGCCAACAAAGGCAACGTCTAAACAATATATCGTTATTAATTATAGTTACGAATTGTTCACGTAAAAATTACGTAAAGGGTCGAGAAAATAACGAATATTGTCACGTATCAAAATTTATGATTGTTGCACTAATTTAGCTAACTTATAACGAGTTTAATTTGTTTATGTGCGCAAAAAAATATAAGCAGAATGTGTCAGTGATTTTAAGTTAAAAAATTTAAGTAGGAAGTTTGTTTGCATAGATTTAGAATTCCAAACAACAAGCAATGAAAATAGACTTAAACACAAGGTACAATCTCCATGTGTTTGAGCAGCACAAGTTTTGATATTACAATTGGCAAATTGACAACGATGGCCTAAATTGAGAACATATTTTGACTAATATTGATTGACATATTAGTCAGTTGATAAGTCTTTACAGCACTGTTTGTAGTTTGTGATTGGTCAAAAATAAGCAGCAAGCTAAAAACTGCTCTTTTGACCAATCTGTGCATTTCAACTCAGTCTATTCTTAGATTAGCTTTTAAACATCAGTTTAGCTTTAGGAATTTTGTGTTTCAAGATTCAACTCTCTTGCTATAAATTACATACCTATTTGGTTTTTAACAAACTTACGCTCAAATTGCACTTCCAGCGGAATGTTTATTTTTTCACGAATTTAGATTTTCACGAAAAATTTACTTTCAAATTTATAAGTACTCAGGATAGGAATTTAAATATATCTCTTGGTCAGGTTCTGACGCCAATCTATCTGAATAAGGCAAGTCGTAAACATCAATAAGATTATTAATTATTACGTGAAGGGTCGTTTGAACAAAAAAATGGTCACGTAGCAAATTTTATTTTTTTTCAAACCGATTTGGATAATTTACGTCGCGTTTTATTGGTTGTAAGGCATAAGTAATGAAAGTTTATTAGGTATGTTCTAAGGAAGTTAATCACTTACAGAATAGCAAACTTAAACAAATAGAAAATTTATTAAAAAAAGGTTTTTCTTTTAATCGTATATTTTTTTTTCTTTGGCATGAGATTACACACCAACTCTAAGGCCAAACTAACATGACTTTCGTATTCGATTACACCGCTCGGTTTAGTAAAAGTCTAAAGGCCACGTGGATTCCCAGTGGAAATAATACACCGTGAAAAATTGGTTACATAAACAATATAAATTCGACCTGAACCCGTTTCCATTATTCTTATTGCTGTAATCTTACAATCGTAAACTTGTAAACACATCGACGAGAAGAAAGCAATAATTAAACAAACATTCGCATTTTTTTTTTCGGAACAAATCCGTTGATAACATTAACCAAATAGCAGTTGCCAACAACTTTATATTATGACATTGATAAAACTTGTAGGTTAGCGCGGCAGCTGAAAAGACTAGCAAAATGTTGAAAACTATGACAAATTGGGTAGTTTTTTTTACCTGAAAACCGTCATTCAAAGTGGTAACGAATTTTTTTTGTGTTTTTGCAGATCAAAGAGCGAAACTTTGTGCTTGTTGATCTGGACACGGAATTGTGGAGCGAGGAACCGACTCCTTCGAGCAGTCGACACGGCAGTCAAGGTGAAGAACTGGCAGAAATCACCAACAAAAATTGGGAGGTAAGTAAATTTAAAAATACTAGATAAAATGTAAGGAAATAAACTTGTTGTTTTGACTCAATTATCACTGTAATGTGGACCAGATAACTGCCGCAATCCATTATTGAAAAACCGTAGAAAGTTTTGACAATTTAGTTGAATACTCAGGTTTATCAGGGAAATTCATGCCTGTTTTCCCGACACTTCCAAGTCAATTTTAAGTACAACTTAAGGTGTAGTTAGAATGTGATAGATAAGGTGCAAAATAACACAGTCTAAACTAAACTTATCTAAGCTGTCTTTGAACTTAACTTAGCTAATGTTGGGGAAACGGGCATAAGTCAAACTAAATTAAAGCTTGACATTTGGCAAGTACAACTGCGGTCTCATGACACCAAGTCACGTTCAAAATTCACCGTTGTTGCACAACTGTCAAAATTCGGTATATGACTGAACTGTAGTACAAATTTTCGAACTTATTAGCTATCCCAAACCGTGTTTACTGACTGTCATTTGTCAAAATTGACTTCAAGAAGCTAGCCCTACAGCTACAATAAATAGTATTTTCCGGAAAAATCACAAATTAATCAGTTAACAAATGTTGCCAGCCTAAATTTTGACATTTGTCAAGTGTCTTCTTTAGACACGTGATCCCAAGCTACGTCCAAAGTTTACACATGCGGTACATCTGTGACAACTGTCAAAGTATGCAGACCATAGTTTCTAAGCTGTAAAATATTAATTATTGAGAAATCACGAATTATTGAGTAAACATTTTACGTCAAACAAAATTGATCACCTCCAGAATTGACAGCTGCGTCACACTAGTCAAAATATAGTATTTACATGAAACTGTAAGATACAAAGTGTCTAGCATTTATCTGTCACAGTTTACTTATTATGAGCATAATTACGCCTGGCAATTCTGACAGTTCTCACGTGATCGTCTACTGTCAAAACTTCATTAAGGTATTAAATACCTACAGTATTATAGAGTATTGTTTTGGGAAATCAGCAATTACCGAGGGATCAAGTAAATTCTAGAGCTGTACGTCAAAATACAAGTTTTATAACATGTCAGGTGTCAAAAATGTGTCTTGATTTGGATTCTATTGAACTTGTTTTGATAATTTGACATTTCAAAATTACTCCTAACCGATTGATTTATTAAAATTGTTGAGTTTCTAAGTCAATTTTTCAGTAGAAAATTATGGAACTGAAGTAAAATTTATGAAACATTCCTACATGAAAAATGACTCGGTAGTCACGTTCCAAGCAATAGATTAAAGATTTCATATTTGTATTGTAGTACTCATTTAAGGTTTTTTTTTATAATGGATTGCTCGTACCTCCCTGCATAAAAAAACCGGAGTTTTCTTCTCACATAGAACTATAAAACAAAATTCCAACTTTGTTGTGGTTTTCCTTAACAAAGTCCTTGAAATTCGTACTGGTTTAATTAAGTAGAGACGTTTATAATGTTAAGTAAATGAAGCAACGAGAATCGTCGACAACAATAACAATTATTGTTGCACATTGTTCCAAGTAATGATTAATCTATCATTGTGGCAGTACCATATTTATTACGCGGTGCCTATTTTCATCTCGTTGTTTACTAAAACAACAGCTGATTGAGTCAAAACACTGCTTTTTAAGATTGTTTGATGATGGTTGGTAGTCCATTTGAGATTTTGAACTTGTAATTGGTTTTTGACTTGTGTTGGTAACAAAAAAAAAACAACAGTTATGTCAACTTGACAAGTTGAAAGGAACTGATCAAGCTTTGATTTGCTTACGGTGCAGCTAATCAAGGCGCCCTACGCTAAGATCTACAACATCATCAAGACGCAAACGATGTCCGAAGGGAGTGTCGACGAGGTGACTGAAGAACACTAACGCACGACACTAACAAAAACCACCACACGATATTATTATTTGTCTTTTTATAGATTTTTTTTCTCTCCTCCATCTCTTCCTGTTTGTCTGTATGTCCGGCTTTAGATGAATTTCAGTGATGTCAGAGGGTCACAGTGCGGTACATTCGAAAATTACCACCAAACTTTCGTTACGTTACGGTGTTGCGTGTAATGTTGTATTTCCGCACATTTTGCTTGCGACGAATCGTAATTTACTCTTTCTACTTAAGTAACGACAAAACAATTAGAATATGCAGTAATCTGGTTTTTTCATGCCAAATGGTTACACAACACAAAGGACTTGGAAGCCCAGAATAACTTGATGGCTTAATTCTGAAAAACAGATGATGATGATTAATAGAAAAGTTGTGACGACTTAAAGTAAACTCTTTGGGTAGTTACAGAGTATCTCATAGAACACTCTGTATTAGGTCATTTCCATTTTTTTAGGTATTTAAAAAAATATGTTTGATATGTAACACAAGTATAAAAAAGTGTGTAAAATCGGTTACAATTGTTTACATTACGATCAACCAAACAGTAATTTAGCCTTTATTTTAATCAAAATTAAAAATAGGATTTAACTTATACCTTACAAATATTGCTAACTATAGCTTTTCGAACACGTCAACGGCACTAGGAAAGATTAGTTTTAAATACCTGTCATGTTTAACAATTTTATGTTTGGGTTACTTTTCCAAACGATTTTAACGTTTTCATACTATTGTCAGGTTATAAATGTTAAATGACAGTGTTACTCTGTTATGTGCAGAGTTTTACGGTGCATTCTAGCGGCTAATTGTTGCAAAAATTTATACACAGTAGGTTTCCAATGTTTCCATTAATTTTAGAAATATGTGTTTCAATTCCATTACATTTTTGGATAGTTCTACTATAAGAAAGATTTGTTAAATGAATGACACAATATGTGAACTTATGCCTCCACCGTTTTTTGGAAAAAATGGTCAATTTCTACTGTAGAAAATTCGTAAAACCCAAAGAAATAAAACTTGGGGGGAAAAATGAATTGCACCTTTTTATCTTAATTTTTTATTATTTATCCAAAAAATTAGGACATTACCGGGAAAAATGAAACATGTTTCTGCTTGCCCGAACTCTGCTCTGCATCATTCTATAAAAACAGTTTTTCATAAGAAGCAACGTGTTAGAAAGAGACTGCATTTCATGAGTGATTGTAGTAATGTTTCTATTACATTTTGTTGCTTCAGTTAATTCTTCTGAATAACATAGATAAAAATAATAAATAAAAGTACATTTTTATCACGAACACATCGTTTTTCATCGAAAAAACTGTGTTATATTAAATTTAAAAGTAGTATAGCCCAGTGCCCAGTTAAATACAGGGTGGTCCACCACGAACCGCCGCGATTAATTATGGAAAAAACTGCAATTACCATATTTCTGAAAAATTGATAGTCGATGGGGGCAAATTATATAAAATATTTTCAAAATGGTGTTCACTTCCGGTTATACTGGAAATAGTTACCATCTCGCTAACTTTAAATGGAACCCCCTGTATATTGTTTTTACTTGGATTCTCAAATGTTTTTTCTAAAAGTGGGGGCAGAAAAACGTCAAAAATAATGATACGGGGTGGTCAAAATTGGGTTCAAAAAGTAAGAAAACTCATTTTTTAACGGAATTAATCCTTCTCCTGTTCTTATAATTTTATCTTGTTCCCTGTCTAAAAGTAGGTCAAATTTATATTATGTTACTTATTTGACGAACTGTCAAATTACGTCATCGAGACATCAAATTTGCTCGGCACACTTTACCATTAACACTCACGAAACGCCATCTTAGAACGTTTGTGAGACAACAAATCGTATATTAGTGTTTTTTCAAAAAGTATCACCTTTTTACATTAATAATTTATTACAAAATTGCTATAGTTTTAGGCAGGGAACAAAATACAATTATAAAAATTTGGGTGATCCATTTAAAAAACTTGACTTTTCGCTCCTTTTAATTTTAATTTTTGACCACTCCGTATCATTATTTTTGACGTTTTTCTGCACCCACTGTTAGAACCAACCTTGTTTAACATGACAAAATACAAAAATCAAGAAAAAAAACTTTTTTATATGCGAAAATTACAATTGTTTTAGGTATTGCAAATGTCAAATTTTACATAAAATGGTAAATATCTCAGAAACGGATGGAGATGACATTATAAATAAAATATGTCTAGAATGTGTCGTAGGATCCAAAAATTCAAAAATATACAGGGTGTTTCATTTATAATAAGCTAGTTGGTATCTACTTCCGGTATAACCGAAAGTGCCACCATTATGAAAATATTTTAGATGAAGACCGTACGTAACGGATACATATTATACTTGTACAGGTATGGAAATTTCAAAACTATACAAAGACATCCTATAATAAGAAGAGAAAACTGTTGTGAATCCATACCCTGAACAAAGATAAATTTTTAATGGAACACACTGTATATTTTCTGATTACTTAATAGATGTTTAATTCTTATATTTTTTTGAGTTAATGGAATGTAAAAAATGTAAATTTATTGTTTTTCAAAATCACAGTTGCCATGAATGACCAAATGGACTGAACGTTACCATCATAATATGACGTCGCGATAGATTGACAGTTGGTTTGGATGGAGCTTAACTAAATGTCATCATATTACATAATTTTAGAATCAGAAGAAAAATATGTGTTAAGACTGTTAAGTAATCACAAGACATACAGGATGGGCTAATAAAAAATTATCAATTTTGTTTATATTTTCTGGTGATTTAGATGACGTCCTAAAACTTTTGTGTTAACAGCTTTTTTTCTATCGCTGCAAGCTGTCGAAATATACGGACTAACCCTGTACATTTCGAGATATAGATAGTTAGCAAGTCAACTTCATGAATGTATTAAATTAGAGCAACATTTATCAGTAGTATTACGCTACAATTTCAATGGTTTCTGGTGAATGAAAATTGATAATATTGAGTTTTTAAAAGCTGATTTAATTGAGCAACTGATAAGGAAGAAACCAACTCTTTTTCGAAGTAATCTCTTTTACATTTTCTTGTTTAATTATTTTGCGAATTAATCCCTTTCGGATACATATAACAGTCTCTTCAATTAATTCGGCTCGCTTCAATTAACATTACACGCAAGCGGTAATGAAGGCCCTCCTAAATTGTTTTCGCTGTAGTGACAAGGCTAGAACGGCCACATAAACAATGGATATTATGAAAGTTTGGTGGTATTTATCCGATTCGGTGGAAAAAAAGTAATCAGTTTGGGGCTCCCCGTCACACAATTTCCCGGTGGGAAAGGTGGTGTATAGGACTTAACTGTAAAGTTCGTCTGCAAAAACATTGATTGAATACGTGCGGATAGGTGTCAACACGCGAAGGCTGTTTGAGATTATACATTTCACTTCTTTCTTTGCGAGATTGAATCACGATTTAATAGGTGTGTAGTTGTGATGTAACCGCGAAGGTCTCCAGACCCGAAAAACTCTTAGTAAGCGCTCCATTCTTGTTATTCACCTTATAAGTGCAGTGGACCTTTCAAGTACGTACTTTTACGTCGAAACCAAAGAAACGCCAACTAATTAGGAATGTACTGGTAATCTTCGGCCTCACTATTCTGACCGTATGTTTGAATTTTTTGGTGCGACTTCCGAAGTAATCAACCGCGGATGTGCGCGAGTACTCGCGTTTTAAGGCCGGTCGGAAAAAATAGGAAATCGCTTTATTAAATGCGAACGCTGTTGTCCTCAAATCGACAGTGAACAGTGTGACATTACCGCGACCATATGCAATTAATGTGATTAATTTAGTGTAAACTCGTCGTTTTTTAAGTGGAAAAATGTTTTCTCCGGTAAGTTTCTTTGTTTAGCCAAAAGAACGAAAACGTGTCCAATCACTTTGAAGCGGTTAACTTTGAAATTTCCAAAAATTCTTGTTGTCATTAAAACGAAGGTCAGTGCAACCGAATTACGATTCCCATCTCGTTAGTGCGAGTTTTACTTCCTAAATTACTTGACCAGTGCCTTGTATAATGGCGGCTGATCATGTAAGTAAGGTACCACATAGTAATTACACTGTAGTTATAACTACTACTGTCTATTTTAGATTTTACAACAATACCATTGAATATTTGTAAATGAAAGTCGTATTATAAACGTAACACACTGTTAACATCTCCTACATATTTTCTCTTGTTTCACAATCTTTGAAATTATCTTCACTTTTTTTGGATAAACCTTTAAATGAAAAAAGGCGTTTCGAGGTGATTTTTACAATAAATCAAAATCAGCAGATGACACCATATCTCGAAACTAGGACACACTGTATACATGTCCTTCAAAAAAGCGCAATTTTGTACTAAATACAGGGTGTCCAACCGTGCATGGTACCTTAGACGCCTAAGTATCCATCCACTGTATTATGGGGACCACTATGGAGATCTAGATGTATGATTATTATGAAAATTGACTATCGACGTAAAATAGTTTCATTATTGGCACCAGCATCTTATTCGTTTAAATGGAACACCCTGTGTATAGTCTTATAAACTGAGAATCGCAATTAACACATAAGACTATACATAAGGTCTGTTCAAGGAAAAATCTCCAACTAGTAATCAGAGAAATAGTTACATCCATTGTCCATCTTATTGTTATTTTTTTGAAAACAATGCATCAATGCCACGGTTTTTATTCGGTTATCTTGACATTTTGATCACCGTTTAATAAGGGCTGCCAAACTAAACAAATTTGTAGAAAACTCTGAGGGGTCATGCAATTTGTTTCTTAAAAGTTTCTAGCAATGGCATATGATTCCTGGCAACTGTCAGATGTCAGAAAGTTTAAGGCGATGCCTGATTGCTTCCGGCATTGCCAGAAAGCATATATTTTTCAAAAAATATATTAATTATTATAACAAATGTTTATCAAATTTTTGTTATTGAGTGAAAACTTAACTTAAGTAACTGATGCTATTTTTTGATTATGCTACTTGGTCTAGATAATTGTTGTTCCTGTTCAATATCCGTCTAACAATTTTTTTTTTCGATATTTGACTAGTAAACATTGGAATTTTGAATGTCAAAATCCATCTGGCATTGCCAGAAACTTTTTTAAAATTCTAGAAGCTATCTGGCAATATTGTGTAGTTTTGCAGCAAACTTTTCCAATTTTAATGACTTTTTAATTCATAAATAATATACAGGGGGTTCCTATGAAACAAACACAACTTTCAATGTCTTTATGACTCGGCGAGGCGTCAATAACATTAATTTTCAACCACCCTGTATTAAACTGTGATCATAATGTTTTCCTTCTACGATTTAAGATAACCAAATAAGAGGAATTATATTGATGCACTCCGCCTGTATTGTTGTCGGGTAAATTGAGTAGCTGAATGTAAAAGCCCGGGTAAAAGGAGGAGGGTTCTCAGGCTAGGCTAGCACCCTGCCTGAGGTAAAAGAAACATACCGCTCACAGAACTGAAGGGACAGCCTCGAAAACCGAGCGAAATCATACTACGACGACACACGCTATGAAAAGGAATAAACGACCTGGGAGACGCAAACGCACCATAACAAGACTTGCCTGCTGGAATATAACATCGTGGAATGGCAGAGACCAGGAGATTGTTAACAAAATGAAACGACACAAGATGGGCATATGTGCTCTATCAGAAACGAAGAGGAAAGGACAGGGCACATCAAGATATGATGATTACGAGCTAAGCAAGAACGAGCACAATCGGGAGTGGGAATTCTACTCCACGAGAAATATGAACAATGTATAGAAAGCATAGACTAACGACAGAATCCTGAAAATATCATCATAAATGGGACCAATAATAGCAAAAAACCCTGGTTCTATCACGAAGTTAAAGAACTTTCACAACAGAAAAAGAAATCCTACCTCATATACAGGAGCTCACCAACGCCATAAAAACACTCCAAATATACAGAAGTGAGCAAAAGAATCAATGCCAGAACCAAAGCCATAAAACGAGATTACTGGGAAAAATTTACAAGCGATATGGATTACGACCTAAATGGAGCACAGAAGAAAGTCTGGAAGATGCTCAAGAATAGGAAAAAGCCCATAAATGAGTTTGTGCAAACAAAAGGAGTCACCAAAGATGTATGGGAATTCAGGAAACTCTATAACACCGAAGAAGCCATAAGCATCGAAAACTGCGAGACAAACCATCAAATAACACTGAACGAAGAAGAGGTAATGGCAAAAATCAAAAAATTGAGCTCCCGGGACAGACCTCATCCCAATCGAAGTTCTGAAATATGCCGGACATCTAAAAATCCTTAGAAAATTTTAGAAACATCGGAAATACCTACGGAATGGCACAAAAGTATAACTATCCCTATATTCAAGAAAGGACAGAAGACGCACCCAGACAACTACAGGGCCATAACGCTGCTGAACACAAGCATGAAACTCTTTACCGGCATTTTGAAGGAAAGACTTGAAACACAAATAACAAACAGGGAAGAGCAACAAGGCTTCAGACGAAACAGATCCACGACCGACGCCATATTCATTATCAAACAACTAAAAGAAGAATCAATAGAATTTAATACACCAGCATATGTCTGCTTCATCGATTTGATCAAGGCATTTAATAGGGTTCGCCTCTCTGACATTATTTGATAGCGTAAGAAACGCCAGACACCATCGTAAGAGCAGTCCGCAGTCTCAATATGAACAACATGACTAAAGTAAAGGCAGGAGACACTTATACGGAAGAGATACCGACACCAGGAGGCATCAGACAAGGTGACACCCTTAGCCCATTTCTGTTCAATCTCTTAATGGACAAAATTACAGAGGAAGTATTATCACTAAATATGGGATACCGAATGGGACAGAATAAAATAATCAGCATGGTATGCTACGCCGATAATGCAGCTATTTTCGCGGAAACGGAGGACGATCTACAGAGACAAATTCTGCCAGGTCAGCCAAGCGATGAACATGACCATATTTATAGAAAAAACGAAAAACATAACCTTTGCTAAAGATCCCATAAGATGTAAGCTGGTAGTTCAGGACAAAATCATCGAGCAAGTCTCACAATTCAAATATCTGGGTATGGATCTGTCGAGTTATCACGACCCAGTGAAGGACCTAAGAAGCCAGATTAACAAAGCGTCTGCCATGTCGGGCTGCTTAAGGCAGATAATATGAGCGAACGAATACATGCGAAAGGATAGCAAGATCAGGATCTATAAGACTTGTATCCGGCCAATCATGACATACGGAATAGAAACCAGAGAAGAAACCAACAAAACGACAAGAATGCTTCGAGTAGCCGAAATGAAAACGCTCAGGACTATAATGGGAAAAACAAGAATAGACCGAATTAGGAACACTGACATTAGGAAACAATGTGGGGTGCAAGACATCGTAAGATGGGGGAGACAAAGAAAAAGATACGCTCACGTGAGAAGAATGGAAGAGGGAAGACTGCCACGCATCGCACTTGAAGGGAAACCAATAGGGAAAAGAGCACCCGGAAGACCACCTAAGAGATGGAAGGACAGCTGGCAGTCCACCTCCCAGGAACTGATCCAGAGGAACCTGCAAAACTAACAGATCGCAAGATCTTAAATATGAAAAAGGTGATAAAAAACACCCACAACCCCTTATTATGAGTAGAAAATGCTTGCCAGAACTGTTTCCTGTACAATAAAAGGTTTCGGAGATGTTTACAAAAAACTAATTTTTTTGGTCAATCACACCCACCCTATCTCTAAAATCCACCATTTTGGAGGGAAAGTTAATAGAAACTGCATTTAATATTTCTGGACAAGCTATCATCCTGAAGTCCTGCGCATATATTATGACCCACCCTGTATGGAGCGTTATTCTTTACCTAAACACGCTTTAACTTTCATAATAATCATACGATTGATACATACAGATTTTCATAAACGTCTACTAGGTACAATAATCCACTGTTAGACATCCTGTATAATCAGCATATTAAAAAAACCTTTTACGAGTTTAAGTATTTACTCCTATTGTTTGGTGTAATAATTATTATTAAATTTCATTTTGCGCACCAATTTGCCCGCATATGGTACCCATTATAAAAACATTTTAATTTGCATATTGTGTGCACGTTCTGAACGCAACATTAAGCAGAAAAAGAAACTGGTAACACGAATGGTACGACTTTAATGTCGATTGGACAGAGAGAGCAAGTGACTGACCTGGACTGCGGAGTACAAACTAACATATCTATAAAAATAAACGCGATTTTAGTGTGCCCACCTTTCCCACCTTGATCCTCTAATAATAAACGCGATCCGTGTCAGTTTTTCCTGAAAAACCGCTGCAAACAACCGACACTCCGTAGTGGCTTCTTTTTTAGTTGATGGACATTTAAATGTTGGATGTTTTTAGAGAATTAGTTTAGTTGTCTGTTCAGTGTTCGCACAAAGAGCGAGTTTTTGCGTATTTTTTTGTTGTTGGCGGAATGGCCGCTATTTGGCCAACGTTCAAATCTTTCGTGACCAAAATAAACAATACGGGTTTTGGACGAGTAGGTATATTGTACGTTTTGTTTTTGTGTGTCAGACTTGTTTTGTTTAGATTAAAAAAAATCGTCTATCAAAACTGTAACCGGCGGTTACGCTTTATGGACATTCACGCGGCCGTAAACATGTTTAAACATAATGTTGTATCAAAAGCACAATTTGCTGAAAATTTGTTGTTATAGTTGTTGCATATGAGAGATTCGTGTAAATATTGAACGATTTAGTTAGGTTTAGATAGATGACTATCGCTTGACAACTCTACCTATAGTGTTGCTTCCTAGAATTTCCATGAGCCTGCCTCACACCACACTGCCTTACCATTTATGTCACCATAGTGAACTAACCAGTGTTTTTTCTTAGGTCCTACCGCCTATGTCCGAGGAGTACCGACGAGCGTTTTATAGCGCGACGCCATCTCTGGACATTGACCTGTCCCCGCCGGATTTGGTGGGCAAAACCGAAATTTTGACTGAAGAACACAGGGAAGCGCTATGCAGACACTTGCCCGCCAGGGCCGAAGGTTACGCTTGGACTTTGGTGTTCAGCACCAGTCAACACGGGTTCAGTTTGAATAGCATGTACCGCAAAATGTACAAATTGGAATCGCCCATTTTATTAGTCATCGAAGATACTGACAATAACGTAAGTAATCAACTTATTACAAAGAGTACGATTATGTTAGTAACATCCGCTGTACTTCCAATGAAATTAAAGTTAATTGTAAGATTACTTTTAACGTCGAGATTATCGATAATTTGTTAACATCACAGCCACAGATTAACATAATAGATAGTTCTTAATCTTACCCTCATTTGAAAAGTCGTACTTTAAGCCAAGCTTAAGTTAAGTGTGGTTCAGACTGTGTAGAATACAGTTGAGAAATATCACAGTATGGACCACGCTTAACTTAAGCTGAGCTTGAAGTTCGACGATGCAAATGCGGTTAGTGTTAATAAAGTTAAGCAGTGTTTGAGTTCTATGGCGGGATTTTTTGAATTAAACTTTCCAATTTTATGATTTTTGTAAAAAAAAAAAAGTAATTAAAAGAAAGTCCAGTATATAAAAAAGTATATGTATATTAATACATCTGAAAGGACAATGCATCATTTTTTACAAAACTAGTTTTGGGTCAGCAAGACACAAGACATCAAAAAATTACAATATAATAAATAATAACACACACATCTAAACACGACGTTCGTAGTGGCCGTTTTCTGAGCCCTACCTTAATACTTAAACCAAGCGGGTTTTAGACCAGGAAGATCGACTACAGACCAATTATGCGCAGTAAAACAAGTTCTGGAGAAATGCTGGGAATATGACATTGATGTGTACCAACTCTACGTGGACTTGGACTGGNNACCTNNTCGCAGNGCCCGTNCNTGNNTGANCCAGNATCNNGAGTAANGAGGNNGTCTATAGCANANTNANCANGCATTCTNAATGGCTCNNTTTCATANCGNTCNTCGGGTNTCCGGCCNTATNCGNNTACNGTAGNTAGCANCNCNGGNTNATCCAAGCTTNGGGACGNNTTAAACTGNCTTTACCGNAATAAAAATGCCTNGGGNNCTAACCAAGAGNGNCCGGTNNTNATNGACGGATTNAGTTGTAANCCCGNTNGANANCTAACAGGTTTACTCNCGGGGNCAGNATNCNGACAGNNGANNNCNANANATNATNGTACNCTCACCACATGGCGTCTCCANAGCNNCAAGACNATTCTCTNCTTACNANNNCNAGCCTCACCACGNNATNACNNTCTNGCNCTAAAATNNGATATGTACATNTNCAAGNGAGANNATTAGCNNNTNGTCATAGAAATNCNANGCNCGACNGCNGGGTTCATGAAATCCGATAAGTTTCAGGAGTTTGCAGGGCCATCAGATTTGGGCTCATTTGTTTGTCATTTATTTCGGATGTACATACAGAGGATTTTTGAAAATTGGTCATATTCAATTTTTTTGCGATATCTCAGCTGTTATTTAAGTTAACAAAATGCTGAAAACGGCCACTTACTGACGTAAGTAACTTTTTTTTTATGGAACACCCTATATATTATTGGTTCATTGGATAGCTTTCTTTAAGCTGATTCCAATGGTATACAGTTTTATATACTTATTTCCTAAAATATTATTAAAAAAACTGTTTTCTCCATAAAAACGAATGTGCTGGAACGAGACCGCATTTCCTATATCTAAGAAATCTATTATTTTCATCTTTGTTGCTCAAATAAATTGTTTGTTATGAAAAAAACAGTTTTTTATTAATATTTTAAAAAAATAGTAGAGATAAGTAGTGTCCGTTTTGAGTTTTTTGTTAACTTAAATGACAGCTGATATTGCAAAGATTCGAGAATGGCCAATTTCCAAAAATTCTCTGTTTATCCAAAACAAATGACAATAGTCCAATTCTGATTGGTCCTGCAAACTTAACTCAAACATCAAACTGGCAACACCTGTCTTACTTTTTTCTATCTATTACCGTTTGCTCTGTACACCGAAAAACCAACGAAAAGTGCCCGCCCTGTACACAGAAACCTAAACTAAATACAAAGAACTTATCGCAAATAGATTATCAAAATAAATAGGAATGTTTTCTAGTCACAAAATTAATTTAGCATGTAATTTAGTCGATGAATTCAGAAAGACGTTTGACAACATCGCAGCAAATTGTTTGTTTACTTGCATTTTTTTTTAGGTTTTCTGTCTTTGTTTGGCGCATGTAATTATCAATGTTTCTTTTACCACACCTGTATATTATCAAATTAGGCTTATTTTTGGAAGTTCTGCTACAGAAAACGGACTATATTCTGTCACTTATCCAGTGAGTATTCTTCAGATACTAAAAGTGGTAATTTTGACGAGTAATATATGAAAACTGGTGACTGACCTGTCAATGACACACTAATAAAACTTTTGACATTGTATTTTCAAAGGTTTGAGACCCATGTTCCTGGATTATAAAAACTTTTGATTTTCTCTACCAAGTGAAGTATAAAAGTGAACATTATTGTTATCTTTGTCATTATTTGTTCACAAAATCGAACTGTTTTGCACTATTCCAGTATCATCATCAACAATAGACATTCCGTCGGCTTTTCGAATCACTATCCACAATATGGTATACAAAGCATACAACGTCTTCCGGTCACGTATACAAGAGAAAGCCAACATCAGTCGCTTCTGTATGTACAAAAACATCGTCGATAAAGTTATTTTCAGTCGGCGTAATAATAAAGTAAAGAAGGTCGCATTGAAGGCCTTTTACAGCCTAATAATAATAATAATGAAATATTAATAACAGGATATGTCAATAATATAGATACTTGGTCGTTAAGGAGGTACTCATTTCGAGTTTGTAACCTTTTAAAGGTTTTCCTCTCCCTTTTTTTTTTTAGCTGATTGCGCTCGGTTGTCAGGGACAAATAATTATCGAAACGACAAAAATTAACTCAATTCATCATTATCAATGTGAAATTGTGTGAGTATTAATTAATGTTCACTGACAACTTACCTACAGGCAGTGTCGTTGGCGCAAAATGCTCGAGATTTATTGATACAATTTGTTCGAGTGGTTGTGTTAAATACTTTTGCAGATTAGTGTCAATTAGCTTCAGGGACATTATTTGTCAAGTGGTCCAATTTGAAATTCGCACTGGTTTAGTAACAATTTTTTTGTTTTATTTACAGTGTGAAATCGCTTTAGTCTTAACCTTTACATACCGGCTAGTGATATCAGGAAGTGCGAAACACTTTCTCTTTGACATAAATTCGACAAGTCTGCGACGTACGGTGTAAATTATTATTGATTTCCTGTTATTACGCACTTTTTGTACAGAAAAAGTCATTTAACTAAGTTAATTCGTCCGTTTTTAATTAATTACTTAAGCGAAATGCAAATCAGCTTAAAACTCATTCAGTTTCGGAATAATTATGTGGGATTATCAGTTAAAGAGTGGCTGGGGTATTGACCAGCCCATGTGGAATTTATTATTGTTTGTTGAATAATTAACTTGTTTACATTTTGATTATTCGATAATGGAATTTAATTATAATTATTACTTGGCTAATTATTTTTGTACAGGGTGTAGCATTTTGCGATTGTTTTATGGGTTTAGTCTTTTTAAATGATGTGACATTGTTCCAAATAGGCTTCTTGCACAGTCTTTTTTGTTGTGTAAATTGATGGTACTGATAGTTCTTAGAGGTTAATTTAAGTAAATTAACATTTAACGGCAATAATAAAAATAAAACTTTCACAAATAAAAAAAATGTTCATCATTTGGTATAAGAACAAAACTATAATACTTTTCAAATTTCAACCAAAAATAAAACTGTTTACAAAACTTTACATTTCCTGATTTTAAATTAATTATATGGCGGGTAGGTGTGACACAGTTAACTATGAGCGTTGTTATTGGATGTAATAATCAAACCAATCCCCGACTTTTATTTTGACTTTTTTGTATTTGTAGTTGGTAGGCAGAGATTCCTTGATAGGGAAAGCAACTGTCAAACTTGTCATTGTTATTATCAAACTTATTATGCATTCTAATAAGATAATTTAAGACATTTAACCGCCAGTTGCACTTTCGTACTTTAAGCATAGCTTAAATTAAGTGTGGTTTAGTGTGACTTTTTTTACCTGTACTGGCACAGTCTGACCCACACTTAAATTAAGCTCTGTTTACAAAACGACGGTGTAAACGGGGGTAAATGATGAAAAGTACATTAAACTTTATTTGAATTGATACTGAATTGTTGTACAATTATTGTAATTAAAAAACGAATTATTTTTGAATTTTCAGATTTTCCAATTTTTTCCGGAAAATTACCGGAAACTTTCTGAAAAATGTTGTATACCTAACCTCAACACTTTTCAAAATAATATAAATTTTGAAAAAAAAAAATTTTTTTATAAACTTATCCCTTCTGGACAAAACATTCCTGATATAAAAGCTTTAATCTTTCGGTAGCGTGACATTTCTACTATATATGGTATACAGGGTGATCAAAAGACAATTTCAAGGGCTACCAATTAATAATAATAATAATAATAATGGCGTTTATTTAGCATAAAAAAAAGCTATAAATATAAAACATTTACATGGTCAAGCGAATAAAAAACAGGAATTAATGACACTCAAATAAAAACAATATGAACTTAAATCTACAAACAAAACAGAAAATTTTTAAATTAGAAACTAACATTACATTAAAAGAATATGTTTTCTTAAAGATTTCCTAAAATCGGTAAGAGTGTTGCAGTTGGTATATTGAACCACCCTATAATTGTCAAAATAACCGAGTTATTGACAATATAATGGAGTAGTTTACAGGGTGATTCAATGAATTTTTAACATCCTTGTAACTTGTTTAATTTTCATTTTCTAAAAAAAAAAAACAAATATTAATCTTGTAGATATTGCATATAATTTATTCCTAGATAATCCATCAGTATACAGGGTGTCCCAAATTTGAGCTACAAACCAAACTTATAATTTTTTATTCGATTTTTGAAATCTACGTCAAATTCTAGGTCTACTTGATGTAAAATGTTTGTATCGATATTCAATTGTTTTTGCTCTAGCAGCCTTACTTTGACCACCCTCCTCGAACGCAGAAATTCCCAATTTGATCGAAATTTATGTGCACTTTTCCATAAAATCGTCCATAACTCGCTTATTTGAAACACCCTGTATAAACACACCGTATAACAAAAGAAAGCTAATGAACGGGGCTATCACGTGACGTTGAGCGGGCACCACTACGTTGTCCCGTTTAGCCGCTAGAGCGCGTCAAAGTTGACTCTTGTTTTTTGCAGTTTTTGCTCAATATCTCAGGAACGTTTCAGTTTAGAGGTCTGACATTGACACCTTCTATACACTTTTTTGCTACCACGCACCGTTTGACTATAAAAAATTAAAAACTAGAATTGTCAAGAAATTTCAAGTAAAAATTTTTTATTTTCAAAATTAACCTCAACTTCCTAAATACCTTCAAGTTAATAGTACAAAAACAAATTATTTTTGAATTTTCAGATTTTCCAATTTTTCCGGAAAATTACCGAACATTTTCTGGAAAAATTTCCATAAATTTAATTTTCCGGAAAATTTCACATTCCTGGTGGTAGGGTTAGGTTCAACACAAGAATATTGCTGTACTGTTTTAATGACGTTTGATAAAGAAGGATACACATACATAAGTTGGAAAACGGCACAATAGTGGGGGGGTTGCGTCCTGTAGGAGGGACGATACAACGTTGCCAAGAGCATCAAAAAGAATTAGTGATAATTAATTATTGACTATAGTTATCACAATTATTCTTCTTTAATTTAAAGCCAAACATCCTCTTGTCTGTGATTTAATTAAAACTAAAATGTATTAGCTTATTTTATTAAGCTGCTTTTTTTGTGTTAAATCTTCTATATTTTCATACGGATATTATTATGCTATAGGCAAGTAGCAATGCACTAAGTGACAACAGGACACACTATTACATCCTTCCTTATAAAGCAATCTATTATTGTTTATTGGTCAATAGTTAAAAATTAAAGAATTAAAATTATTAATAAAATAAATTATTAATAAATTATTAAAATTAATAGTCAATAGTTAAAGTTTAACTTAACAAAGTGGTACTAATTAAAATTTAATTACCTGTTATGCAATGTTTTCAACATACTTGAGTGAATTTCAATTTAGTTTCCGTCAAATCTCTCTTTTTAAAGGAAGAATCCACCACTTCTTTCTTATGGAGAAAAGTTCTTTAGACAAATCTTGTTCTTGAAGTTCAGAGCTTTTGGGTTTGAAAAAATCTAACATTATCCCACATTTAAAAAAATCAATTACTACAGAGAAAGAAGGTATTGTCAATATAAGTCTCACTTAAAATCAACTAATTTTTAGTAGTAATAACTAATTTTTAAATCAAACTACTTTCAAGCCTGAACGAATTCCAACCGAAGTTGTCCTACCTCGGTTATGTATCAGCTAGTCCTTAATAGGAGACCTAAGACAAAATTAGGTTAGAATCGTCATTGTTTTGCTCAGTTTCAGAGCTTTTTGATTAAAACATAGTTACTACTTGCAATTTAAGTGAGATCTTTATAGACAAACCTAAGCTTCGACAAATTTTGGTGGGAGTTACGTACAAGTTTACGTAGGACAACCCAAAAATGGGTTGTCCTACGTAAACATCATCTCAACTATTTTCTTGAAGTGCCTAAATAGGTTGTCACACTTTTTCGGTTGGTTTGTTTAGTGCAAAACCAGTGTATTACCATAATGTTTTAATAACATTTGATAGAGCAGGATACAGATACATCGGTTTTGCACTAAAATTGTGTTGCCGATTCTAGCGGAAACGCTCCATTTAGGAGCAAAATTTCGTTAAGAGAGCGGAATACGAGCGGTCTTTACTTGTGAGGATTTTGTGAGAATTTCGACTGATTCGATTTGATTATTCACGTACTTCAAAAAGTATATTTTTTATTAATACTAATTTTAAGTGAAAGTGAAAAAAAAAGTTGTATTTTAAGTGAAAAATCGAAGGATTGCCAGCTTAGATTTTTGTTGTCTAAATCTAAAACAGTAAAGATTTTACAAAACAAGTTTTCCAAACTGCAATGAGAACTTGAATTGATTACAAACTTAAAAAGAAAACTTATTCAGGTCGTACTTTTCAAGCGAGGATTTTGTGAGTGAGAATTTCAAATGTTATGAGAGCATTTTGGGTTTGTTGCGTGAGGGAAATAAGATTTTCACAACGGCAACACTATGTCACAGTGCAATTGTTAAACAAGAGTAGAATGCGATATTTTTGTGTGCATCAATAATCAGTAATCTATAATAGTCTTTTCTACTTTTAGTAACATAATAATTAACTATGTCACAAAGTTCCTGATATATCGATCTAATCATCGTGCAGACAAAACCAACTTATTAGGTAAAAAGCAGTTTTATAACTTGCCTCACTTTTTTTAAAAGTGGAGTAATTACCCGGGCAAGGTTAATGACACTTAAATTACACTATTACAACATTAAATATTTACCGTAGGAAAATTGAAGCAGCCTAACAAAACTCCATCTAATTAATCTAGAAAACTTGTTACCTGTTGAAACCATAATCAAGATAAATGCATGAAAGTTCTTCTTACGTAACTATACCGATAAAGCGTTTAGCGTTTATTTCACCGTGTTTCATTTAATGAAAGTACGATTATGAAAATTCACATGCATTCGTAAATCACAATAAACACGTTACAGTAAACTGCATGACTGCATATTCATCCGGTACATGACTTTATGTTTTAATGCACGATTTTTTTTACCATTTCTTCAGTTTTGCTTTGCATGATTTGTCATATCACTTTTGTTTTGCTTTCATTCATAGGTCACGCAGGGCCTCGCAGGATATCACTAAACTACCCAAGGATCTACCGATCACCAGGTGAGTTGTCATTTGCATCATAAATTGGTATTTTGCCAAACAAGGGATTGATTATTCTACTACTAACGCATAGGGTGGAAGTTTCCATGCAACTTTTCTGCATTACGTAATAATTATTGTTTTTCTGATCAAGTCAGTAGTAGGTGACGTGCAACCTTGCAGCTGCTTGCAGATAAGAAAAGTAATCAAGCCGTTTGTTTGCCTGTTATTGTTGTATCAATTAATTAACAGGATCTTAATAAAGGGTCGAATCAAATCCGGATTCATGCTGCGCCTCGACTAGTTGGTGAACGAGCACAACGTTATTTTTCTTGATTAAAAATTCAAACAATAAGTTTGCAAATATTCTAATTTTTGTGTGTATTTTTTAGGAGTAAAAGCAGAAGTGTCGACCACGGCATATCCTCACCCTTTGACCTCGCCGTTTTGCGAAATGCTGTCGATAGAGGACTGAGCAGGGGTAAGTAATCAAACACTTAAACTTTTAACTTAAAACTACAGCCAACGCCATCCAAATTTGCGTACACGTCATTCATGACTTATTTTCAAGCCTGTAATAAGTCTCTACGGCATTTTATTAATGGCTTATTATCAGAAACAAAACCTAAGCGTTTTATAGAGTCAGCATTATTTTATTAGTTTCTGATGTGAGGTTAATTTGTGAATGTAGTGTGAATACACCATTTTATTTTTTTTTTCTTGATTATTTTTAAATTTTATTGTCACTACAAAACAGAAAATTAAAACCCCACACGTAATACAACGTTTTTACATTTTGGTATTTTTTTCCATTTTCTGTTGTCACTTAAAAAGTTTAACTAAACTTGTCACGGAAAAACAACGGGATAACTGTCAAATATGTCAACCATCTGAACTTTGACAGTTTTGTCGACAAGTCCAATTGTGACATTCGGTGTTTCGAAAAATGCGTCCATAGTTTCGCAGAAGCAAGCCGTGACTGTTTCCATATTTTCGCAAGCCGTGCACGTTTTCCAACTCAGAAAGTAAAAATGTCAAGTTCATTTCGTTGAATGCTCCGTGACTATGTTTCAATGTGTCCAATGTACGTCCAACTATTTCAACTGCATTACGAGAGAACGCTGAACTCTCTGGACGTGACGTTTCTTGACATTGTGCCAATCACTTCCAACTGTTGGACCTTCTTTCTCAGCGAACATTGAACATTTCATCACTTCCAAGTTTTTAAAATTTGACAGTTCTCTATTACATTTTTTGGTATTTTTTGGTAAATTTTTTTTCTAAGCTATTTGTCAGCTGTTAAAGGATACAAATGATGAATACTAGTTTTTGTGGTCATTTTATGGTTCTCTCACACTTGTAACAGATATTTTTTATGTTTTCTGCTTTACAGTGGCTCTTTATCCAGTAGTAGTTACACGACTGTTTCAGTTGTTCCAATACACCGCAATAAGTGCCGGGTGTCCAAAAAAGTACATATTTCCTTAATTTTCAAATAATCAGTAAATCTGCTAATAATTGATAACATGGTGTAACAAAATTTGGGTCATGTTTTTGGGTTTCTGGGGTTCCAAATAGTGGAAAGGGGCCATTGGGAGCTCTCGGAAAATTGGAATAAGCTCAGGAAAATTGGAAAATGGCACTTTTTAAGTTTTTGCCTTATATTTTAGCGAGGAGAAGAAAGTTTCGGTGTTTTGCTCAATGTGAAGTTCTAGAGGAAGGTCAGGAGACTTTAAAAGAAGTTAACCCAAGATTTTGGTAGGGTTGTCAAATCCATAGCCTACTTAAATTAGTCCATTTTAGGAGAATTTTTACCCAATGTAAACGTTTTTTCGAGATTTTTTTAAGATAACTTAATAATTTTATATTTTGACCGGGCCTGGACGAAAGGGAGGAGGAAGGTCCATAGTAAAAAGAAAAAATGTTCCCGACTCCAATGGGCTTGCCTAAAATATCAAAAACTATCGTAAATTCAGCTAAAAACATGCACATACGATTTATGTCGGTTTTTGTTATAACAAATGGCGATGTTACCAATTTTTCAAGAGTAAAAACAATACAGGTTAATGAATAACACTCATCAAACGTAAAATCTACAAGGAAATTGCAAATTTGTGATTTAAGTCAAAAAACGGACTGTTGATAGTTAACTGCATCAACTTACTTAATATACTGCCTGTAAATGTAATATTATTAGTGGTTCTGTGGGCAATTTCTTTTTTATTTCTCATTTCTCCTTTTTTTGATGAAAACTAATAGTTATTGAAAATAGGCAACAAAAATTCCAAAATCGGTTAAAATCGTTAAAATCCATGTTTTTAGCTAAATTTACGATAGTTTTTAATATTTTATCCAAGCATATTGGTGTCGAGCAATTCTTTTCTATTTAATATGGATTTTCTTTCGTCCTTTTGTCTAGTCCCGATAAAAAAATACAAATTTTAAGATATATTAAAAAAAATCGAAATAATGTGAAAGGAAAACCTTAACCTAAATTTGGTTAATTCTTTGAGAAACTCCAACCAAAATCGTGAGAAGCTCCTTTGAGACATTGACCATCCTAGAACCTGGAAATTTCTGCTCACTGCTAAAATATAAAGCAAATTTTGGCAAAAACTCAAAAAGTGCGTTTTTCCGATTTTCCTGAGCTCTCAATAGCCGTTTGCCACTATTTGGGACACAAGAAACCTAAAAAAATACGTTTTGTCGATGGGACCAAATTTTGTTACGTAGTGTAATGGGTGCTACATCCACCATCTCCGACAACAAACTTTGCCTTTAAAACCTACTATCTTAGAATATTTGGTTGTTGTAAGATTGATTATTTAAATGAAATTATAAAATTGCAAGTGTGAAGAGGATAGTTCAGATAGTTGTTAGTAAAACAGTTACAAGGATTTGCACAAAACATTCAGATTGCTTATAGTTCATCAAAGGCTGGATATTCTGACAACATCGAACAATTACAGTGAGATGCTTTGTGTGAATATCCAAGTATTTTTTGACCCATTTACTTAAAATTACTTTTTTTAACTCTCTGAAATTTTTAGTTAGTTTGAAGATTTATTAATCTGGGTCACAATTGCCACAGATTTTATTCACTTAAGTCCTTAAGTAATAAACAAACATCAAAAGAGGTTTCTTGAAAAAGCTTCCGGACGACAATGAAATATGTTTTAGCTATTATTGAATATTATGAATAAATTTAATAATAAAATAGATAAAAGAATAAGTTGTATTGTGAGATAACTAGCAGAATGTTGTTCACCTTGTCCTTGACCTGTAAATTATACAAACTGAATACAGTCATCAAACTATGTATTCTGTGTGTAGCTAATTGCTAGTGAAATTATACTGCTATGTTTAGTGCTGTGAATCACTTTTACCAATTTTTTAGGGATGTAAATTTGCTGGTGTGACTAAAAGTAAGTTTAACGAAATCACTAACAGACACAGTGGACTCTGGCCGAAGTTATATATGAAAAACCAGCTTTTAACCATAAAACAACTGCCCAATTTGTTCTATCAGACTAAAACCATTTCAATGCAATTAGGTGTATGAATGGATGTGCAATTGCTAGCACTCCAATCAGAAATAAAAAATATTGGCAAATAGGCGAAGGCAGTCACTGAAAAATTACTGCAACCGAAACGGTACATTATCTCTGCGTATAATTGGATTAACCTAGAGATAAGATACGTCACTATCTCTGACGAGGACGAGTGATTGAATTATTAATTAACATTATAGAAACATTGCGCATTGTCGTTGTCGAGTCTAGTGCGCCGCGTTCACTCAAGTCTCGTGTTGACACTCGACTACGCCACAACAATGCGTTGTTACAAATGCACATGACCAATTCGTAAATGTTTGAATCACCGTGTATATTTGAAACGGCATGAATCATGCACGAATATGGAATTTGTGGAGAACTACTTCGATACCTGCCAGCCTCGTTCATGTGCTTTTATAGATCGTAGCGGCGATTTTGACACATTCGTCGTCATTTATTATAATGCGTTCGAGTTTTCAGGTGATAATCATAACTATTGCGCTAAATGTATAGTGTGATCTTGTTTATTGTTATGTTGATCATGGGTTATTTGGGTTTGCAGATCTCGATGGGTCCACTAATAGCTTGTCGGGTAGGAGGAGCGGACCCCCAGAGAATACCACAACCTACACGGTAAGTGGAATTCTATGTTTCAAACATTTTTGAAATATTTGACTTGCGATAAATGTTTGCTAAAGATAATATTGTTATGGTATTCACTTTAAAGCCTGTAAAAACATTTGTGCTGTAGTTGTTCATTCATCCGGTGCGGTGTGGTTGTTCTGTTAAGTGATTAGTTTTGATTTTAACACTAATTCATATTGATAACTAACGTGCGGCTTGTTAATAGCCATTTAAGTAAATATTTTCCACCTTTTTTGCTAATTCTTTAACAACTTTCAGTTATCTTTACGATTTTTTATTATACTTGCTCCATCATAATTTGTGCTTTTACTTAGTATCCAAGTGAACGTATTCACGTGATTTTTATACTTTTTTTGCGATTTAGGTTGTTGATAGAGATACACTAACATCGGTAGCTGCACGATTTGATACCACCCCTTCGGAATTGACCAAACTAAATCGTTTGGCCACCCCTTACATATTTCCAGGGCAGCAATTGTACGTACCACTTCGGGAACCGATCGAAAACGATTCGGAAGGATCAACACCGGTCGAGGATCAACACGACGACTTACCACCTGATGAGAAAGGTAAGTTGTATAATTGCTTGTTTACGATGTTTCTAAAAAGACAATTTAACTGGACGTCTCAAATCAAACATATCTTGAATATGGCTCCTGTACAGGATGTCTTTGGTTGTGTTCGAAGAGGTACTTTTGTTTTATTTTTTATTTCAAAGATATCTATTATTTAGTATATTTCTATTAAAAGCATACTTATTAAGGAGTATTTCTCCTGAATTTACCGTAAGTACTTATTTCTGGGAGGAAAAAATAAGTGGTCAATTATTTTCAATCAAAATCAAGACATTTTGAACACTATTTAGATAGTTTGGAGACTCGTCACTCCAATATTAAGATTATTGAATATTTCAGACTTTTTTCTGGTTTAACAAGCCTTATGAACACCTTTTTATTTATTTAACACTTTTGGAAATATTTCTTCCTGAACTTATTTTGTTAATGATACAATTTTTACAAAAAAGTGTTTTTTCTCTCTTGAATACTTCTCTAATTCTTGAAGATATGTCATGATTATTATCATCCTGAAGATGAGATTTACTCAAATCTCCCTCACCTCCTAGTTCCATGATAATATCGTCATAACTGGCATCAGATTCACCCTGACCATTCATTCTAATATTCTAGTAAATAAAGAAAATTTAAATAAATAAGCTTGAATAAAAATTCTAATATAGGGATGCCAAGTTATTTTTAAGGTAAATAACTAAACCTATCTAACTTACTTTCTACCTAAAAATCCTGCTTCTAAATATATCATTGAAACTACAAATATCTTTAATACAAAAAATTACAAACTACTTACAACTAATACTCTTCGTCAAAGAGTCCAAATTGTCCAAAATAAACCGTCGGTTGACCAATCTTCTTCTTTTCCAACGTTTTCTTGAAAAAAAAAACTTATTTTCAAGACAATATCAAAAAGTTTGATCACTATTAAAGCAGTTAAACAAAAGTGGATCAAATTTAAGGTAATTTTAACTTAGAGACAAAAATCAAACACATAAAAAATTGCAGTTGATTTAGGATACAACTAATAAGTTCTTTTCATAAATGTTAACATTATTTAAGCAAACTAATAGTGAAAAGTCAAATCAGATGCTTCCAGTCTCAGTTTTGTTCTCTTCACGTTTACTTGTGTTTATGTATTTACCATTAATGGTAATTACATATACAATATTACCATTATCATTTATTGTTTTAGAAATCCAAATTCACTTTTGCCTGCATTACCTGACTTGGATTTAATAGGTTTTCAAAATAATCAACAAGTATTAATTTCATTCAAGTAAATTTAGTAAAGAAATGGATTTATTTACTTTTGTCAGGTTTGTTCTACTTGTTGCATAAAGAATAACAGTAATGTGGCGTGCCAATAAAATTTATTATGACAGAAGTCTGATTAGTTTGGTGGAATATGGGACATGTATATCTCTGTATATTTCAAAATAACGCATTCTTACTATTCTTGATACTTAATGTACTGTTACTGGTTTGGCTTAAAATAATGTTAAAACTTTCTAAAATACAGCTTTTTGGTAAACACTTGATCCTGTCATACCCATCGTATCTGTTGGTGGTCTTGTTTGTGATACGCAGAAAAAATGCGGAAAATTTAAAAATTATACGACGAGATGATAAGAAAAGAGAAGCCATTAAAATTGACTGAGCTAGTTAAAGATGACGCCAAACTTTGTAAGTGACATGTGTCATTTCGTCGAAGCGGATGTGAGGTAATTGGACAGTTGGCAAGACACCAGTTAGTACCAAAAATTAAGTGGTCATGCGACCAACTGTCGCATAACGTCACCTCGTCGTTTTGACAGACTGTCAAAACGACGTGTGTGACACGTCACGTACGAGGTTGCTTGCCAATCTTTGTCTAACTACTCAAACTCATTGATTTCAAATGGCTCTCATCTTACCACAGGTTTTCTAATATGTATGTAGGAATAATTTTCAAATTTCCATACCTGTATGAGGAATTTACTGAAAACGTCGGGGAATATTTTCATTTTAAAAGAAATGTTAATTGGATTTTGACCCTTTAGGGTTACCAGTAATTCTAAATAAACATTGATTAGCATCAAACTAAAAATGTACAACATAAAATCTTATGTTGTGCCATAAAACAATGCACTGAATAGAATACACATCAAGGAATTTAAGTAGAATTTGCCGAACCTATCACAATTGCACCAAAAGTTAATCTTATCAAAGTTTGCGTTTTACTCCAGTTAGAACCGGCAACCGGTAATTGACAGTCGGTTTTCAACCGCATAAACGGTCATTGTTATCCTAAAAATGATACGCATTTCCTCCATATTTGATTTATTTAGCGTTTCGAGTATGTTTGGTGATCTTATAGGGTCTTCTTTCTGATTGTTGGTGGTTTTTCCAGAGTTACTGGACAACCTGCGACCGGTCAGCCCGAAACCCGGCCATGTGGAACGAGTCAAAACGCCCTCGTGCAACCAAAGCTCGTCGATCGAAACAGAAGAGGAACCCACCTCGGTGTTTAGAGAACGGTTCCTTAAAATCAACGTGAGGCACATCACCGATGGCGAAGGAGTTGTCAGTGGTGTGCTGTTAGTTACCCCCAATGCTGTGATGTTCGATCCTAATGTGTCTGATCCTCTGGTAAGCTTGTTTTTTTTTTTCATTACACAATGTAGTATTAAACGAACAACTCAAGTTCGATACTTAAGTGAAAAACAGGTATAATTGATTGGTTTAATCTATGATCTGTATCAGTTTGTTTTGTTAGTGCAAACAAATACCAGCTGATCAGGTAAAGAGTTTACATTTGTCCGGTAATTTTTGTTTACTCTTCAATTAGGTTAAGGAAGCATAAAACATGCAGGATTTTTATTGACATTCCAGACGTCAAATGAATTAATGACAATCAGTTAGTTATGATCGATTGCACCAACGTATTTTTAAGCTAAGTTTGTCTTTGACCAACATTTGACACTTAAACTATCATATTTAAATTCTAACTTAGCTTGATGAACTGAATGCAATTGACCATTAAAGGAGTTGTAACACAAGATGAAAAATCAAATTCGTTACTTTTTAGTGAAAAAACTAGCATTACTTTGCCAAACCGAAACTAAAAAAGTAATGATCAATAAAGTACCGGCGTTACTGCTCATATCTGCTGCTACATTCCAATTGAATGTCTTTTTTTTATAGGTAATTGAGAAGGGACCAGAGGCGTACGGAGTGATAGCCCCAATGGAATTTGTGGTCAACGTGGCCATTTACAACGACATTGCCCACATGCGGGTGAGCCATATGGAAACTACGGTTAGCGAAAAAGCGGAAATTTACTATCCCAAAGGAGAGAAAGAAGCTGAGTCATCTTTGGTTAAGGACGAGACGTTTCCAGAATTAGGTGAGTTACTTTCCTATTGAATGTTACTGGGTGGTATGTATGTGATGTAATTGTTGTGCACTTTTACTACTCTGTATATTTTTAACTATGGTATGGTGCAGAATGGAAAGGGTAGTGCTTGCTGAAAGGGTAGAAGACTAAGATCGAAAAAACAAAGCTTTCAAATTCTCTCCTCCATATTTTATTCTGCTCCATGGAGTGAAATGGAAGTAATTACGATAAACCAACATGTGGTCGATTGCATGCGCTTTTAATACTGGGGTTTGTTATCTACAAACAAATAATAAATATCGATGAAAGATGTGTCGGTTGAACACACATGATGGTTGTTTGGGTTGATGGATTTATTATCCTCATCATTGTTAGAACTTACACAATATTATAATAAGATAATTAAAACTAAACAACGTATGAACAAAAAGTTATCAATTAACAGTAACAGTATTCGTACAAAAACACAAAAAAACAAGTATGTTTCCAATAATGCTCGAACGTACAGAAAACAAACCCCGGACATTTTATAAAATAGTGATTATCCTCATCTCTTGTAAACTAACTAACCTGTACAAAGTGTATGATTTCCGTAATATTAAAATGTGTACAATATCTATAAATGTGGCAGCGGCATGGACTGTATATTAGCTTAGTGGTCTCGTTTATAGTGACCGGTACTGATGATGCTGAGTCTATATGTTCATGCACAGAACGAGAGGGCGACGCGTTCCCGAAAGCTTTCGAACGGGAACTGGTCACGCCCACCAACTTGGACGATCCGGAACCGGATCACAGAACGTTGGAGGAGAGGCGAAAGTCGTTGCTCGATCATCATTGGCCGATGACTTCACGTGAAAGACAGTAAGTTCGAAGGATCTATTGGCATCCACGAAAATTCATTCAGTACCTTTATTTGTTTATTTACAGTATTTCTCTATTGTATCTATGTCTTATTCGATTAAAAAATTATTACAAATTATAAGCTTTTTGCTCGATTTTTAGGTCAATTGATACAGATGAATTGCCAGTAGTATCTGGTTCGGTGCAAGAAGATCATATCGAGGAAGAAGAAACGAATGGCGAGGAGGCAGATATGAAAGAGAGTTGTCACGATTCAGGGATCGATATTAGAGAGACTCCTCTAGTTCCTGTGGCACCGATTCCTGTCAAAGAGGTATGCGCTATACGCTATACAATACTATATTTTAGAATAGTAGGTAACTGTATACAACTGTTACAAAAAGATAAATAGTGTGTTTGACACTTGGACACTTACTACATTGGATGCACAGTAATTCTGATGCCTTTGCAGCACTACAGTGATGCAGATATAGTGCTCTCAAAGGAATGGGTACCGCCGGTACCGCTGCCTCCTACATACCATTCGTTGAGTAGCGATACCGAAAGCCCGGCTAGGAAGAAGACGAATAGCGTGTCGTTCAGCTTGGATTCGAGCAGTGACCCTGACACGTCCGGCACCCAATTCTCCACCAGCTTGGTCGATTCCAAAGATGATACTGAGAAGGCTGAAAGTAGGAAAAATAAGGTAAGTTACTTTACAAAAATGTCAACATAGAAAGTACAATCAAAGTTACTTTTGTGCGTTAATAACATCCATCTATTACGTTACATTATGCAATTTTTCTCTTTATCCACGGTTGTCGACGCCTTGGACAGCAGGATGTCCGCTATTGGTCTTTTCGTGTTTTTGATGTGGTAAATCATAGTATTTTGCTTGCCAAATTGTATAGATACGGTTCTCGAGGTACCTGCTTCAATTTGATTCAGTCTTACCTCCAAGATAGACTTTTCTGTTCTTGGTTTTTGCTAACGATTTGTTTAGTTTTATTACTGGGGTCGCTGTAGATGTTTTAGTTACGGCATATGCTGACGACACCCGAATTGGTTTATAATAAGATTTTGTTGTGGTCCGATAAGAATCAATTAAATCTCAATATAAGCAAGACCCACTTTCTTCATTTCTCCAATAACAGAGCCTTGTCGGAGAGAGCGACTATGTTTGAGGATTCTGACCGTGCTATAACTTCTTCTAGGACATCGAAGATGCTGGGATTAACTTTTGACTCCTGTTTACTCTGGTACGATCATATTGAGGCTGTTATGCACTAAAATGTATGTCAAATCATTTCAGTCTTGATGTGCTTCTGACTCTATATTACGCGAACTTTTATTGTCATCTGCGTTATGGTATTTTAAATTGGGGATTGAGTTCCCAGGTGTCACGGGTATTTCTATTACAGAAATATGCGCCCGTATAATGACTGGTTCGAGTCCTCGTCAATCATGTAGAGAGTTGTTTGTTCGACTCAAAGTATTACCTCTGGCGAGCATATATATTTTTGAGATCTGCGTCTTTGTTTTTAAGAATAAAGCTCTTTTTGAGACCTCTCGAGTATCGCATAATCATAATATAAGGATCGGCTGGTACCCGGATTGCACCGCACCGCACTTTATCAAAAGAACATGGTTTTTAATGCCTGCAGGTTTTATAATAGTCGCGAAAATACCATTAAAACTTCTCCAACACTTTATGTTTTTAAATTTAGATTAAAAGAGTTTTTAATACAAAAGTGCTGCTACTCGGTGGAGGAATTTTTTTAGAACGCTTGTTTTCAGTTTTTGGGGATTGACAGACATAATTTTAATTTTTGCAATTATTGTATTTTTTTTATCTTTTGACATTTTCGACATTTACATTTTTTATGTTAAATTGTGGAAATAAATGGATTATTATTATTATTATTCCTGTTTAATTAAATTTTTACTCTGTGTCATAATAAAAGTAGTAAGAACTTGTGCCTCACACCTTAAGGCTTATTGGCCTGATAATTTTGACGTTTGACATATAAAGAGGTTGCTAGAGCCCAGAGTAAATACTTATACAAGAAACGAAAAAGCTTTGTTTTGTAGGATTTAATTAGGACCTGGAGTGAGTAGTGTAATGTCCAGATAGTTTTACAGTTTCAATAAACCGTTTTCTGATAAATATTCATGCGCAGCAGGGCAAATGGGTTGGGATATGCTGTGAGAGCAAACCTAATCACGTCACTCAAGCTCAGAGTAAGCTCATATTCCTAAAAGCTCTATATCCCTAAGGCTCATATTTTCTTTGCTTCTGGTTAAGAAAGATGACCGAGGTTTAACATGATCTATTTACTTTTAAAACAAATTAAATATCAGAAATGTCATTTTTACAGCGTCATTACTTTGGAAAACGATTTAGTATTTGTTAAAATATTCAATATTTTAGATATTTTTGTAATAAATTAATTATTGCAGATGATGAAAAGACTGTCTTATCCCCTTTCTTGGATGGAAACCCTAAGCGGGGATAAGGATGATGATAAGTTTCCTAGTCAACCACAAACAGCGGACGCACAGCACTCATCCGTGTTTTCTAAAGTATTTTCAAGGTAAGTTCTATGATTCTGTCGGTATAAAAAGGATATGAACTAAAGTGTTTTAGTAATTTTTGACCTATCGGGATTTCTGCAATGTTTAGGTATCTCTAAGTACTAAAAATAGTGACTAACTGCACTGTATTTACTGTTAAAATTTTGGTATTAAAATGAATTATTAGGGGGACCGGAAAGTAATATCGTTTTCTTACTCTAAATACAAACTCATACACTTTTAACGAGTCTTTATTTTTACTCAGTGATATATTCCGCATCTTTGTCATTAACCTTTTACCATCTAGTGAGTAAATTTTCAATTCCTGATTGTTAAAAATTATTTGGTTTTTCTGCAAAATAACTAGAAATGGAATTTTAGTTATTATCCAAATGAGCAAATGTTTTGCCAAATTGTTCGTTTTGAATTTCCGAAATCTGGACAAACTGTTAATGCAAACCTTCAATTAGGGATTGAAAGTTTACTCACTAGATGGCAAAAGGTTATTGAAAACGATAAGGAATACCTACATCACTGATTAAAAATAAAGACTGGCTGAAAGTGTATGTGTTTGAATTTAGGGAACAAAAAAACGACATAATAGTGACACTTAAAATAAGTAATGTCTTGAAAATGGCTTACCTTGTATAGTACCTACACGCCCGTACTAATTATAAAGCTTATCTCCTTTACGCTGCTTAATGCGAACAACAGTTCCCCAATCCACTTGGTGGATTTCGGGACGGGGCTGTTTGCAAAAACGCCCTCTGAAGACAGTGGTGGCTCGGGTGGTCCGCATTCGGCGGGCAGCGGAGGCCCGCCCCTTACCGGGGACAGTGCTTCGTCATCGAGCAGCTTTTTTCCCACTAACATAATAAGCAGCATGGGCGCCGTTGGGGCGCAAGTAGGCGCGATGGGTGCCCAAATGGGCGCTCAAGTTGGAGCGCTCAGTTCCAGCGTTGGATCAACGGTGGGCGCCGTAGGGGCGCAGGTTGGCGCCCTGGGCTCTACCGTTGGCTCCACAGTCAGCGCGGTCGGGTAGGTGTGCGTGTCTATTAGATCCAAGTAGTTGCCGCTCTTGATGTACCTAAAACACGCATGAACACAAAACGTTATTGTAGTGTTTACGTGGCTTTGTCTGTTATTGAAATGGTGCGTTTTTCCATAGTTGGGTTGCATTTAGAATCATCATCAAATGTAATCAATATCGTCAATGTTAATTTTGAAATTGTCTTTTTGGCATAGTGAAATTATGACATTATAACTGTCAAATTGCTCTGTCAGATCAATTATAGTCTATTTAAAAACTAGAAGAATCGAATGAAGAAGCCTGACATACACAAACAAAAGTTACCAAACAAAATCACTAGATTTGATTTATGAGTTTGAGTGGCATAAGTTTGCTGATTAAATGTGAATGAGGTTATAGTTTTGTTATATCAATACACTGCCAGACGGGTTTAAAAACACTCAATAACAACTTAAAACGACTCTGAATAGAATGCTAAAGAAACAGATTGACAGTGACTAAACTAAAAATTCAAATGGTGGCCGAGCTGGTGTTTTTTCAAATCACCCGTTGATTTAATAGGTGCTTGCTTTCGATCCATGATTTCGGATCTAAACGCGTTATGATCTAAAAATTACATGACACCATAATTTTGAAAATCACTTGGTGGTCACATCACTTTTGAATCATACCGCATTTGAATCAGAAATCACAAACCGAAATAAAACTTCTATGACTTCTCCTGTGTCCGATCACTATTGCCAACCTAATTTACATTCACTCCTCCTAGTTTTTAAATAGACTATGATGATGATGTGATTTGTTGTTTATTTCTAGAGAAAAAGCTACATTTGCCAAACAGGAAGAAGAATCAAAAATAAGTTGTCAATTTGCATATTTTTATAACATCAAAACTTATAATAATTTCTAATTTTAAAGTATATCTTGCTTTTGGTTTGAGTCATTTGTGGACAACTTTGTGAAAAAACGCACCGTTCAACAAAAAAATGTCCACCCTATTTTTTTCTCTCTTACTAGACCAAATAAACCGTTAGTGTACTACACAAAACACGCACACTTCCACCACTTTTACGATTTTTTGTACTAATTTTATCTCAGCTTGGGCTGTTTTAGGTATTTACTAATTCTACTGTTGAACATTTTGTTTTTTTTTTTGTAGGAGGTCCTCAGTTGGCACCTTCATAAGGCAACCTACTGAAAGTGGCTCGAAAAAGAAGGATCCACCTCCAAAGTTGGATTACAGAAGTATGGTCTCTGTCGAGGATAAACCCGAGTTGTTTGCTTCTTTTGACAGTAAGTCCTTACAATTTTGAATTGAACATAACTAACTAGTTTTGTGGCTAATTGAACATTTCTACAATTTATTAAAAGTATAGGAGATTTGACTAACCATTAATTTAGGAAGATGTGGAGTGGGGACGTTTTAGCTAGTTAAGCCCATTTTTTTGTAATAATTTTTTGAATCTACTTGTAGTAAGTGGACTTAGGTCCATTTGTTGTCACATTAAAATATTGTTTCATTATTTACTTTGGGTAGTATCAAGTAGGTAATTATTATAGAAGAGTAGCAAACGGATGAATATACATTTTACCTTGAGAACTACCTATAGTTCTCACTTTAACCTGTCCTCAATATTATCGTTATATGTAAACACTTTAGAGTAACTATTGCTTATTTTCTGTTATTGCCGCAGTTCGATCACCAAATTACGGGTTGAATTCATTTGGTAGGTGCAGCATGCAAATCACGTTTCTAACTTTTTCCTCATCAAGCATGCCGTTTAAACCGTTTTACACCGTCATGATAATGTGTGTTTGTTCTCTTGTTACCCTTCTTTGTACACTTTTTCTGTAGTTTAGCAGCCTCCATCCGCCTATACGCTATGTGCGGTTAACCCACTACAAAAATGGTGCATGACATAAAAGGGGGCTGAAAGCTTTTTGATGGGAACGTACGGCACTTATTGTTGCAGACAATTGAAATGTGTTTTAATTGTAGAGTTGATTCCGCGACCGGCCAGGTCGTGCGAAGATCCGCCCTTGTATCTTCGATTGAAGATGGGAAAACCGCTGAACAAGAAAATTCCGCATTCCACGCCGCTGATGTCGTACGGGAAGAAGAAGATGCGTCCCGAGTATTGGTTCAGCGTGCCCAAGAATCGCGTCGACGAATTGTACAAGTTTATTCAAGCATGGGTACCGCAACTTTATGGGGAACTCGATGAAGAAAAGGTAATGTCATGTCTATCTACGTTTTAGTTGTTATACAGGGTTTTTAAGTTGAATTACCTTGGAAGATATCATTGCAACGTCACAATTAAGAGTCGTATCTAGGAGACTTTATTAGATCAAGGGAAATGGCTGGCATACTTTTAAAAATTTGGTGCCTCGGTTGAGACACCCTGTATTTTAAAGTTTGTTTTCATTTGCTAACAGTCATAACTGTTTAGCTAAGCAACTTTAATGGATTATGCATTGATAGGTTAACTGTAACAAATAAATCTAATTACGTTCTAACCAGGTGTTGCCAACAAAGGCAACGTCTAAACAATATATCGTTATTAATTATAGTTACGAATTGTTCACGTAAAAATTACGTAAAGGGTCGAGAAAATAACGAATATTGTCACGTATCAAAATTTATGATTGTTGCACTAATTTAGCTAACTTATAACGAGTTTAATTTGTTTATGTGCGCAAAAAAATATAAGCAGAATGTGTCAGTGATTTTAAGTTAAAAAATTTAAAGTAGGACGTTTGTTTGCATAGATTTAGAATTCCAAACAACAAGCAATGAAAATAGACGTAAACACAAAGTAGAATCTCCATGTGTTTGAGCAGCACAAGTTTTGAAATTACAATTGGCAAAATTGACAATGATGGCCTAAATTGAGAACATATTTTGACTAATATTGATTGACATATTAGTCAGTTGATAAGTCTTTACAGCACTGTTTGTAGTTTGTGATTGGTCAAAAATAAGCAGCAAGCTAAAAACTGCTCTTTTGACCAATCTGTGCATTTCAACTCAGTCTATTCTTAGATTAGCTTTTAAACATCAGTTTAGCTTTAGGAATTTTGTGTTTCAAGATTCAACTCTCTTGCTATAAATTACATACCTATTTGGTTTTTAACAAACTTACGCTCAAATTGCACTTCCAGCGGAATGTTTATTTTTTCACGAAAAATTTACTTTCAAATTTATAAGTACTCAGGATAGGAATTTAAATATATCTCTTGGTCAGGTTCTGACGCCAATCTATCTGAATAAGGCAAGTCGTAAACATCAATAAGATTATTAATTATTACGTGAAGGGTCGTTTGAACAAAAAAATGGTCACGTAGCAAATTTTATTTTTTTTCAAACCGATTTGGATAATTTACGTCGCGTTTTATTGGTTGTAAGGCATAAGTAATGAAAGTTTATTAGGTATGTTCTAAGGAAGTTAATCACTTACAGAATAGCAAACTTGAACAAATAGAAAATTTATTAAAAAAAGGTTTTTCTTTTAATCGTATATTTTTTTTTTTTGGCATGAGATTACACACCAACTCTAAGGCCAAACTAACATGACTTTCGTATTCGATTACACCGCTCGGTTTAGTAAAAGTCTAAAGGCCACGTGGATTCCCAGTGGAAATAATACACCGTGAAAAATTGGTTACATAAACAATATAAATTCGACCTGAACCCGTTTCCATTATTCTTATTGCTGTAATCTTACAATCGTAAACTTGTAAACACATCGACGAGAAGAAAGCAATAATTAAACAAACATTCGCATTTTTTTTTTCGGAACAAATCCGTTGATAACATTAACCAAATAGCAGTTGCCAACAACTTTATATTATGACATTGATAAAACTTGTAGGTTAGCGCGGCAGCTGAAAAGACTAGCAAAATGTTGAAAACTATGACAAATTGGGTAGTTTTTTTTACCTGAAAACCGTCATTCAAAGTGGTAACGAATTTTTTTTGTGTTTTCTCAGATCAAAGAGCGAAACTTTGTGCTTGTTGATCTGGACACGGAATTGTGGAGCGAGGAACCGACTCCTTCGAGCAGTCGACACGGCAGTCAAGGTGAAGAACTGGCAGAAATCACCAACAAAAATTGGGAGGTAAGTAAATTTAAAAATACTAGATAAAATGTAAGGAAATAAACTTGTTGTTTTGACTCAATTATCACTGTAATGTGGACCAGATAACTGCCGCAATCCATTATTGAAAAACCGTAGAAAGTTTTGACAATTTAGTTGAATACTCAGGTTTATCAGGGAAATTCATGCCTGTTTTCCCGACACTTCCAAGTCAATTTTAAATACAACTTAAGGTGTAGTTAGAATGTGATAGATAAGGTGCAAAATAACGCAGTCTAAATTAAACTTATCTAAGCAGTCTTTGAACTTAACTTAGCTAATGTTTGGTAAACGGGCATAAGTCAAACTAAATTAAAGCTTGACATTTGGCAAGTACAACTGCGGTCTCATGACACCAAGTCACGTTCAAAATTCACCGTTGTTGCACAACTGTCAAAATTCGGTATATGACTGAACTGTAGTACAAATTTTCGAACTTATTAGCTATGCAAAACCGTGTTTACTGACTGTCATTTGTCAAAATTGACTTCAAGAAGCTAGCCGTACAGCTACAATAAATAGTATTTTCCGGAAAAATCACAAATTAATCAGTTAACAAATGTTGCCAGCCTAAATTTTGACATTTGTCAAGTGTCTTCTTTAGACACGTGATTCCAAGCTACGTCCAAAGTTTACACATGCGGTACATCTGTGACAACTGTCAAAGTATGCAGACCATAGTTTCTAAAAACTAAAACTTATGACTTTACGTCAAACAAAATTGATCACCTCCAGAATTGACAGCTGCGTCACACTAGTCAAAATATAGTATTTACATGAAACTGTAAGATACAAAGTGTCTAGCATTTATCTGTCACAGTTTACTTATTATGAGCATAATTACGCCTGGCAATTCTGACAGTTCTCACGTGATCATCTACTGTCAAAACTTCATTAAGGTATTAAATACCTACAGTATTATAGAGTATTGTTTTGGGAAATCAGCAATTACCGAGGGATCAAGTAAATTCTAGAGCTGTACGTCAAAATACAAGTTTTATAACATGTCAGGTGTCAAAAATGTGTCTTGATTTGGATTCTATTGAACTTGTTTTGATAATTTGACATTTCAAAATTACTCCTAACCGATTGATTTATTAAAATTGTTGAGTTTCTAAGTCAATTTTTCAGTAGAAAATTATGGAACTGAAGTAAAAAATATGAAACCATGATTCCTACATGAAAAATGACTCGGTAGTCACGTTCCAAGCAATAGATTAAAGATTTCATATTTGTATTGTAGTACTCATTTAAGGTTTTTTTTTATAATGGATTGCTCGTACCTCCCTGCATAAAAAAACCGGAGTTTTCTTCTCACATAGAACTATAAAACAAAATTCCAACTTTGTTGTGGTTTTCCTTAACAAAGTCCTTGAAATTCGTACTGGTTTAATTAAGTAGAGACGTTTATAATGTTAAGTAAATGAAGCAACGTGAATCGACGACAACAATAACAATTATTGTTGCACATTGTTCCAAGTAATGATTAATCTATCATTGTGGCAGTACCATATTTATTACGCGGTGCCTATTTTCATCTCGTTGTTTACTAAAACAACAGCTGATTGAGTCAAAACACTGCTTTTTAAGATTGTTTGATGATGGTTGGTAGTCCATTTGAGATTTTGAACTTGTAATTGGTTTTTGACTTGTGTTGGTAACAAAAAAAAAACAACAGTTATGTCAACTTGACAAGTTGAAAGGAACTGATCAAGCTTTGATTTGCTTACGGTGCAGCTAATCAAGGCGCCCTACGCTAAGATCTACAACATCATCAAGACGCAAACGATGTCCGAAGGGAGTGTCGACGAGGTGACTGAAGAACACTCACGCACGACACTAACAAAAACCACCACACGATATTATTATTTATCTTTTTATAGATTTTTTTTCTCTCCTCCATCTCTTCCTGTTTGTCTGTATGTCCGGCTTTAGATGAATTTCAGTGATGTCAGAGGGTCACAGTGCGGTACATTCGAAAATTACCACCAAACTTTCGTTACGTTACGGTGTTGCGTGTAATGTTGTATTTCCGCACATTTTGCTTGCGACGAATCGTAATTTACTCTTTCTACTTAAGTAACGACAAAACAATTAGAATATGCAGTAATCTGGTTTTTTTCATGCCAAATGGTTACACAACACAAAGGACTTGGAAGCCCAGAATAACTTGATGGCTTAATTCTGAAAAACAGATGATGATGATTAATAGAAAAGTTGTGACGACTTAAAGTAAACACTTTGGGTAGTTACAGAGTATCTCATAGAACACTCTGTATAGGGACGATCTACTACTAGTTAAGGCGACGTTTAGGAATTTTTTCATTTAGGTCATTTCCATTTTTTTAGGTATTTAAAAAATTATGTTTGATATGTAACACAAGTATAAAAAAGTGTGTAAAATCGGTTACAATTGTTTACATTACGTTCAACCAAACAGTAATTTAGCCTTTATTTTAATCAAAATTAAAAATAGGATTTAACTTATACCTTACAAATATTGCTAACTATAGCTTTTCGAACACGTCAACGGCACTAAGAAAGATTAGTTCTAAATACCTGTCATGTTTAACAATTTTATGTTTGGGTTACTTTTCCAAACGATTTTAACGTTTTCATACTATTGTCAGGTTATAAATGACAACAGACAGAGTTTTACGGTGCATTCTAGCGGCTAAATGTTGCAAAAATTTATACACAGTAGGTTTCCAATGTTTTCATTAATTTTAGAAATATGTGTTTCAATTCCATTACATTTTTGGATAGTTCTACTATAAAAAAGATTTGTTAAATGAATGACACAATATGTGAACTTATGCCTCCACCGTTTTTGGAAAAAATGGTCAATTTCTACTGTAGAAAATTCGTAAAACCCAAAGTATAAAACTTGGGGGGAAAAACGAATTGCATCTTTTTATCTTAATTTTTTATTATTTATCCAAAGTTCCAAACATCCAAAAATTATTGACATTACCGGAAAAAATGAAACATGTTTCTGCTTGCCCAATCTGTGCTTTGCATCATTCTACAAAAACAGTTTTTCATAAGAAGCAATGTGTTAGATAGAGACTGCATTTCATGGGTGATTGTAGTAATGTTTCTAATACATTTTGTTGTTTCAGACAATTCTTCTGAATAACATAGATAAAAATAATAAATAAAAGAACATTTTTATCACTAACGCATTGTTTTTTTATCGAAAAAACTGTGTTTTATTAATATTTAAAAGTAGTATAGCCCAGTTAAATACAGGGTGGTCAATTACCATATTTCTGAAAAATTTATAGTCGATGGGGGCAATTTATCTAAAATATTTTCAAAATGCACTTCCGGTTATACTGGAAATAGTTACCATCTCGCTAACTTTAAATGGAACCCCCTGTATATTGTTTTTACTTGGATTCTCAAACGTTTTCTTCTTGGTTTTTGTGTTTTGTAATGTTAAATAAGGTTTTTTTCAAGAGTGGGTGCAGAAAAACGTCAACAATAATAATACAAAGTTGGGTTCAATAAGTTAAATTCAAAAAGTGCAAAAACTAATTTTTTAATGGAATTAATCCGTCTTCTGTTCTTATAATTTTATCTTGTTCCCTGTCTAAAAGTAGGTCAAATTTATATTATGTTACTTATTTGACCAACTGTCAAATTACGTCATCGAGACATCAAATTTGCTCGGCACACTTTACAATTAACACTCACGAAACGCCATCTTAGAACGTTTGTGAGATAACAAATCGTTTATTAGTGTTTTTTCAAAAAGTATCAACTTTTTACATTAATAATTTATTACAAAATTGCTATAGTTTTAGGCAGGGAACAAAATACAATTATAAAAATTTGGGTGATCCATTTAAAAAACTTGACTTTTCGCTCCTTTTAAATTTAATTTTTGACCACCCCGTATCATTATTTTTGACGTTTTTCTGCACCCACTGTTAGAACCAACCTTGTTTAACAACAAGGTATATGACATTATTTAATAAAATATGTCTAGAATGTGTCGTAGGATCCAAAAATATACAGGGTGTTTCATTTATAATAAGCTAGTTGGTATCTACTTCCGGTATAACCGAAAGTGCCACCATTATGAAAATATTTTAGATGAAGACCGTACGTAACGGATACATATTATACTTGTACAGGTATGGAAATTTCAAAACTATACAAAGACATCCTATAATAAGAAGAGAAAACTGTTGTGAATCCATACCCTGAACAAAGATAAATTTTTAATGGAACACACTGTATATTTTCTGATTACTTAATAGATGTTTTTCTTATAATTTTGGAATGGAATGTAAAAAATGTAAATTTATTGTTTTTTCAAAATCACAGTTGCCATGAATGACCAAATGGACTGAACGTTACCATCATAATATGACGTCGCGATAGATTGACAGTTGGTTTGGATGGAGCTTAACTAAATGTCATCATATTACATAATTTTAGAATCAGAAGAAAAATATGTGTTAATACTGTTAAGTAATCACAAGACATACAGGATGGGCTAATAAAAAATTATCAATTTTGTTTATATTTTCTGGTGATTTAGATGACGTCCTAAAACTTTTGTGTTAACAGCTTTTTTTCTATCGCTGCAAGCTGTCGAAATATACGGACTAACCCTGTACATTTCGAGATATAGATAGTTAGCAAGTCAACTTCATGAATGTATTAAATTAGAGCAACATTTATCAGTAGTATTACGCTACAATTTCAATGGTTTCTGGTGAATGAAAATTGATAATATTGAGTTTTTAAAAGCTGATTTAATTGAGCAACTGATAAGGAAGAAACCAACTCTTTTTCGAAGTACTCTCTTTTACATTTTCTTGTTTAATTATTTTGCGATTAATTACAAAACAAAGGACATGTGACTCTTTCGGATACATATAACAGACTCTTCAATTAATTCGGCTCGCTTCAATTAACATTACACGCAAGCGGTAATGAAGGCCCTCCTAAATTGTTTTCGCTGTAGTGACAAGGCTAGAACGGCCACATAAACAATGGATATTATGAAAGTTTGGTGGTATTTATCCGATTCGGTGGAAAAAAAGTAATCAGTTTGGGGCTCCCCGTCACACAATTTCCCGGTGGGAAAGGTGGTGTATAGGACTTAACTGTAAAGTTCGTCTGCAAAAACATTGATTGAATACGTGCGGATAGGTGTCAACACGCGAAGGCTGTTTGAGATTATACATTTCACTTCTTTCTTTGCGAGATTGAATCACGATTTAATAGGTGTGTAGTTGTGATGTAACCGCGAAGGTCTCCAGACCCGAAAAACTCTTAGTAAGCGCTCCATTCTTGTTATTCACCTTATAAGTGCAGTGGACCTTTCAAGTACGTACTTTTACGTCGAAACCAAAGAAACGCCAACTAATTAGGAATGTACTGGTAATCTTCGGCCTCACTATTCTGACCGTATGTTTGAATTTTTTGGTGCGACTTCCGAAGTAATCAACCGCGGATGTGCGCGAGTACTCGCGTTTTAAGGCCGGTCGGAAAAAATAGGAAATCGCTTTATTAAATGCGAACGCTGTTGTCCTCAAATCGACAGTGAACAGTGTGACATTACCGCGACCATATGCAATTAATGTGATTAATTTAGTGTAAACTCGTCGTTTTTTAAGTGGAAAAATGTTTTCTCCGGTAAGTTTCTTTGTTTAGCCAAAAGAACGAAAACGTGTCCAATCACTTTGAAGCGGTTAACTTTGAAATTTCCAAAAATTCTTGTTGTCATTAAAACGAAGGTCAGTGCAACCGAATTACGATTCCCATCTCGTTAGTGCGAGTTTTACTTCCTAAATTACTTGACCAGTGCCTTGTATAATGGCGGCTGATCATGTAAGTAAGGTACCACATAGTAATTACACTGTAGTTATAACTACTACTGTCTATTTTAGATTTTACAACAATACCATTGAATATTTGTAAATGAAAGTCGTATTATAAACGTAACACACTGTTAACATCTCTTACATATTTTCTCTTGTTTCACAATCTTTGAAATTATCTTCACTTTTTTTGGATAAACCTTTATTTGTAAATGAAAAAAGGCGTTTCGAGGTGATTTTTACAATGAATCAAAATCAGCAGATGACACCATATCTCAAAATTAGGACACACTGTATACATGTCCTTTTTACATCAAAAAAGCGCAATTTTGTACTAAATACAGGGTATCCAACCGTGCATGGTACCTTAGACGCCTAAGTATCCATCCACTGTATTATAGGGACCACTATGGAGATCTAGATGTATGATTATTATGAAAATTGACAATCGACGTAAAATAGTTTCATTATTGGCACCAGCATCTTATTCGTTTAAATGGAACACCCTGTGTATAGTCTTATAAACTGAGAATCGCAATTAATACGACTATACATAAGGTCTGTTCAAGGAAAAATCTCCAACTAGTAATCAGAGAAATAGTTACATCCATTGTCCATCCATCTTATTGTTATTTTTTTGAAAACAATGCATCAATGCCATGGTTTTTATTCGGTTATCTTGACATTTTGATCACCGTTTAATAAGGGCTGCCAAACTAAACAAATTTGTAGAAAACTCTGAGGGGTCATGCAATTTGTTTCTTAAAAGTTTCTAGCAATGGCATATGATTCCTGGCAACTGTCAGATGTCAGAAAGTTTAAGGCGATGCCTGATCGCTTCCGGCTTTGCCAGAAAGCATATATTTTTCAAAAAAATATATTAATTATTATAACAAATGTTTATCAAACTTTTGTTATTGAGTGAAAACTTAACTTAAGTAACTGATGCTATTTTTTGATTATGCTACTTGGTCTAGATAATTGTTGTTCCTGTACAGGGTGGGCAAATAAGCGAGGTAAGCGGCTGTACCTCCGAAACTAATGATCGTAGAGAGTTACGGTAAAAAAAGTTATAGGTTAAGTAGGCAAGGGAAAATGCTGGAAATTATTTTCAAGTTTCCAAGATGGCTACCAGAGGGCGTTTGCGCCATCTTGAATTACATAAAGTTACGTTTCTTGTGATTTTCCCCAATGAATGTAACAAAAAAGTATTTGCGTTTTAATGTTAACTTAAAGTCGAACATTTTTTGAAAAAAACATTTTTCTCTATCTTTCGAAATAAAGTGGTGGGGGGTATTTGAATGTTGTTTTAAATAAATGCCTGTAACTTCGAAACGTCTTTAATACATTTGGATAAATTTGGTATCATTGAAAAGAGCATTTCTTGGGCTTTTAGGTTTCTTCTGATAATGACAGTTGTGACCTAAACGGCCGCCGATAGAGGGCGTTATTTGATATTATAACCAAAATAATGGATTTTCTCAAAAAATTTAAATGCAATGATATGACTTTTTGTAGACTAGAAAATAGACAAATGACTAACCAATAAGCCTGCGCAAACCGCATCTTAATATATTTTTTTTTTTTTCTTTTTTTGTCATTTGTCTATTTTCTAGTCTACAAAAAGTCATATCATTGCATTTAAATTTTTTGAGAAAATCCATTATTTTGGTTATAATATCAAATAACGCCCTCTATCGGCGGCCGTTTAGGTCACAACTGTCATTATCAGAAGAAACCTAAAAGCCCAAGAAATGCTCTTTTCAATGATACCAAATGTATCCAAGTGTATTAAAGACGTTTCGAAGTTACAGGCATTTATTTAAAACAACATTCAAATACCCCCCACCACTTTATTTCGAAAGATAGAGAAAAATGTTTTTTTCAAAAAATGTTCGACTTTAAGTTAACATTAAAACGCAAATACTTTTTTGTTACATTCATTGGGAAAATCACAAGAAATGTAACTTTATGTAATTCAAGATGGCGCAAACGCCTTCTGGTACCATCTTGGAAACTTGAAAATAATTTCCAGCATTTTCCCTTGCCTACTTAACCTATAAATTTTTTTACCGTAACTCTCTACGATCATTAGTTTCGGAGGTACAGCCGCTTACCTCGCTTATTTGCCCACCCTGTACAATATCCGCCTAACAATTTTTTTTCGATATTTGACTAGTAAACATTGGAATTTTGAATGTCAAAATCCATCTGACATTGCCAGAAACTTTTTTAAAATTCTAGAAGCTATCTGGCAATATTGTGTAGTTTTGCAGCAAACTTTTCCAATTTTAATGACTTTTTAATTCATAAATAATATACAGGGGGTTCCTATGAAACAAACACAACTTTCAATGTCTTTATGACTCGGCGAGGCGTCAATAACATTAATTTTAAACCACCCTGTATTAAACTGTGATCATAATGTTTTCCTTCTACGATTTAAGATAACCAAATAAGAGGAATTATATTGATGCACTCCGTCTGTATTGTTGTCGGGTAAATTGAGCAGCTCAATGTAAAAGCCCGGGTAAAAGGAGGCGGGTTCTCAGGCTAGGCTAGCACCCTGCCTGAGGTAAAAGAAACATACCGCTCACAGAACTGAAGGGACAGCCTCGAAAACCGAGCGAAATCATACTACGACGACACACGCTATGAAAAGGAATAAACGACCTGGGAGACGCAAACGCACCATAACAAGACTTGCCTGCTGGAATATAACATCGTGGAATGGCAGAGACCAGGAGATTGTTAACAAAATGAAACGACACAAGATGGGCATATGTGCTCTATCAGAAACGAAGAGGAAAGGACAGGGCACATCAAGATATGATGATTACGAGCTAAGCAAGAACGAGCACAATCGGGAGTGGGAATTCTACTCCACGAGAAATATGAACAATGTATAGAAAGCATAGACTAACGACAGAATCCTGAAAATATCATCATAAATGGGACCAATAATAGCAAAAAACCCTGGTTCTATCACGAAGTTAAAGAACTTTCACAACAGAAAAAGAAATCCTACCTCATATACAGGAGCTCACCAACGCCAGAAAAACACTCCAAATATACAGAAGTGAGCAAAAGAATCAATGCCAGAATCAAAGCCATAAAACGAGATTACTGGGAAAAATTTACAAGCGATATGGATTACGACCTAAATGGAGCACAGAAGAAAGTCTGGAAGATGCTCAAGAATAGGAAAAAGCCCATAAATGAGTTTGTGCAAACAAAAGGAGTCACCAAAGATGTATGGGAATTCAGGAAACTCTATAACACCGAAGAAGCCATAAGCATCGAAAACTACGAGACAAACCATCAAATAACACTGAACGAAGAAGAGGTAATGGCAAAAATAAAAAAATTGAGCTCCCGGGACAGACCTCATCCCAATCGAAGTTCTGAAATATGCCGGACATCTAAAAATCCTTAGAAAATTTTAGAAACATCGGAAATACCTACGGAATGGCACAAAAGTATAACTATCCCTATATTCAAGAAAGGACAGAAGACGCACCCAGACAACTACAGGGCCATAACGCTGCTGAACACAAGCATAAAACTCTTTACCGGCATTTTGAAGGAAATACTTGAAACTCAAATAACAAACAGGGAAGAGCAAAAGGCGTCAGACGAAACAGATCCGACACCATATTCATTATCAAACAACTAAAAGAAAAATCAATAGAATTGAATACACCAGCATATGTCTGCTTCATCGATTTGACCAAAGCATTTGATAGGGTTCGCCTCTCATTTTTGATAGCGAAAGAAACGCCAGACACCATCGTAAGAGCAGTCCGCAGTCTCAATATGAACAACATGACTAAAGTAAAGGCAGGAGAGACTTGTACGGAAGAGATACCGACACCAGGAGGCATCAGACAAGGTGGCAGCCTTAGCCCATTTCTGTTCAATCTCTTAATGGACAGAATTACAGAGGAAGTATTATCATTAAATATGGGATACCGAATGGGACAGAACAAAATAATCAGCATGGTATGCTACGCCGATGATGCAGCTATTTTCGCGGAAACGGAGGACGATCTACAGAGACATATTCTGCCAGGTCAGCCAAGCGATGAACATGACCATATCTATAGGAAAAACGAAAAGCATAACTTTTACTAAAGATCCCATAAGATGTAAGCTGGTAGTTCAGGACAAAATCATCGAGCAAGTCTCACAATTCAAATATCTGGGTATGGATCTGTCGAGTTATCACGACCCAGTGAAGGACCTAAGAAGCCAGATTAACAAAGCGTCTGCCTTGTTGGGCTGCTTAAGGCATATAATATGAGCGAACGAATACATGCGAAAGGATAGCAAGATCAGGATCTATAAGACTTGTATCCGGCCAATCATGACATACGGAATAGAAACCAGAGAAGAAACCAACAAAACGACAAGAATGCTTCGAGTAGCCGAAATGAAAACGCTCAGGACTATAATGGGAAAAAGACCGAATTAGGAACACTGACATTAGAGAACAATGTGGGGTGCAAGACATCGTAAGATGGGGGAGACAAAGAAAAAGATATTGGTACGCTCACGTGAGAAGAATGGAAGAGGGAAGACTGCCACGCATCGCACTTGAAGGGAAACCAATAGGGAAAAGAGCACCCGGAAGACCACCTAAGAGATGGAAGGACAGCTGGCAGTCCACCTCCCAGGAACTGATCCAGAGGAACCTGCAAAACTAACAGATCGCAAGATCTTAAATATGAAAAAGAAGTCGGTGATAAAAAACACCCACAACCCCTTATTATGAGTAGAAAATGCTTGCCAGAACTGTTTCCTGTACAATAAAAGGTTTCGGAGATGTTTACAAAAAACTAATTTTTTTGGTCCACCCACCCTATCTCTAAAATCCACCATTTTGGAGGGAAAGTTAATAGAAACTGCATTTAATATTTCTGGACAAGCTATCATCCTGAAGTCCTGCGCATATATTATGACCCACCCTGTATGGAGCGTTATTCTTTACCTAAACACGCTTTAACTTTCATAATAATCATACGATTGATACATACAGATTTTCATAAACGTCTACTAGGTACAATAATCCACTGTTAGACATCCTGTATAATCAGCATATTAAAAAACCTTTTACGAGTTTAAGTATTTACTCCTATTGTTTGGTGTAATAATTATTATTAAATTTCATTTTGCGCACCAATTTGCCCGCATATGGTACCCATTATAAAAACATTTTAATTTGCATATTGTGTGCACGTTCTGAACGCAACATTAAGCAGAAAAAGAAACTGGTAACACGAATGGTACGACTTTAATGTCGATTGGACAGAGAGAGCAAGTGACTGACCTGGACTGCGGAGTACAAACTAACATATCTATAAAAATAAACGCGATTTTAGTGTGCCCACCTTTCCCACCTTGATCCTCTAATAATAAACGCGATCCGTGTCAGTTTTTCCTGAAAAACCGCTGCAAACAACCGACACTCCGTAGTGGCTTCTTTTTTAGTTGATGGACATTTAAATGTTGGATGTTTTTAGAGAATTAGTTTAGTTGTCTGTTCAGTGTTCGCACAAAGAGCGAGTTTTTGCGTATTTTTTTGTTGTTGGCGGAATGGCCGCTATTTGGCCAACGTTCAAATCTTTCGTGACCAAAATAAACAATACGGGTTTTGGACGAGTAGGTATATTGTACGTTTTGTTTTTGTGTGTCAGACTTGTTTTGTTTAGATTAAAAAAAATCGTCTATCAAAACTGTAACCGGCGGTTACGCTTTATGGACATTCACGCGGCCGTAAACATGTTTAAACATAATGTTGTATCAAAAGCACAATTTGCTGAAAATTTGTTGTTATAGTTGTTGCATATGAGAGATTCGTGTAAATATTGAACGATTTAGTTAGGTTTAGATAGATGACTATCGCTTGACAACTCTACCTATAGTGTTGCTTCCTAGAATTTCCATGAGCCTGCCTCACACCACACTGCCTTACCATTTATGTCACCATAGTGAACTAACCAGTGTTTTTTCTTAGGTCCTACCGCCTATGTCCGAGGAGTACCGACGAGCGTTTTATAGCGCGACGCCATCTCTGGACATTGACCTGTCCCCGCCGGATTTGGTGGGCAAAACCGAAATTTTGACTGAAGAACACAGGGAAGCGCTATGCAGACACTTGCCCGCCAGGGCCGAAGGTTACGCTTGGACTTTGGTGTTCAGCACCAGTCAACACGGGTTCAGTTTGAATAGCATGTACCGCAAAATGTACAAATTGGAATCGCCCATTTTATTAGTCATTGAAGATACTGACAATAACGTAAGTAATCAACTTATTACAAAGAGTACGATTATGTTAGTAACATCCGCTGTACTTCCAATGAAATTAAAGTTAATTGTAAGATTACTTTTAACTTCGAGATTAGCGATAATTTGTTAACATCACAACCACAGATTAACATACTAGATAGTTCTTAATCTTACCCTCATTTGAACCGCCGTACTTTAAGCCAAGCTTAAGTTAAGTGTGGTTCAGACTGTGTAGAATACAGTTGAGAAATATCACAGTATGGACCACGCTTAACTTAAGCTGAGCTTGAAGTTTGACGATGCAAATGGCGGTTAGTGTTAATAAAGTTAAGCAGTGTTTGAGTTCTATGGCGGGATTTTTGAATTAGACTTTCCAATTTTATGATTTTTGTAAAAAAAAGTAATTAAAAGAAAGTCCAGTATATGAAAAGTATATGTATATTAATACATCTGAAAGGACAATGCATCATTTTTTACAAAACTAAGTTTTGGGTCAGCAAGACACAAGACATCAAAAAAAATTACAATATAATAAATAATAACACACATCCAAACACGACGTTCGTAGTGGCCGTTTTCTGAGCCCTACCTTAATACTTTAACCAAGCGGGTTTTAGACCAGGAAGATCGACCACAGACCAATTATGCGCAGTAAAACAAGTTCTGGAGAAATGCTGGGAATATGACATTGATGTGTACCAACTCTACGTGGACTTTAACATACCACGAAAATTAGTAAGGCTAACAAGACTAACAATGGAGAACTCTGAAAGCCGGGTGAAGATAAAAGGAAACCTAACAGACCTATTTAAAATAAACCAATGCCTCAAGCAGGGAGATGGACTGGCCCCAATGCTCTTTAATCTAACATTAGAATACGCAGTAAGGAAAACCACGGTAGACACCAATCCACACCAACTAGCAGGATATGCAGATGACATAAACATACTTGGAAGAAACCTAACATCAATGAAATAAACCTACATATACAACTAGAAGGCGCGGCTGAAGAAATGGGCCTAAAAGTGAATGAAGATAAGACCAAAGTATTAATACAGACCCGAAGCAATAGGAGGAGAGGCCATAACATGACAATAGACGACCGAAGCTTTGAGATGGTCAATGTCTTTACCTACCTAGGCTGTAACATATCCAGCAAACGGGACGAGATGAAGGAAATCCAACGAAGAATCAGTAATGCCAATGAAGTATACTACCACATTTCGGCCATAATCAGATCCCACAGGAAAACAAAACTGAAACTTTATAAAACAATAATACGCCCAGTGTTATGCTATGGAAGCCAAACCTGGACGTTCTCACAAAGAGCGGAAACAATGGTGAACGCATTCGAAAGAAAGATCTTACGGAGAATATATGGACCAGTCCAAGAAAACGAACAGTGGTGGAGAATAAGATACAACCACGAGATCTACCAGCTCTTCGCAGAAGCAGACCTGACAAATAACAATAAGATTACAAAGACTTAAATGGGCCGGGCATTTGCAGAGGATGGAAGAGTCAAGAGGATTTTCAACCAAAAACTGGAAGGTAAAAGACCGCTTGGAAGACCAGGGGCGAGATGGTCAGACAAAATCCAGGGGGACGCTCGATCCATGCTCGGAACTCCAAACTGGAGAAAGGCGGAGGAGGACAGGGATGGTTGGAGGAAGAAAATAGAGGAGGCCAAAACCCGATTTGGGCTGTAGCGCCATTGGATGGATGGATGGAGCCACCGCCCTCTGTACAAGAAAGCCTAGAATGTCGCTTTTAATGGCGGCGTTATCGGATTTTTTTTTGTACGCAAACCTATGGAGATGCAGTAGAAAATATGTTTTTTTTTTATTTTTTCGTGTAGTTGATTAGAAGTTGTGAGTGAAAAATCAAAGAACGCTTCATTCCTGATCCAGATATGTATAGATATGGCTTTTTATACCCAATAAAGTCCAGCCAAAGCAAGTTTGGTTAGAATCCTTTGTCCTGGAAAGTACAACAAACTAATGTGAAAACTGCTCAATCAAAGAAAATTTGGAAATCCTTGAAGCTAGGTAAGCAAAACTGGTAAATGGGTTTTATATTATTACCAAGACCTTTCTTTTAAAATGTAAATGTGCCAATGGAACTTCTAAAAGCTGTCCTGTTTCTTCAGAGTAAACCCTTGTTGCTCTCGAAATACAGGAGGGCTCAAAATGTAACTCACATACCTATGTATGTAAGAGGCAATAAGTTTACTGAATGAGAAAGCATATTGTACTTACCACTGAGTATTTTGTTGGAGTAAAATCATTCCAGTTCAAAGCTTTCAACCACTGTTGGGTTCGAGCAGGGTCTTTTGGAAAGGAAAAGACTGACACTTTTGGGCCTTTCACCAAATTGCTTTTACAATTTGGCAAACAACAATTGGACGGCATATTGTAGAGGCAATAGAATTTAAGTTGAAAAAACCAACAACAAATTATAGAACAATGAAGGAACAATAACAATAGTGATAACACAATAAAATGAACACAAACTACACTTTCACTAGAACAATAAACATATAAACAAAAATTACTTTGGCAAATAACCTCAAGTTTTGATTTTAAACCGTAAACATTCGTCTAATTCTCAAAAAACTCAATTTCCACAATACAAACAAATGCAAACTGTCAATCCCATATTTCGGCCATATTGGAATTTTTGGAATGCACCTTCTTGGCTTTCTTGTAAAGAAGGCGGTGATGGAGCGAGCAGAGCGTTTTTGACCTCACAATGACAGTTGGTCAAATTATGGTTTTCCCATATTATGGAGCTTGAAGCGATTGTGTCAATGTGCCAAAACGGATGTTACGTCATTCAACAGATGGTCACGTCACTACGTTACTGTTCTCGCGGTCTGAGTTTACCCGTGCGTCATCCCCCTGTGATATAGAAGTAGACATGCATTATTGACTTCATCCTTGTCTATTGTTCACTTTCAGAAAGGGTAAATATCTAAGTGAATGTCTTCCAAAAAAAACATTTACTGATTAGCGCTTCTATTTCAGTCATTGTCAGTTTGACAACCATCGAAATTTATTTGATTTGTTTATTATTAATTCTTTTCCGTTTCTTTGTGTTGTTAATCATTTATAAAGTTTTCTATTTACCAAACCACCACAGTTCTTTTAAGAGCTATTGTTTCTACGCTTTTAACATTCTGTAAGTACTTTCATAATATTATTATTATTATTTTTATGTCGGCTGTCACGATCTAACCAAAATTGGCACAATTACTAACCTGTTTTGAAAAAAAAGTGGGTGTCTATTATGATTTTTATTTAGCCATTTGGTTTTTCCTAAATTCGGAATTACTTACTATTACAGTATTTTTTTAGAAAATGCCTGGAAAAATTCTCTACAGACCAGCAGTTAATTCTTAACCTTGACTTGAGTTAAACCTTTAACCGTGAATATTTTGAAATGGAAAAAACCAATGGAGGACCTTTAGAAGCTTTATCATCTGTTCAGGAAGAAAATAAGAAATTTTAAGACCTTACATATTCTTACTGATGTATTTTTTTTGATACTAGAAGGTTGTAGCTGCTTTGAAAATTTCCCGCAAAACTGTTTATTCGATTCGGGAAAAGCAAGAAAGTAATCTTATGATTTTCTCACCTAGAAAACCTAAATCGAGGCGTTATCGACGGGTCAAGACCACTGATTTATCTGAAAGCATTAAAATGAATGTTCGAAATACATTATATAATATGTACAACGATAGTATGTTAATAATAGTAAAATATATCTACTTTTGTAAGAAACATCTAGTAACATTTCATTGTTTCCAGAGACTGAGATTTTTGGGTTGCATTATAGATTTTTCATAAAAATGTCTTCAAACATATTAATAATAAAGTCGATCTTTATTATTAATATGTTTATGTTATGTTTTTAAAGTTGATCTTTATTTTGTCTAAACATCTAAAGCATTGATTAGCTCTCTTTTTATCAATGTATATTTTGCTATGTATAATTTTTGAATATTTCATGTATGTTACCTAGCAGTATTTTCGAAACTTTGGTTATTTAAAATTATACACCAACATCATTTTTTATCGTTCTAATACCGTTTATAATTGCAGGTATTTGGTGCTTTAACCTCATGTTCACTCCACGTATCCGATCACTTCTACGGCACCGGCGAATCACTCCTGTTTAGGTTCACACCACATTTCCAAGTGTACAATTGGACCGGCGAAAATCTGTACTTTATCAAAGGCAACAACGAATCGCTCAGCATCGGAGCGGGAGACGGAAAGTTTGGACTGTGGTTGGACGGCGACCTGTACCTGGGCAGGACGGAAACGTGTAAAACGTACGGCAACGACCCGCTCACACCCAAGGTAGATTTTGTGGTTAAAACCTTGGAATGTTGGGCGTTCATATCTAGTTAAGGATGAGACATTATTCTGCCAAAACGGGCGTAAATTGCACGAAACTCGAGGAGGGAGTGGACGTATGTAATGTCGCGGACACGCAGGAGAAATCGGTGCATATCAAAATCGTTCACGGAAAAAGACAGAAGGTAAAAAAAAACCCTAACATTAGAACATGCTTGGGTAGTGCTAAAAAAATCACTACGGCGGATATATTTGTTGTTTGATGTAGGCTTTTAGCTAAAAAAAAATTAAAGGAGAGATTTAATATTTATTTAAAATAAAGATATAAATATATATTATATTATAAAGAAGTTACCACTAATATTGAGACGTTTGTTTCCTTTTTAGATACTTATATAAATTTTTAACGTGTAGAAAGTTGTTTTTAGGGAATCGATTCATTTAGTTTTGTCATCCCATATTCGACTTTTGGTTCAAACTGGTTCTGGTAGAACATTTTGTTTTAACAAAGTGTCGATACAGTGTGACCTACGACGAAAGACATCGATCAATATACAAAAAAGTCGACAAAGAACTTTTAGAATCTGTGCATGCCTTTACCTGGTTATTCCGTGTATACGAGGTGTAGACTGTAAAGCACCATCTATCTACAGACAGACTGACATTTCTTTGAAACTACATGATAGGTTAGTATCCGGACAACTGGTAATATAGAGAATAAAATTCAAAAAATTTGGATGCATACGGTTATAATAAAATTGTTATTTTGGACAGACAGCCTTGCAGTTTGTCTGAGATAAATACGGCAACATTGCTATTTTAAATTTTAAAGAATGGCGCTTAGATTCCTTATTGTTGATTGTCCCCAAAAAACAAAAATCTAAATTGATTTTTTTCAAATGACACTTCACTTGACGCCCTCTAGCGTTCAAGATCGACGTTTAAAAAATCTGGAAAAATTGGTGGGGAAAGCCTCAAATCTCTTCTTTATTGCCCCAAGAAAATCAAAGCTCTAAATTAAAAATTAAACTTTTGAAAACACTTTACGTCAAAACAGATGTTCTGGGTATAAGATGGCGTTACATTAAACACCCTGTAGTGTCCAAGTTTACTACCAACAGTATTTCTTTTTTCGAAATTTGTATAGGTTTACATATTCTGGAAAAACAAATATACAGTTGGATTTATATAAATCTACTAAAAATATTCAGTTTGCATTTCCCAGAACAGAAAACAAAGGTTTTTCGCCCTTTTTGCGTGCGATTTTATGAAAATGTTTATAACTTGTTTAGCGTTAACGCTGTTAATTTAAGACTTGTTTAAGAAACGTCTAATAACCTATCTTCCTTGGGACACACAAAATATTAACAATAAAAAATCTTGTATGCTTAATTGAATAACTCGGTTTTTGTCTTTGAATTTAACCTCTAATTTGGGTGATCCATAAAAAACAACTTTTAAATCCTTTACCACTATAATGACAAAATTGCTAGTTCTCAACCAACCTTGTATAATGTAGACCCAATTTTTCTACAAATCAAAATAACAGAACAGTTTCATTGTTTGCAATGTTTTTACAGAAAATATTACATGTAATAAAAAACGATAAGGGATGGTCCAAAATTGGCCTCAAAAAATTAAATTTAAAAAGTGCGAAAAGTCAAGTTTTTTATATGAAATACCCCAATTTTTAGAATTATTTATTCTATCTTGTTTCCAAGGCAAGGCAAGTTTGTATTAGGTTACTTAGTTGAAAAATTAATACTCTCGGAAATAAACACAAAAACTAGCTTTGCTTGAATTGCACTAAAACTCGACGTCACGATGACGTAATTGAACAAAATAGTATATTGACCAACTGTCAAATTCCGTCATCGTGACGTCAAATTCGCTCCGCACTCTTGATGAGTCAAAATGATGTACCAATCCAAAAATGCAAAAATATACAGGGTGTTTCATTTCAAAATAAGCGAGTTGAAATTTTGGAAATAAGTTTTTATTTTTTACTAATTTATTTGATAAGATAACTGAAAATAAAAGACACTTTACCATTGCCACTTTTCCTCTACAACGTGATAATATCAAATTTCAATTCCGACGTTTCGATTTTTAGTTACCATCATCAACTTTGATTTTTCTTATAGGCGCCATAATGGATTTTTACATTTTTGAAATGGGCTATTTTTTCTGATTACAGTGATGTGTCATATGATATGGTTCAAATTGGCAGTTTACTGAAAATAACGAAAATTATGTTTTTTAAGGGTCTCTTGAAAATAACAGATCAACAATTCTCTGTTAAGTCACTTGACACTTCTTCATGTGTCATTATGGACATTTTCAATTAATGAGCATGTGACACTGTTAAATGACGTCACGGAATCCCCTGTGATTTATAATCAATTGTTGATTATTTTATCGCACTCTTTTTATCTCCACCAGTTTTTAAGTTTTTGTTTTGGGAACGTCATTAATATGAAAAAATGAAAAAATCTAATGATTTTTACTTATTTAAAATGTATTTTGTTACAGTTTAGTTAAAATATCACAAATTGTATCTTCACAAAGAGTACATGATATCAGTCAACAATTTATTAGATTAGAGCGCGTTTCGTTTGTCACAATCATCTGACAGTTTGTCACATGATCATTATTTTGCAAATGGCAGTAATATCACGTGGGTAGTGTCATTTGACCGATGGATGAATTTTTGAGATGTCATTTTCAAGGCAAAAACATAATTTTCGTGATTTTTACGAAATTTCAAGACTGAACCATAACATATGGTACATCATCGTAATCAGAAAAATGGGCTCTATTCGAATATGCAAAAATTCAATATGGGGCCCATAAGAAAAATGGAAGTTGATGATGGTAACTAAAAAACGAAACGTCGAATATCAAAAATGATAATGCCTCGTTGTAGAGGAGTAAATGTGATAATGGTAGTGCCTTTTGTTTTCAGTTATCTTATCAAATAAATTAGTAAAAAAATAAAAACTAATTTTCAAAATTTCTGATTTCTGTTTTTCGGATATCTCCGGAGGTACTAAGAATTTTTAAAGTTTTAATAATCCTAATTGCTCAATTGTCCTAATTTGACACTCTGTAGATGCTCATCTTCAGAGGCTGTAAAAATCTTAATCTACTAAAGAGCTCACCGCATAAGTGGAAAACGTAACTTAAGTTTGGTAAAGTACGTTTTTCACTTATGCGGTCTCTCTGGGTCTGAAGATGAGCATCTTCTGCTGGAAACATGTCAGGCGTTTTGACTTTCACCTCAGTTGGAGGGTAAATATATTGTGGAGAAGATTGCGTGTTTTTTCACCACTTTTATGAGTTGGGAACTACTTTCGGTATAACCGGATGAACTGTCCCTATCATGTGCAGTTTTTCCATAACGGATTGCGGTGGTTTGTGGTGGACCACCTTGTATACAGGACTATTTCAAAAATGGTAACTTTGCCGTTTTGCCACCATAGAAAAGGTTTTTAAAAGGAGATTTGCTTGTTATTGAGTCTAATTATGGTCTGATTTAATATTGAAAATATTTTAGTTGAAGTAAAAATATCGATCGACGTTTTTCATACTGGGGACACGCTGTATTAAAAATCACTGCAACTACTGGAACCTTTTGTTTTTCAAAAGCTTTTACGCCTTTTCACTTAAATTCACACAACGAATTTCTGTCTATAATTTGGCAATTCGCTGTGCATTTAAATCCTCCTAGTTCTACTAACTATATTGTATGTCACATTGTGTCCTATAGATTTAACATCGGTCATAATCCCCAACCGGTGCGCACGCTCGTACGGAACCAAACAAAACGGCTTTATTAAACTACACAGTACCGACAATAATACGAGTATCGCGTCGGTCCTGCGCATCAGTCAAAAAAAGTATAGAAACTTAAGTTGGGTGTAGCCTTAACAAAAAATATATGCGATTGTGTTGTAGCAATTAATTGTTGGCGAGGCCATCCCGGCTATTTTGGATGTGTTTTTCTGTCAATTATAGGCGCATCTTAACCATGCCATATCATCGTTTGTCAATTTACCTCTTAGGCTTAGATGTTTTTTGCGATACGCGGACATTTTAGTGAGTTACTAGTCTGGATGTCGATGTGTTGTTTTGTATGCTTATCATCGACGTTTCTCATCAACCATCAGATCGTTCACGTTTTGTCATCTTAGCCTTAACGAAACTACTTATTATAACAAATTATAGAAACTATACACAACTAAATATAATCAATGTAATTCAGACGTTACGTTTTATAATATTGTTAAAACTTGTTTGGTGTGATGGCGACATGTCCGAGTCTGATAGCTAAATTTAATACTTTATTAAACTCCTTGTCCATAATAAATGTGTAATCCAGTTTCCAGTTGTTTATTTATCTACAACTGTTATAGATATAATGACTAAGATTTCCCTTGTTATTAAGTCTGCTAGATTAGTTTGTTTTAAACTGAGATGTTTTGCATCTAAATCCCAGTTTAGAAAGTGTTGGAAAAACGAGCACTAGACCGGCAATAACGACGGTTTTAACATTACAGTGTGAAGTGGTATAGCAAAAATCAAAGTAAAATGGTATGACGGAACAATAGGAAGTTCGTTCGAATGTGACAAATGTACTTGTCATTGTCATTCTATAACAGTTGTAAATAAAAGGTTGCACGTAACACGTATTACTTGTTACGTAAATAACTTATTACTATACAGCCTTTAATGCAGGATATTATGTACCTAAGCGGAGATTCATATTATTTAATATAAAATGTGGTATTTTTCTGAGAAAGACTCGACCAGATAAAGTACGGGCTTACAAAAATAGAAAAATATATATTATTTATTTTTCTCATATATTTAATATATCGAGGCGATTACTCAATCGAGCCCCCGTTCAATTTGACGGGCCGGTCTCTCAAGATGTATCCGATTAATTTAGGATATTTATAGGTTAATTATTTTCGCTGTCAGTTATGTACGATACAACTTTGTTGGTAGTTTATCTGTATACATTGTAAATAATTTAAAGATGAATTAAAATGATTGTATTTTAGTTGATTATGATTTTATTTACCTACTCCATACTAGAGGTGGGAAATCTAATCCAAACGATTCCAATATTGGTCCGATGAACTCGTTCCGGATCCAGTTAAAATTTTAACAAAATTTTGTCAACAATAAATAATTCCAGTATTTAGTTGAATCAAAACCTACAATTTCCAATCCAATCAAGTTCATTAACTATTTGGAAAAGTTGGATCTTCTAGCAGGACTATAGAAGTAGCAGAAGGTAAATTTAGTTTTCTTGACAATTGGCGAATGCGCCAAGTATTAAAAGCAACTAAAATGTACTTATGTTTCTGCTCCTTTGATAATAGAGAGATATGGATGTGCAAATCAAGCCTTGTCCCTAATAGTGGCGTCCTTATGTTGACATCTGCGCATGCGTTTTTCAATTTTAATAAGGCGAGCCACTAATAGTGATTGTGCCTGCCGTAAATTAAGATTTGGTCATGGCTTTAAAGAGTCCTTATTGTACTTCGGTTAGTTCCGTATCATATTCAGCGAATTTCGTTTCAATTCTCAAGTTAGAATTTACGAAGGCGTAGAACAGACGTTATTTTTCTTAAATTCCGACTTCAAACTCGGAAATTAACTAAATTCCGACTTCAAACTCGGAAATTAACTAAATTCCGACTTTGAACTCGGAAATTAGTTAAATTCCGACTTCGAACTCAGAATTTACATTGTCACATTGCAAAAGCTCTTCAAACCAAATTAGACAAAATTTTTAATTTTTTTTTTTGATAACATTGCAAGGATACTTTTGAACCAAATTACCAAATTTTGTCAGTTAGGCAACATTTCAAACAGTCTTCGATCTAAATTAGGAGGGTTTGTTAATTTGGCAACATTGCAAGCAAACACACTTCAAAGAAATTAGTTGAACTTGTCAGTTTGAACAGATTGGACACACTCTTCAAACCAAAATTGTAGAATTAGTCAGTTTGATAACATTGCATATAATCTTCAAACCAAATTAGTAAAATTAGTCAGTTTGGCAACATTGCAAACACTCTTTGATCTTAATTAGTAGATCTAAAATAGTAGAATTTGTCAGTTTAACAACATTGTAACTAAATTCCGAGTTCGAAGTCGGAATTTAGTTAATTTCCGAGTTTGAAGTCGGAATTTAATTAATTTCCGAGTTCAAAGTCGGAATTTAGTTAATTTCTGAGTTTGAAGTAAAAATTTAAGAAAAATAACGTCTGTGGCCCTTCTACGCCTTCGTAAGAATTTAAAATAACAACTCAGCCTTATAGGCTCTCTCCTTATAGTTTTCTTGACAATTGGCGAATGCACCAAGTATTAAGAGCAACCAAAACGTACTTAATATTTATATTTTTCAAGATTTTTGTTTAGTTTTCAGTAAAATAATTAATTTGAAAAAAAGTTTAAAACTTCTGATAACAGCGTTGATCAATATTGGGAAAAATAAAATATGCATATAAATCTCTAGCTAAAACACTAGAAGCATGAAGATCTCATAAATAAAAAAAAGGTACGTTCCTATGTAATTTTTGAGGTTTATCTTCAGTTATCATGGAGGAAAAACACACTTTTGATAAGCAAAGTAAGGCGGCCACTACAAGCTGTAAATTCATTTTTTTTGTAACAGCATCTGTAAAAATATTCCACAGTTCAATAAATTGAAATTAGTTAACACCATACCTTTGCAGCAACCAGATAGAAAAATTTGAAAATGAAAATTTGAGGTGAATTTTTAGATTGAGGAACATAATACAACACAACCCTTGTGTTTAACCAATCAAAATGGTTTAATTTCCTATGAAAATTGTACAGGGTGGCGCAAAAAGATGGGAATTTTTGAAGAAAAAAAAAGTTTTTGAAAAATTTATTTAGGGTACTAAATGTACACTGCAACATTGGAAATTAAAGAAAAAACCAATTTTTGAAAATAACATCGCGAAGATGATGTCCGTTTTACCGGATGCATTCAGCAAGTCGATTTTGAAAATTGTGCATGACCTGGTGCAAAGTGTCAGGCGTTATTGCTTCGATCTCCTCTGTAATTCTTGTTTTGAGTGCGCGCCATTATACATGACAGGAGAGAATGGTCTCAGATAAGCGGGTCAAGCAAGACTACTGCTTTTTACTATAAGTTTGTTTGTGTTAGGAGATTGATTTCCTTACCCTGTTGCCTATATAGGCAGGCGGGGGGAAATCTGGGAGGTGTAGCCAGAGCCCGGTTAGCACCGAGTTAGCTACGGTTGGGTTATACCCAAGTTTTGAGAATAAATTCTCGCCACCCGGGGGGAAAGTCGTTGGTGGGGGGGTTGGTCTTCTTTATCCTGGCTGGATTGGTCATGGCTGCTACCTGAAACATAAAAACAGAAAACATTAATAATACTTGCTCCAAAAATTAAGTTGAAGTCATAGTCGGGTGTTGTCAAATCCGGGTGTGGTCATGATCGGGTGTTCAGTGCTGTCATCTATCGTCCAGCAACTGATGTCTTGGCCGTTTATGGGAGGGCTTTCATTTCCGGGTCATAGTCGATGGCGTTCCTTATGAGTGGATTCTGGTGTTCCGCCATCTTGTCAAAGAACTTGTGTGCATGTTCTTTGATCTTTACTGTCGCTGTTTTGTATTGAAGATCACTCTGGTGATGGTGTCGTTTCTGACATACCACGGGGCGTCTATGGCTGATCTTAGCGCTAGGTTTTCCACTGCTTGAAGGCGTTTTAAGTGGGTCTTCGCTGCATATCCCCAGGCTGCTGAGGCTATGTCAGGTGCGGTTGGATGATTGTCCTGATTAGTGTCAGCTTGGTTTTGACGCTGGTTTTGGCATCTCTATAGATGACTGGGTAGAGCTGAGCCCTGGCAAGCTTTGCTTTTGCCCGGGCTTTTTCGACTTGACACTTCCATGTTAGTGTCTTATCTAGTTCTACGCAGAGGTATGTCACGTTGTTTCTCCATGGAATATCTTCATCTTGGACTCGGAGGTTGGTTTCCGGCCTGAGTTTGCGCCGCTTGCTAAATAGTATAGCTTGTGTCTTAGCGGCGTTCAGTTTGATTTTCCATTTCGTGCACCATTTTCCAGTGTCTCCAGTTCGCCTTGGAGTTTTAGAGTGAGTAGCCGGACGTTTCTGGATTTGGCCAGTAGCGCGGTGTCATCTGCGTATAGCGCCAGGTTCCATCCTGCTGCGCGCGGTATGTCGCTTGTGTAGATGTTGTACAGGAACAAAACCTCACCATTTTCAACCAATATGATTTTGTTTTCAAAGTTTTTTTTAGGTCACCCTGTTTAACTCAGTTTTTTACTTAAATTGAGTAGTTTTACGTGAAAAGTATTTCTTCCAGAAAGGATCTAAAGAAATTGTTCAATTTGAAACCAGAGAATTAAAATAAATCATATTTTTAAAATTTTGTAAACGGTCCTTAAAACTTTGTAAAAAAGAAAGATGGCGTTAGTCCGAATTTTTTATTTTTTAACTACACCTCAGTCACACCCTTTATACTCAGAGAATGAAATCAAACAGGTTACCTTTGGCCTTGGATGCCAGACATGATAGTTCTGACCGCTGTCATTGATACTGTTGCGTATGTGCTGTTGCTCCGTGTTGCTGAAACCAAGTGTTGTCCTTGTCGATGCCATGTACACACATGTCTCACACATGGTAACATAACGCTCAGAAGTTACTGTCACCGTGTTTCTCTGATCATCTTCAAAAAAATAAGGCCCTATTACCCCTCGAGCAGAAACTGCAACCCCCAGTGCTGCTGTACAACTTGCCCCGCTCCTCGTGTGTCTGTGCACCTCGCAGCGCTGCCACATCACATCGAAAAGTTCCCATAGTTTTGCGCCACCCTGTAGTTTGTTTTTTATCCTTTGAGCTTAAAGCTGGATTCATAGTTTTAATTCCGTAAGAAGTAAGAAGTAATCAGTAAGCTGCAGTAAAACTAGACAATATACTTGTAACACTCTAATTCATAGTTTGACAAATAAACGCAAGCCGCATATTGTCACGAATAGCATAAATTGCACTATGTTCCGTTACCTAGTCGGGCCCCGGTCTCCCCTAGTGCACTGTCTGAATCAGCAAGACCGGCAAATTGGGGTCACGATGTGGGTATTTAATCAGCGTCTCAAGCCATCGAAGATCACTGGTCTCTAGGTCGGTCTTCGAGCATCAGTCCGAACTTTCTAGTGCCCGGACGGCTCGATACCTTCTTGGAAATCCAGGCTGAAAAGACGAGAGTTCTTACGCAACCAAGAGGTGACCGTCTACACACCCCTTCTTGGAAAGTGTTCCATGTGTTCCAAGAGCTAGTTCAATGTACACCGAATAGTAAATAAAGACGACATACTTAAGCTACGATCTTGTTTCTCTCCCTACGCTACCCCCTAAACGTGAAAGGTAAGCAGCAAGACATGAATCATTTTCATTTCTTACCTTGCTCCTTACTGCTTCCGGCATAGACGACTGGTCTTTACCCTCATTCATGGGCTTTTGGAATGTCAATTAACAAATATGTTTTTTATTTTCTCATAAAAATGGTATCGACCGACAAGAGAAAATAATTTGTTATGTTTTATAAGACTTTACGGATATTGGGGTTATGTTATTTCCTTCTTACTTAAGTCGAACTATGAATTGACACCGCTACTTTTTACTCCTACTGCTTGCTGCATACCGCTTACTTCTTGCTAAATTAGAACTATGAATCCAGCTTTACAGTCATATTTTGGTTATTTTCATCGTAGTGTCCTTCTGAAAATCATCATTCTACTAAGGTTAATTAAAAATCAGTTGAAAATATAAAGAAATTTTTTATTTTGTCAGTTTAGAAGGTCAAACTCGAGTCGGTATGTTATAAAGGCGAACAGACGACTGTCCCTAAAAAATGATGGCCCATGAACGCTCCCATTAACTATAAAGCAACAACTTGAAAGGAATATATAACAGTTACAAGCTACTGCAGACAAATTACAACGTTACAGTTTCCAACGACGTATAGATAATAGTTTAAAAAACAAACTAAGCATCAAAGTTTAGTCGCGAAGCGTTCACCCTGAAGACCGAAACTATGTCCTGTTACATGAAAATAAAAATATCACATGCAGTTGAAATTGGCTTCAAATTTAAGTATCGTAATAGTCATACGTATAAATATATACACAGAAAACTGCCTAAATTTATCATATTTAATAAGGTAGAATCGATATTACCTTAACGGTGTCAACATCCACAAACGCGGATATAAATCTCACTGATATAAAAAAATAACATAGATTTCATTATTTTTAAACGTAATTCAATAAAAAGGAAACAATAAATAAAGATCTTTAATCACTACGAAACGGGGGTGGCGTGCAGGGCCGCGTGTAGCGCTTGTTGTTGTTCGGGCGTCATTGTTTGCACCACTGTTTGGAAAAATGACTCGTTTGACTGTACTTGTCGAACGATGTTTAACATACGGGCGCCTTCAGTCGAACTTGGCTCGATCACCTCCATTTGGAACGCCTCCGCTATGATGTGAATGATTTTAGGGATGTTTGCATTGTTAGCACCTGAAAATAATAATTAACACCTGTGTTAATCGATTCCGACGTACTCAGAATTTTTTTTTTAAATCGGGCCTACACGACCCTGATATTTGGCACAAACCTAGCACAATGATTGCCACATCTAGGGTAGTAGCTAAAACTGTAGAAATACAATTATTAAGGTCGATTTTCGCTTGTACTAACTGGCCAACATAACGCAAAACCCATTAGGATAGTGGCGGTGTTTCAGACAAATTTGACCCTTACGAAAATTGTCATTTGCAAAAACAATTTTTCCAGAAATTTCCTAGCATTACGTCGTGGTAGACCTAGTAAGTCATGTGACCGTGTTTTTCTAATTTTCTAAGGTCAAATTAGCCTTTAACCAGACAAAAAATGTTTGTGGTGCACCCTGTCACTAAACCGAAAATAACACGTGTATTTGTAGCACTTTGTATATACTTTTATATGTCGATGGACAGCCAATGAAATAACCTTCCCATTGACGTATAAAAATCGATTGGTTAGTAGTACCGTTTGCCCGCTATAGGGCGTCAACGTTGACCAATTTTTTTAAGTATCTTTTTGTTTAATTCTCAAAAACTCACTTTTTTGCACTCTTTTTGGTAGAGTTTTATACGTCAATGGACAGCCAATGAAATGAGCTTTCCAAAAATATCCCTATTTGGGTTGATATGTTAAACGGTTTGGCCGCCACGGGGCGTCAAATTTGACAAACTTTTTTATCACTTTTTTGGTGCATCCTCTTGTTTAATCTTCAAAAACTCGCTTATTTGCACTATTTTTGGTAGAGTTTTATACGTCAATGGACAGCCAATGAAATGAGCTTTCCAAAAGTATCCCTATTTGGGTTGATATGTTAAACGGTTGGGCCGCCAGGGGGCATCAAATTTGACCAATTTTTTATCACTTTTTTGGTGCATCCTCTTGTTTAATCCTCAAAAACTCGCTTATTTGCACTATTTTTGGTAGAGTTTTATACGTCAATGGACAGCCAATGAAATGAGCTTTCCAAAAATATCCCTACTTGGGTTGATATGTTAAACGGTTTGGCCGCCAGGGGGCGTCAAATTTGACCAATTTTTTATCACTTTTTTGGTGCATCCTCTTGTTTAATCCTCAAAAACTCGCTTATTTGCACTATTTTTGGTAGAGTTTTATACGTCAATGGACAGCCAATGAAATGAGCTTTCTAAAAATACCCCAACTGGGGTTTATAGGTTAGACGGTTTGGCAACTAGAGGGAGTCAAAGTTGACTCATTTTTGTATGACGTTTTTGACGCATCCTTTTCTTCACTCTTGAATAACTCAATTATTTGTAATATTTTTAGAAGAGTTTTATACGTCAATAGATAGCCAATGAAATGAGCTTTCTAAAAATACCTCCCCTGGGGTTAATAGGTTGGACGGTTTGGCCACTAGAGGGCGTCAAAGTTTACTCATTTTTTCATGACTTTTTTGGTGCATTTTTTAGATCAATCGTCAATAACTAACTACCTTATTTGCTACACTTTGTATAAGTTTTTATCTGTCAATAGATATTATTCTATCTAGCCGGGAAATGGGGTTTTCATGTCAAAACCCTCTAAATCCGGCACACCCTATTGCTCCTCACTTATTTAAGGCACAACCTAGAACAGTATTAGCATCTGGACTTCAAATCTTCTGACATTTAAATATTAAAAGATTACTACACCATTTACACATGTAGTTTTGAAAATATCACTTGGATTTTAGAAATATAAGTTGGATTTCAGAATCTATAACTTGTATTTCATTATCGTAAATTTGGTTTTAGAAAACGTAAGTTGTATTTCAGATTCGTCACTTGTATTTTAGAACGCGTTATTTCAATTTCAGATTTTTTTGTGTTTCTATGTGGTTATTAGTTTAATGTTTTTTTTTTAATATTACTTTAAGCAAAAAAAACCGCCCATCGGGACTATTAATTTATATAAAATATACAGGGTGTCCCATAACTATATGACAATCTCTCGGGGGCATGCAGGGGAGGTCAAAATAATACGATTTGTTCATATAATTTTTTTTTAAAGTCACTCTTAAGGGAAATATTGAGCCCCAAAGAACTGCCTTCCAATTAACGTTTTTGGCCGTAACTTTTGAAACACTTTGTATATTGTAATGATTATTGGGTTTAATGTTTTATCGAAAGAGACCTTCTATTTGACATGAAAACCAGGTATCTCGTCTTCGAAAGGCAGGAACTAACTGGACCTAAGACACAATTTGCTTAAACTTTGACAGCTGTCATTATTTTCAGCTGCAAACGCCATTAATGGATACTCTTGACATTTTTATCGAAAAATTGTACCTTCCTTTATTTCGATAAAATAAACGGTTTTCGAGATAAATCGATTTTTCATTGAACTGCTTAAACCACAATGTTATTAAAAATATTCGTTAAACTATTTACTTTTTTTACTTATTTACTTTTTTTTTACTTTTTTTGCTCAACTTTATTACAAATGACCACGTCTAAAATCCAACTGCCCTTTTCTATAATACAAGTGACTAATCTGAAATACAAATTGCAATTTCGAAAATCAAAGTTATTATTCTAAAATTGAAAGTACCTTTTCTGAAATACAAGTGATATTTTTTAAATCCATCTTATGGTTTCTAAAATTCAACTGACGCTTTCTAAACTACATGTGTAAATGGTGTAGAATTAAATGGTTTAAATCCAAATGCACTAGCTTCTTTAGTGGATAAATGACCATTTAGCGTACATCATCACTTTCTAACAAACCAAACGACTTACCTAATATAAACTGATTATTCTGCTCAATCAAATCGCACATGTAACCATAAACGTGCGGCGACTCGTCCACATCTTCAATCACCGGCAACCAGGAAAACCAAATGGGCAGAATCTCGTTCACGTTGATCTGCGACGAGTTGTACTTCATGATTTTAGTGACGGCCGAAATAACGTTTTCTGTCGCGTTTATATTGCGCAGATCTTTCGATTGAGAATCGTTGATCACGTCCACCAGAACTGGTAAAATTTTGGATAATTCGGGAGCGAATTGCTCGCCACCGAATTGAGCAAGAACGCCCCAACCGTAAGCGGCCGCCTGTCGAACTTCGCAACTTTTGTCTCGTACATAAACCGCCAAAGGTTCGAGGAAATAGGCTTGGTATTTGGAGCACGCAGGGCCCGTGTACTCGATCACGTCGTCGAACACGCACAGGCCCCATTGTCGATCGGCCCAGCTTCTAGTCGGCACTAACAGGCGAACAAAGTGGTTCAGTACTTGATCGAATAAGGGGATGAAATTCTCCCGATAGATGATGAAGAGTGAGTGAAGAACGTCCGCTATTTTGCTTAATACGTAGTTGTCGTCGGATTCTTCGTCTGCGAGTTGCTCTTGAACTTCCTGAAATTAATTTGTCTGTATTTTAAATAATTATACAGAGTGCGCTAAGTAAAGGTACAATTACTATGCATAATCTCGTAAAAAATGATTGTATTCGAATGTGAGTGTTTAGGCAGAAAAGAAAATGTTCTGTGGTTTTTACTGTAGTTAGTATAAAAAACCACTTCATTCGAACACAAGCTTCTATTTTTGTAAAGTTTTATCAGAACAAATTTTCGTCAAAATATGCATCCCGTACGATTCAACCTTTGAACAAAATAAGAGCTGACCCAAACAGACTGAGTATAAATAATATGTAATCTATACTGTATAAATTATGTTTGTAATAACTCATTGAGAACCAAAGTTAATTACACATTAACCATTGTTAAAAGGTACTATTCAACACACTTAAGATCCCCAGATTTAACACTTTTAGAATTGATTTTACATTGAAAACATTTCAATGGTGTAATATCAAATAAACAAATACTTGATCTGTCAAAATAAAAAAAGGAATATTAAATACTGGTTTACTATCGTCTTCCTGCTTTTAAAAACAGCTTAGGTAATCGTGGGATGAGAAGATTAACAGAAACACGTCGCACCACAGTTAATTGGGTGTTTCTGTTAACCTCCTCATCCTAGGATTACCTAAGCCGTTTCTATCATCTAATACTAGTATTTAGAGTCCGGATTTCTGGAATTTCGCTTTTTGTAAATAATAAAATTTGTTTGTGCTTATTTGCTGATATTTCTTGTATAGGTTAATTTACAATTGCAATAGTTATATTGAGATATTGAAGGCTTCTGAGAGACAAAAACATACCAATTATCTGTTGCAAAATGGATAAGTATTAATTTACAAATTTAAACCTAAAATAAAAACATTCCAAAACACTATAAAAGCTTTAAAATGCCTTGCAAAAGCTTACAGAACAACTTCCAAAGGCTTTTAGAACAGCCTAAAAGCTTCTGTACGCTTCTAGAACAGTTTAACAGCTTCCAAAAGTTTCTAGAGCCGTTTACAAGGTTTCAAATGCCTTAAAAGCAGTCCATAACCTTCAATGCTCTTTAAACTGTTCAAACACTTTCGCAATGCTTCGAAAGTAGTCTAAAAAAGTATTAAAACACTACAGAAACTCCAAAATGCTTCTCAAGCAATCGAAAACCTTCCAAAACAGTCTAGAAGTTTTCAAAAGCTTTTAGATCACTCTAAAAGCTTCCAAATGTTTCTTAACTAGTGTAGAAGTTCTCAAAAAAATTCAAGACAGTCTAAAAGCTTCCATATGCTTCTAAAGCAGTTTAAAAGCTTCAATGCTTTTCAAACTCTCCAGAAACCTTCCAAATGCTCCTAAAGTAGTCTAAAAAGACTTCAAAACACTACAGAAACTCAATAATGCTTCTTAAACAGTCGAAAGCTTTTCTAAACAATCTAGAACCTTCCAAAAACTTTTAAAACAGTCTAAAAGAATTTGGAATCTTTCAACTAGTCGAGAAGCTCCCAAAAGATGTCAAAAAAGTCTAAAAGCTTCCAACAAATTCTAAAACCGTGTAAGAATTTTTAAATGCCTCTAAAACATTCCAGAACCTTCAATATGCTCTTTAAACTGTCCAAAAACCTTCCAAATGCTCCTCAAGTAGTTCAAACGAATTTTGAAAGTTTTCAAAACAGTCTAGAATCTTCCATATGGTTGTAAAGCGGTTTAAAAGCATCCAAAAATTTCTAGAACTTGAATTCCAAAAAAGTACATAATTTTGCATCTCTGCTTTCAATCAAGCTTTTTTACAGATTTTCATGCTTTTCTGAGGAAAATAATTTTGCTTTTTAAGAGCTTTTTTTTAACGATTTTAATCCGGACTCTACTAATATTAAACGTGGTGGAAATCGTGAAACTTGCATTTGCAAAGAAATCCGAGGGTGGCCTAATTTGCTTGTTTTTATATGGACTCTCAAAACTATTAATAAATTGAAAAGGCATTGGCATCCCAAAACACACATGTCGTCATGTCATCATCATGGCAGCTTTGCACTAACAGCTAAAGATTGAATTTTCATGCAATGGTGAAATGAGTTTGTTGTTTGTTTACTACTTTAGTGCATGCACAAGTGATCTGTGATCGATTATTTAAAAAAAAGTATCATCAATAACCTACTTGATCGTTTTTAAGATCGAATGAAAATGTGTGTATTTATTTTTATGATTTTCGTAAATTAACAGAGTTGTTTTATATAGAGCAATAATTCTGTGTTCAAAATGCCCTTTAGGTATAATGAAAAGAAACAAATTCTCATATCAAGACTATTTATAGAAGTTTTCTTTAATAACGCTTTTTGTTCTTGTTTTAAATTCTCCCAGGCCTCTGAAGGACCATTTTGAATATGCCAAACCCTCTAAGTGCTACTGAAAACCTTCTAAAAAGTGCCAAACGCCTCTACAAGTTAAACTTTCCAAGAATTGTTTTAAATGGTCAGATGCTTCTAGGACTGTCTTGAATGTGCCATAACCTCTAAATGATATTGAAAACTGAATATGCCAAAGAGCTCTAAATGCTGCTGAGAATTTTCTGAAAAGTTACAGAGCCCTCTACAACTGTCTTGAACTTTCTCAAAACTGTTTTAAATTGCCAGAGGCCTCTAGGACCATGTTTAACATGTCAAACCCTCTAAGCAGTGCTACTGACAAACTTTTAAAAAGTGACAAAGGCCTGAATCATGTCAGGACCACTAGCCGGGCCATTTTGAATTCGTTAATTGCAGCAATTCGGTCCAAAATAAATGTTTTTTTAAAGTGGTATAGGTTTCAATAGAATATGTACTGAAGATTTATATGTAGTAGTATCTTTAAAGATTTTTTTTTCAAATTCCCTATTGTTTTAAATGGTCAGATCCCTCTAGGACCGTTTTGAATGTGCAATAACCTCTAAATGATATTGGAGAACCTTCTAAAAAGTGCCAGAGGCTTCCACAACTGTCTTTAACCTTCCCAGACTTGTTTTAAATTGTCAGAGGCCTCTAGAACCGTTTTGAACGTGCCAAAGACCTTTAAATACTACTGAGAATTTTCTGAAAAGTTTCAGAGCCGTCTTAAAGTTTCTCAGAACTGTCTTAAATTGTCAGAGACCTTTAAGACCATTTTGAATTTGTCAAAGACCTCTAAGTGCTACTGACAACTTTCCAGGAATTTTTTTAAATAGTCAAAAGCTTCTAGATTTATTAAGAAAGTGTCAGCGGCCTTTAAATGCTATTGACAACATTCTAAAAATTGCATTATTTATATACCACTTGCAGAGGCCTCTGCAAGTCAGAAGTTACTGAGCAGCCTATATGCATCCTGAAATTCGCTATCGTTTATTGATTTCTTGTAACTGTCACACTTATAATTTTTGATATTATTATGATAATTCTTTGATTTTTGGTATAGCTTAACAGAAAACTTAGGAAAGGTTAACACAGTGGAAAACTGACTTACCTCGTCATAATCCTCATCCAGATGCTTTTTATGGCGATCGATGGCCCTTTCAAAGTGTTCGGTCATGAATTTATCAATAATCCGCAAAATCTCGGCCATTGACTCTTGACTGATGTAGGACGGCCCTAGTTTCTGAATGCACCTCGCCAATGAGTCCAACATGACCAGTAACACTTCGTTTTCGGGCTCGGTATCGATATCTCGCAGCAATTCCGGGCAGATGAACCGCCACATATCGTTGACAAAAGCTGCACCTCTGCTTACGCAACGTGACCGTTTAATTCAAGTTTTGGTTAGGATTAACTACATTACCTGCACGCGACACTTTCCAAGAGCCAAGGGAGAGATTCGGCGGCGGCACTTCGAACCCCGTCGTGAAAATAGAATTTCAACATGGGCACCATCAATTTAACGGTTTCTTCAGCGTATGGAGCAAACGCGTCTTTTAATTCGCGAGCGTAGCACGTGAGCATCATACAGGCCGCGGCTTTATCTTCCAATCCTGATGATAATAGTAAATTCATAAACATAAGTTTAAATGATTCAATTTATTTAGCTAGCGGTTTAAAATTAATAACTTACCGGCAGTACGAATACCGAAATTCTTTTGTTCGCCTAAAGACACAAACTGCCAGTCGTCATTCTGATCTTCTATTCCTGCCATTTCTTCACTATCCAAAAGAGCCACGTCCGGCTTCATCGCAGCCGTCTTCATAACGGGTCCCATTACCAGAGGTAAATAGGGTTCAAAGTTTTTCCCTAAGACCTAAAGTAACATGTAAATGTTTCAGTTTTCTTTTCTGTAGTCAACAAAATCACCTTGCAAATACGCGACCATGCCGATATCAAGTAGCTGGTCTGGGGATCATCGTCCGGCAACTCGATTCCGCTTCCGTACGTTTTTAATAGCATATCCATTACTTCGGTGGCGTCCGCGCTGAATTTTTCCGGTCCCACCGCTATTCCAATTAAAGTCACACATTCAATTGCTTTGCCTGAAAAGAAGGATTTCAAAAGTGTTCAAAAGATCCCACATATAAAAAGTGAAAAATGGTTAGGAAGTCGTGAAACATAAATTATGAATTCTATGGCCATATTCTTTCTCAAGCTCCGTGGAGCGAGCAGAGCGTTTTTGACATCACGAAATTTGGCAAAACCATAATTATATACATAATTTGACCAACAATTAAATTAATTGTTCGATGAAATTTTACTGAATATCTATTGACCAATGAACTTTCTCAAAAAACGAAAAACGATTTTAAATGGGTTTTCTAAAACTGCAATTCTTTTCCCAAACTGCAATTTGTTAATATTTTTCCTAGATTTTCCCACTTAACCGACTTTGTTGCTAAACTAAAGGGTGTTAAATTGTTAATATTTTTTAGATTTTTGCTTGAATCTCGCATAATTTTTGGCTGTTCTGTTCAGCCTCAAATTTCAACCTTGAATCAGTTTATAGAGCTTGCATTATCACATATTGGCAATGTCCGTTTTGACGTTAAATATCAAAAGTCACTCTGAATGTTGTTTAAACCCGCATTCGTTTTCATGTTCCACGAAACAAATTCGTCAATGGCAGTGACAGTTGGTCAAATTACTGTTTAGTTAAATGACGTCAAAATTTGCTCTGCACGCTCAATAGAGCGTCAAAACAAATGCGGCCATTATGTTCAGCAGCTGTCAAAATCTAGAGAGTACTATTTTGTGAGAGTGGCTGGCTCCACGCCCTCTTCTATTTTGGATTTAGAAATTATTGTGTTATCTCTTGCATTTTATTTTTGCTTCTCTCTTAACTTCCAACTTATTTGCAAAAATAGCAAACAAAACACTCCCTTTATAAAAATGCATTTTTCTAAATTTGGCATATAAAGTGACACTTTTCAAAACTGATTAGAGTGACAAAACGTTTTACTTTATGTAACTAGTTACTAGTTACATAAAGTATCACTTACTAGTTACTAACTAGTGTTATACAAGTGCTAATGAAAGTGAATATTTGTGTTAAATCACTTTAAAAGATGGTTTTTACCGCTTTTTTAAAAGAAAAAAAAAATAGAAAAAATTATGTATGCAACACGTTTCGAAAATGTCAAACTCATTCAAATTGTAGGACCTCGCTGCGCTCGCCCTACAAACATTCATTCGTTACACAAAATCGATCTTTTCGTAACTGGTTACATAAATAGCTATTAAACTGTGTTGCCTGTTATTATCACTGTTCTTCCTGAAAAATACTTCTCTCTTCGGAGAGTCAGAGACAGATATTATTGCTCTTCAGCAACATCTAACTCTGTTGTCACTTAGTTCGCAAGCAATATAATGACAAGAAATGTTTCTTTTTTACCAAGCGTCAAGTAACAATAAAAAACACTTATTCAATTAATGTTAATGACAATGCACCATCAACAGGACCCCTTGTGAGGATCTGGAAGTCACTTTTAAGGCTGATTTTAGTTTCAAAATGCGTTATGAAGATATTAGGAATGAAGAGAATAGGACCTATAGGATCCTGGGTTACGTTTTCAAAAACACTAAATCTTTCCAGAATATTGCCATTTACTCAGGCTTTAAAACAGCTTTGTAAGACCTTACTTAGGCATCTACAATATGGTGTTCCAGAACTGACTCTCACAAAAAACTTATCAAAGAAGCTCAGAAAATTAAATATTTTTAACTCATCTAACAGAAAAATTAAACATTTTCTGTTTACTTCCTCTTAACTTCCTCTTAAGTATTTTAATTCACTTAGATTTTAGTTCATCTACCTCTGGCGCCCCATTACATATAATTACCACTAGGTGTCTGTAATGGGTACCTTAAATAAATAAATAATAAGCCAATCAACGAAAAGATATATAATTTTTGATTTCATAACTTTGTTTGGACTAGTTAGAAGCTGAACATATCAAAAGTGCCCGCTCGTACCCATTGAGCCGGCGAGGAGGAGGGATTTTGACAGTATTACTTTGCGGTTTTTTGTTTATATATCTGCAACTGTGGGTGCTACCGAGGTGACCACTCTATGCAAAATACGAGTAAAAGCTGATTTGATTTGCTACAAATTTCAGTCAAGTTTCTCGATATCTTTTATAATTTTCGAGATATCCGCTCTCCAGTGTCTGTAAACTTGACAAACGCCACGAGACTTTCTAGAATAAAAATGTTGAATACTATTGGTGTTTCAAGATAAGGGATACTCCCTCTGGTGATCAGTTTTGAAAACAGTTTCGGGCATTCCAGCTGTCATTTCTCCGTTTGTTTACATTGATTTTGGTTAGGCATTTAGCACTGGTTTCATAAATATGAAGTGACAGTGTTATACAGGATGCCCATAATGCTTTGCAGTTTTTAGAGAGCGTTAGTTTGACAAAGGAAGGTTGCAGATTATTTAGTCACACAAGTACACACAGGATGGTTACTTCAAAAATTACTTAATCGAGTATGTCTTGTTTAGCGACGAAGCCCATGTCCATTTAAATGGGGCAGTAAACAAGCAGAACTGTCGCTATTGGAACGATGAGAATCCTAAACAGAAGCACGAACAACCACTACACAGTCCCAAAGTCACGGTGTGGTGCGCAATGTTTGCGCGCGGAATTATTGGTCGGTTCTTTTTTGAGAACGACCGAGGCCAACCTGTTTCAGTCAATAGTGACCGCTATGTTAATATTTTAAACGATTTTTTCCGACCAGCCCTTCAAGAATTCGTAGGGTTTGATGCCAATACCTGGTTTCAGCAAGATGGGGCCACAGCCCACACCGCCAGAAGATCAATGGCAACGGTACGAGATCTGTTTCCGGACAAAGTCGTTTCAAAGTGGGGGGACCTACGTTGGCCCCCACGAAGTCTTGACCTGACTCCCCTGGACTTTTTTTGTGGGGCTATCTAAAGTCCAAGGTGTACAAGACACCACCACGTACTCTGAGGGCTTTAAAATTGCGAATCCAGGCTGAAATAAACGCCATTCCAGAGGAAATGATACGGGCTGTTTTTGGCAATTTAAGGTCCAGACTTCAAGAATGCGTGGCACGGGAAGGAAAACATCTTGAGAACATTATTTTTAAGAAATAAAAATCCGCGTCATTGTTAACATTTTCCCATTAAATTAAATATTTCTTAGGCAAAAATATTTGTTTTATTTCAGTTTAAACACAACAAAACATTCTGGGACACCCAGTATTATTTACAATGTTAGGTTGGGAACGGGTTGCCCGTATTTAGTTCAAATGGCGCTGTGATCTTAACTTGAAACGCCAATACCAGATACCGAAAAACTTATTCAGCTTTCATAGTTTTCGAGATATAGGCAAAAAAACGAAAAATGAGAGTTATTCGGTCAAAAAGAGCAAAAATGTGAACCAAATCTTGTCACAATTACAGACGTTCAAGAGCAAATATCTCGAAAACTATGAAAGATATCGAAAAACTTCACTGAGTGGAACTTGTAGCGAATTTAATCAGCTTTTGTATAGAGTGGTCATGTTGGTGGAACACATAGTTTCTGAGATATAAACAAAAAAACAACTTTCTTTTAACTTTCAAAACCCCTTCTCTATTCCGGTTAGTCTTCTAATATGTTCACCTTCAAATTAGTCCGAACAAAGTTACGAAGTCAAAAATTGTGTTTCAAGCATTTCCCTCTATACAATTTTTGCGGGTTTTCAGTATTCCAACTGTTGCTAAAAAACAACAGTAAGAAAATACTGTAAAACCACTCTAGTTTTATTCGTAATCCGTTTAAAGATGTTTTATCTCCGATTTCATAAAAAATAGTGTTACTCTAGGAAATTCATATTTCTTTCTAGCTTTGGCTATCAACTTGCATCATCGACCGGAAATATGTCTTACTTTTCCTACTTGATACACAATATAGTTAATAGCACAACTGTAAAATTTAGAGTTTTGAGAAAATCCTGTAAGAAGATTCACTCAAACAAAACTAAATTAAAACTCACCTCTTAGCAACTTGTATTCTTCCTTGTTTGCGTTCTGAATGATAAACTTTAAACACGGCATCAGTCTGTCGTAATAGGCGACGAATTCGTTTTCCGCCGTGTCAGCCACACTGGCAATGGTAGTCACTACCTGTTCTAACACCAATTTAGTTCCTTTTTCCACCAGTTCGTTCATTTTCGACTGTAGGATTCTCTCTAATTTGGCCATCAACGGTTCCAAATAGCCGCTCAAGATGTGTTTCGGACAATCTTCGGCGAAATTCACCAGAGCAGCACCTAAAATGTGTGTTGACTCAGAATACGTTCAAATTACGTTAATATACCAGTAGCGGGACTCCCGAAAAACAGACAACAAAAGTTCAAGATCGAAATTATTTTAATAATACGGTACTGCCGAAATCAGTCACCCCTAAATTATTTCAAAGGCTACATTTACGATTATAGAAATCATTTCAAAAAGACATTAGCCGGCAGAAGCGTTTTGGTCATCATGCCATCCCTGTTCATCTTAAAACTTGCTCCTGTGTCTTTTTCTAAGCGGTAATTCTAACCCTGACCTACAAAAGTAGTTTTTACGTTTTGTCGGGATTTTCAGTTTGATTGTATGTTTGTGTTTAATACTTTTAATCGTTCAGTTATTCAGTATAAATAGGCAGAAAAAAAAATGAAGATTAGCAATGATTTATGGATGGGACTACATATTAAATCGTTACAGCCTGAAATGGCCACTGGAAAATTTGTGGGTAGAGTTTACTGTCGAGATGACAGTAAACTCCTCAGTCCTGAAGAACACACATTTGGCGAAGTCTATGAGAACATTATAGGGTCTCTGACAGAAGCCACACAAGAGTCAACAGAGCAAAAAACGAGTCTTGGGATAGGAAGTGTGAAGAAATTAACAGCTATATAGGAGGAAGAAAATGTTCAGAAGTATGGAAATTTATATCAACTGTCAAGAACCCAGGAAAAGACGGGGCGAACATTCAAGTGATTAAACCCGAAGAATGGTTAAAACACTACAAAGACCTACTTCAGGAATCTAGACAAGAATATTTAACTGAGTCTCCAAGACACTTCAATGTACAAGGAGAGGAAGTTGAGGTATCTGAGGAAACAGTGAGAAAAGCTGTTATGAACCTTAAACCAGGTAAATCTAGCGGTCCAGAAGGAATATATTCCGAAATGTTAAAATATGGAACTCGGAAAGCTATTTAGAAATTTAACAGTTATTATTAATAAATGCTTGAACGGACATTCCGTCCCTAAGGAATGGAAAATGGCTCTCATCTCCTCCATTCACAAAAAAGGAAATAAACTGGACTGCAATAACTATCGGGGCATCTCAGTTACAAGCACATTGAGCAGACTATATGGTAGAATTTTACGTGATCTCATTGAAGAGGATTATAAAGGAAAAGAAGAGGAAGAACAATGCGGTTTCAGAGCAGGAAGATCATGTACAGACAACGTGTTTACTCTAAAACAAGTTATAGAGAAGAGAAGTGCTAGAAACTTGGAAACGCACCTAGCATTTGTTGACCTACAAAAAGCCTACGATACAGTCCCAGTATCAAAACTAGGGAGGGTCTTAGAGCAATCCAACATTAACCACACCTACGTAACAGCCCTTAAAGAACTATATAGGGAATCAAAATCAAGAATTAGGGTAGGCAAATGTGTCACTGAAGAGCTTATGGTGAATAAAGGATTGCGTCAAGGATGCTGTGTCTCTCCCACTCTTTTTAAAATATACATAGCGATGGCACTAAAAAACTGGAAAAGAAAGGTCCAGGGAATGGGAATAGAAATTGATGATAGTTGCTTGTTTACCCTACAGTTCGCAGACGACCAAGTCATAGTAGCCAATGATAAAGAGGATGTGCAGTACATGATGCGAAAGCTAATAGAGGAATACAGAGAATGGGGCTTAACAGTCAACATAGCCAAGACAAAGTATCTATGTGTGGGAAGTCAGGACGGAAATTTGGAACTGGACAATGGCCAAGAAATCCTTCAGTGTCAGGAATATGAATATCTGGGCATTACATTCGACAACACAGGAACAGATGTAAAAGAAATCGGAAAGCGAATAGTCAAAGCCAAAAAAGTAATCGGAGCTCTGAATGGAATCCTATGGAGCAAAGAAATAACCAAGAAGCGGAAATTTAATATCTATGAGGCAATGGTAAAAAGCACCCTCCTATACGGATCAGAAACCTGGAGAATTTCAGATAGACACAAGAAAAGAGTTGAGGCAGTTGAAATGGATGCAATTAGGAGATCGATGCGCATTTCACGAAGAGAAAGAATAAGAAACGACATCATAAAACAACGGATGGGAATAGAAGACGCATAAACCGGCCTATATATATATATATAAATAAAATTTGTGGGTAGTGCCGGCAATAACTGTGTTTCAAATCGTAATATACCGAACGTTATTCAACATCTACCATTTCGTTCGATTCGAAACCAATGATTTCGATTTCGATTATTACAATCGATATTTCATCATTCATGTTCGCTACAGATTAGTGTATTATTGCCGTTTTGACAGTGTGTAAAGAAAAATATGTTGAGTGTTATATTAACAAGTGTGACTCACCAGCATGAGCTTGTACTCTCGGATTAGCATTATCGTCGAGTAGCATTAATAAACCAGGTACAACTCGATCGTGGAATTTCTTCTCAAACACCGGCGCAAAATCTGTAGACATTTGACCGATTGCGTTGCAAGCAGCATAACGCACCTGAAATAAACACTTTAACTCAAAACTCTCTAAAAAATACTGTCATAATACACTAATAAAGCAAATAGAACATCTCCTGTGGAATACCAAAGTGCAAACTCACCCTAGGATGTGGATCTTGCAAGTATCTTAATACACTTTCCATAACACCGGGTACCCCTTCCATAATCTGCGGTAACATAGGCTCCATGTGTTTATGACATCCCTCGCCAATGGCACTAATCGCCATCAAAGCCGCGTGCCTCTGTTTCCAATCCGGACTGCTCAGCATCATCGGTATGTTGGCCGTAACCAATGGAAGAATCACTTTTCCACCTAAACCGGTAGCTAAGCGATCTAAAGCGGCCTCGGCCACCACGTTATTGCAATCGTTGTCTTCGTCGAGCAATTCGTCAGATTCAGCCCAGTTTTCCTCGTCCTCCAGATCGGCCATGAACTGCAAAATCAACGGCACCAACTGCTCCATGTATTTACCGGCCATTTTCCGGACCATGGCCGGCGCCATTTCCGCCAACGTCACCATCACTTCCAATGCTAGGGCGCGCCAAGAATCTAAAGAGCTTGCGTCACTAAACACTTTCATACACATCTCGTATATGTTCAGTAATTCCGGACGCAAATATTTCGGGGTGTTCTCGGCCAAATCGATTAACACCTGAAACAACACGACTTAAAAACACCCAAGCGACAAATTATTAAATAGAACACCACCTACTTTGAGCAAACTGTCATCATCTTGAATTTGTATACTCTCAGCGATCACCACTAACATGGGAGCTAGAAGGTCGGCAAAATGTTTCAGGATTTGAGTTTCCTTATCGTTGATCAGAATAAAAGCACCGACGGCTTTCACGGCCTGGAACCTGACCTCGTAGGGCTGAGTCGGTTGCAGGCTTTGCAGTAACATTTGCTTGATCAGATCCAGGTAGTTGTTTTGCTGATTACCGAATACGCCGGGAACGCTCGCAAACATTGTCAAAGCGGCTTCTTTCAGTTCTGGGTTTGGATCGTTTGCGCAGTGGAACAGAAACTGAAACAATAATTTTTAATGTAACTCTTTATTAGGATTAGGAAAGTGAAGTAGTAATTTTAGAACCTGTTGATCAATTAATAATAATACTCTACTTCTTTCTTCCTTGTCTATGTTTAAATGATATCCATTTATTTTAGGATAGTTAGGGAATCTTTATTACAAACCATTTTAATTTTACTGCACCAGTAACTGACCAGCAACCAGTATTTGACTGATTTCAAGTAAAATTGCAAAAAACAAAATTTTAGCTCGTCATTACGTTGTTAAGAATCCTTTTGTGACTGTCAAAAATAAATTTTAAAAATTAACGTGACTTTAGATGATTTTAGATTTTTTTCTTTAGATGTTTTCATCCACGTTAGTTTACACATATTTTTGTTTCAAAATATTCATTGAAGACCAGAAATTGAAGTAGTCTATTTATATTGATATAAATAATTAATAATTAAAGAACACTGTTATTCTTCACTTCTTCTATTGGAAAAAACGACAATTTTGTATGGATATTATGGTTAATACAAAAACTAGAATTTACAATGTTTGAAATAGCTAATCACTTTACTAACACATTAATTCATCTAGTAGTTAATGTTTTTTATGTAAATTTACACATTGAAATACCAAGATACTTCCTTTTAACTTCCAAACACTTGAAAACCTTGTTGAAAACTATGAAGTGTGTATATAAAAAAAATTAAAAGATAAGCATTAATAAAACCAGAAAAAAAAGATTCAAAATGGTTACTTTAGACAAGACAGAAAATTCCAATACATAATTCAATTTACAAAGAGCCAAAAGAATATTGTGTAATTGACCCAATTTATTTATTTATTTTATTTTTTCATTAAGTGATAAACCATAAATCACAATTGCAAGGGCATAATAGTAAATTAAATATTCTTAAATAAAAAAACAAACAGAGTTAAAAACACATTATTATGTTGAATAAACTGCTTGCCCATCTAAAGAGATAGAGTGAATTTCTTTCACACTTAAAGCATCATTATTTTCAAATCAAAAGAAGTTTCATATGGTTTGCACTGTTATGTAGCTTATTATTAGAATCCGGATTAAAAAGCACTAAAGTCGTGAAAAAAAGCAAAATTATTTTCTTGAAAAAAGCATGAAAATCTGTAAAAAAGCACAAAACTCTTTCAGAGATGCAAATTTTTTTTGAGTTCAACTTCTAGAAATTTTTTGAAGATTTCAAATTGCTTTAGAAGCATACGGAAGACTTCAGACTGTTTTGAAAACTTTCAAAAGTGTTTTGAACTACTTGAGAGCATTTGGAAGGTTTTTGGAGTTTAAACAGCATATTGAAGGTTCTGGAATGCGCTTTAGAGGCATTTGGAATCTCTTACACGGTTCACAAAATTTTTTGGAAGCATCTAAACTGCTTTAATATTTTCTGGGAGCTTCTAGACTAGTTGAAAAGCATTTGGATTATTTTAAACTATTCTAAATTATTTTGAAAGCTTCTAGACTGTTTTTTAAAGACTTCAGACTGCTTTAGAAGCATTTTGAAGTTTCTGTATGTTTTGAAATCTTTTTAGACTACTTTAGGAGCATTGAAGATTCTGGACTACTTTTAAGACATGTGAATTTGAACTTTTGAAAGTTTGAAACTGCTTTAGAAGCATAAGGAAGCTTTTGAGAGTTTCTAGATAAATTGAAAAGCATTGAGACTGCCTTGAAATTTTTTGAGAGCTTCTAGACTAGTTAAAGATTATTTGGAAGCCTTGAGAGTGTTCTAAAAGCTTTTGGAAGCTTCTAGACTGTTTTGGAAGGCTTTAGACATATTTTGGAGTTTCTGTAGTGTTTTAAAACCTTTTTAGACTACTTTAGGAGCATTTGGAAGGTGTTTGGGCAGTTTAAAGAGCTTTGAAGGTTCTGGACTGCCTTTAAGACATTTGAAACCTTGTAGACAGTTTTAGAAACTTTTGGAAGCTGTTAAACTGCTTTAGAAGCATAAGGAAGCTTTTGAGAGTTTCTAGATAAATTGAAAAGCATTTGGAAGCTTTTAGGCTGCTTTGTAAGCTTTGCAAGGCATTTTAGAGGTTTTATAGTGTTTTGGAATGTTTTTACATTTTTTTAGACTACTTCAGGAGTATTTGAAATTTTTTGGTCAGTTTAAATTTCTAAATTGATACTTATACATTTTGCAACATGTTTTTGTCATGAGATGCCACATTCCATGCAAAAACAACACATTTTCAATTAAACATAAGAATGTGTTGTTCAGGGTGTTTCTCATTACTTTCTCTTCAGAGTCTTCAGTAGGGTAGAAGTGATAAAAACTACCTAAGGCACTTTAGATATAATGGATGTTAGATAAAGCTCTTTGAGTGTTTGACTCATTAAAGCCTCAACAAATTAAACTTTATCACTGAAGACAATAAAGAACATTTTAAATCCAGACAATAAAGAATAATTTAAATCATAGCACTGTAATACAAGAAATACCTTAATTGAATGAGTAATCATGACCATCAATTACAAAACTGTACATTCAAATTTAATAATAAAACAACTGTTAATTCATCCAATTTGCTTTGGTACCTGATTATTATGTGTTCTAAAACCAGCAGCTGGCCTTGTAAACAAATATTATTAATTCAAAGTTTTAACTAACTACCAAACAATTGCAAAAGTACAATCATGTTTACCTGAAGGAATTCTGGCCATTGGTTGTTCCCTTCATCATCAATTAAATTTCTAGCAACTTCAGCAACCACTTCACAAACTTTATGCCTGAGCAGCTCACTCTTGACCTGTTGTATGGCTAGCAATACTTGTTCTTTCAACTGCACCTGACTCTCTGGCGGTAATTTTGGATAAAAGTCCAGGAAATCATTGGAGAAAACTCTTCGCAGCAATACTGCTGATATTTGTCGGGCGTCATCTGCCAAATTCCCATTGTGAATTGCACTTAACAGGTGGCTGATTTTGCTTTCCACTGGTAGACTGTGATAGGCCTCCTAAAAACATGTAGGTGCTGATTAAGCTATTTGTAACAAATTAAAGAAAAAGGTGAAGGGATTAAAAGCTGAGTCATTTTCCCGCCCTTTCTAAATCCAGACAGGGCAGTGACATTGAAAAACTGGTTAGGTCAAAATCCCACAAGTGTGTGGGGCACCTTATGGCAGTAAAACAAAAAGCTTGGTCATTGTTTTTTTTTTACAGGTAAAGACATGCGGCTCATTAACATTCTATCAAACACGTTGTGGAAAGCCGAAAAGAACGCGATATTCCGGCAGAACTGGACGGTGCCTCGTAGACATTTTTACGTCACTGGATGAGCAAAAAAAAGACAATTACGGGACTTACCTCGGCTTGAGACCTGATGTTGTTATCGGTGGATAAAAGGGTCGTCAATATTTGATAAAATTGTTCTTGATCGGCGGCCATGGCGCCTAGTGCATAAAAGAACACAACTGTAAAATGTCAGCTGTCAATTAGACGTTCGAGTTCGGACACTTGCTTGACGTAAAGAAGCGGTAAAAAAAACAACGACAAATGACAGCCTACCTGACTTCAATTAGGCCAGCCAAGGTTGTCAATTATACAGTTTAATATGCAAAAAATTCATAATTTAAAGTGTTTCCGCAAAAAAAGTAATTTCTTCTAGAAAGCTGGTGAAAATAAGACGAGAGTATTGATTGTTACATTAATTATTTTAACTTTTTCGGAAATGGTGAAGTGATATACGATATTAGGCGTCTCTCTTTATCGTGACGTAGAAAAAGATGCACTGAGTTCGAGAATTAAAAAGATATTTGTAATGACTGTCAAATTTTAACTTTCAATAGTTTAGCTGTGATTCAGCGATGCCAAATCTACTAAATTCTTTCTAGTTTTAGGAGTTCCACTTTGCAGTTAATGGTATGCACTTTTTTCCTTTGAATCAAAAAAAGTGGCACAGTCACTACACTGAGACATTATAGATTTCCAACACCTAAACCATTTTTATGAATACAAGTTTTTTAAAAAGTTTTTAAAGTGCAAGAGTTTTTTCAACTTGTTAAGAAGTGCAGTGGTATCTACTTGGCATCACTGTGTGATTTTAAAAACAAGGGTTTAAGTTTGAGTTTGACCGTTAGTGTAGTTTGCTTGATTTCTATTGATTTTTTGGAAAAAACTCACTTTTTGAATAGTAAAACTAGTGCAAATATGTCCAGTAATATTTTCCAGGACAGCTCCGATAACATTCTGAACATCTCAGGCAACCCCTTGCTAAATCTGGAGCAAGAAGTAAAGGACCAAGTCGAAATCCTGAACGTTCAGCAAAAGAAATACCAGGAACACCAAATCCTGCTCTCCTTCATCGAGGAGTTTGTTAAAGATGAAAGCAGACCCATGCAGTTGAGGCTAAAAGTAAAAAACGTTCTACTAGAACACCAAATTAAATGTTCGAAACCAGCTGAGAGTGATGATGATATCCTTGGAGTGACGTTAAATGAGGAACTGTCTGATTCAGAAGGTATGCAACTGAGCATTTGTCTTGAAATGATGATGAAAAGGAAAGTCAAAGCTGTAGAAGAGAAACTCACCAATAAAATAACAGGAAGTGAATCTCTTTCGAAACTGTCAGCAGAAGACTCTGAGATTCTAAAACTACTAACTGAACTAAATAGTCAACAGGAACTATACGCCAGTCAGCAGAAGCAAGCTTTGGAACTGCTAGAGAAACTCAAATATGGCAAGCTAGATATTGTACCTGAACTGATAGAGCACAAAATTGCAAATATCAAATTGAATTATGATCTGAACCTGGTAAAAGCTGAAATAGCAAACTGCAAGTGGCAGACAGATGTGTTTAATGAAACATCTAGCTCTTTAGAAGCCTACAAATTACTACTTAAAGATGTGAAAGAAGAGGAAACTGAGCTGCAGCAGGAGATTGAGAGACTTGAAAAGCTAAAACAAAAGTACGCTGATGTGTCCTGCCCTGAGTACAATGATATTCTAAAATCCTATTTGCAGTATAAGGAGGCTTTGGAAAGAAAACAGTTAATGAAACAAGTCTGTATGTAATAATTATTTTAATATCTTAATGTTTAAAAAAATATATTTGAAGTTTATTTCTTAAAGATGTCTAAAGCTATATTTAAACCAATGTTTATAACTAGAGTCCATTATTATTTTCCTCAAAAAAGCATTAAAATCTGTAAAAAAGCTTTTAAAAAGCACAAAACTCTCTCTCAGAGATGCAAATATTTTTAGTTTTTTTGAGTTCTAGATATTTTTTAAAGCTTTTAAACTGCTTTAGAAGCATACAAAAGATTTTAGACTCTTTTGAACTACATAAAGAGCATATTAAAGGTTCTGGAATGCTTTAGAGGTATTTGGAAATTCTTAGACTGTAGAATTTTTTTGATATCTTTTGGGAGCATCTGGACTAGTTGAAGAGCATTCTAGATTGTTTTGAAAGGCTTCCGACTGTTTTAGAAGCATTTTGGTGTTTCTGCAGTGTCTTGAAATCTTTTCAGACTACTTTAGGAGTATTGAAGGTTCTGGACTGCTTTTAAGGCATTTGAAACCTTGTAGATGGTTCTAGAAACTTGTAGAAGCTTTTTTTTACCGAAAATTAGTTCAAAACTTTAACACCCTGTAGCTTGGTTATTTTTGGGATTTCAGGGTGGTTCAACCACTCAAATAAATCGTCTTGAACTGCTCTTTTCAGTGGTGTAGAGCAAATTGTATCTAAAAAATTGTGTACAGGGTGAGCAAAAATAATGATCCACTTACAATGTTGTGCACACCCTGTATACCGGCAACTGTATTGAAGTTCAAACGTTAGGTAGTTTGGTTTAGTGGTCCATTAGGAACAATTTTGCACTCTTGTAGTTTCTATGTAAATCTAACCGTTTTCGAAATATTTACTAAAAACCACTTTAATTGAGGCGGCGGTCAGTATAGTAAGCCAGGAAAAACCTTAATTTTGACAAATTTTTGGTGCATTTTTCTAAAAAATCGCGAATAACTTGATTATTTGAAACGTTCCGTATCTCTCTTGTCCTTTTTGCTCTCAGGAGACCATGGTGACATCATGTTTCTATTGCTCGGATTGTATTTCTCCATCCTGCTCTGTCCTGAGCTGCAAGAGAAGCTTCTTGCAGACCGTGACCAATGATTTATTTGGTTTGATCCACCCAGCGCGTCGGAGACCTTCTTCGTGGTCGTTTACCATTAATCTTTCCCTCCACAATAAGTTTTTCCAGCCCATTCGTTCTCCTTGAGATGTGTCCAAAATATCGTAGGTATGATTGGTTTATCCTGGTTGATAGTCTTGTAGTGACTTTTAGTTTCTTAAGGATTGACACGTTAGTACGATGTTCTGTGTATAATATTCGCAGCATTCTTCTGTAAGCCCACATTTCAAAAGCATAAGCAGCAAAAAGCATTTCAATAGCATGTTCCTTATAGACACATTAAATGATCGTAAGTGGCTAATGATTAGAGCTATCACGTGACGTTGAGCGGGCACAGCTAACTTGCCCCGTTTGGCCGTTAGAGGGTGTCAGAGTTGATTACTTTTCTTCGGACATTTTTCTTAAATATCTCGAAAACGGTTTGAGTTAGCAGTGTGAAATTTTTACCATGTATGCTCCTCAAAGCCCCCTATATAACAATATCTTTCATTAAATATAACATTTTACCATACAACCCACCGGTCGACCTTGAAAAAGTATAAAACTAGATTTTTGACATTTTTAAAGGGCCCCTATAAATGTTTTGGAAAATTTTTTAATTTTTAAAATTGTCTTTAACTGCCAGTTAGTTTAGGTTTTAGGTTAATAGTAGATATGTGACGTGAATAATTTTTAAGGATGTCATGTCTTAAAAACTGGTAAAAATGTCCTAATTTCAAAGTCAGTGACTAATTGGCGGCAGTTACAGCAAAACAGACACCAGATTCGTGTTTTCCATGCCATAATTGTGCTGTTCTAAAAGTTTTTGGAAGCTTCTAGATTATTTTATAAGCTTTTGTAATGGGAATGAGTTTTCAAGAAGTTGCCGACAACATTGCAGCCGCTTATCCAGAACGACCAATACCTAACACGACAACGGTATTTCGGATGTACAAACAATTTATGACAACAGGCTGGGTCGTCAATTCTCACGTAAAGCGAAAAAGAAGCAGTTTTGTAGTCAATGAAGACTTTGTAACGGACATTTGTCTAGGAATCACAGAGAACCCATCAGCTACTCTTACGGATCTGGCTGAAAATAATAGAAGATCTCGAAGTAGTTGCTATGAAGCCCTCAAGAAAGAAAAGTACAAATCCTTTAAAATACGTAATGTCCAAGAGCTGTTACCACATGATTATTTTGCTAGGATGGAGTTTTGTGAGTACTGGATGTATAAAATTAATATTTACCCAAATATTAGAAGCCAAATACTTTTTACTGATGAAAGCCCTTTTGGTACTAATGGTACAGTCCACAAACAAAACATTAGAATATGGGCTACAGATAACTCCTACGTAATCCAACAAACACATACTCAAATGCGTAAAAAAGTTAATGTTTGGGCGGGAATTCTCGGTTATAGAATTATCGGTCCAACTTTTATAGAAGGCTTGCTTACAGTGGAGAAGTATTTGGAACTTCTTCAAACTGAAGTGGGCCTGGTACTTGAAGCATTAAACATAAACGGAGAAGTAATTTTTCAACATGATGGAGCTCCAGCCCACAGTGCCGCAGTTGTGACGGAATTCTTGAATGACACATTTCCGAGAAGTGGATTGGGCGTTTTGGACCTTTTAAATGGCCAGCGCGAAGTCCAGATATCTCGCCATTAGATTACTTTTATTGGGGATATCTTGCAGGGAAAGTGTACGATAATTCAAGAGGAAGGCCTGCGGATGTGCAAGATCTGAAGGATCGCATTATTGAGGCGTCTCAAAGCATCGCTGCCCGACATCTTTTGAACGTCAAAAGGGCATTTTATGATCGTTTAGGATACTGTTTGGCTTCAAACGGAGGTCACTTTGAACAATTCATTTAAAAAAAATACTTCTTTTGTACTTAATTTTCTTGATATAAAGATAATATTCGCATTTTGACCACCCTGTTTTACTTACTATGCCAAATTTTACCTGCTACCTGCCCTGCCAGTATCAAAAACCACAAGCACCTACAATACATACAGGGAGTATGGAAAGATAAAATATTTTTGAAAGAAGATGGTTTTTTGCCAGTTTTTAATCACTTTTTTGACCAAATTGGTAAACCTACTTAAGCTTCAGGGTACGAAACAGCCACCCGTCAAGTTTTACTCCTGTAGTTCTAAAATAACATGGGCTTAAAAATTTAACCTGTGAAGTCCCATGTTGCGCGTTAAAGAAAACGCACTGTAAAGTGTTTTTGGAATGTTTTTACATTTTTTAGACTACTTCGGAGCATTTGGAAATTATTTGGTCAGTTTAAATTTGTAAATTGACACTTACCCATTTTGAAACAGATAATTGGTATGTTTTTGTCTCTCAGAAGCCTTCAATATATCAATATAGCTTGCAATTGTAAATTAGCCTATTCAACTTAAAACCATACAAAAAATAGCAGCAAATAAGCACAAAAAACTAAATTAAGCACAAAAAAATCTGCCAAATGACGTGTTTTTGCGTAAATCGTTAACATTAGATGTCAAAGGTTGGTTGCTTTTATTATTTACAAAAAGCAAAATTTCTAGAAATCTGGAACAGAGTATTGTTATTTGTAATTTTATTAAATTTCTATTTTACTCTATGTCCGATCTTTAATCACTAATTATTTGATGATAGTTCTGCCTTTGCATGCATAAAATTCTTACCCTCCAAAAACAAATTTTTGCAAGTTTTGCTAAAGAGTTATTCAATTCTGATAAAGGATCATAAAATGGGAGGTGGGAGAGACAAAATCTTGAAGAGTAAAAAATAGTGTTTAACTACTACATTTATTAAATTGTAGAAAATAATACATACACATATTGAAGGAAAACAGTATAAATAATAAAAGCTATTTTACTTGACAATAAAAAATCCAACAATGCATATTATAATAATATATAAAAATAAACACATTCAAGAGGTGGACCACTTAAAAAACGCGCTAACTTTATGCCAAATCACACCTGTGGATACTTAGATAATTTTAAATATATCATTTTCATCTTCACAGAATCTCTAACCTTATCACTTTTACAATTAAGATAATTGATTATTCTCTCTACTGGCTTAGGCGACTGAACTGTTATAAGCCTCCATTATTGTATTCTATGTACAGAATGCAGCAACAAGAATAATTCAATTCTGTTGTCTTAACTGTTCAAAAAAAAAACCCACAGCTAATCACCTTATCATATATTGCAGTGCATGTTTTGTTGTAAAGGCCTGTGCATACTTATATATCACCATTGACCTCCACATAAATAGTTATTTTTAGGGCTGGGAAACCAAATTAATTAATTTCATAAACATCTATCATAATTCTACAGCTAAAAAGTTTTTAAGTAGTTATTATCGGTAAACCTGGAATAAAATCTAAAGACAACTTCGCCTGGCGATGACAATAATTAACGTGATATAAAATTAAACACAAAATTCTTAATCCTGGAGATTCCAATTTGCGTCCCCCTAAGATAGTGCACAACTAGCAGGAGCAGTTGTCCTTGTTGGTTTGCTGGTCATTGGACAGATTGTTGCGTCCTGGTTGGGATGGTTTGTGTTGTACACCGGATTCGGCAGCATTTAAATCCAAACGGCCATCTTGAATGCTCTGATAAATTTTCTTAGCTGTCTCTAGGAATGCTTCTTCAACATTATCACCTCTAAAATACATAATTTGGAACTAATTGACATAAATAGATAAGAAAAACTCCATTGTGACTTTTACACTGCTTTAACTTCAAAACAAAAACATTACTCACGTTTTAGCACTAGCTTCAACAAAGAGCAACCCATTTTCTTCTGCAAATTTACTAGCTTCTTCATAAGTAACATCACGCTGTCCTTCCAAATCACACTTGTTCCCAATAAGAAATATTACAGTGCTAGGGTTGGTTAAATTCCTTGTATCTGTCAACCAACTACTTAAGTGATTGTAAGTTGAACGTCGAGTGATATCATAAACCATAAGAGCGCCAGCGGCCCCTCTATAATAAGATCGAGTGACGGCTCTGAACCGTTCCTGTCCAGCTGTATCCCAAATTTGTAGTTTGATTTTTTGACCAGATACTTCAATGATTCTGGTTCCAAATTCCACTCCAATAGTGTGAGGACAATCAGCCATAACTACAAATTTCTTGATTAGTGATTCAGGTTTTTAATTAGAGTTAATTTGACGTTGTTTACACAAACTGTACAGGTTGGGTACCTACATTTTTTTTCAGTGAATTGATGAAGGAGACAAGACTTGCCCACTCCCATATCACCGATAATGATGTATTTGAAAATATACGAGTAATTATAAGGTCCCGCCGACATTTTTCTGAAAGGAAAACAGATATTGCCCTATATCACCAAAACGTACACAAAGAATCTTAATCTTACCCTCAGTTTGATCAGCTGCTTTGATTTTTCTCAATGATCGCCAACAAAAAAGCGTTAATTAGTCACGAGCGAGTGAATGTTTTTAGTTAATTAAGTGGTTTTGCTTTTGTTGGACAATTTAATAAAATAAATTCAAGCTTCAAATGTGGGTGGCCATCACGGAAAACCACAAAACAGGGAAAAAAATAAGAAAACATATGACGTGTGACAACACCGATTATGTCATTATAGAGGTTTTGACATTTGAGTTGAAAGCGTCAACAATGAGATGTCAGTGACGTCACAAGTAGGATAAATATACTTTTGGTTAGGTTACTTTGACACTACATTTTTTATTGAAAAACCCTGTAATTAATTATTACTGTAACAATAAGTCAAAACAGGGATTTTAACAGAAGAATTAAACATTGAAAACCTCAGAACACCCTAACTATGATCCCAATTTGTGAAAAATATCCCAAAAAGTGTTTGACCTAAACAAATTAATTAAATTTTAAAACACGTCCTACCTTCTGTTCCATGTTGAAATTTACTTATGTCTTAAGCCGCATTCTTCAAGCTCCATGGAGCGTGCGAGCGTTTTTGACGTCACGATGACGTAATTTGGCAAAACCATAACTTGACCAACTGTCAAACTACATCATTCTGACGTCAAAAACGCTCTGCTCGCTCCATGGAGCGTGAAAACGAATGCGTTCTCAAGGTGAGTTCTCATCAGGAATGTAAAATTTCCGGAAAATTATTTATGAAAAATTTTCGGTAATTTTCCGGAAAATCTGAAAATTCAAAAATAATTTGTATTTTACATTTTTGTACTATTAACTTGAAGGCAGTTGAGGTTAATTTTGAAAATAAAAAATTTTTACATAAAATTTCTTGACAATTCTAGTTTTTAATTTTTTAAAGTCAAACGGTGCGTGGTACCAAAAAAGTGTATAGAAGGTAAAAGTTGTATCCCATCGAGGTGCATTTGTGGTAATAAAATTTCAGACCTCCAACCTGAAACGTTCTTGAGATATTGAGCAAAAACCTGCAAAAATCGAGAGTCAACTTTGACGCCCTCTAGCGGCTAAACGGGACCACATAGTCGTGCCCGCTCAACGTCACGTGATAGACCCGTTTATTAGCTTTCTTTTGTTATACGGTGTGTTTATACAGGGTGTTTCAAATAAGCGAGTTATAGACGGTTTTCGGGAAAAGTGCACCAAAATTTCGCTCAAATTGGGAATTTCTGTTTTCGAGGAGGATGGTCAAAGTAAGGCTGCTAGAGCAAAAACAATTGAATATCGTATATACAAACATTTTACATCAAGTAGGCCTATAATTTGACGTAGATTCCAAAAATCGAATAAAAAATTTTAAGTTTGGTTTGTTGCTCAAATTTGGGACACCCTGTATACTGATGGATTATCTAGGAATAAAGTATATGCAAATATCTACAAGATTCATATTTGGTATTTTTTTTATAAAATGAAAATTAAAAAGTTACAAGGATGTTAAAAATTCATTGAATCACCCTGTAAACTACTCCATTATATTGTCAATAACTCGGTTATTTTGACAATTATAGGGTAGTTCAATATACCAATTTGTAGCCCTTGAAATTCTCTTTTGAGCGTTTTTACCTAAAACGTCGAATAAGTGAGTTATTTACTATTAAAACTGAGTTGTTTGATTTTGACCGTTTTTGCTGTGACAGTCCATAACTCTGTTATTTTGACAGTTACAGGGTGGTTCAATATACCAATTTGTTGCCCTTGAAATTGTCTTTTGATCACCCTGTATACCATATGTAGTAGAAATGACACGCTACCGAAAGATTAAAGCTTTTATACCGGGCAGTCTAAAAGCTTTCATAAGTTTCTAGAACAGTACAAAATAGTCTAAATTTTCCAAAAAATTATAGAATCGTCTAAGAGTTTCCAAATGCCTCTAAATCATTCCAGAACCTTCAAATTGCTCTTTAAACTGTCCAAAACCTTCCAAATGCTCCTCAAGTAGTTGAAACAAATTTTGAAAATTTCCAAAACAGTCTAAAATCTTCCGTATGCTTCTAAAGCAGTTTAAAAGCTCCAATTCTATAACTTGAATTCAAAAAAATAAAAAAATTTGCATCTCTGAAATAGTGCTGTTTACAGATTTTTATGCTTTTTTGAGAAAAATAAATTGGCTTTTTAAGCGCTTTTTTCACGATTTAAGTGCTTTTTAAGCCGGACTCTAATTATGAAAAAGGTTCTAGGCCAGCCTGGAATATTAAAAATTCGTAAATAATATAAGTTTGTAATATGTCTTCTGTAACACTTTATATATTTATAATTTTTAATTTGTAATATGGGTCCACAAGCTGAAGACGATTATGCCTAAATACAGCCATTTTAGTGTATGACGATCCTGATAAAAAAAGCAATAATTTATGCTAACTTTTTTTTCTGGAAAAAAGTAGTAGGAAAAGTAGAAAAATCTCCATTTGGCAGATAACTCTAAAGGCATTTTTTGAACTAGGAACAACAGGTATTTTACTTTTTTAAAACATAAATTAAATTTCTGCAAAGTATACACAGAAAGTATCAAATTTATAAAATGAAAAATCAAGCACTCACAATTTAAGTTAATAATATTTAACCATACATTTAACTTTTATAAAGATACAGAGGAATTATTTACACAACATGAACACTGTACCTACAGCTATAATATTTCAAAGTCTTCTTGATCAGACTGATCACTAAATCCTGAGAAACTCAAATCTAAAAATAATACAGAAGTTAACTAGATACAAATTAGTGTCAAATCAAATCACCTTCTGCAGTTGATTGCCATTCTTTAGGTTTTTCGTATGTAATCTCAAAAAGTGGTTGTTCTTCAGGTTTGATCAGTTCATCTTTGATTTTCTGACACAGTTCATTAAACTCATCCTCAGTTTTGCAGAAAAAACACTGAAATTTCATTTCTCAGAACAAACTAATTTTTTTAAACTACAGTCTTACCACAGCCACTGAAGGATCCATACTTAAAATATTCATCCTTAAAGCATATCTACAGTGATAACTCATATCAGCATCTTTCTCTTCTACTGTATCTTTACTTCCAACTGAACAAGCTTTATGGGTGGTATGAGGGTCTAAGTAAAGCACTTCATTACCAACATAACCAATAAAGTAAAGGGCTGCATTTGGACGGCCTCCTATAACTCCTAAACTCTGTTTGAAATGGAAACATTTCTACAAATTGTAATGTGATAATTTAAGAAATTAAATTGTAACATTTAAGCACCTTTAAACCTTCAGCATAAATGCTGTTAATGTCTGAAAGGCCTAATCTTAATGGTACAATTAATAGTAGAGGTTTCCAGTTTGACTTGGAAAAATCACTAGATGAGGAAGTAACACACAAATTTCCTGCAATTCAGATGTAGTAGGTAATCAAAATTCTGGAATAATTTAAAAACTTACTAATTTCACTTATAACAATCACATTATCCAAAGCTACATGAATTGCAAGGGAATCATCTTCATCAAATTTCACTAGCTTCCTAACAGAATTGAATACAATTTACAGTTTACAAAATGTTTAAAAAAAAACTCACTTTAATACTTGAGCTACAGTGTTGGGACCAAACCATTGGCCTACTTCTTTTCCTTCTGACACTCCCATACTGGCAATTTGGTGTATTGAAAATGGGGCTTTTCGACTGTCTTCAAACTTTTTAACTATATTGAGATAGCCTGTATCTTTAGTATTTGGGGACCATAGCCAATCTCTACCTGAAAACTCCTCAGTTACAAAACAAACTCAACAAAACTGCAAAACAAACCTAGGTGCAAAGTTATTAAAGCTTGCCCCAACACCATTTGTCCACATCTCAACATACACCCCCAACCTTTATCAGAAGTTTTTCCATCACTACCTCCAATAGGGATAAAGTCTTTACGGTAGGTGAACCACAATTTGGAAACAATGTCTTGCCTTATTGAATTCAAATCTGGAAAACTTTGCCACTTAAACAACAGATCACACTGATCAGTTTTGAGGTACCATTTATAGTGTTGTACTTTTTTCCTAAAAGCCACAAAGGTTCAGTGGTCTGCGGAATATCGTCCGGGTCCTGGGACGCTTCTAAAACAGCCTCAAACATGCAATCCATTATGTCCCTTGTGGCGTTACACATATCCAAAACACCAATAAAATTTCATTTAATTTTAAACGTTTGGGTTTGACGTGTGCTACTTTTATGTTTTTATCGACCACAAATCATAGGATATTTGAGGGCGAGAGGTTAGTTAGATAGAATATAAACAAAAATTAAATAATTAGTAGAAATGTGATTACTGGATATGAGTAGTAAAGTTATCAACTGATGTTGATTGATGACATTGAATTAAACAATAAACAGTTTGTCACGTGCCTACTTTCTTCATTTTGGTAAGCAATCACATGATCACTACTTGTTCAGTCTAGATTCTAACAGTTTTTTGACAGTGACAGTAATTATAGGTTATGTTTATAAATATTTTTTAAAGTGTTTATTGTTATTTATATCATTTGTTGTTCTATGGAAAAATCTCATATTTTTACATAGTGATTTGCCCAAAATGCCTCAAATGGAATATTAAACTTCCAGCCTTGAACATATTTTAGATTTTACAATTTTCAGTTTTTTTCTTTCAAAAAATTAGGTACATATTTTTGTGGTAAAATGATTTATTTGCTTGTTAATGTGTCAAATGGTAAGTATTCCTTTATTGTAGCTTATTACTAGTTAAACTACTTTATTAAAATTGTAGGCAGTATCATTTATTTGCCTGAGCAAGGAGAATGTACTGTGGGCAGAAAAAACTGTGACATTTTACTTAATGACCAATCTATTAGCCGACTGCATGCCAAATTTAGGATTAAAGTAACTATTCTATATGTATTGCAAGAACAAGTAGCCACATAGCACAATTTCAGGAAAATGAAGTGACTCTTGAAGATTGTAAATCAAAGTATCAAACCCAACTTAAAGGTGTTAACCTAACCCCCCTGGTGGAAGTTAAGCTAAGTCACCAAGATTTGATACTGTTTGGAACACTAAATAGCAAGTTTCAGTATGACTTTAGCTATATCACAAACCATATTTAGTGTTTATAAAACTGTCTTTTACAGCTTTGAATGTTACCAGTTTGTTGTTACTTCAAGTGTGCTAAACAACACTGCAAAAGATACACTGAAACAGAACCTTCCTAAATGTCAAGGCAAATATGTGGAAAAATGGTCAAATAAATGTACTCACTTGGTGGTTAATGAGTTTATGCTTACCATCAAAGTGCTGTTAGCACTTATAGAAGAAATACCAATTGTTACCCCAGACTATTTTACTGAATATGGGGAAAGTGTGGAAAGTGGTACTATTTTACTGAATATGGGGAAAGTGTGGAAAGTGGTACTGAACCACCTGACATAAATAAGTTTAATAAACCCCCTATAACTGAACAGTTGCTGAAGTCAGATTTTAAATATCAGTATGATTCAAGAAGAAGGCACTTATTTAAAAATAAGATTTTTGTGTTTTTGAAAGCTAGTAGCAGAAATCAAATGGAGGATGTTATCAAAGCTTGTGGTAAGCAGGTACTTCTTTTTTTCCTAATTTATATAAAACTTTGTATAAAATGTGGAGAGATTGTTAATCAAAAGTCCTGCACTTCTTCACAATATGTCTACCTATTTTAAAATAATTAAATAATGACTTATAATAAATTTAAAGTTATGAGGACTAAATTAATTAACCAGAGGTATTATTAATAATTGTTATGTCATCAAAGAGAAGACATTTTTGTGTATGGTTTACAAAAATTTGCTGCAATGTTTAACAAGATTTGAAGTATTTGAAACATTTAGTTCATTACTAAGATAAGGTGGGTTTGGTAAATATGTATATTTGAGCAGTATGTATTTTATTTTGTGTTGCACACTTATCACAGTTTAAGGAGCCCATTTAATGAAAATTATGATTACTGCAAAGTCTTATTTTGATTGACATGCAACCAGATTTTCCACTGGGTTGCTCCAAATTCGCCTAGTAAATGGGCTTCTTTAGAAATTTTGAGCTGCTAATTGGTCAAAAGAAAAATACTTTTTTTATGACCAATTACAAACTACCAAGTAATTTTGCACATGTGAACTTATCATAAGAAAATTTGTCATTTTGTGTTGAAGATTGAATTGTCAATTTCATCTTTGAAGTATCAAAGAGCTTCACAGTTATTATCAACTTTGATTGACTAAAGTAACTGTGGCTAAATCAACAATCAAAGGTAAATAAACTGTTGAGGGGTTACTCACTGCCCATTATTTGGGTCAAAAGATTGCCTTCCCCAGAAAATCTCCTTAGATTTACTCAGATCACCCCAGATCTCTTATAATTCTTCAGATATCCTCAAAAATCTCCCCGTTTTTCCCAGATCTTTTCAAATATCCTTAGATCTCCTTAATCACCAAAAAATCTCCCCAGAAATTTTTTCTAGTTTTTTAAGGTTTATTGTTGTATGTCAAATTAAATTACTAGTCACATGAGTATTATAAATCTGAGATCAAAAAATAGTTTGATTTAAGTATAACTTGTAACAAAGTATCTGTGATTTGTTAGAAAATGTCAAGAAAAATGCTTTGCAATATCTACAATGTGTAGGTTATTCAGGCAGGAAGTAGGAACAAAAGTTTGGGAAATGTTTTTTTTTTATAAATTACAGACATACCGACGCCACACGCCACTGGTAACAATAGTAAAATCCAGGGTGTTTCAAATACGGTTGTTTTAAGTGGCCAAACTGTATCTCTGGTATAGTACAACAATGGGCTGAAAGATACCATACATTTTTGAGATATTTGTAATGACAGTTTTGTGTAATGTCAACGGTTAGTACATATTTACAAAAAAAAGGAAATGCGCGGTAAAAGTTTTAGTAATTTTGTAATAATTCGGAGTAACCCCTTGTCATTGCAAGATACTTCCGATTTTAAGAACATTTGACGACCACGCGCAAATGCAATTTTCTCGTATTTTACGAACTTTCAAGGTGGATCATCATTGGGATCTTGGAACCTTTGTTTCAGATCCTTGAGATGGTTAACCTTGTTTTTTCTTGTTATTGATAAGGAAAATACAAATACATTCGAGTCAAAAAGTTAAGTAAAACAAAAGTAGGTACATGGCAACACCGCAATTATTCATGTCATAATATCCTCAGAATCTCCTCGGATTTCCTCAAATTTCTTCGGATTTCCCCGAATCTTCCCAAATATCCTCAGATTTCTCCGAATTTCCCCAGATATCCTCCTCTTGGAACGCAAAATCTCCTCAGTGACTAACCCCTCATAATATTATGTTAAGTAATAATAATTATGATCATTATTATTATTATTAATGTAAAGACATTCCAGGAGGAAGTTGCATATCATGGGAAGAAGAACCAAAATCATTAAATGACATAAATAACAGCCCCACAGAATATGTATTCATTAAATCAGAAAATGACCAGCAAAATGAAACATTTGACAACATGATCAAAGAACTAGCAAAACAAAACAAACGGCACATTCCAATGCAAGAAATCGCTTTAGCCATCGTGCAATGTTCTTGTGAAATGAATTGCAACCCGAATTTCAATAAAGCCTCCACTGTGTTTGCGGTACAAACCCAAAGGAGACGCACTCAAGTTGTGTTGGCTGGTGAAAGTCAATTTCAGTCGCAAGACCTGCAAAGCAACCCTATTAAAACGGAAAATATTATACCTCCAACGCTGGAAGATGACTGGGTGCCAGATTATCAAATAGAGCCAGTTCGAAGTAATGTTGAAGTGCCAGAAAGGGGAGTTAAAAGGGTTTTAGAGGTATCCCCCCAAGAAAATGCCAAAAAAAGTAAATCAGAAAATAGTACAATGAAAATTAAGGATTTTACTGGTGGTTCAAAGTCAAAGTTGGATGTATCTGTTAAAGCAAGTTGTTCCAGTGCTTCCACTAGTTTCAAAGTAAGTAAGAATATTATTTTTGTCAGAAATAAGCCAACATAAGAGTTAATATTTGTTTTCAAATGTCGTTGACTTAAAAATGGAGTTAACAGTTGAATAATAACATTTACTCGATAAGTAATATCACTTTTTTGTCCTTATGTAAGGAAGTGTCTCGACCATCACTGAAAAGAAAACCAAGCGAAAGTCTCCAAGATGAAACCATCACAACTTCAGATCCGTTCAGTGGCATTAAAATTCCGGCGCGTAAACGTCCTAACACCAACGAGGTAGTAAATCCTTTCGCCGTGCTTACGATTCCAAAGAGGGAGAAAACAACATCTGGAACAGCGCTGACGGAGAAAAATCCATTTTCGGACATCAAAAATTTGATTAAGCCACCCGAACCGAAACTCGTCAAAATCGAGCAAGACCTTGAAAATATACCTCCAGAATCGTCGGTTTCAAGGGGAAGAGTTGAGGCGTGTACGACCTCTAACACCACAAGGAATACGACGACCAGTTCGATTGTAAATGCCAGTTGGAAATCGAAATCTACGATTTCCAGTCAGGTGATGATTAAGGAGGAGGATCCGGATTTGGCCGCGATATCCAAAGCTTTTAAGGGTTGTGTCAGTATAATTGTGTTTAAACCCAGTGTCAAGACGCGGATTGTTTCTCAAATGCTTACTCCGGATGGCAGAAAAAACTTCAAAAAGTTTAAAAAGGTAATACTTGTTCATAGAGTTCAAATTGTTGGTTAACATTGATGATGTGAGGAAAAGAATGTGTTTTATAGGTCAAATGTTAACCTCTACGTGTTTTTGTTAATGATGGGCGTAAATTTACCATGACCGGTTATTTACCGATAAGGTAAAGTAAAATTCAGTGTGACAGGAAAATTTACCAATTTTACCAGTAAATTCCAATTTGACCAGTAAATTTATCGGTCTAATTGAAATTTGCCAAAAAGATATCATTTTCCTGTAATGGCTGTCATTAATTTAAAAAGTCATAAATTTAAAATCACTAAAATTTGTATGCACCCCCTGTATAGTAGCGGCAGTGACGGACTGTGAAATCTTCTGGGATGAGTTTAGCAGTTCTTTACGAACATTTTTCCTTTCTTTAAATTTTTTTAACTTTCACAGTTTCTGAGTTATTTCGCAAAAACTGGTTGGATGCTACAAATTTTGAGAGTTCATGGAGATTGAACCACTCAAATTAATCGTCTTGAGCTCCCATTTTCAGTGGTGTAAAGCAAAAAATTCTATCTGAAAAATTGCGGACAGGGTGACCAAAAACAATCACCATACTTTTCATGCACACCCTAGTATATTTCAAGTAAAAACGGTCCTGAAAACTTACGGTGCTGAGTTAAGGAATTGATTAGAAACATTTTTGAAACTTTTTCACCATTTTCGAGTTTAGCAAAAACTGGTTTGATGCAGCAACTGGAAATTGTGGTTTGAAATTTGAACACCCTGTAACTCAGTAATTTTTGGGAGATCAGGGTGGTTCAACTACTTAAAAGTACCGTTTTGAGCTCCTCTTTCCAGTGGAGTAGAGTAAAAAGCTCTATCTTAAAAATTGCGTACAGGGTGACAAGAATAATGAACCATGATTTTCTTTCACACCCTGTATACTGGAAGCAAAAACGGTCCTCCAAACTTACGGTGTTGGTTTAAGGAGTTGATTAGAAACATTTTTTATCTCCTGCAAATTTTTCGTAATTTTCACCGTTTTCGAGTTATTCAAGAAAAACTGGTTTGGTGCAACAAATTTACAAATCAGTAAAATTGTGATCTGAAAACACAGTTTAAAGGACAGTCAGGGACAAAATCGCCTATAAAACCCACTTGGAGTGACCAAATCATGTTTTTAAGCACATTTTTGGAATCCTTATTAAATTTCCTATCTGATGACATAAAAAAAACACTATAAAATCGAGTACAGTCAGAAAGAAAATCTCTGTCAACATTTGAATTGCCAAAAATACAGTTTGAAAGGACAGCCAAGGATAAAATCGCTTGTAAAACCCCATTGGAGAAAGAAACTGTCAGTTTTAAGCACATTTTTGGAATCCTCATTAAATTCTCTATGTAATGAGATAAAAAACAATCATTATAAAATCAGGTAAAAACAGGGACAAAAATAGTGTTAAAGTATAAACTGTCAGAAAGACGGTTTGAAAAGACAGTTAGGGACAAAGTTGCCTGTAAAACCCACTTGGAGTGAGAAAATTACTATTTTAAGCACATTTTTGGAATCCTCATTAAATTCTCTATGTAATGAGATAAAAAACCATTATAAAATCAGGTAAAAACAGGGACAAAAATAGTGTTAAAGTATAAACTGTCAGAAAGACGGTTTGAAAAGACAGTTAGTGACAAAGTTGCCTGTAAAACCCACTTGGAGTGAGAAAATTACTATTTTAAGCACATTTTTGGAATCCTCATTAAATTCTCTATGTAATGAGATAAAAAACCATTATAAAATCAGGTAAAAACAGGGACAAAAATAGTGTTAAAGTATAAACTGTCAGAAAGACGGTTTGAAAAGACAGTTAGGGACAAAGTTGCCTGTAAAACCCACTTGGAGTGAGAAAATTACTATTTTAAGCACATTTTTGAAATCCTCATTAAATTTCCTATCCAATAACCTGAAAAAACGCTACAAAATTTGGTACGGTCAGTGAGAAAAGCGGTGTCAAAATTTAAACTGCCTGAAACACGGTATTAGTAATTTACCGATCAAGTTTTTCTGGTAAAGTAAAATATTTACTTTACCGGTAATTTACCCATCACTAGTTTTTGTGCTTTTAGTAGAGAATAAATTGGTTTGTGAGTAAAGTAGGTGGCAGAGCTGGAATAAGTAGTCACCGATGCTACTTTAAGTAATAAGTAGTAAGTAGCCATAATTTCAAATCTACTTGAAGTATTAAGTATAAGTATTAAACGAATATACTTTCAAGTAATAAGTAAAGTAAATTGAAACATTTGCAGTACAAGTAATAAATAAACTATACTTGAAGTACTTTAAGTTTAATTTTATCACTACTTAAGTAGTCTCAGTAGTACTTAACTACTTACAAATTAAAAAGAAGTTCTTAAGTACCTTGAAAACATACTTTTTGACAATAATCTGCGTAAAAATTGGTTATTTGCAGGTATAATTTATTACTAGCGTCCTGCCTAAGACAATGTGATAAATATAGATGTGCTTGTTATGATTTCTTTTACTTATTTTCTTAAAATTACTTTTACCACTAAACAAGTACTTCTTAAGAGTATGCAAATATTTTTAATACCTAAAAATACTTTTAAATTTACTTAACTAGAATAAAAACTTTCCAATACAAATTATAAGTAATAAGTATTACTTATTCTAATAGACATTTTTTAAGTAATAAGTACAAGTATTTCATTTAAAAAATACTAATAATTACTTTTGAATAAGTATTCCATTTTTAAAAGTATTTCAGTAAACTACTTAAAGTAACAAAACTACTTATTACTTTACTTCAAGTACAATTTGGTACTAAGTAATCCAGCTCTGGTAGGTGGTAAAAGAAAAAAATCGAAAACACACTTTTAGTGGTTAAAATTCATGAGTTTGCATAAATTATTTTGTTTACTAGTGATACTCTTTATTTTTTTGAGTTGGATACTGCTTTTTCTATTAAATCACTGTTTTTATTGTTTCAGGTTCAACCATTGCATCCGCAACAAGTAGTAATCCATGCAGGAATGTTGCAAACATTCGAAGCGGACTCTGGTAACTAAGAACCTCATTCCATCATAATGTTATTACTTAATACTTAATGTTGTTTACCTGGTGTTTTAAATTTTAATTACTTGTGAAGATGTACGACCATCCGAACAATACAACATACAAGAAGTATATATTTTGTTAATAAATATATTTAGTTTAGTTTTTTGGAATAAGTAACATTACTAAAAAAAAACACTTTTCTAATCGAAATTTGAACTCATTTCAGTTGCTTGCGACGTCTAAAATTTGCAGGATTGCAAAGCTGTCCGCATAACTTCGTTTTGAGGTTCACAGTTGAAATTATTCCATTCATGTCGTTGATAACTCTCAAGATTTCCTTCTCTTGGTCAAGGTTTAATGTGAAGTCGGAAGGGTTGTTGTGGTAACCGCACGCTCCTGGAAACGCAAAATGTTTCAAAGTGTAAAAAAGGTGATAACCCAATGCTTGTTTAACCTGTCACGATATCTTACGTTGCTGTCCTTTCACGGACGGTGTTAAGTGCTTTACATAATATAATTGAAGAGTACAAGGAAAAAGAGATCAGAGTCTGCTTTTGAAAAAAATTGTAAAAATAAAATAAAAACACTATGCAACAATAAATACTCGTACTAAGAAATACTATACTAATACAATAAGAAATGGCAAATTTTAATAGCAAACTACTATTTTGGTATAGCAACTGCTAAGTATTTTTTGTTTATTGTAACAGTTACCATATTTTTGAAAACTGAAATTTTAATTTTCTGTACGGAAACACACAACACTTTCTTTGTCTGTTTTTTGAATAAAAAGAGTTGGGCATTTGTAGTAATAGTAGATTTTTTAGACTATAAACTTTGTTTTTCCTATTCCCACAATGTTCTTTGTGACTCTGATCTTTTTTCCCTGTACTCTTCATTTGATAGTGACATAACGTTTCGTACTAATTTCTCGACTACAAATTACGCTTTTTACTAAAAATCTACTATTAGACGTCAGGAAGTTGCCTTTTTATAGCCGCTTTTAGAAGGTCCGTCCAGCACAAAGCTGATAGAAAGACTGAAGTATTGGCGTTTCAAGTTAAGATCGCAGCGCCATTTAAACCGTTCCTAACCTAACATTATAAATAATATGACACTGTCACTTCATATTTATGAAACCCAGTGCTAAATTCCTAACCAAAATAAAGGTAAACAAATTAAACAAAGGGAGAAATGACAGCTGGAATGCCCGAAACTGTTTTCATAACTGATCACCAGAGGGAGTATCTCTTATCTTGAAACGCCAATTGGCAAAGTTGTCTCATACGGATTACTGACGTCAAGCAAAATTAGGTGTTTTGGCGCGCGTTTGAATCATCTAATTGTTTTGATTCTATTATTGTTGTTAAGTCTACATGTTTATAGTTCTAATGTGCATAAGCATATTTTTGAACGAGTCTCTTATTACCAGACCTGCTGTATACTGAGTTTAGTTACGGTGCAAAGCGAAGCAACAGACTAAAATCATCAAGTGACAACCTTCATACAGCAATGCATGAAGATTGTCATTGAATGCAATTTTATTATTTTTTTATTATATTTAATTATGCCGGCTGTCCCTTCTTGTTAAATAGCTATTCCTTGATATGAACTTATGGCGTTTTAGATTGGCATGTTAAGTGCAAAAACAGTATATTGCCATTCTGTTTCAATGGCATTTGATAGAGCAGGATACAGATATAGTAGATGGCACTGATGAGACCGTTGCACACGTCATCAGTGAGTTTAAAAAATCCATTCGTATTGGCGTTTCAAGATGAGAGATACTCCCTCTGTGGTGATCAGTATTGATCAAAGTTTTGGGCATTCCATCAGGCTGTCATTTCTCTGTTTGTTTACGTTGATTTTGGTTAGAAATTTAGCACTGGTTTCATAAATATGAAGTGACAGTGTCATATTATTTATAATGTTAGGTTAGGAACGAACGGTTTGCCCGATTTTAGTTCAAATGGCGCTGCGATCTTAACTTGAAACGCCAATAGCTAAGCGATTAGTTGCTGGCTATAGCGCTTTCTCTTTCTCACACAGTTATTTAACGGAGGCAGATGTTATAACAGACGTGACCTTCCACCGCCCTCTGTACAAGAAAGCCTAGATTGTCACTTTTAATGGCGGCGTTAGCGGTTTTTGTTTTGTACACAAACCTATGCAGATGCAGTAGAAAATATGTTTTTTTTTTATTTTTTCGTGTAGTTGATTAGAAGTTGTGAGTGAAAAATCAAAGAACGCTTCATTCCTGATCCAGATATGTATAGATATGGCTTTTTATACCAAAAGTCCAGCCAAAGCAAGTTTGGTTAGAACCTTTTGTCCTGGAAAGTACAACAAACTAATGTGAAAACTGCTCAATCAAAGAAAATTTAGAAATCCTTGAAGCTAGGTAAGCAAAACTGGTAAATGGGTTTTATATTATTACCAAGACCTTTCTTTTAAAATGTAAATGTGCCAATGGAAGTTCTAAAAGCTGTCCTGTTTATTCAGAGTAAACCTTTGTTGTTCTCAAAATGCAGGCGGCCTCAAAATGTAACTCACATACGTATGTAAGAGGCAATATGTTTACTGAATGAGAAAGCATATTGTACTTACCACTGAGTATTGTGTTGGAGTAAAATCATTCCAGTTCAAAGCTTTCAACCACTTTTGGGTTCGACCAGGGTCTTTTGGAAAGTAAAAGTGACACTTTTAGGCCTTTCACCAAATTGCTTTTACAATTTGGCAAACAAGTGGACGGCATATTGTCGAGGCAATAGAATTTAAGTTAAAAAACCAACAACAAATTATAGAACAATGAAGGAACAATAACAATAGTGATAACACAATAAAATGAACACAAACTACACTTTCACTAGAACAATAAACATATAAACAACAATATATAATAGCAGACAAAAATTACTTTGGCAAGTAATCCCAAGTCTTGACTTTAAACTTTAAAAATTAATTTAATCATCGAAAAACTCAATTTCCACAATACAAACAAATGCAAACTGTCAACCACTATTTCGGCCATATTGGAATTTTTGGCATGCACCTTCTTGGCTTTCTTGTACAGAGGGCGGTGGTTGTGTGCATTTTTGACAAATTGCGAATGAAAACGCCGTTAATAACAAAAGATGGAGCAATTTTTAAAAATGGTCGCATTCCTTTTCACGATCCATGGAGCGAGCAGAGTGTGACGACATAATGATGTAATTTGACAGTTTGTCAAAATATGGTTTTGCCAAATTACGTTATTGTGACGCTCATCTGCTCGCTCCACGAATGCGGCTAGTGATTCAATGAAGTTTGGGTTTTATTGATAAACAAAAACATCTGACCACGCCATAAGAAGTTTTACATAACTCACCTTCGAGATCTTGAACAGCATTCCAAAATTGCATTCCTTTCAAAACGCCTGCGAATATCGTTATTTCGTGTCGGTTCAAAATTTGACTAACGGTGTACGTGAACAGAATCTGTTGCATTTTGTCGAGCGCCAGCCAATTTGCGAACAGCTCCTGCATGGGCTCGCCTAAAGTTCGTTTCTATGTTTTTTTTTGGAAACTGTGGTGTGCAAAAATATACTTACACTTGTGGGTAATGTAACAAACACAGCAGTACACGTTGTGCATGAAATTTTCGTCGTAGACGTAAACGGCTTTGTTGCTGGACATTTTCGTGTCCGTTATTATTTGGATTAACCGATAATATGGACGGAAATACGGAAAATGTGTCTTAAAACTGCGCAGTGTGCCAATTCGTGCCTCCTCCTTCCGGAAATTGCTCGTAAATGTCAATGTCAAAGTTAACTTCATATGTTAGCCTGGAAAATAAACTGTGTCAATGAACTCGACTTACTAGAGAGGACACACAACACAAGTAAAGCCGATGTTACCAGAGGTATATTTTTCATTCTTTCAAGAATAGCAATAATGGAAAACTAACTTACTCAGAAAAATACACATTTTATGAGGACTTTCTGAAAAAAATTGGCTATTTTGAACCACCCAAATGACATTATTATAGTTAATAACGAAACAACAATTTATCTGTTTCTTTTGATATATTTTATCTAAGGTTACTTAATGCGGACACTTGCAATATTACATATCACAGTGGATGAAGACAGCACAGTGTAAAACACGATGGTGAGTGATTAAAAAAAAAACTCTCGAAATATTCCTTCTACTGGATCATTTTAAAGTTTTCCAGTCGAATGGTATGTCGTCGGCAAAGATCTTCTTCTAGTGGCCACATTCGTGTCCCTGACCGGCGATTCATTGAGAGGTGCACCCGATTGGGTCAGTCTCGTCAACCTCATTTTGTTCAACAGTTTTTCGTCTAGTCGTTTTTCCAATTCTGACTTCATTTTCTGCATTGATTACTGTTGTAACTTTGTTTGGTGCATTGGTGTAAACATACCTCAAGAGCGTCCACGTCCCTACTGATGCGCGTCCGCGGAGTGTCAGGTCGTTCCTTTTCCCTCTCTAGATTTTCTCTTAGTTGGGTAAGTCTGTCCTTTTCCAGTTTAATGGCGTTTTGCATTTCTGAAACTACAAAACTCGTGGACAATGTAATTGCTTTTTGTATCTGTTTGACGCACTTTTTTGTTGAGTCTGTCTCTGCTTTTTCAGCAGATCTCCTTCCAGTTCCGCTATTCTGCGCAGTAGCGATAACCGGTCCCGACCCTGGCTCGGCCTTAACAGTCCAGCTTGTTGACCTAAGCGTTCCAGAATATTCGCGGCTGCTTCGTTAAGTTGCTTATGCACAAATTGCAATTCCTCAACAGTTAAAGCCTGTTAAATTAGCAGATCTTACACCCCAAGAAACTTAGTAAACAAAATGTCATACCGCAAAACCTTTAAGAGCAGCTTTTTTCAAAAGTTCATCCAGACTATTTGCGCAGGGACAAAGTTTCTTGCCATAAAAGGCCAGCTCATCCGCAGACAGTGGGGTTGTCAAGGTTAGGTAAGCTGGCGGTAAGGAGACTGTCTCGAATGTTGCCATGGTAAGTTTGTCGTCTCTTTTTTTTCTTATCTAAAAATGTAGTTTTCAGTTATTAGCCACCGTATTTACCAATATAATATGATCACCTTTGGTGCTTGAGACTCTGCAGTTTCTGAAACTTCCTGTGAACAAAAAGGAGTTTGTATTGAATGGTACTAAAAGTGTTGCCACATGTTTTTGAGAACCAGTAGGAAGATAGATCCACTATCACCAAATCTTGTCTACATACCTCTGGGACTGTTTTAAGTGGTCCTTCCATTGTTTCCTCTAAACTCGCACTGTGCACTTTTGTGTCCATCTTCTTCTCAATTTGCTGTGCTTCAGGCCTAACAACACTGTCTGTCTTCACAGCTTTAGGCTCTTCCTTCACCTTTTTCTTCTCCTCACCCAAAACACTTCGGTCTTCTCTCATCTTCGGTAGACTCTCAATTCCTTCACTCTTAGTCAACGAGGCTCGTAGCTGTTTTATCACCTCCTCATTCTCCTTCTCCAGCATTTGCGATCTCTTTCTCTCCTTCAAGACTTCCTGCTCCAAAACCGAAGCCACAGTCTTCAAGTCGCTGTGCTTCCTCTCCAACTCTTTGCTACGTTTACGTTCCCTCATCACCACCTTCTCCACGTCGGCCACTTTGCTCTTGATCTCTAAACTTTTCCTTTTCTGGTCTTCAACCAGGTTCTTCAATTTGTCTTTGTCGCGCTTGTTGCCTTCCAGCTCTCGCGTTAAGTCGTCTATGATGTCTTTCAGGGCTTGTATCTCTTTGTCGTGTTTGGCATTCAAACTTTGCACATAATCGCCGTGAGCTTTTTGCAATTTGTCGATGTTTTCATCGTTTTTCTTTAGAAGGTTTTTGATGTCGCGATCGAATTGTGCTTTTAGGGATGCTATAGTATCTTCGCATTCTTTTTTCTGTTTTGCCAGTTCTTGCAGTAAAGCTTGGTAGTCACCGGTTGGTTTGTCGGTTGTTTTAGTTAATGTAGTGTCTTTGTCGGTCTTCACTTCCGGCTTGGTGCTGGCTAACTGTTTTTTTAGATTGGCTACTTCTTGTTCAAGTTGGTTGATACGATTTTTCAGTTTATCCGTTTCTTTCTTTGAGTCACTGGAAGAGCTTTCAGCATCATGGAGCGCCGACAGTGAGTGGTCGTATTCCTCCTTGAGTTTGGCGTTTTCCATTTGAAGATTAGCCATCTTCTGCTTCAAATTCGCTATCTCATCTTTGAGATTTCCTATCCCTATTTCGGGTTTCACAACTTTTGTTTCAGGCGCTTTTACACCCTTCAGTTTCTCAATTTCAGCTTGTAACTGTTTGATTTGTTCTCTCAGTTTGTTGTTTTCAGCTTTCAAACTGTCAGAGTCTTTTGGCACAACTTTAGCCTCGTCTATGTCTTTTTTAAGGTTCACGGTTTGGGTTTCCAGTTGGGCAACTTTCTGCTTTAACTGAGCTTCATTGTCTTTAACTTTACTCAATTCCGCAGCACTTTTTTTTGCTTCGTTCAAAGCGGCTTCCAGATCTTTCTTCAGTTTATCCAAAGTGTCTTGCATTTTGGCTATTTGGCTTTTGAGATTGGCGTTTTCCTGCTTTAAACTTGCACTTTGTGAAGCATCTTTCAAGGCATTCTCCAGGTCTTTCTTCAATTTGGAGTTATCCGCCTCCAATTGCTGCAATTGCTTCATGTCGTCCGAGAGGGGTTTAGTTGTAGGTTTTGCATCTTGAAGGTTTTTCTTCAGTTTTTCAATTTGGGCTTGTAGGTCATTGACTTTTTGTGTTTGATTGCCGCTTTCCTCGCGTTGCTTGCTGGCATTTTCAGTTTCTTTAGCAAGGTTCTTCTTCAGTTGCTCGTTTTCCTTTTGTAGCTGCGCGATTTTCAGTTTAAGATTGTTGATTTCGTCTTGCAACTTGGAGATTTCTTGAGTTTTGGCTTTAGCGTCACTTAAAGCAGCGTCCAGTTGTTTCTTTAAACCAGCTTTGTCGGATTCCAATTGAGCTAACTGCTGCTTCAGTTTGTTGGCGCTATCATCAGGTGCTTCGGTTTTTACCTCTTTTGGTGTCTTTTCCAGATCTTTTTTTAGTTTGGAGTTATCGATTTCCTGTTGAGCCAGTTTCTGGCGCAGTTTGTTGTCTTCATCCTGTAACTTGGACAGGTCCCCCAACGTCTTTTTTGCATTGTCCAGTGCTTTCTCCATATCAGCTTTAAGTTTGGCATTGTCAGCTTCTAGTTGAGCGATTCGTTGCTTCAACTTGTCATTTACTTGCTTTAAGTCGGCTAAATCTCCAGCTTGTTTCTTAACATTTTCCAGGTCGTTTTTGGTCTTTTTGCTGTCGTCTTCGCTTTTAGTTAATTGCTGCTTAAGTTTGTTCGTTTCGTTAAGTGCGGCTGCCATATCATCACTCAGTTTCTTACGATCGGTTAAGGCGGCGTCAAGGTCTTTTTTTAGTTTGGCGTTTTCAATCTCCAGCTGGGCTATTCGCTGCTTCAGTTTGTTTTCATTGTCTTTGAGTTCACCCAGTTTGGCCAGATCTGTGCCAGCTTTACTGGCGTCATCAGCTAGGGCTGCTTTCTCTTTTTGTAGTTTCTTGTTGGCTTCTTCCGTTTGGTTTAGTTGAGATTTGAGTTTGTCCTGGTCAGCTTTAAGTTGTCCAACTTGGGAGGTTGATGCTGCTAAATCGTTTTTCAGTTTGGAGTTTTCAGATTCAAGTTGTTTGATTTTGGATTGCAGTCTAGAGTTTTCGTCTTTGAGCTTTGCATTTTCTTGGGAGCAATTCAAAGCTTCTTGCTTTGCTGCATCCAAGTCTTTTTTTAGCTTAGACAGTTGATCTTGAAGCACTTTTACACTATCGTCGTCCCCTTTAGGTTCATCCGGCTTCTGCTTCACTTTTCCCAAATCAGCTTCCAACTGCTTGATCCTATCTTTACATTTGTTGTTTTCCTCTTGCAGTTTCTTTAAGTCACTAGTAGCAGTATTCAGGGCTTTTAAACCAGAATCCACCTCAGTCTTCAATTTGGCATTTTCCATCTCCAGTTGTGCCAAACGTTGCTTCAATTTGGAGTTCTCATCTCTAAGGGATTGTACTTCACCACCTGACTTTTTGGCATCTCCCATGGCGTTCTCCAGGTCCTTACGCAACTTGGAGAGTTCTGATTCAAGGAGTGCGGCTTTTTGCTTTGACTTTGACTCTCCACCTTGAATATCTGCCATTTCTGAGCCCATTTTCTTCATCTGGTCTAATGTGGAATTGAGGTTTTTGTTCAGTTTGTCGTTGTCGCCTTCCAGCTGGGCAATTTTGCCTTTCAACTTAGCTTCGTTCTGTTTCATTTCAGCCAGATCGTCGCTAGCTTTGCGGGCATCGTCTAAAGCTTTCTGAAAGTCTTTTTTTAGTTTGGAGTTCTCATTCTCCAACTCTGCCATACGTTTGCGGAGTTTGTCGTAGTCTTCCTGCAGATTATCAAGCTTCTTGTCTGCAGGACTTTTTTTCAATTTATCATTTTCAGCTTCCAGTTGCAGCAATTTGGTTTTCAAATCCTGTAAATCCCCTACAGGTTTCGAGCTATCAGCCTGAGCCTTTTTTAGTTTGTTGATCTCATCTTGCAACGCCGCGTTTTCTTGCTTTAATTTATTGCTAGCATCTTGCTGTCCTGTAGTGGCTTGGATATTTGCTTTTGCTTGCTCCAAATCTTTCTCCATTTTGTCTTTATCGGAGTTTAGTTTCGAATTAGCTGCCTCCGTTTGATTGAGTTTTTGTTTTAGAGCAGCAATTTCTGCTTGCAGATCTCCAACAGTGTTAGTGCCTTTTTTGGCATCGTTTAAAACGCCATCGAGTTCTTTCTTCAATCTGGCCACTTCGGCTTCCAAATCGCTGACGTTCTTCTTGCATTTTGCATTGTCTTTTTCCAGGTCCAAGACTTTGTTGTTAGCGTTAAGGAGGTCAGTCTGGGCTGTTGCTAAATCTTTCTTCAGTTTGGTGTTCTCTGCTTCAAGTTGTGTTAGCTTTTTCTTTAAGTCGGCGTTTTCGTCTTGCAGGTCGTTCATCTTGGTTATGGCTGCTTTGGCGTCAGCTTTGGACTTGTCTGCTTCTTTTTTCATAGCGTCCAGGTTGTTCTCCATTTGTTGGACTTTAGTAGTATCGTCACGTGTTGGAACTTTCTCTAGTGGTTCTGTAGCTTTTTGCTGTAAAATTTGGTTGTCGTTTTTCAATTTCTGGTTTTCTTTGCTTGTGTTGTCTAGGTCTTTCTTCAAGTTGTCTTTATCTGCATTTGCCTGGGTTAATGCGTTTTTCAAACGGTCGTTTTCCGCCTCCAACTGAGCTATTCTGGCTTTCAGTTGGTCAATTTGGGTTGTCAACATTGCAGTAGGGTCACTGGTCTTCATCTTCCTTGCGGCTTCTTCAGCAGTTTCTGCTCTTTTTTGTGCGTCATTTAGTTGTTTCATCAGTTCGTTCATTTGGTTATTAAACTCCCCAGAAGGTTCGGGTGCTTTCAGTTTGTCTTTTGTCATCAAAGACTTGAGCTGATTTTCTAAATCATCAATGGTGGATTGCATAGCAGCTTTATCTCGCCCGTCTTTTTCTAAAACCTTCATGTCAATTGGAGCAGGTTTGTCCTTCCCTATAAGTGCCTCCATTTGTTTCTTATACCCTTCACTTTCTTTCTTCAAAGCTTCCAATGTTGCCGGATCAATTTTAGTTTTCTTCAAATTATCATTTTCAATGTTAAGCCTTGTGTTGTCAAGTTTGAGTTTTTCAATTTCAGCTTTCAGTCTATCATTCTCGTTTTTGAGGTTCTGATAGTCTTGTTCTAATTTACTGAGTCGATCATTGTCGGCTTGCAGCTTCTTATTCTGATTGGCTAGGCCTTCAAGGTCAGCCTCCATTTTCGAACTTCTTTTAGTCGTTGTGGCCACATTACTCATCAACATCTTGTCCAAGTCGTCTTTTTCTTTAACCAGGTTTGCGTTCTGGGCTTTCAAGTCTTCTTTCTGTTTTAAGGCATCGTCTAAGCGTTTTTGCAAGTCGGATAAATCCTTCTGATCACCTTTAGACTGTAACTGCGCTTTTAGGCCTTCAATGAGTTTCAGCAAGTCCTCTTTCTCTTTTAGGCAGGTGCTGAGTTCTGCTTTCAGTTTAGCTAATTCTGCATCATGGGCTTTCAAGTCTTCTTTCTGTTTTAAGCCATCGTCTAAGCGTTTTTGCAAATCGGATAAATCCTTCTGATCACCTTTAGATTGTAACTGCGCTTTTAGGCCTTCAATAGTTTCAGCAAGTCCTCTTTCTCTTTTAGGCAGGTGCTGAGTTCTGCTTTCAGTTTAGCTAATTCTGCATCATGGGCTTTCAAGTCTTCTTTCTGTTTTAAGGCATCGTCTAAGCGTTTTTGCAAATCGGATAAATCCTTCTGATCACCATCTGGGGACTGTAACTGCGCTTTTAGGCCTTCAATGAGTTTCAGCAAGTCCTCTTTCTCTTTTAGGCAGGTGCTGAGTTCTGCTTTCAGTTTAGCTAATTCTGCATCAGGACCTGTTGTTACTTCTAGTGGTCCAGCTTTGGACAACTCTTTTTTAAGGTTATCAATCATCTTCAGCAACTCTCCTTTCTCTTTTAGACAATTGTCCAGCTCGGTTTTTAATTTGATCAACTCCTGGGCATCAGGTTGTGTTTGACCAGACATCTTTTGTTCCTCCAGCATCTTCAGAAGGTTTTCTTTGTCTTTCAATGCTTTGTCCAGGTCGTTTTGAAGTTTCATAGGTTCAGCTAGTGGAGTTTTTAGTTTTAAAGTATCATCTGCCTCACTTGCAGGTTTCTGGCTTCTTAAATCATCTAAAGCTTTTGCAAGTGCATCTTTCTCGTTCAGGCATTTTTGCAGTTCAGCTCTTAGCTTGGCTATAGTGTCTTTGCATTCCTGAAGTTCCACCTGCAATTTATTGTCTGGTGTTGACATCAAGTCTGCTTTTATTGACGGGTCTAAGTGTTTTTGCAGATCATTCAGCTGTTTCAGCAGCATCTCTCTTTCCTTCATGCAATTCTCCAAGTCTGCTTGTAGCTTTTTGAATGCTGTCAAATCTAGACTTTCTGGACCTTGGCCTTTTAAATCATTGATGATTTTTAAGAGAGATTGTCGTTCTTTAAGGCAAACCTCCAGGTCTGCCTTCAGTTTGGCTAAAGTGTCAGCATCAGAAGATGCACTTAGTTTTAGTTTCAAGGCTTGAATTTCTGCTGTTAAGCTTTCCTTATCCTTTAAGCATTCGGCTAGGTCAGTTTTAAGTTGCGCGAACAATGTAAGATCAGGTTCATCGCCTTTTTGCATGCTGGCCAATTGATTTTTCAGGTTGTTAACCAAATTGAGCAGGGCATCTTTTTCTTTCAAGCAATTTGCTAGTTCTTCCTGTGTTTTCTGGGAATCTTGCGGAGAGTCTTTGTTGTCCCTAAAATGATCAGGCGGTCCAACTACCCGACCTACGTGACTAATAGGTTGCTGACCTAACTGGCTCTTCAGATAAGAGTTCTCTTCCTCCAGTTCACGAATTCTGGCTTGAGCTTTCTTCAAGCGATCATCCAAATTCCTGGCCACTTCCTGGACTTCAGCAGAATGCATCCTCAAAGCAGCACTTTCCCCTTCAAGGTGTTCGCTCAAACCTGGTACCAAAACATCATCTTCATCGTGTTCCACTAATTTAGGTTCCCCAGACCTTGCTGTATACATTTGGTCGTCTTCTTCCTCCAAAAGGTCATTGGGAAGCTTCAAATTTAAATCTCCAATCTGAGTGGAAAGTTTTGCATCAGTTCCAGGGACTTTCTGGCAAATGCAGGTTTTAGGTTGAGTAATCCTGCAAGTGCAACCACAATTACATTGCACAGATTTGGCTTCCTGTTCTGGCTTTTTAACAGTTTTCTTTTTGCACGTGCATCCGGCACAACATCTGATGATGACTTTAGGTTCTGCAGGTGTTTTCTTGCAGTTGCACCCAGGACAGCAACGGTACGCCTTCTTATTATCCCATTCTGCGTATTGCTCTTCCAGCTCTAAAGCGATGCGTTCAACAGCGCATTTGGACTGCTCCAACATGTTTTTAAGCTGGTAGTTCGTTTCGTCACCAGAACTTGGTTGGTTACTTAGGAATTGAAGACGTTCGTTTTCTAATTTAGCTTCTTCTAAATCTGTCTGCAGTCTGACAATTTCACCACCTGGGCATGTAGTAGGAAGAGCAAGTTCTCGATCTTCCAAAACTTCTTGCATGGTTTCTATGACTCGTCTTTGCTCTTCAATTTGTTGGTTTAGAATGGTGTTTTCTTCATTTTTTTCCTGAAGGTTCAGTTTCAAGTGGTTTACCGTGTTTTCTAGACATTTTTTGTTGCATTTCAGTGCGTCGTTTTCTTCCAGAAGAGTGCGATTTTGATTTCTCAGTACAGCGGTTTCGTCATGCAAGTTGTGGAATGAGGTGTCGATTTTCTGGTTCATCGTGGCAATTTTCTCTTCTGAGAGTTGCAATATGCTCTCTTTCTCTTCCAACTCGATTTTCAGGCTGGATACTACTTCTTTCATTTTGTTTTGCTGTTGTTCCTTGCCTTGTGCCAAACACTCAATATGAGACACCAAACGTTTGATTTCTTCCTCTTGTTCACAGATACACTTTTCTAAATCTTCAGTCTGTTTTCCCAGAATGTCCCTTTCACGTTCCACCGCTTTTGCCTTGTCCAGTTGCGTTCTTAGCAGGTTACATTCAGTTTCTAGGCCAACGAGTTGCTCATACTTGCGCTTGTAACGGTCTCGTTCTGCTTTTACCACATCCAGGGCCTTCATCTGGACGCACATGTGTTCGTAGTCACCTTGCATTTGAAGTAGCTCATCCAGACTAGATTGTAACCTGGACAAAGTAATTTTATAATCGAAAATAATGGTTGATTTGAATGTAACTAGCCTCTCCTTTTCGATTTGCAATAGCTCTTGTTCCTTGCACATCGATTTGTAGCTTTCTAATTCGTGTTCCATGCAAACTATTCGAGATTTCAGGGTTTCAGTCTCGGTTTTTTGATTTAAAGAATCGATTTCCGCCATTGTACACTTGTTTCTCATGCTGTCCAACTCGTCTTCGGCTTGCTGCACCTCTTTAGTGGCTAAACGTAGTTGTCTTTCCAAATCGTCCACCTGGTGTGAATTCAAACAAACATTGCTTAGGTATATATACAGTGTGATTTTAAAACATTATTCTTGACATGCTGACTTTACAATGTTGTTGAGAATTTCTAAAAAAATAAATTATAAGGTCAAAGAACAAGATAAAACTTAATAATAATTTTTTTCGACACATGGTACTTTAAGTTTACCGCCCCTTTACTTTCTTGAGGGCCGTATTGTTTCCGCCATGGAGACTAAGAAGTAAACAAATATTACAAATCCATTTGTGCGTAAAGTACATATTACATTTGAAATAAAAAAAAATCCATTTTAAAAACCGACTTACCCTTTCAGCTTTCTGTTTCAAAGCAACCAACTCCTCATCCAACCCCCTCATCTGCTCCACCCTCTTAGCTAAGCGATCCCTGTCTTTGAGGACGTCGTCCAAAAGAACCGACCTCCTTTTGAACACTTCCACATCTTCAGGAAGATCGTGGTAGGCATTCAGTTCTTTCTCCAGAACCTCCACTCGATGTTGCAGTACGTCTCGTTCTGCCACAGTTTCGGACAGTGTGAGCAATTTCAGTTTTAGTTGTTCCAAACTGTCTTGATCACCATCACATCCTAAACAAATCAATTTGAACAATTGATTTGCAATGCTGATTGCTAACTAACCTAGGATGTGTAGCTTTTCTTCAGATTTCAGGCATCTGAGCTCGAGTTCCTGATTGTTTTTCTTCAATCGTAGATTCTCTTCTTGGATTGAAGAAAGTTTGGCACAATAGCGTTTTAACACTTGGACTTCTTTTTGGATGATCCTAGTTTCTTCAGCTGGTGATTGGGATGTGGCCTTCATTCTTTGGATTTCTTCTTCCAAGATTTGAATCTCGTTATCACACGAATGGCTACTAGCCACCCGGGAGATGGAAACTTCTGGTTCCGTGTCTTGTGAGTCTCCAAAACCCAAATCCAGATTATCCTGCAAGAAATTCGTTAGGGAAGTTTGGTTTTTTGTAATTAAACGCTGACAGACTCTAAGTTGAGCCAGTTCGTGTTGGGAAGTCTCCAGTTTCTTGCGCAAGCCATCTCGTTCCTCCACTATGTGCTTGATGTTTTCCAATTGGGCCAGAGCCGCAGTAGCAATCTTACGTTGTTCTGCGCAGTACGCATCTTTAGCCTACAATTTCAAATTCATTGTAAACTTGATTTTGTGCGTATGCAAGCACTTACAAAACCTTTCTTATACAGTGCTGTCATTTTGAAATAAACTATTACAAGATGTTGTCATTTTTTGACGTTTGACGTTTGTGAAGGTAACCAGTACTCACCTGCATCTCTTCCTCCAACTCCGCGATCTTCTCCTCTTTTGTTAAATCGCCTGCGCACGTTGCCCGACACACCTTCATAGGTTGCATCAACTTCTTCAAACAACTCTCCAATTCTGGAGCGCAACTCATTGAACTTCCAGAATGTTTCTGTGTCTCACGATATTGCGGTTCTGTTGAAGTAGGACACACATGTTTTGGTGTTTCACTCTCCTCTGAATCAGAAAGGCTGCCGCAGTTATGTCTGCATGGTTTGGTGCTTGGTGTTTTGCGGCATTCCGGTTTGCATGGAGGTTCGCCGTCATGATGAACCACTGAGTCAAAGTGAACATGACCTGGAGTTTTAGAGCTAACATCACCGGCTGTTTTGGATGCTTGGGAGCAACTTGCTACGCATTCGGCTATTATAGCTCGTTCCCTTTCAGCATACTGCAGAGCAGGCTGTTGAACTTCTTGTAGTGGAGGTCTTGGTGCAAACCAACTTGCAAATCTTTGGGTCGAATGACTCTGGTCTTGTACGGGTAATTGCTTAATAGCTTCTGCATATTTGTTTTCTTTGGATATTTCGGCTTTTGGAACTTCATCCAATATCTCCACATCAGGTGTAGCTTGACCAGTCTGAGCATCTACAAACTCATCTTCATCATCATCAGCAACCTGTATTTCAAGTTGTGTAATTTGATCCGGAGAAACTTCAGTCTCATGTGGGACAAACTCGCTAAAAACATCTTCTTTAAAACTATCTCTATGGTCGTATGGTCCTTCATAAATTTGGATTATCTGGTGGCTGTCGGATATGGTTACAGACACGTGTTTAGATTTTACTTCCGAAATATCTTCTAGAGGAGCCTCAGCGGCTGTTTCGTCAATACTGGGTTCTTCCAAAGTGGCATCTGGAATTGTAGAATAGTCAATTTTGTCACTTTCATCCACGACATCGTCTTTGATTTTAAAGCTGTCAGAAGTTTTGGCGTCAATATCTATAATTGAAGGAGCAGTTTCATGTGTTTCAGATATGGAGAATGCAGTTTCAGTCACTTCAACGTCTTCAGATTTTGGTTCTACTATTTCATCGGAAACTAATTTATCGATTGCAGGAGCAGTATCATCGACCAGTAATTGGGAGCTGTGCATTTCAGACGTGGAGAATGCAACATCTGCCATTTCAGCGTCATCAGCTTTTGGTTCTACAACTTCATCGAGAACTAACTCTTCTTTTAGTTTAGAGCTGCGATCTTCAGATGTGGTGGTATCAATATCTGCATTAGCATCCATAAGTACCACAATTTCAGCTGCTTCTCCAGTTCCTACTTCACTTGGAGTTCCTTCTTCTGCAATATCTGGAACGAGATATTCCATAGAAGCTTGATCAATCTTTGGACTTTCGTCGATCAGTTCCGAGTCTGTATTAATTTCACTAATGTCTTCAGCAGTCTCGACGGGTTCCTCATCCACTGCTTCCCTATCAACTTTCTTGTTGGCGCATGGCGCTCTGCACTTTCTCTGGTAAATAGCTTCGGTAAGAGTCTGGGGAGTTCTTCTTTCTAAAAGTGGACCGGTAGTTGGTATTCCCACCACCTGACCAGATAACATCCTAGACACTACACTTCCAGTTTTGATATTTTCGGGAATGACTCCTGAAGTATCTGTAGGAGCTTCTTCCCAATCTAGTACTAACTTTGGTATCCAGTGGGGTTCTGGAGCGGCCCATATAGCTTTGTCACTCTCAGTTATGGTAGAAATCTCCATATCCAACAAAGACGGAGTTTCCGGTCTGGAAGTCTCTGCCCAATCTGGAATGGTTTCTCTAGGTGATACGTCTTCAGGGATGTAGTAGCCAGGAGGTGGAGCTAAGTCCCAGGGTGTTTCTGAATCGGTTCCAATAACCACACCTCCAGTTTCTTCCGCAAATTTCGTAGTGCGCTCTCTAGCATTTCTGCAAGGTGCTAAACATTTGTGGTCAATTCGTTTGCTTTCAAGCATCTCTTCTTTGGACCTCGCAGATTGGAATAGTCCTTCTTGAGTGTCTAAAGATATTGGTTGTAGGTGAGGAGTTAAGTAAATGTCATCTTCTGGAAGTTGAGGTCGTCTTGCACCATCATCAGGTTTGCCTGATGGTGGTGTATTGCACGCTGCCCTGCAAACAGAAGGGTGAATTCCTCCAGGTGGTCCACGACCTTGAAGGTACGCATCTCCAGGTCTAGCTGATGGTGGTTTTGCTGGTTTATTGCACGACGCCTTACAACCAGATGGTTGAATGCCTCCAGGTATTCCAGGTGGGCCAAATGCCACAAACTTGGGTAGCCGTCCGTCTTGTGCACCTTCAGGGATTAGCTGGCCTGCAGAAAATCCTTCCGGTGCGATTGCTGTTGGCATACCATAATAGGGTACTTGTTGGTCTTGTGGTGTAATGCCACGTAGTTGCATACTTCCAGGTACCCCTTCGGTGATTCCTGCTTGTTCTGCTAGTGGCCCAAAAGGTACAAATTGGGGTACTCTTCGGTCTTCAAGGCCTGGCAAAACTCCTTCAGGTATTCCAGATTCTCCTTCGCGAAATGGTATCTCACCAGGCAATCCTTCACGCTGATAACCTTCGGGCGATTTTGGGCCTCTTGGACCACCTCCAAAAGTATCCACAGCAACTCCTTTAGGTAGTATTCCGATTTCTGCTTCTGCCGGTTTTTCAAAAAGCGGTATTTGTCTTCCTGTATCAGTAGGAAATCCCTCACGTCCAACTCCCTCCGGCCTTTCTCCATAAGGAATTCCAGGTCCTTCTTCAGGTTCAGCAGTTGTCAATTTGGGTTCTTTTAAAGCATCTGTAGCAACTCCTTCAGGTACTACTCCAGCTCCTGCTTCTACCGCTCCTCCAAAAGCACTTATTCCTCGTTCTGCATCAGGAAGTCCCTCAGGCTGAACTCCTTCCGGCTTTTCTCCAAATGGAAATCCGGTTTCTCCAGGACCAGGTGTTCCCAACATAGGCTCCCGCAAAGCTCCAGCAGCTGCTCCTTCAGGTACCAGTTCTTCTCTAGCCGACACAAACTCTTCACTCCCCTTTAGAGTTATGGGTTCCTACATTAATGCCATTAATTTCAAAATCTTGTCAGTTCTTATAACAATGTGAGTTCTTATACGTACTTTTTTGAACTTCTCCTGGTCTTTGTCCTTATCTGTATCCGACCAAGTGTCAGGATAATCCTCTCTTGCTAATGCTCCCTAAAGTAGATGATAGTTTTGTTACTGGTATATGAGATTTAACAGACTTACAGCTTCTTCTGGAGTTCTTTTGAAAACACCGGGAGCTGGCATAAGGTCTCCTTCTGGCTTTGGTTTTTTTTCTCCCGCTTCGCCATACGGTAATTCTTTTTTAATACCAGCCAAACGTTCTTCTTCACGCAGTCTTCTTTCTCCTTCTTCACCGTACGGTAGTTCTGTTTTAATGCCAGCCAAACGTTCTTCACCAGGCTTTAGCCTTCTTTCTTTTTCTTCGTCGTATGGTGATTCTTTTTTTATACCAGCCTCCTCTACTTTTGAAACACCAGTTGGTATCGCAGCTCCTCCTTCACGTTCTGATCTTCCTTCTCCTTCTTCACCATACTCTGGTCTTTTTTGTAGACGTTTATCTCCTTCGGGTACTTCTTTCTTTATTTCATACTCTGGTGTTACTGGTCCTTTTAATTTGGCTGCTCTCTCCATTTCCATTTTAGCTGCTACAGCTTCTTCAGCACCTTTTTCCCGAAGAGCTTTGGCAGCTGCTTGTTGCGCTGCTTCTTCATCTGGGACTTTACCTTCTGCGCGTGCTCCTGCGAGACGTACATCTTCAGCAGTGGGAGAAGGTGCTTCTCCCTTTCTTCCTACTGTAGTTTCCGCTTTTTGACTTGGAATCCCAGTTTTGGCTTCTGGTTTCATTGTGGTAACACCGGCTTCTTTAGAAATGGCTTCAGAAGTAACAATTTTTTTAGTACCATCCAATTTAGTTTCATCTACAACTGAAAATACGTTTAATTACTTTGATATTATATAAAATTATGCTTACCACCAGCTGGGGATGGTACCTTTCCTTTTGCATCTTGTACAGATTCTGGCATCTTTTTTCCAAGAAATTCTTTAGGTAGTGGTCCACCTGCTATCAAATATTCAATAAATAATTTTGACTTTATCTAATGATTACCTTTAATTTGATCTTCTGGTTTTCCTTCAAGCTGTTTTTCTTCTAGCTTCATTCTTTCAGATTGTTTTGGCATAATTCCAACATCTTTCAATCCAGGTTCCTCCTTGGTTCCTGGTATTTTACGAGCATCTATACCTAAAAGATTGATTGATTACATATGAGAATATTCTAGATTATGATGAGGACTATACCCTTATCCGTTTCATCGGCTTTCTTTTTGAGTACACCTGGTTTTTTGCCCAGTTTCTCCAACTCATCTAGATCACTGCAGATCGATCCGCATTCATCTAGATCCAAACGGCAATATTTCCAAAAATCTTACTTACAACTAGAGCTTACCTGCATCTGCTACTCCTTTCTTCCCAACTTCTGTAATGGATTATAGATTAGACAAACTTATTGCAAAACTCTATACTAAACTCACCTTCCTTTTTCCTTTCTTTAAGGATATCAGCCCCAGTTTTGGGTACTTTCTCTAGTTTTTTCCTCTCTTCCGCCATTTCATCTTTTTGTCTCCTTATCGCATCAGCTTGAGCTGTACCTGCAGTTAGTTCTTTATACGCTTTTTCCGCACCAGCAACATCTTCTCCAATTCCTTTACCGGGTTTGGTAACTAAAGGTTTTATAGGTTCTACGTCCATTACATCTTCAGCTTTCTTCGCAGCTGGCAATGGTTCAGTTCCTTTTACAGGTTTTGCTAGTGTTCCTGGTTTAGCTTTAACATCACCGTCAGGCTGTTTGGTATCAGGTAATGCTTCTCTTGCTACTCTTTTTCTAGCTTCTTCATCTTTATCTTCAGCTTTTGTTGTAACTTTATCTCCCAGAGGTTTTTCTTTAGCTGTTTGTTTGGATTTACCATCAGCTGCACTAGGTAATTCTCTGACTCGCTCAGCTGCATGTATTTCTTCTATTTTTCCTGCAGGTCGATCTTTAGCAATATCACCTTTATCAACTGCCTTTGTAATAATTGACTGGTCTTTTTCTTTAAATGCTTGTTTGGCTTTATCATCAGTTACACCAGGACTTACTTCTCCACTTTTTCCAGCTGCAGGTTTTCCTCTGTCTTTTAGAATCTCATCTTCATCAGTTCTTTTTGCGGACTTTAATATATCTTTTTCCTTCTTTTTTGAATCCTCTTCTTTGGTTTTGGCTTTCTCATCTGCTAATCCTCTACTTTCTGGCCTTTTAGCTGGTTGGATTTCGGAATCTTTTTGAGGTTTTACCAGCTGGTCTTCTGGTCTAGTTTTTTCTCTACCTGCCATTTTCTCTTCGTATTTTTTAATACGTTCGGTAATAGGTTCTTTCCCATCTTTTGCTAGGTCCTTAGTTTCTTTTTTTGCATCTTTAGTTTTACCATCTTCTTCGACTTTTTCAAGTGTTTTTCCAGGCGTGGGAGCAGTTTCCTTTGCTGGTTTGCCCATCATTTTTTCACCTTCTCTGGCTTTTAAATCACCCTCAGTTCTTTTGGTGTCTTTGAATTCTTTTGGAACTTTGTCCTTCTGTGAATCAGCTAAATCAGCTCTGGTTTTTTTAATGTCAGAGACTGTTCGCTGGTCTTCAGCTTTAGGTAATGTGACAGTCTCTTTTGTTGGTTTTGTGGTTCCATCTTCTCTCGCTGCTTCTTTTTTAATTCCTGGTTTTTCAAGCTTTCCCTTTTCTTCTTGCATCATTTTGTCACCCAATTTAGTGGGTTTTAACTCCGCATCTTTGGAAGTGTCAGGTTTAGTCTTGGCTTCTTTATCATCTTTCCTGCCTGTTTCAGGTTTAACTCCAGCTTTAGAAGCTTCTTTCAGCTTTTCTCTAGCTGTTTCAGCTTCTCTTTCTTTTGAAGATGCCCCTGTTGGTTTTCCAGTTTCTTTTTTATCTTTGGGTGATTCGGGTTTAAAGGCTTTTTCATCTGAAAATGAACAAATATCAGTTGACATCCAAATGAAACCAGTTTTTTCTCCCAACCTTTACCGACTGTTTCTGCTTGTTTTCGGCTGGCTATATCCGGCTCACCTTTGGTTTCTTTTAAGGAAACTTTACCGTCATCCTTTCTAGTCGCATCGCTAACGCCAGGTTTTGGTACTTGTGCAGTTGTATCACCCTTTTCCTTACCTTTAGAGCCTTTTTGCTCTTCTGCAGCTGAGACCAAAATGGTTTGACCAAGTTTAATGCAATTACTTTCATTCATACCACTTGGTTTGGTGGAATCTATCGGGACTCCTCTTCTATCAGCGGAAACTTTGTCCCTTCTGGCATCCTCTTTTCTAAGTCCGTCTTCCTTTCTAATTCCATCATCTTTTATCAATTTTCCTGGGAAGGTTCACCTGGTGGTGCTCTGGCTTCGTCCAGCTTCCCTCTGCCTCTTCCTTTTGCTCTTGCAGCTGGTTCAGCCTGTTTTCCTATTTTTTAAAATATTAAGCACACTAGACCTGGTGTGAGCTTTGGTAAAACCTTTATCTGAAGCTGCAGCAGATGAAGGTTCTATATCCTTGTCAGCCACAGATGGTTTGCCTTCTCTGGATTCGTCAGCAGGTCTTGTTTTCTTTTCAGCTGACACGTCTTTTCTAAGGCCCTTACCACTATCTGGTTTAATTACAATGTGTTAGGGAATACTGGGTATGTATAGGTGGAGTTACCTTCTGTAGTTTTAGCAGCTCCTGTTCTATCAAATGTTTCTCCTTTTGTGGCTTTAGCTCCTCCTTTAGCTACAACTTAACTATTAGTAAAAGTTTGGAGTGTAAGCAGACGTACCATCTTCAGAAGCTTCTTTTCCACTCGATTTCCCAGGTCGTGGTTCTCCAGCTGCTTTGGATGCTGGTGGAGGAATTTTTGATTTGCCTTCTCCATCAGCTCGTAGTATTTTATCTTCTTTGTCTTCTGACGTTGAACTGGTGTAAGTACCTCCTGGTTGTTCTGTGCTGTCGTCTGGCCTTCCTCTTCCTCGACCTTTTGCTCGAGCAGGTTGGTCTGATGGCACTGCTGTTTTTAAATATTATATTATAGCAGTGTTGAAAGTTAACAGACTTAAGTCGAACCTCTTTCTGAAGTCACATCTGCAGGCTTTTTGGTGTCTTTGTCTGCTGCAAGGGCTCGATCTTTCTCTCCTGGTTTCTCCAACTTGTCACCAGCTGGTCGACCTCTTCCTCGAACCTTTGAGGATTCGGACTCAGTTCCCAATTTTGCTGCTGGTTCCCTTTTTACCACTTCTGCAGGTTTTCTTCCCGCTAAAGTTGCTTGGTCACCTGGCTTTTTCTCAGCCGCTGTGGTAGCTAATAAGTCCGATAAACCCTTTGATTTTCTGCATATGCACTGTTACCTTCAGGGCCTGTCTTGTCACCTGCTGCTCCTTTCGGTGCTCCTGGCTTGGGTTGAGCGGCTGCGTTCAACCAAACATTAACTCAACTTCCTTACAAGTATATTGCTTAGACTTACCGTCTTCAGAAGGTTCTGTTCCTTTTGTCTTGTCTGTCATCGGTTCCTTAACAGCCATTTTGGGTGCTAGAGAAGGTGCTTTTGGAGCCTTTTCTCCAGATTCAGGTGCTCTACCTTCTTTCATTTTTGTTCCAGAAGGTTTGGTAGCTAAAAATATGGAAGTTGTTAAACGGCAAGGTTAATGCAATGTATCCAGTTACCATCTGGGCTTATTTTGTCACGTGCTGTTTCTTTTGGTGCCCCAGTCCTGGCTTTAGCGGCAACTTTAAATTAAACCACAATTTAATTTGAATACATTTAATTAGTGTAAACTTACTGTCTTCAGAAGGTTCCTTGCCTTGTGATTTTTCAGATGTTGGTTCTCTGGTGGCTAGTCTGGATGCTGGAGAAGGTGCTCTTGGAGCTTTTTCTCCAGATTCAGGTGCTCTACCCTCTTTCATTTTTGTTCCAGAAGGTTTGGTAGCTAAAAACGTTGAAGTTGTTAAACGGCAGGGTTAATGCAATGTATCCAGTTACCATCTGGGCTGATTTTGTCACGTGCTGTTTCTTTTGGTGCCCCAGCCCTGGCTTTAGCCGCAACTTTAAATTAAACCACAAATTAATTTGAATATAATACATTTGATTAGTGTAAACTTACTGTCTTCAGAAGGTTCCTTGCCTTGTGATTTTTCAGATGTTGGTTCTCTGGTGGCTAGTTTGGATGCTGGAGAAGGTGCTCTTGGAGCTTTGTCTCCAGATTCAGGTGCTCTATCTCCTTTCATTTTCGTTCCAGAAGGTTTGGTAGCTAAAAATATGGAAGTTGTTAAACCGCAGGGTTAATGCAATGTATCCAGTTACCATCTGGGCTTATTTTGTCACGTGCTGTTTCTTTTGGTGCCCCAGTCCTGGCTTTAGCCGCAACTTTAAATTAAACCACAATTTAATTTGAATACATTTAATTAGTGTAAACTTACTGTCTTCAGAAGGTTCCTTGCCTTGTGATTTTTCAGATGTTGGTTCTCTGGTGGCTGGTTTGGATGCTGGAGAAGGTGCTCTTGGAGCTTTTTCTCCAGATTCAGGTGCCCTACCTTCTTTCATTTTTGTTCCAGAAGGTTTGGTAGCTAAAAATATGGAAGTTGTTAAACGGCAGGGTTAATGCAATGTATCCAGTTACCATCTGGGCTTATTTTGTCACGTGCTGTTTCTTTTGGTGCCCCAGTCCTGGCTTTAGCCGCAACTTTAAATTAAACCACAACTTAATTGGAATATAATAAATTTAAATAGTGTAAACTTACTGTTTTCAGAAGGCTCCTTGCCTTGTGATTTTTCAGATGTTGGTTCTCTGGTGGCTAGTTTAGATGCTGGAGAAGGTGCTCTTGGAGCTTCTTCTCCAGATTCAGGTGCTCTACCTACTTTCATTTTGGTTCCAGAAGGTTTGGTAGCTAAAAATATGGAAGTTGTTAAACGGCAGGGTTAATGCAATGTATCCAGTTACCATCTGGGCTTATTTTGTCACGTGCTGTTTCTTTTGGTGCCCCAGCCCTGGCTTTAGCCGCAACTTTAAATTAAACCACAATTTAATTTGAATACAATACATTTAATTAGTGTAAACTTACTGTCTTCAGAAGGTTCCTTGCCTTGTGATTTTTCAGATGTTGGTTCTCTGGTGGCTAATTTGGATGCTGGAGAAGGTGCTCTTGGAGCTTTTCCTTCTCCTCCAGCAGGTTTGGTGGCTGAAAATAAAACTGTTAAGAGAACTCGTTAATGGAATACCATATAAAACCAGTTACCATCTGTACTTCTCTTGTCTCGTGCGGTTTCTTTTAGTGTTTCAGGCTTGGTTTGAGCCCCACCTTTAAACCGAACCGAATTTCAGTTTAGATACAACTATTTTCAGTAAGCTTACCTTCAGAAGGTTCTTTTCTTCTTGATTTGTCTGAAGTCGGTTCTCTAGCAGCAATTTTAGATGCTGGAGAAGGTGTTCTTGCAGCTGTTTCACCAGCTCCAGGTGCTTTACCTTCTTTCATTTCTGCTCCAGAAGGTTTGGTAGCTAAAATAACAATTTTTAGAAGAAACAGTTAATAAAAGTGCGTGTTTTGTACTGGTTTTTTGAGGAGTTGCGGATCGATCTCGACTTGCAGGGGTTTTTGCACTTACATCTCCAGCTTTTGGTGGTTTATCTAAATTATCATTATTTTAAGTTTGATTGGGACAAAAATTCGGAAATGTTCACCTCCTTCAGTTCTGCGACCATCAGGACTTCTTCCTCTATCCGCAGCTGCTAAATTGTCATCTCCTTCGCTTTTATCTCTAGAAGGTAAAGCATCTCCACCTTTCCTTTTGTCTGCACCTTTGGGGGCACCATCATCAAGAGGTTTGTCAGTTTTTCCTGCTTCTGAAGCAGGTTTGGCTTTCTGAGCAGCCGGTGAGGGTTTGCGGGCTGAAAGCTTTGCACCTTCTTCAGCCTGTACCTTTGAAGGAACGTCTCGTTTCTCTGCCCCTGTAGAACTTTTAGACTTTACCGGGACTAAAGCAACAGCACCTAAGTTTTTTGCAAACTCAAGTAATTGAATGGACCTTTACCAGAACCACCAGCTCCAGGTCTTTCTTTTTCAGTTTTAGGTTTTCTTGTTTCAGCAGGTTCGCCTGGTTTCCTAGCATCGCCAGGTCTGGCTAGGCCACCTGGACCACCTTCCACCTCTTAAATAAATAGTTAAAGCGCTAGAATTGCGGTAAAAAACTTGTTCAAACCTCTTCTCATTTTGGGGCTGGTTTCTCTTCCTTTATCTTCTCCCTTAGAACCTGCCTCATCTTCTTTGACTCTTTTTCTCCCGTCTTCTCTAGCTGCGGTAGCATCATCTTTATCTCTCTTGGTTGGAGTTTTATAAGCAGTTTTTCCTGGGGCTTTACTTTTTAAGGTTAATTCAAATATAAGCTTATGTTGGGCAGTTTGTACCTGTTCCAGGAGTTCCGGAAGGCTTAACACCAGTCTGCTTGTCTTCTAGAATTATTACAAATCAGGCAAATATTTTCAAGTTGATGAGACTTTGTGTACCTGTATCGTACGGCTTCTCTTTTCTTCCGGTTGCATCTACGGCTTTTCCTGCAATTATAACTTTGATTGGGTTTGAGCTGAAATTAATTGGCACTTACCTTGGGTTCCTTTAGTTTTGGAAGGTCGTCCATCCTCTTTTCCAGCTTCTCCTTTTGAGACTGTAAAGATCAGTTAATTCTCCAGCAATCTTTTTGTGTGCAACTTACCATCTAGTCCACCTTCTCCGTTTCAGCAGCTTCTCCAGACTTTCTCTTCTTAGGTTTTTGCCCTACACCTGAGATTTCACCTTCTGTAGGTTCTCGCGCCCTTTTCCTTTGTGGCGCAGGTTTGTCTTGAAGATGACGTTTTGGGGGTCGTGGTGAAGTGGAAGCGCCTGGTTCGCTGCTCGATCTTTTGCGTTTTTCCGGTTTAACACGAGCGCCTTCTTCTGAACTCGGTCTTTTTGGTTCCCTTTCCTATTCATAAAATGTGTAAAAAACATGAAGAGAACTTTTTATAATCCTTTGTGTAACAGAGAACTTTCTAGACATTTTTGTGTAACCTTACAACCTCAAATTGTTTTTTTCTGATTTTAAGAAGGAGGCACAAAATTTGAGTTTAGACTCAATTTTGACCAATTTCTGGTTAAGAAGTTTAAAAATCGTTAAATCAGTTTGGAAAAACATCTTTTTCTGCCTTTAAAATCCTCTGAAACAAGTTTTTAACAATAAATCTGTCATTTCTATGGTTCAAATTTGTTTGAAGTAAGTGACCTTCGTAATAGATTTTGCTACAACTAAAAGCAAATAAAAATGAACCTAGTAAATAGTGAAGCCATGATTTTTTTCAGTAAATTTGGCAACCCTGTATTTTCAAAAGTTTTCACACTATTACTACCTGGAGAGTGTGCTGAAAATCATTTTTACCAAGTTCAAAATATTTGTTTTTCTCAGGTATTAAAAAAGCCATTATAGTTCAAATTGGCTTCAAATATTTTGCTTGCACTAGGTAGATTTACCATAAATCTAAAAACTGATAGCTAGCAAAAAAGGACCATAATGACATTCTATTGATTAACAGATAATTTAGAAATTACTTATGTCAAGTTTTTATAACGGTTTTTCAGAAAATAGTACGGTTAGATACTGTAAACTTAAGCTTAGATGTCAAAAATGTTATTACTGTGGGACACTCTGTATACAGATGTGCCGCAAATGTGACATAATTGACGTCCAGAAAATGTTAAGAGTTGGAGCGGTTTGATTTATTGTTAAAATAGTTGTTGGCATTAAAATGGTTGTTAATTTAATACTAAATATTTTTAAATACTAATATATCTGTCAAAACAAAATCTATAATTTGGAACGCTCTGTATAGATGATAAATACCTTAGGAATTTTGTCCCTAGATCGTGCTCTTTCTTCCTGCTGCGCTTCCTTCAGTTTCTTTCTCTCTTTGGCTAATTTCTTGTTCTACAAAAAAAGCAAAAATAATTTTGGAAAATGTGTATTTTTTGATCATGTGACATTAATGAAAATGATGAAGTCCACGTTTCTTTACCAGATCATCGACCTGCTGTTGCTGTTCAGGAGTTAATTGAATCTGCTTGTAGACATCGAGGAGGGCCTCCAGATATGCGATTCGTTGTTGAAGCTTTTCGATTTCGGCATCTTTGTTGGAGGCCATCGCATTGAACAGCAGATCCAAAGGAATGAAGTTTTCCAGACAAAATTGCTAAAAATCAACATCTTTAGATAGGAGACAGTCAAAATGGGAAGGGATTTACGCCTTTGCTTCTGGCATTCAGTTCCAGTATGTGTTTTCTTCGTAGTTCAACCTCATCGCACCACGCTCTACGATCAGTGGCGGACCAATATCTTTTCATCCTGCTTTCGGATCTGGAATGGGGTATGTCGAAGGGTTCTCCATAACGGAAAACGCGTTCTTTTCTGTCTGCGTACGACATGTTTGTAGAATGGAGTAAAAGTCAAACTAATTTTGTCCGAGTGACAATGACAGCATATTCAAAATTGTTGCAGTCCTTCATGAGATTTTTTTTAATATTTTTTTTTGTGTGATTTAATAAAACTTAATGTGAAAAAATGACTACTTTTCTCCAGAGAAAGACCAGGATGTTCATGGATCGAGGTGATTGGCTGAGGCCTGAAAGACGTAGATCAGAATCCCGACTCAAAACTTATCCTTCATCCACTGATGTTCGGAATTGGTGTGATGATGTTGAGGACCGCAGGCAGCATATTCTGGAATTGGTCGTTAAAGGGATTGATAAAGTAAGATTTAACCATTTCGGTCAAACCGGTTTAATTTGTGTGAATTAGTGTGCTGGGAAGCTGATTCCTCTGGATGTGCTTTTGGATTTGTTAATGGCCATGATGGGAGGTTCTGACAGTTCCAAATTGAAGAAATGCTTGGAACAGCTGTGGGACTTTATAGCTAGTCTTAATCTAGCACCCGAAGATGCAAAGAAGTTGAAGAAAACCGTACAGAACCACTTAAATTTTAGAAAAACTGGAAATCACTTTTTCTGTGCAGGTTACAGGAATGGATGTAGCTTGCAAGCAAAACATAAACGACTCTTTGGCCAGCAAATTAGGAGTGAAGAAAACCTCTTCAAGTGACGAGTGCGAATCAGTTTGCGTGGCCGAAGAGCGACACATGAAAGAAAAAGCGGAAATAGAAGCTTTCGTCAAAGACGCTTTAAGTGACAGGCCTACGATAGAAACCAAAATAAAGGGGCCTGGAAAAATGGTGCTAGTTTAAGCTTTTTCCAGAATATTGTACAAATCAGACACTTTTAAAGGTTACCAGGATTAAAGGTTTGCAGCCCGGTTTTCAAGTAGTGGATGACCCATCCAATCCGACCAAAATCACCATTAAACGATCAAAAAGAGCAATCAAAGATCCCTCCAAATCAACTGAGACAATCCCGAAATCCAACCAGTTAACCCCAAAACCTTCGGCGAAATATTCAGAACCTGCGCTACAAACCGCAGTAGCTGGCGAAAGTGATAAAATTGCTGTACTAGTTTGAAACTGTTTATTACTGTAATTGTCAGCATTTGTTTGTATTTTAGGCTTTGGAGGCTTTGTGCAAGGAGCAACAAGACAAAATACAAGAGCTAACTAAAGAAAGAGATGACTTGAAAACTAAACTGAACTCTTGTCTAAAAGAACTAGACAATTTCAAGGTAAGATTGAAATTTTATGTCAATTTTGGGCTTTTATATTTTATTACAAACTGCATACTGATGAACAGTATGAACTTCTAGAAAATATTTCCAGAAAACTTCTAGAAAAATTAGCAAAAAGTGCTAAAAATATGTTTTTAATTTAAACTGTAAGATTGTAATTTTCTTGCTGTATTTCTGTTATTTGTTAACGTATCAAAAAAAGTAAAAACAATTCATTCACTGGGGTTTTCCCATAATTTTTTTAACAAATTTTCTATTAGAGAAGATTAAAATTGGTCTTGCATAATTTTTGTAACTGAATCGATTAACGCTCCATAATTGACGTCAATTAGAGAAGATTAAAATTGGTCGGATTCAAAATTTTGTCGTTACGTCAGCCTCGACAGTTATTTGACAGATGACACTAATGACATATTAATGACAGAACCGTCAAATGGTCCTGTTCAACAATAAATAAATAATCAAATTGAAATTATTCATTACGTTTTCTTATTTTTGATGTTTTACATTTTTAGACAGATTGGCAATGCATTTATAATGTCAGAATAAGCTTTGGAATCAAACATGTCCATATTTATAACAGCTTATTGACATTTGTCACCTGACAGGGCTTAACTCTGTCAAACTGTCAAAGTTCAAATTGAGTTCAACAAAGTTGAAGTAAAAAATTCAGTTTTGATCTTGAAAATGACCTCAAACGTCAAATTTTATAAGTCAAAATTCAAAGTGATAAAGAAATTGAGTTCGAAAATGATTGAAACAGTTACGTGACCCTGAGAAATACAATTTTTAATGTGAAAATGTTGCGGAACGTCAAATTTAAAGTGTCAAAGTTTAAATTCGGAAAAACAGTCAGGGAACCCTGAAAAAATTAAATTTAAAAATGTCAAAGTTCAATGTTCGGGATAAATACAGTTTTGAACTTGAAAATTGTCTGGGACGTCGAGTTGAAGCTGTCAAAATTCATATTGAATAAAACGGTCACGTGACCCTAAAAAAAAATTGAATGTGCAACCGTCAAAGTTCGAACGTTAACCAGATAAAACAATTGATATTTAAAAACCTTCTTATTTGACAATTAACAATTGACATATAAATGGTGCAGAAAAAATGCACCACAAATACCCAACCCGGTGTCTGCACGATCCCATCCCTAGTCACGATGACGTAATTTGACAGTTGGTTTAATAATGGTTTTTCAAAGTTACGTCATTGTGATGTCAAATTCGCTCTGCTCGCTCTATGAAGCGTCAACTCAAAGCACGTGACTTAAACACTGCAGGCAAATTTACGGTCACATGACGCACTCAATGTTGATATGTACAAAATGTTTGTACGTGACAAATTTTGTTTCTAAACCAAGCACCTTAAACAGAGTCTTTATGTGCAGTATTTGCATAAATCATAACATTGTTCGTAGTTTGTGATTGGTCAAAAATTGGTGTGGAGATTTATGCTATAACGCTGCACATGTCGACTTAACATTAGACAGGTGTGGTCAAACTGAAACTGGATAGGAAAACCAATGTTATTGACGGAGAAACATCAATAATTACGTGCACTAGACAAAGACAGAAATCCTAAAAATAGTGCAAGTAGGCGCAATTTTGGCTGCGATGTTGTCAAACGTCTTTTTGATTTCGTCGACTAGATTACTTGCAAAATTAATATTGTGACTAGAACATTTCTAATCATTTCAATTTACTTTAGGCCAATAGGCCGAACAAAAATTATGTAACTAATCCAGTGGATGAATTCGGATAAACTTCTGGCAACATTGCCCCGAAGTTTTCATACTAGATATTTTATGAGGTTTTCTGTCTTTGTCTCGCGCATGCAATTATCTATGTTGTTTTTCTTTGACCAGTTTCAGTTTTACCACATCTGAATAATATACTTGTTTCAAAACATTTTCTTAGTTTTGATCATTTACAAGACAACATTCTTTAAATTAATAATCTTTCAAACAGGAGTTGGAAGCTTTAAAAAATTGCCAATTCAACTGATTATCACCACAGCTTTCACTCTAAACACAATAGACATACTATAACAGAAAAGCATATATTTTAAAGCATAAACAGCACTAAATTTCATAAAAACAAAAATAAACAAACAAAAACACTGGTTTAGTTCGGTTATTAGACCAAGTAGTCTTAAATTTGACATTTGTCACGTGACATTCCATTGTGTACAATTAGCGCGGTCACGTGATAACTGTCAGATTATCGTCTGATTTGTCAAAAAGGTATAACCGAACTTAGTTTATATTCATCTGGTTTAAGTTGAATGTTGAAATGGCAAAGAGTCAAAAATCAAATTTGAAACGTCAACTTTTTGCGGAGTTGCCGGCTTGTGCGATAAACGCTGCTTAATTACGCTTTGACATAAGCGCTAACTAGCTTGTACAGGACAAACATCGCTAAAATTAGATCCTAACAGGCAACTGTATAACTATCCATTGGGCATGCACTTATTGAAGACATTTAAACAGTGAAATTAATTCTTTAGATAAGATTTAATAGAAAATTACGCAAGACACTTTTTAATTTATTTGTTTTTTATTTTAGCGCTTTTTGAGTAGCGTCTCTCAGCCTCGCACCAACTATTTTGGCACTAACAGAAGCAAATTTTCATTATGTGACTGCAATCCTCTTTGCAATTGCGAATAAACTTTTCCAAATTTCACTACTTTTTGACTTTTCCCAAGAAAAGGAAAATTAAGTCCGGTTACTGCTGCATGCCCAGTCTTGCGGAATTTCCTTTTACAATTTTCTTCCGGGCATGCAGCAGTAACCCGATTTTTGTCGATTTTGGCTAACTTTGAATTTTCCAACTATTCAGAAAATACAAACCGTGGCTAATCCAACATTACCCACATCGTGCCAGCAAGAAATCGAAGCCCTGGAAGCGGAAATTAAAATAATGAGGAGCGGTTCTCCTTCACCCGAAGAGGAAGCTAGAATCATCCAAAAAGAGGTGGAGGTCCTCAAACGTTACTGCTCGAAACTGAAAGAAGTGGAGAGCGAAAACGAAAAATTAAAAGTGGAGCTGGGAAGCAGAGTTGCAATCAAGGACAGCGAACCGGATATGGACAAATCAAGAACGGACACTTTAAAGGACAAACTGAAAAACTTGGAAAGTCTGACTGAAGAAAGGGACAATTTGGCTAACAAGGTGCGGATGTTGGAGAAACAGCTGATGCAGTACCAAAATTTGCCCGGGGACGTGGACGAGTTACGAAACAAGTCTGAAATACTGGACAATGTGATGATGGAGAGAGACAATTTGAAGCAGAAATGTAAAGGAGTGAAAGCGATGGAGGAGGAATTGAAGAAGTTAAGAGTGAAAGCGGAGAGAGTGGATGAACTAGAGAAACAGCTGAGAAATGCTTCTAAAGGAGATTGGAGTTCAGGTAAGTGATAATTTTTCTAATTGAAGGTGAATAGTTTAATAGACTGTTTTACTAACCAAAAGTTTATGGATATGGTAGATCCGAAAAAATCGTGAACAAACTTTATTATTGCCAATGAAAAACGTCTTTAATAAAAAATTACTCATCTTTGTCTCATTCTAAAACAGGATTGGAACTAAAGAAAACCCAATCGAGAGCAGGCAACTTGGAAATCGAACTAAACAACATAAAAAGCGAACGAGACGCCATGAAAAAACGCATCGACAGCATGAAAAAAGAACTGGACAACCAAAAAACTAAAGTAACTGAAGCGGAAATGTTGCGACTGGAAAGAGATCGTCTCCAAATCAAACTGAACGAACTAGCTGACATCCAAGTTTTACTCGTTTCGCTTTTACACAATCAAAAGTTAAACTGGTTCATTTCAGGCGCAATTCGAGGACACAATGAACAAAATGAAGTTGTTTGATGCCATCAAAGCGGAAAGGGACATGTACAAGCAAAAGTACGATGAAGTGTTGGACATGGAGTGCAAGTGTGAGCTGTTGAAGGCGCAAGTTGATGAAGCCAGGACTGTGGGCAGAGAACGAGACCAGTTGCAGAAGCAAGTGGAGGATCTAGAAGCTTGCATATGCGAACAAGAAGATGAAATAAGGAGTTTGGTGATTCAAGTAGATGGGTTGTCCAAATCGAAAAATGATACTAACGTAAAATTTCTATTATACTTTTATTGCTACCATATTTTGGTTATATTTTTAGAACCGAATCAACTCCTTCAAAGAAGAAATGGTGATAAAAGATCGACTTTTGGCCGCGTCCCATGACAAAATTGCCCAATCACAAAGCCTGAACACTCGAGTTCGAGAACTAGAAAAACTGCTCCACAACGCTGAACACACCATTTTGCAAAAAGACTGTCACATTAAATGCCTGGAAAATCAAGTGAACGGTAAAACTGGATCGCTGAATGCTGGAAGAACATTCAATAAACGCGAAGTGGACTCGGTGGAACAAATGCGCAAAGAGTTGGAAGCGGCCAAGGCGGAAAATAAACGGCTCCAGGATATCGCCAACAAAATGATGTCCATCAGCGGTGATGATCACGTGAAGAAGATGCTAAAGCAGTCCGAGTGTGCTGTGAAGAGGGTGGTCCAGGAGTTGGGGAAGCAGTACAAAGAGTGGGACACCATTAAGACTAAGACTCCTAAAGGGAAATTTGGAACGAATAAGTTGGAGTGCACCTGTCAAAATTCAGGTGCGTAGCTAGAAAAACTCTTGGTTCAATTTTAAAAGGTTGTTTTAAGGGGAAGTGTCTAGTGGAGATGATTGCGAAATGTTGAGGCAAGAATTAGAGGAATTGCAAAAGGAGAAGCTGAAACTGGAGAATACAGTGAAGCAATTACAGAACGAAAGTCGAGCGGGAAAAGGTTTTAAATGCCCTAGTAATTGCAAAGCCTGACCAAATTTTGGTGAAACATCTTTGTTACGTATAGTAGGCTAAGGCTGTCACGTGTCGCCAATAAATTGATCCCAAATTGAAATTTGTATTGTTTGTAAGAAAATGCTCCATAAAGTTTGATTGTGCTGCATGAGAGTCCACATGAGCGGGATTCGAGTAAAGCACAGCATTGTATGTAGTTTGGGTTTGATCAAGAAAAAGCAGCAAGTATAGTTCTCCCCAACAATAATTACGATATATTAAAAGTTGTTTAAACCGTCTGAATTAATTGAAAATTTTCTTTCCACTCAAATTTTGGAGTTTCAAGTAAATTTTCAAGCGCAAAACTGGTCAAATTACCTGCAAACTGACTTTCTAATAAAAATCTTCATAACAAAAATTTCTGAATGACTTGAAAAATGACTTTCCAGTCAAATTTTAGAATGTTAAGTAAATTTTCAATCCCAAAAGTGTCCGAATAACTTAAAAATTGATCTTTCAGTCAAATTTTGTAGTTTTAAGTCAATTTTCAAGCTCAAAAGTGTCTGAATTATTTGAAACTGATTTTCTACTTAAATTTTAGAGTTTTAAGTGAATTTTCAATCCCAAAAGTGTCTGAATTACTTAAAAATTGACTTTCCACTCAAAATTTAGAGATTCAAGTCGATTTTCAAGCCCAAAAATGCCTGAATTACTTGAAAATTTACTTTCCAGTCAACTTTTGAAGTTTCAAGTCAATTTTATGTTAATACTGGTTAAATTACCTGTAAACTGACTTTCCAATAAAATTTTGAAGTTTCAAGCCCAAAAATGTCTGAATCACATTAAAATTAACTTTTTATCCAAATTTTGGAGGTTTAAGTGAATTTTTAAGCCTAAAAATGTCCGAATTACTTGAAAATTGATCTTTCAGTCAAATTTTGTAGTTTTAAGTCAATTTTCAAGCCCAAAAGTGTCTGAATTAATTGAAAATTGGCTTCCCACTCAAAATTTAGATTTTCAAGTCAATTTTCAAGCCCAAAAGTGTTTGTATTACTTGAAAGTTGAATTTCCACTCAAACTTTAGGGTATCAAGTCAATTTTCAAGCCCCAAAATGTCTGAATTACTTGAAAACTTACTTTCCAGTCAACTTTTGAAGTTTCAAGTCAATTTTCTGTTAAAACTGGTTAAATTACCTGTAAACTGACTTTCCAATAAAATTTTCAAGTTTCAAGCCCAAAAATTTCTGAATTACATAACTTTTTATCCAAATTTTGGAGGTTTAAGTGAATTTTTAAGCCTAAAAATGTCCGAATCACTTGAAAATTGATCTTTCAGTCAAATTTTGTAGTTTTAAGTCAATTTTCAAGCTCAAAAGTGTCTGAATTATTTGAAAATTGACTTTCCACTCAAAATTTAGAGTTTCAAGGCAATTTTCAAGCCCAAAAGTGTCTGCATTACTTGAAAGTTGAATTTCCACTCAAACTCTAGAGTTTCAAGTCAATTTTCAAGCCCAAAAATGTCTGAATTACTTGTAAACTGACTTTGAGGTTTCAAGTCAATTTTCTGTTAAAACTGGTGAAATTACCTGTAAACTGACTTTCCAATAAAATTTTGGAGTTTCAAGCCCAAAAATTTCTGAATTGCATGAATATTAACTATTTAGCCAAATTTTACAGGTTTAAGTGAATTTTTAAGCCCAAAAGTGTCTGAATTACTTGAAAATTGACTTTCTAGTCAAATTTTAGAGTTTCAAGTCAATTTTTAAGACTGATTAAATTACGTAAAAACTGACTTTTAATGAAAATACAATTTTGGAGTTTTAAGTCAATTTTCAAGTACAAAAGTGTCTGAATTACTTGGAAATTATCGACTTTCCACTAAAATTTTAGTTTTACGTCAATTTTTAAGCCCAAAATTATCTGAATTACTTGAAAATTTACCTTTTAGTCAAATTTCGTAGATACAAGTCAATTTTCAAGCCCAAAAGTGTCTGAATTACCTAAAAATTGACTTTCTAGTCAAATTTTGTGGTTTTAAGTCAATTTTGAAGCCGAAGATTGGTAAAATTACCTGAAAACTGACTTTTCAATTAAATTTTGGAGTTTGAAGTCAATTTTCAAGCCCAAATATTGTACCTGTAGAAATCCGAAAATAGTCAAATCAAAAAACTTGTAAAAGTACGAATAAAATTAATGTATTAGCAAGTAAATTTGATGAAGAAACAAATAAAGCCATCGGTGTCTTCCGCGTTGTTGTTTGATTGTGAAATGGTGGTCCTTATCAAGGAAACCTACTGAAAATAGTGTTCTTGGATGGTATTCAATATGATTAATTATCCCCAAAACGAGTTTATAAACTCAGCTTATAAAACAAAACTAAACATCACTTCAATATTCAAAGTCTATATTGCAGTTAAAAAGTAGTGTACAAACTAGTAGTATTTAGGTCTACTTTATTTTTAATATAAACAGTTATTATACAGGGTGTCCCAAATTTGAGTAACAAACCAAACTTATGTTTTTTTAAATACAATGACCAACTTTTTATCCGATATTTGAATTCTACACCAAATTCTAGGCCTAATTATATGTAAAATGTCTGTATCGATATTCAATATTTTCCGCAGCAGCGTCCTGATTGATTGAAATTTTGACCACCCTCTTAACTTTTTAATTTTGATTTTAGCAAAAAAACGTTAAATACGAAACAAGAGATATTTAGGTCAATTTTATCTTAGATAAAGAGTTATTATACAGGGTGTCCCAAATTTTCAGTAACGAACCAAACTTATGTTTTTTTAAACACAATGACCAACTTTTTTTATCCGATATTTGCATTCTACGTCAAATTTAGGCCTAATTGATGTAAAATGTCTGTATCGATTATTCAACTGGTTCCGCAGCAGCATCTGTTAAACTTTAACAATGTTTCCTCGACTATGTGATTAAGGGTTCATTTAGTTACTCAAACATAGTTGTACAACACCCTGTATAATAACTGGGTTTACTTTTTAACTCTAAGAGTAAAAGTAAACCCCAAATGTCTATAACTAAGTTGCTACAAATTTGATGTATTAACTACAAGCCTTAAAAATACGGAAGTTAAGGGGATGTTTCAAATTCAATCAATCAAGGACGCTGCTGCGGAAATAGTTGAATATCGATACAGACATTTTACATCAATTAGGCCTAGAATTTGACGTAGAATTCAAATAACGTATAAAAAGTTGGTCATTGTATTTAAAAAAACATAAGTTTGGTTTGTTACTCAAATTTGGGACACCCTGTATAATAACTCTTTATCTAAGAGTAAAGTAGACCTAAATATCTACTAGTTTTGTATTTAACGTTTTTTCCTAAAATCAAAATTAAAGAAGTTAAGGGGGTGGGCAAAATTCAATCAATCAAGGACGCCGCTGCGGAAACAGTTGAATAAAATATCGAATAAAAAGTTGGTCATTGCATTTAAAAAAACATAAGTTTGGTTCGTTACTCAAATTTGGGACACCCTGTATAATAACTGTTTAGCTAAGAATAAAGTAGACCTAAATATCTACTAGTTTTGTATTTAACGGTTTTTGCTAAAATCAAAATCAAGGAAGTTAAGGGGGTGGTCAAAATTCAATCAATCAACCAGTGTACATCAACTTAGTAGATTACATGATTAAAAAACTCTTCCTTAATATCGTTTGAAGCGATTTGCTGCTGTTTCTTCTTCTGCTGCTCTTCAATCCACTTTAGTGCTCTCACAATTTGAGGAGGGATAGGCGGAGGTGTGGGCAAGTGATTACCTTGAGGACGAAAACCATTTTCATCTGCCGTGTATGTTAAAACTATTGGAGTTCCATCAGGGGATTCATACCGAAACGATCCAGCCACTTGCAAAGTTTTTGCTTCAGATTTCCCAATTTGGCCTCTCTGTTCTGCGTAAATTCTATTGGAGGTTTCAAACCTAAATTGTAAGTGTCAATTGTATTTTTGTTATAATATGCACTCTATGATAACTTTTGTTTTTTTTTTTTAATTGTAAGTTCAGTTCACACAACCTTTGGCTCCGGTCTGTGTTGACACTAATTGAGATTACAATCAGGTGTTTTGTACACTTAACTTATACAAAAAGCTGACATAAACACTTACGCATATTTATAACTGCCATCCGGGCTCAAATCTGTATAGTACTTCAAGGTTTTTGCTGGTTGATTTTTCACTATGGATGACGTTGTAGGTATTATTAATAATACCATGGAAGCAAGTCCCTAAATGCGAAAATAAACCCTTTGAGTGGCTTTATCGCCTAATTAAGGTCAAGTAATTCTAAAGTAGGTTGGACTTTCCATAAACAAACCTGTTTACTAAGTTAAGATAAGTAATAGATTTTTAAAAATAAAACTGAACAACACTTACACAAATTAGTTCAGAGCGTATCAGACACATTTTAAACTTTCTATTGCTTCTAAAGACGGATTAAAATTTAAACCTATTACACAACATTATTGGTTAAAGATAGTGGGGAATATGACAAATTATAGATGGGATCGCATCAGACATTAACAACATTTATAAAGACTTGAAATACAATTTTTTATTTAAATTTGGGGTTATTAATGATGCTTGTTTGTGTAGATTGGTGTTTTTTGATCAGGTGTGAATAGCAGCTGGGCTGGACAGAAATAAATTAATTATGTCTGTAATAGCTTATTTTAGTATTGTATTTATGCATATAAAAAATATACTATTAATCTGTGTGATTTTTGTTTGCAAAACTATAGATTATAGACCTTATCAAAGAAATTTTGGTTTGAAAAGAAGTAAAAACAAATCGAAAAATAAGATAAAATACAGCACAGAAACACAAAAAATTGTTAATTATGCAAACAAGTTCAGAAAGTTCATCTTTTTTGCACGTAAGATCATTAAAAATGTGTATTTTGTTGTAAAATTTTATAAAAAAAGCATTCGAGTACAGGGTGTCTCATTATAAACGACCCACCCTTTAACTTTTTTGTTTATGATTTTAGAAAAAAAAAATGTTTATACAAAAGTTGTAGGATTTGTTCTAAAGATTTGAACGCAACTTACTTGAATTATACAGAATGTCCCAAAAAAGTGGGACAGATCATACTTATGTTTTTTTAAATGGAACACTGGTATATTTTTCAACTGTTAAATAGAGCACCTCGAGACGATTTCAACGATATATGGTAAGTAAATGAATTCAATATTATTCATTTATACTGTGTTATTTACCCCCGTCTTTACTGACAAGAGAAATTTATTATTATTACTATTTTCGAAACTAAAACTATATATTTAAAAAAATATAACAAATTGAAAAGTAATTTTGGTAAGACCGTAAATGCTGGAAATGACCACCATTCAATTCAATACAGAGTCTATATCCTTTGCTTTTTATCATTTTTTGAGAAAAGTATTACAGATATATCCAACAAACCATATATCGTTGAAATCGTCTCGAAGTGCTCTATTTAACAGCTGAAAAATATATGGTCTGTCACTTTTTTTTGGGACATCCTGTATAATTCAAGTAAGTTGCGTTCAAATCTTTAGAACAGATTCTACAACTTTGTATAAACATTTTTTTTTGTAAAATCTAAAAAAAATAAAGGGGCAGCCGTTTATGAGACACCCTGTACATTGTCTCATTACTTTCGAAAAGTACAAAAAAATGTTTAATACAAAACTTTTAGAGAATATTGATATGCATAGTTTAAAATTACTTTTGGATATACAGGATAATTCCTAAAGGCGTGGAAGATAAAATATTATTTTTTTTTTAAATGGAACCCTCCTATTTTTGGAATCTCTATGAAATTTTAAAACTTTTTTGTTAATAATGTCTATGATGCAAAATTGTCTGTTTCACCATTCTTTCTAAAGGTAGAATACTCATATTTGGTACGAACGTTCTACAGGGATGACAAGTTTGGCTGTTATTGTTTTGATTGTTGCATTAGTTTGCAAAAAATGACAACTATTGTGACATGACTCAATTGTAGCCAGTATAATTAATGAGCTGTATTATGCAAAAAAGTCGGTTTTTAAACTTATTTATTACTATTATTATTAAATAATGTGGTAATGAACTGAATCTAAATTGCACCTTTGAGAGTTTATTTTGCATTTTATTCTATTTTTAGTCACGAAACTACAAACAGGAAATATTTAAAATATTCATGATTCTACCAACCAATTATCCATTAAATCAAATTGTTCGACTGCATCGATCGTTAAAAGCAACATTTTGTAATGATTTTTTAAACACTTCACAACTGATAACCTCACACTTTACGCTTTTATCAAAATAATCATTACTACAAAGTGCATCTTCGAAAGCTTTAAATACCAAGAAAAACAGCGCTTTGCTTAGTCAATTTTCACTGACATGGATATGACAAAAGCACTTTTTCTGATAGGCATAAGCTTATCGGCAGTGTTTTGCTACAGTGTTGACGTTAGAGATGTGCTAAACAGTTGCGTGAAATGTGCCGAAACTGATCCGAACAAGATCAATGTGCATTTGATCCATCATTCTCACGACGATGTTGGATGGTTGAAGACCGTTGATCAGTATTATTATGGGTGTAAGTTGAGATGATTATAGTTGTAGGTTATATAATCAAATGCAATGAATAACATACCAAGAAGAGATAAATCATTTGGAGTAATAAGCTAGTCAAAAATGACGACGAACGTCGTAAATGTCATGTGTCAGTTTGGCAAAGCCGATGTGACGTAATTGGACAGTTGGTCACAAGATACCAACTTTTTGATAAAGTGGTCATGTGACCCACTGACGCCTGACGTCACAATTGTTTTGTCACTTACGAAGTTGGTTGCCATCTTTGTTCAACTCCTTATTTTTTAATAGTTTTTTCTTCTAATCATACCATACCTGAATAATGTTATTAACAACCAAATTTTAGAATCCCACATCAAACCTAGAAATATATTAAAAAATGGAATGTTCCACTTAAAAAAAACTATGTTACATTTGCCACTTTTTTTTTAATCACCCTGTAGTGAAAAATAATTGCAAACTATGCATCTTAGTATTCTCTAGAACTATTTTATTTATCGAAATAATTATTGATATACATAATAATCTTTTTCTATGACTGTTAAATAATAATATGCTTATTACTCACTGCTTTTGAATAACACTCATGTATAGCAAAAATCAAAGTAAAATGGAGTGACGTAACTTTGTAATAGAAACATAAATGTGTTGAATGTAACGTTTGTAAACGTTGTCTTCTTCATTTGTCAAATTTAGCAAGTGACAGCTTTGTCACTTTAACAGCAGATGGTATTGGCCGGAGGATGGAGCGAGCAGAGTGTTTTTGACGTCACGATGACGACATTTAGCAAAACCATACTTTGATCAACTGTCAAATTACGTCATTGTGACGTGAAAAACGCCCTAGTGAAAACAAATGCTGCCTTCATTTGTGTTTTCCTGAATACTTTCCACAGGAGAATTATACAAAAAGGATAGTATTCTACACGCATATGTAATGGCTATTACTCACTATTATTATTAACTATCATTATTACATGCTCGTTGTATAATCTAGTATTTCTGTCGTCTACTAATTAATGCGTTTTCGATTTAACTGCTCTAATGAAGATGAGATTAAATATTGTTTTTGTTTAATTGTATTTTGTTATGAAATCGATGGCAGGAAAACATGGGTGAGGATAAACGGTATTTTTTTCTTTTCTCTCGGTTTTCTTCTACAGGTTTTTTAATTTTCAAAATCCTTTTGGATCGGAAAAAATTAAAATCGATTTTAAAACTTCGATTATTGTGAGCACAGATGGTACAGGACGTACGTTTTGATATAAAAACCTTATACCATTTTTTTTTCAAACCCCAAACATTTTAAGCTCTTTAAATACATATTGTAGTTAATAGTATATTATTCAACGAGCATGTAATAATAGCTATTACTCACGAAGATAAAGTTTGTGACACGAACCGAAGGCGAGTGTTGTAAATTATCGAGTAAGTAATAGCACACGGATATAGGAGTAATGACTTATTACTCCAAACTAGTGGGTAATTAACAAATTATTAAATAGTCGTAGAAAAACAAAAGTATTGACACAAACAGTTTTTTTATTTTAGTACGAAAAGATATTGCTAATATTGCTGTGGAGAACATACTTAATTCAGTGGTTAGAGCGTTATGGGATCATCCAGACCGAAAGTAAGACTCAAATCTAAACCGACTATTCCTAACGATTATTTATTTAATTTTGCTTCATAAGATTCATTCAAGTCGAAACAGCATTCTTCTACAAATGGTGGATCCACCAAAACGAAGATATGCAAAACAAATTCAAGACTTTGGTTGAAAACGGTCAGATTGAAATAATCAACGGTGGATGGTCGATGAATGATGAGGGCTGTGTCAACTATTTGTCGGTTATTGACCAGTTCACTTGGGGCTTTAGGTAAGTTTCAAGAAAAACTGACCTTTAAAGTGTCAGTTTCTGATTATTTTTTGTGATGAAGAATTTTGAATGAATCCTTGGGCGAGTGTGGAAACCCAACTTTTGGCTGGCAAATCGATCCATTTGGTCACAGTAGAGAACATTCGTCCATTTTATGGAGGATGGGATTTGATGGGTTGATTTTCTCCCGGTTGGATCAAAACGAACGGAATTTGAGGAAAGACAGAGGAAGTTTGGACTTTTTATGGCAAACTAGTGCTAACAATGGTAAGTAGATATTTGACCCAAGATTTTGTATTAATTAACTAATTGAGTAAATAGAGGATAGTGTAATTTATGGAGGAATTACACCCGACGCGATCTATTATCCACCAAGTGGATTTTGTTTTGATATTGAATGTGGAGATGACAATATTGTGGACGATCCTGATGAAGAAACTTACAATGCTCCAGCTAAAGTAAGTTAAGACATAATTTTCAACAGTTTTCAGGACTAATCTTCAAAAGTTACATCTGATTAGCCTGAACACGTTGAGGACATTACATTAATGAGTAGTGTTTCCAACAAATTCAGATCTAATCCACCTGCATTCAAATTCCAATATTCCTTAATTATGTCAACAGGCTGAAGACTTTTCCAACAGAATGAAGGATTACTCGAAATGGTTCAAAACCAATCACATCTTCGTAACAATGGGTGGAGATTTTCAATACCAAGCTGCCGAAGTTAATTTCGAAAACTCTGACAAGTTGATCAAGTAAAAGCCTGACGTTTTTCCATAGGAACTGTATTTAAAAAAATAACTTCTAGAGCTTTCGAAAACAATGAAGAAGTTAAGCTGCTGTATTCAACACCTACTTGCTACCTAAAAGCTGTATACGAAGCTCAGCCAACGCTAGAAATAAAAACTGACGACTTTTTCCCTTATGGTAGTGGTGATCATGGTTACTGGGCTGGTTACTTCACCTCCAGACAAAACTATAAGAGACTGGAAAGGATCACCCTTAACACACTTCAAGTATTAGTTGCCTTCTTCACCAGGTTAACAGGAAATTATTTAAATACTTTCAGATTGCCAAGCAACTGAACTCAATCTCTCTAGCTAAAGGCAAAACTGTAAACTTGGAGTCCATTAAAAGTATAAGGGAAGCTATTGGGGTAGCTCAACATCACGACTCAATCACTGGAACTGCAAAGCAACACGTTTCAGATGATTACACCAAAATATTGTCCAAGGCAATTAAGATAGCTGAATCCAACTTTACTACCTTAGTTGGGTGAGGAAAACTAAATAGATTTTTCCAAAATAATCATAAGTGAAATAGCTACTAAAGCTGGTATTTCACATTGCAAAACTCTAGACTATAATATAATTCGTGACATTATTAACCTTTATATTACAGGAATCTTCTGGACATTGATATAGCAGCATCCACTGAACTCACTTCTTGCCTTTTGGCCAACATGAGCATTTGCTCCACCACCCAATCAGCTGATGAATTTTTGGTTGTGGTTTACAACCCATTATCTTGGAAGGTCAACCAAGCTATTCGTCTGCCAGTTGAAGCCGATTCCTACACAATTCAAGGCTCTGAAGGTTTGTTTTAATATTTCTGCACCTTTAGGAAAAGTTCAAGTTGGTTTTAGGAGAAGTTGTCAGTGATGTATTAACCCCAATTTCTAATTTTACTTACGTTAACCTGGAAAACGAGCGACCAGCACTGAAGGAACTGGTTTTTGTCGCCTCTGATATACCACCTTTAGGTGTGAAGGCTTTCAGTGTCAAGAAAAACGGAGACAATGAAGAAGTTCAACAGAATGTGGCTGACACACTTAAATTTGGAAACGAGGTAATCAATCCCGCTTCACACCTTTTATCGAAAGTTAATTGGCTGTTTTTTGTAGGTGGTTGGTTTTGAAATTGATGAAACCACTAATCTACTGAAATCAGTGACTATGAACGGTCTAACTGTGGCTGTAACTCAACAATTCATGCACTACACTTCTTCAAACGGTACAGACGACAGCGATATCTCAGGAGCGTACATTTTTAGACCTGAAGGAGTTGCCATCCCCTTTGACAACCCCATTATAGTCTCCAAGGTTCAAGGAGAAGTCGTGGACGAAGTTCAACAAAAAATCAACGACTGGATTACCCAAATTATCAGAGTTTACAAAGATGGTTTTAATTACATTGAGTTTGATTGGCTCGTAGGACCAATTGATGTGTATGTTCCAAATATGCTAACAACTACAGAAATGAACTAATTTTTTGATTCCAGTTCTGATGGTAGTGGCATGGAAATAGTATCCCGGTTTACAGTGGATGACTTTAAAAACAACCAAACCTTCTACACCGACTCAAACGGAAGAGAAATGATGCAAAGAAAACTGAACTATAGACCCACATACACTTACGACTCCAGTTTAGAGCCAGTAGCAAGTAATTACTATCCGGTAACCTCAAAAATCTCTATTAAAGACCAAGAGCAAAACTTGCAAGTGTCAATTTTGAATGAAAGATCTCAAGCTGGAACTAGTTTAGATGAGGGACAACTCGAACTGATGGTTGGTTTGCTTCTTAGGTTCTTCTAAAAATTGTTACTATGATTAGTTGCCTTTAGGTGCATAGAAGGTTACTGAATGATGACAAGAAAGGTGTGGGCGAAGCCCTGAATGAAACTGAGTTCGACCAAGGTATAGTCGCCAGAGGGCAGCACTATTTGATTCTTGGGCCCTTGTCTGGAGTAACAAGTGAAGGTAAAGAGTCTTAAATTCTCCAACTGTTCATGAGTCATCGAGCACTAAAAGAATTGTTACGGTCAGTGTTGCCAGGTCCAGAAAAAATTCCTCAACTCTGGGGAATTTAAACCAAATTTGATATTTCGGGAAACTTTTTATTTTTTTTAAACCAGTGTTAATACATTTAAGAGGAACAGTCAGTCAAAACTGAACCGGGCTACTAGCTACTAAGTAGTTAAGCTACTAACTCAGCTACAATTTGGGTAGTTTGTATTCTAATTACTTTTTCAAATAAGTAGCTGTAGCTTTCTGTATTTTGGCATTAATATTCATAAACCTACATTATTCAAGTTTTTTTTTTATTTCGACTTGTATACTTTAACACAATAAGACAATACATAACAATTTTAAAAGATTCAATTTACACAAATATTACATACAGAGTGACCCAAATGGTTCCATAGAATGACTAGCAAAATAGTTATGGACTAATTATGCACCCCTGGGTCACTCTGTATTATACTATAATTTGTAAGAAGTAACTTAAAAAGTAACTATATTAAACCAATTAGGATCTTTAGTTTTCAGTTACTTTGTAGCTTTACCTTTTTTTCAGAAAGTAGCTATCCAAATTGTAACTTGAATAATAGAATATCAATGTAGCTTGTAGCTGTAGTTAGCTAATTTATTTCAGTAGCTTGCACGGCTCTGCTGTCAAATACAACTCCATGAAGCTATCAAACTATAAAATACTGCTTAAAGGCAATACAATCAGTACAAATCATAAGGTCTTAAGACATACAAATGTCGGTCCAAATTTAATCTGTTACAGCATTTTGGAAACTCGCTATTAAACTAACTTAAAAGCTTTTGACAGGTAACACGTCTCTATTTCTGTCACAATGTTGGTAACTGTCAAATATACTTCATAAAGCTGTAAAGTTACAAAACCTGCTTAAGCTCTGTTATCGTTAATACAGTTGTACATCAAATTAGATGTTTGTTTATAGGTTTATGAGTAGGAAGTGAACAGTCGTGAAGTGTATCTGTTCAAGATATTTATTTTAACTTGGAAACTGTTAAATACCCACTCCATGAAGCTATAAAACTACCAAATTTGCTTAAAAGCAATACAATCAGCGTAAATCATATAATAATATTTCTAATTATAATTTTATAGTTTCATGAGTTGTTTTTAGGTAGTTCCGACATGTAACTGTATATTGTGGATATATTTCCATCTGTCGCAATAGTGGTAACTGTCAAATACAATTCCATGAAGCTATCAAACTATAAAATACTGCTTAAAGGCAATACAATCAGTACAAATCATACTTAAGGTCTAAGCATTTTGGAGCTTTCTAACTTAAATTTTGACAGGTAACACGTCTATTTCTGTCACAATGTTGGTAACTGTCAAATATACTTCATAAAGCTGTAAAGTTGAAATTTTAGTGAAATCTGGCTAATTTTTTAAAACGCTTTTGGGTAAATTTTAGCATTTAAAGATTGGCAACACTAGTTATTTTTTTTACAATTATTTTAGAGTAAGAAATACCTATTTCAGGTTAACTTATCAGCCATTTTCTGGAGGTTTTATTTTGCAGGTTTTAATATATTCTTCCTTCTTGCGCTTATTTTTGTCGACTTTTGACTGGATTAATTTGCACTTTATTATTATTGCTTGATTTGTGCTTTATTCACGTTTTTGTTTTATTTTTATTTTCGTCATCGTTTTCTCTTAAAGTACTAGTTTGCTAGTTTAAGCAAATGTTCGATGCTTTATTACAGGTCATAGTACAACAACCCAAGAACGAATTCTGGCACAAAAGAAACTGTTACAACCCTGGATTGGAGTAGCCAAAGCTGACAACGTACCCGAAGAAGTTACTAAAACACTTTTGGAATCTACTGTATGTAGTCCACCAGTAAAACTAAATTATTTATTTACGCGTTACTTATATTTGCGAAATTAGTACTCATCTCTAAAATCAAGTTTGCCTGAAAACCTCAACATCTTAACTTTGGAACCATGGACCGACTCAAGTTACATACTAAGACTCGAGCATATTTTGGAGAAAAATGAGGATTCCACACTGTCTGCCTCAACCACCATTGATTTGGCTGTAAGTCCTTCACTGAATCCTCAAAAATAGTTTGAATTTGTGAATGTTTCGTAGGAGCTGTTTTTGAACTTTAAAGTATCTGAAGTGGTCGAAACCACTTTGGGGGCTAACCGAAAATTGGATTCCTTCCAGTCCAGATATGACTGGACTTACCAATCAAGCTATAAAACACGTAAATCGTCGTTGGATGGTACTAGCGTCACTTTGGAACCCATGGATATTAAGACTTTTATTGTTAAACTGTCTAATTCTTAAATAGTAAATAAAATGAAATGAACTTAAGTTGCTTTTCTTGTATGTGGGTGTAAAATTGAATGTTGACAGAATAAGATTTTTCTTAAATCAATTTCTGAAAAACTACAAAAATCCAGTTTCCTTACATTCTGATCATGTCACGTATAAATCAGTTTTTAAAATCTTATTTGATGCAAGCAACACTGGAAACCACTTCAAATTAAATCGATAACAAAACAATTTATAGCTTTATCAAACCGTTCCTCATTATCATTTTAGTCAAATATGAGTGTCACAAAAGTACTTCTCGTGTTAAGCGCCGTTATTTTGACGGTACTAAGTTACAGTGTGGACGTTAAAGATGTGTTCAACAGTTGTGTCCAGTGTCCCGAAACTGATCCAGACAAGATTAATGTTCACTTAATCCATCATTCTCACGATGACGTTGGATGGCTTAAGACTGTTGATCAGTACTATTACGGATGTAAGTTGAGAATTTTGTTTGTTGCTGTTAGAGTGTTCATAAATAAAAAATATCCAATACACAAAACTGTTAAGCATAAACGACTTTTTGAAATATTGGTATGTTCAGCGGCTTAGATGCTAAGTAAGCAGCCATAGCAAGCTAAGGAGGACTGCTTACTTAACTTCTAAGCGGCTGACGTCGGGTGAACGTACCCATTGATTTTGAAATAGTCTAAGTACCTACATGGATGCTATATCATAAACAATTCCAAAGATAATTTCTATAGAAACGGTGAAATCGGATGCTACTTTTGGTTAATTCTATCATGTTACTAGAAATGATTTTAAAAATAAATTTATCTGGAGGTGGAAGTACTAGTCTTATCTGAAACTGTTAATACAGTATCAATTCAATAATTCAAAATCCACACTGACTGAATACAAATCAAATTTGTTCTTCTTCTATTATTTTTATACAGGGTGGTCCAGTTTTAAGTGTCAATAATTCACCATTCAATGGCCCATCAAAATTGAACCAATTTTGATCAAATTTGGAACAAATACTTATGAAACTTCTCTGTGTCCAGAGTGTCCAGACACCACCTACAAAAAAATTCTTTATTATCATCACTTTCACAAGAAAACCAACTTTCATGTAACACAACACGTTACTGGACAGTTTAGACAAAAGTTACTTTCCTAAAGTAATGAGTATCAATTTCATAAGTACTTGTACCAATTTGATCAAAATTGCTTCAACGGTCTCAGAGAATTATGACAAAAAACACGATTTTTAAAGCTGAAATTTAGAGAGCTCTATTTTTACAGGTCTTCCAGGACGCCCTGTAGAGTGTTTCCTCTTTATAAACATAATTATACAGAGTGCCTCAAGCAAGAGTAAGCTTGGTGCACTGGTACTTATTTTCAGCAAAAGCTTAACACAGGAAAACACCACTTTTTCTAATTGAACACCCTGTAAAAATTTGAATAGCTTTTTTACGGTTTTAGGTATGTTTCAAAAATTTTTATAGTTTAAACTAAACTTTTGAACACCCTGTACTTCAATCCTAGGCACCGTTTTTTTACAGAGTGTCCAGAAATTAAATCGTAAAGAAGTGAAACAGCAAATTTAAGCTTGCGTGATAATAAATCCACCCTGTATATCTACTTAATGAGTTTATTACCAGTCTGGGGCAATTAACACTGTCTACCTGGGTTATTGTATCTTTTACTTTAAAATGGTTTAGAAGGATTTAAATCTGGTCATCTGGGAGGTTTACAAGTTAATTTTTGACATAGTCAAATACACAGGAACTTAGTTTTACTGGCGTTCAATTTTTTATACTATAGGTAGTGTAAAACTAAACATTCAAGACTTGTTAGAGTCTAAATTTGAACTGAATAGTCTAAAAACTTGATATTTACAACAAAATTCGTTTCTTCAGACTGCAATCCATTGTCGAGTGTCTGAAACTGGATTTCAAGCACTAAAACAGTCCGGAAATCAAGATCAAAATTGCTGCGCATAAAACTAATTTTTTACTACTAAAAATAGTCTAAAAGTTGAGTTTTCAAGACTTCAATTGGTGTACAACTAAATTTTCTGGACTGAAACAAGTCTATAGAATTCAATTAAACAATCGAAACAGTCCAAATTAAATTTTCGGACTAATTCATTTCTAAAAAGTAGTTTTGAAGACTAATATCGTAGCATTTAGTGCCAAAATTGTTTACTTTCAATACTGACGAGTTTGAAACTTGACTATCATTATTATAAAAAGTCTTAAACTCGATTTTTCAGTCTTAAAGCACCAAAACAGGCCGAATTTCTTGGAAATGCTCCAATTTTTTGCACCGATGCAGCGAAAATAGACTTTCTGGCCTGATAATTCAATAACTTTGTGAAGATAGTCTTAAAACTTGATTTTTAGGCTGAAAACAGCCTTAAAGCACTAAAAACAGTCTAGATTTTTAAGAAATGCTCGAATTTTTAACACTGAGGTGTCTAAAAGTAAATTTAATAGTGACAAAGCTTAAATGACATTTTCCTATTCGGGTGCGGTAAAGTACACTTTTCCGTACTCATTTGAGTGCGGGAAGGAGTACTTTTCCGCACGGGATGCGGTAAAGTTATTTTTACGCACTGAGTGCGGTAAAGTTATTTTTCCGCATTGCAAGATTAATTTACAATAAATGTATAATAAACCTGCAATTTTTGAAGTTTATATGTGTAGAGCGAAAATAACTATTGGCACCCACCTTTTTATGAGATGTTTAAGCGAAGAAAAAATGAGTGCGGAAAAGTTACTTTTACATTTTATTTATCAAAAAAAAAACATTTAAATCATAAAACCATAACTGTATATTTGATTTCTCAATTAAGAATACACTGTTAATCACCTTTGCAAACAGAGGCTTTCATTTTAGTAATTTTACTACACATTTTCGTTCAATTTAATGAAAAATGATACTCGTAGGAAAAATGTTGTTCCTAACTCATGGGGAAAGCGTCTTTTCCGCACTTGTTAGGTAAATAACTATTTTAAAGCTATGGGGAATGTAAAAATTGTTTTTTAAGTCTGCTAATGTTAAAAACTTGATGAAGATATACTTGAAACTCTATTTTCCAAGCTGAAAGCAGTTTTAAAGCACTAAAAATAGTCCAACGTTCTAAGAAACTTGAAAAGTTAGTCTTCAAGTCTATTTTCGTAAACCTAATGTCGATATCCTGTATTTAAGACTATTTTCAATACTAAAATATTGAAATGTGTCTATCAAATTATGAAAACTTACTTCAAATGCAAATTTTAATTTGAGTGGGCAAAAATGTAGTTTTGTGTGTCTACAAGTCAATTTTCAATACTAAAGTCTTCCAATACAATTTTTAAGTTGAATTGGCTCGGTTTTCAACTTAATCTTTGAACGTAATAAGTCAATTATCTCGTAAACAAAGTTTCAAATCAGAATTGTATGAGAGATGTTTTCTTTTTCATACAAAAATAGACTTTATGTAACAAGTGTAAATTCTAGATTGCGCAACAATATACAGAGCGGTCTAATAAGAAAGGTAATTTTAGTTTACATGATAAAAATTATTATCTTGCATATTGATCGGTCTGTTTACTTTATGTGTAAGTGACAGTTTTATGTCTTATGATGTCAGTAAGGTAAAAACTGAAAAACCTTTGAAATCCTCACGAAAATAGCAAAAAAAGTAATTAGTAATTGAATTGAAAAAAGTAAAGTAATTGATAAACCACTTTGGTTCACTGCTTCTAGTCACCAATGTATTTGCTAACAAGTGCTCTATTCTACCATACTCAATTCCATTCTGTTAATAAATGAGGCAACTGTCCTAAATGTAATGTTATTTACAATTAGGACAGTTGTATTACAGTAATTATTTTAAAGTTAAACTGTTTTAACTAGTTAATTAATATTTCTTAGCGTTTGGTTTGTAAAAAAAACGCTCCAAAATTAATCTCTAAAGTGTTAATTTAATTTAATTTCAGTAAGGAAAGATATAGCTAACATAGCAGTCGAAAACATCCTAAACTCTGTGGTTCGTGCTTTATGGGATCATCCAGAAAGAAGGTGAGTAAATGTTTTTTCTGTCTCTTCATGATCATTCATCACTATGAGAGATGGAATATATAAAAGTTATTCAAAAAGGCTCTATAAAGCAATTTGCAAACAAACCACACTTCAAGTTTAAACATTATTGTTTCTCATAGATTTATCCAAGTAGAAACTGCATTTTTTTACAAATGGTGGACTCACGAATCCGAAGAAATGAGACAAAAATTCAAGACCTTAGTTGAAAGAGGACAGTTGGAAATCATCAACGGCGGATGGTCAATGAATGACGAGGCCTGCGTCAACTATTTGTCCGTCATTGACCAATTTACTTGGGGTTTCAGGTTGGTTCTGACTTATTTACCAGGTTCACTGGAGTTTCATTCATATTTCTTCAAAAAGGATTTTGAATGAGACGTTGGGCGAGTGTGGCAATCCAACATTCGGCTGGCAAATCGACCCATTTGGTCATAGTAGAGAGCACGCGTCCATTTTGTGGAAGTTGGGGTTTGATGGGTTGATTTTTTCGAGATTGGACAACAACGATCGTCATATGAGGAAGATGTACTCAAATTTTGATTTTTTGTGGCAAACAAGTGCAAACGATGGTATGTAACTCATAGTCAATATGTAACAATAAATTATTATTATCCTTGTACAGAAACCAGTATAATCTATGGAGGAATCACTCCAGAAGACACTTACTATCCACCTAGTGGATTTTGCTTTGATATTCTATGTGAAAATGACAATATTATTGACGATGCCAATGAAGATGAGTACAATGTGGTGACAAAGGTTAGTCATAATTTTTTTACTAACTCTCACTCAAAATTTCCATTTATTACAGGTTTCAGATTTTGCCAATAGAATTAGAACTTTTCAGTCCTACTTCAAGACCAATCACATAATCGTCCCAATGGGGGGAGATTTTCAGTATCAGGCTGCCGAAATAAATTTCGAAAACTCTGACAAACTTATCAAGTATGATTTCTCTAAACTTGATGCTTTAAGTTGCATGTGAATTTTTCAGAGCTTTCCAAGATGATGAACAGATTAAGTTGCTTTACTCCACTCCATCTTGTTACCTTAAATCTGTGTACGAGTCTCAGCCAGAATTGCAAGTCAAAACTGATGATTTCTTTCCTTACGGGAGTGCTGATCATAGTTATTGGGCTGGATATTTTACCTCAAGACCAAACTACAAAAGATTGGAGAGAATCACTTTGAATACTCTACAGGTATAGTAGCCGAGATGCAGTTTTCGGCAAGTTAACCAAAAGAAATTATATGTTTCATGTTTTAGATAGCAAAACAGTTAAACTCTATTGCTTTAGCAAATGGTGAGACAGTAGATCTTAACTCTGTTAACGCTCTTAGAGAAGCTGTAGGAGTCGCCCAGCATCATGATTCAGTTACTGGAACTGCCAAACAACACGTTTCTAATGACTATACCAAAATCTTGTCCAAGGCTATTAAAAATGCTGAATCGGACTTTACCACTCTAATTGGGTAACAGTTAGTACTTTCTAGATCTGGATAACAAACTAATTTTTGGTTGTGTGCAGCAAGCTGCTAGATATAGAGTTGGCAGCGTCAGTCGAACTGTCTTCCTGTCTTTTGGCCAATGTTAGCATATGTTCAACCACCCAGTCAGCTGATGAGTTTGTGGTTGTGATTTACAATCCGCTATCTTGGGTGATCAACCAAGCTATCCGTCTTCCAGTTGAAGGAGATTCTTATACAGTACGTGGGCATGAAGGTTGGTATTAACGATTACTTCCATCTAGGACAGGGACCTGCCCCCTTTGCGCATAACCATTTGCTTTCAATGCTTTTGGTGCTGTCCTGTCCAGGTTCTTCTCAATTAGATTACAAACCTCTTTCAAACGTGTAAGATTAACTGAAAATGATGTCAATATATCTTAATGCAGATAATTATACAAGTAAAATCTTTTGGTCAGTCAAAAGGTCATGTATACCGTTATTCCAAACATTTTTTGAACAGGGAATTGATGTAACAAAACTTCTTCATTTACAGGAGAAATTTCCTCTGATATTGTAACTCCAATCTCAGACTTTGCTTACGTAACCCTAAACAATGTAAAACCAGCTAAAAAAGAATTGGTGTTCATCGCTTCTGAAGTGCCTCCACTAGGTATAAAATCTTACCTTGTCCAGAAGAACTTTCAAGCCAATGAAGACCACCAGAACCTAACTGACATCCTAAAGTTTGGTAACGAGGTAATTACTCACAGTTTGCTTCTAGTTGAGGGTAAAAACTCTTTCAATTAGGTTGTGGGATTTGAAATTGACGAGTCCACCAACTTACTAAAATCTGTGACCATGAATGGCGTTATAGTGGAAATTTCCCAACAATTCATGCACTATCAAGCCTCGAATGGGACTGATGACAATGACCCATCTGGTGCATATTTATTTAGACCAGAAGGAGTTGCTATACCTTTTGATAACCCCACGATTATCAGCAGAACTCAAGGAAATGTGGTGGATGAAGTCCAGCAAAGAGTCAACGACTGGATTACTCAGATTATTAGAGTGTACAAGGATGGATCCAATTATATTGAGTTTGATTGGCTTGTAGGACCCTTGGATATGTAAGAATAACGTTCACGTAAACAGAAACAATTTTTACACCAAACTATTTCAGATCTGACTATAATGGAATCGAAATCATCTCAAGATTCACCGTTGACAACTTCAAAAACAATCAAACCTTCTACACAGATTCCAACGTGAGGGAAATGATTGAAAGAAAATTGAACTACAGACCTACCTACAGCTACAACAGTTCTATTGAACCAATAGCCAGCAATTATTACCCGGTTACCTCAAAAATTTCCATTAAAGACCAAGAACAGAACTTGCAAGTATCTATACTGAACGAAAGATCACAAGGTGGTAGCAGCTTGGATGAAGGACAATTGGAGCTAATGGTAAGGTTTTGCTAAGATTGTTAGTTTTGTGGTTAGGGTTGGTTTTGTACTGAATTAGGTGCACAGGAGATTGGTTAAAGATGATAATAAGGGGGTGGAAGAGGCCTTAAATGAAACAGAGTTCAATCAGGGAGTAGTGGCTAGAGGGCAACATTTTCTGATTCTGGGACCTAGTTCGGGATTAACTGGTTAGTTAATTTAAAGTCGTTTTGAAGAGTTATACTTAAAACAAGTTGCAGGTAATATTGTGACGACTCAGGAACGAATTCTAGCTCATAAAAAACTCATCCAACCTTGGGTAGGAGTTGGAGATGCATCCAAACTCCCCTCCGAAGACGTTGAGAAGCTTTTAAGAACTGAGGTGAGTTAAAGTGCAGATTAAGTGAACAAACAACTACTTTTTTACAGTTTTCAGCATTGAAAGCCAGTTTGCCTAAAAATGTCAACGTCCTAACCCTAGAACCTTGGACAGACTCCACGTACATTTTAAGACTCGAGCACATCTTGGAGAAGAACGATGATCCAGAGCTTTCCACCTCAGTTACCATAGATTTGGATGTAAGTTATGGCAAAAATTACTTTTTAATTAAGTGTGAGAGATGACAAATTACGTTACTATTTGACAGGAACTCTTTGCGACATTCAAAGTGTCTGAAGTTGTAGAAACCACTTTGGGGGCTAACAGAAGATTGGATTCTTTTCAGTCTAAATACGACTGGAGTTACGAAGCTTCTTATAAAACCCGCAAAGGGTCATTGAGCGGTACTAGTGTCACTTTGGAACCTATGGATATTAGGACGTTTATTGTAAAGCTTTCTAAAGAATGAGGCCAATAAACTTGAGAACACCTTAATGGGGTTTTATTTCTGTTTTGAATGTGACAAATAAAGAGACAAATGTAACATTCAAAACATTTACTTGTTGGTTACATTGTTACGTCCTATTTTTGGTTGATTTTCTGTATAGTTGGTAGTCTTTTATGTGAAGTATTCAAATAATGCAACATTTGCGTAAATCAAAACACTGCTAGGTCAAAAAACAGCTGTAAGTTAAAGGCAGCTGTTTTCTGACCAATCACAGACTACGACTTAGACTGATGTTGCACATGTGCACTTTCAATTAGACTGTCTATGATTTTTCTGTTGAAACCACTGATCTTAGTGGATAATCTAAATTTCCAACGCTTCCGGGTGTTTGTCTTGCTAATATGCGTTATTTTCATAACAAACTTTGTATTGATGATGCAACCACAAGGATACTTTAGTTCTTTCATAAGATTTCCTGTACACTTATTAGGACTTTGCAGATTTAGAGAAATTAATGCGTCATTGACTTTTTTTCGAATTGTGACCACTTAAGGTGGTTTAATAAACACGTGATGCAAAAAACGTTATCTCTCTCTACATTAAATTACTTAGATGATTAAAGTGCATCTGAATTGTTTTGATTTCCTTCTCATCCACCACTTCAAACCCAATCTAAAAAAATAATCAATTAGAATCAAATTGATTGTGCTACTTTTCAGTCATACAAACACTATCAATCGAGTTGGACACCAAAATGGATGCTCCAAAACTCCAACTTGTTCTTTTAGCATTATGGTTTACTACATTTCCAGCATTAGGGCTTTACATCCCTGAAGTTAAAGATACTTTAAGCAGAAGCTGCACCAAGTGCCACGACCTAGATCCTGACAAGATCAACGTCCACTTGATCCATCACTCCCATGATGACGTTGGTTGGCTTAAAACTGTAGACCAATATTATTGGGGATGTATGTAAACTGCTACTTGTATACAGTTAAACCACTGATTAGATGCTTTTTAGTAAATAATTCCATTGCCCATGTTGGTGTTCAGTATATCATGTCCAGTGTTGCCAATGCCTTGGATGGATTCCCAGACAGAAGGTATAATGAGCTTTGGTGATCTAGAGTAGAACTAAGCTTCTTTATCTAGATTTATTCAAGTGGAAACAGCATTTTTCTGGATGTGGTGGGAAAATCAGGACGAAGTGATCAAAGCTAAATTCAAAAAACTGGTGGAAAACGGTCAAATTGAGCTCGTTAACGGAGCTTGGAGCATGAATGATGAGGCTTGCGTCAACTACCAGGCTACCATCAACCAGTTCACTTGGGGATTCAAGTAACTAATCCACTAGTACATTATAGTGCACCCATCAATAAACGGCATTCCAGAATTCTTACCGATACTTTAGGAACTTGCGGCCAACCTACCATCGCCTGGCAAATTGATCCATTTGGACATACTCGAGAACATGGTTCTTTAATGTTAAAAATGGGTTTTGATGGGATTTTCTTTGGAAGACTTGACCAAAATGACCGCAAAGTTAGAAAAGCTCAAAAAAACATGGATTTCTTGTGGAAACCTAGTGCAAACTGTATGTCCTACCAGATCTAACAGGAATTGCATGGTAATTAGTAAAAATATAGCTGCAGGAGTGATCTACGCAGGAGCTTTTGGTTCTGAAAGAACATACCACACACCTGATGGGTTCTGCTTTGACTTGCTGTGCACGGATGACGCAATCAATGACAATCCTAATGATGGCGGATACAATCTAGACAGCAAGGTTAACCAAATTGTGATTCTATGCGACCCTCTTGATCAAATTGTTGCAGGTTGCCAGTTTTGCCGAAATAGTCAAAAACTACGCAAATTACTACAAAACAAACAACATCATCATCACAATGGGTGGAGATTTTTATCATCAGGCGGCAGATATCAATTATGAAAATTCTGATCGACTAATCAAGTAAGCACGATCAGGAATGGATTATTGTTGATTATTGACGTTTTTCCAGAGCTTTCCAGAATAATTCAGATATAAAAATCGTGTATTCCACGCCTTCGTGTTATTTGCAAGCTGTGTATGATGCCCAGCCTGACATGACACTTACAATTGACGATTTTTTGCCCTACAGCAATGACGATGATACCTTTTGGGTTGGATATTTTACGTCCAGGCCTAGCTTTAAGTTGTTTGAAAGAGTCAGTCATAATATTTTACAGGTGAATTTTTATTACAATTAAAAAAACTTAATTACAGCAAGTATTGCAACTTATTATTTATTTCTCACTTGTCTTTACTGGTTTAACTCTTTTTTTGTATTTGAACAGGTTGCTAACCAACTGAACTCTCTCACTCAATCCGAAGGATTAACCAGCATTAAACTGAAACAAGCCAGCGGAGTAGTCCAGCACCACGACGCAATCACAGGAACGGAAAAGCAGCACGTGACCAACGACTACTTGAAAATGCTAGCCGCAGGTGTGAACGAGGCGGAGCAACCTTTCACCAAATTGATCGAGTATAGCTCGTTTATTCCTGACTAAACAATCCAAAATTATATTTTATTTTTGTAAAGACAACTGCTTGAAACTGACTTGCCAGAACTATCGTCCTGTCTTCTGGCCAATATGTCCATATGCACAGTGTCCCAAACATCTGAACAGTTTGTAGTGGTGATCTACAATCCTTTGGCTTGGTCTGTGAATCACGTTGTTCGTATTCCAGTCCAAGAAGGTTCTTATTCAGTTACTGGTCCAAATGGTTAGTTTTGTGGAAAATTGTCTGAACAAAAGCTTTTTGAGTTGTAAGTTGCAGGTGAAGTGCAAAGTGATGTTGTGGACCCCATTTCCTCATTTTTGTATGTGCAAATTGATGGAGCTGAGCCTGCCAAGTCAGAACTTGTGTTTATTGCCAATCAAATTCCTCCATTAGGGATACAAACTTATTTAGTTAATAAAGTCTCTAGTGAGGTTAACAAGTCTGGCGGTAGCGACGTATTCAAGTTTGGAGATGAGGTATCCAAAGTGTCTCAGTTTTATGTGTCAAGTCAAAAAATAATGTCAGTTGGCAAAATAAGTTAACTTTGAGTTTAAAATTTGGATCTTTATAAACCTTAAATTTTTAAAATTAACCCTGTATTCAACTTGTTTGGTAACATTGACTTTTCAATTGAATTTAGTAAGAACATTTTTTTAGACTGTTGGTTTCGAACTGGACGAAACTACCAATCTTCTTAAATCAGTGACAATGAATGGAAAAACCTTGGACATTTCTCAAAACTTTGGATTTTACATTAGCAGAGACGGTTCTGGTGCGTACATTTTTAAACCTTCTGACACCGCTCAAATGATTGAAAACGCCACTATTGTACGACGATACCTGGGGGACGTTGTCGAGGAAGTTCAGCAGAACTTCAACGATTGGATCACCCAAGTAATACGAGTTTACAAAGGAACTTTCAATTACATTGAGTTTGACTGGATGGTTGGACCAATTGACACGTACACTAAATTGATTTTGCTTGTTATTGGGTTTCACTGATTGAAGTTGTTCCAGGTCTGATAACAAGGGAAAAGAGGTTATTTCCAGGTTTGAAGTGAAGAACTTCCACAACGAGAAAACGTTTTATACAGATTCAAACGGACGTGAAATGATCCAACGAGTGTTAAACTACAGGCCTACATTCGACTATGATGTCAACAAAGAACCCATTTCTAGCAATTACTATCCGATAACCTCAAAAATAACGGTTAAAGATGAAGAAGAGAAATTGAGGGTTTCTGTTTTGAATGACAGATCTCAGGGAGGTACCAGTTTGGATGAAGGACAAATTGAACTAATGGTAAGACTATAATTTAAGATAATCGGAAGATATAAGAGAGAAGAGACTGAATATCAAAAAATCTCCATTTTTGTCAGAATCTTTGATTTCCAAAAATAATGTGACGTCATCCGACAATTAGTCACTTTATTCAAAACTTTGACTTGTGTTCAACTGTCAAGACTAACTTCCTATGTATGTAAGCTTTCAAAGTAAAACTGCAAGTTTACAACACAATTGGTCTAGATCTGTTTGAATCTTCGTAGAAAATTACAAATCTTGATCAAATATCAGAACTTTCAAACTGGTTTTTGAAGCACAAACTAGATATTAAAGTGTTTAAGCTTATGAGCTGGTACATTTACTAGAATTATTTGAATTAAGATGACAATTTAAAAACTGACTTAATAGTCAAAATTCGAACAGATTAAAGTGTCAATGATAGTTTCCATTTTACAGTTCATATTAGTTAGGTTATGATATTGAAAGTTTATGACAAAGGCAATTCTTACAAATTAAGACACATACGTATTTCTGAGATTGATCGATTGTCCTAAAGTAGTACTAGTACTCTGTGATAACTTACACCAGTTTCTTTGATCACGTGGTGGTCAACTTTCTAGAATCAGACAGTAGATTGTGTTTCAATATATTAATTAATTTGTGGCCCTTAAAATCTTCCTTTGACCACCCTGTGTAGCTTTATCGTAAAGATTTAAGAGAACTCTGACTGGATTTATGTCTAAATTTGACAGTATTCACTCCACAACCCATAATCAGGTTAAATTGAAGGTTACAGGGTGATTTAATTTGTTTATCATTTTGTGAAACTATAGTTCATTTAAGAGGTCTACGTAATTCTAAAGAAAAATGTTCCTAGCCTATGTATTTTGAATGAGGTTTGAGTTTGGAAAATATTATGAAAAAGTAAAAAAAGAATTGCTTATGAACCATTTAATGGGCATTACATTTACTTGCCTTACATAACATTTAAATAACGTAGAATGTTGACCCAAACTTACGGTTACACTAACATTAAAAAGATTTACGTTAATTCGGTCTATAACTGAACACAATTTGCTCTGCAGGTCCATAGAAGAATACTAAATGACGATGGTAAAGGAGTTGGAGAAGCGTTAAACGAAGAGGAGTTCGGACAAGGACTGGTGGCTAGAGGACAGCACTACCTTATTTTAGGATCTACTGAACTGACAAATGATGGTAAATTGAAATGAATTCACTTCAACTCTTACACAAATTGAAAATTTTGCAGAAGTTAGCGTAGCAGCTCAAGAGAGAATATTAGCTCAGGAAAAACTGCTTCAACCCTGGATTGGTTTCGGAAACGCTGCCGATATCTCCGAAACTGACTTGCAACAACTAATTGCAAAAACTGTGAGTATCTTTTACTTCATACAAAAAACGTGAAATTAAATAGAACTTTCAGTACTCAGCATTAAATCCTGAATTGTCCATTACTCCAAACGTAAATATCCTGACTTTGGAACCATGGAACAACTCCACTCATATTCTGAGGTTTGAACACTTTCTAGAAGAATCGGAAGATATAAATTTGTCAGAAGCTGTCACTATTGAGTTGACTGTAATACAATGAAACACAATGACATACATTTTATTTAAATTTTTTTACATATTTTAGGAGTTATTTTCCGATTTTACTGTTGAAGATGTAGTCGAAACTACTCTTTCGGCTAACAGACCATTAGAAGACAGTTTATATGATTGGAGCTACACTGGTCTTGCTACAACCGTGAACAGTGAACATGGAAGTCTTAAAGCAAACGAGGTTGAATTGAAACCCATGGATATTAGAACTTTTATTGTTACATTGAAGGAGAGAAGTTAGAATTATTCTGTTGGTTTTAGTTGAATATTTCTAAGTCATGCTAATTAAAATATATTGTAGAAAACTGTGCAGACTGAACGGTGTTTTAACCCTACTTTTTTCCTTATCTAATTTCTGTTCCATCACATTTACAACGACGATTAGTACTGATAGTATTGGCAACACTGCACAATGCATCTTCTGATTCTAGGCTTCTTACCATTTGTCCATATAGCATTGTCAAAGTTTTCTATAAATGAAAGTGTTGCCACAGCACAGATCCAAGAAACTCGAATAGAATTGACACTTTAGTGGTTTTTGAAATTTGAAACTAAAGTGTATGGAAATTTCAAAAGTATACATAATAACTCAACGATAGAGAGTGAGAACCAATCGTGCCATCTGTTAGTTTGCTTCAGGGATGTAAAATTTGGGGAAAATTACATTTATGGAAATTACATTTATAGTAATTTTCCGGAAAAATTGGAAAATCTGAAAATTACCTGAACTAAACTGAACTGAAAAAACCCTTACTAATTTGAACCTGGGGAACACAAATCTGACGCCCATTTTGCTCTAACTGGCAGCGTTTCGGAGATGACCTTGAAATTATGTCAATTTTGACACTTTAGGGCGTGGCACCCTTGCAAAATGACATTTTGACAAATGACACTTTATGTCATTTTTGTATTATTAACCTGAAGGTATTTAGGCAGTAGAGGTTAATTTTCAAAATAAAAATTTTTCTGAAAAAAATCAGAAGGTGTCACACTTGAAAGTTTTTGACAATTCTAGTTCTTAATTTTTCGATGTCAAACGGTGCATTTTACCAAAAAAGTGTATAGAAGGTAAAAGTTTCATCCCATCGAGGTACATCTGTGGTATTCAATTTCAGACCTCTAACCTGAAACGTTCCTGAGATATTGAGCAAAAACTGCAGAAAACGACAGTCAAGTTTGACGCCCTTTAGCGGCTAAACGGGACAACTTAGCCATGCCCACTCAACGTCACGTGATAGCTCCATTTATTATCTTTCTTTTGTTATACGATATATTTATACAAGGTGTTTCAAATAAGTGAGTTAGTAACGATTTTCTGGAAAAATGCACCAAAATTTCGCTCAAATTGGGAATTTCTGCTGTGTGTGGTTAAAGTGAGGCTGCTAGAGAAAAAAAAATATAATTGTGGTTTGTTGCTCAAATTTAGGACACCCTGTACATTGATTATCTAGGAATAAAGTATATGCAAATATCTACAAGATTCATATTTGGTATTTTTTTTATAAAATAAAAATTAAACAAGTTACAATGATGTTAAAAATTCATTGAATCACCCTGTAAACTACTCCATTGTACTGTCAATAACTCGGTTATTTTGACAGTTACAGGGTGGTTCAATATATCAATTTACATATAGAAAAATTACGTATTATTATAATTTTTTTAATTTTAAATAATATTTTTTTAAACATTCATATTATTTTGAAAAGTGTTGAGGTTAGGTATACAACATTTTACAGAAAGTTTCCGGTAATTTTCTGGAAAAAATTGGAAAATCTGAAAATTCAAAAATAATTAGTTTTTTAATTAATTGTACAACAATCCAATAAAAATTCAAATAAGTTTAATGTACTCTTAATCATTTACCACCGTTTGCACCGTCGTTTTGTAAGCCGAGCTTAATTTAAGTGTGGGTCAGACTGTGACAGTACAGGTGAAAAAAGTCACACTCTAAACCACACTTAACTTAAGCTGGGCTTAAAGTACGACGAAGCAAATGACGGTTAGATGTCTTAAATTATTTCATTAGAATGCATGAAAAGTTTGACAATAACAATGACAAGTTTGACAGTTGTTTTCCCTATCAAGAAAAATTTTCATTTAAGCATGAAGTAATTTTCAGGTAAATTTCCAAAAATCAAATCATCCTGTAAGTATTAATAAAATACCATTATAAAGACTAATAATACAAAATTTATAATTTTCGTACTTTGTTGTAAAAAAAAGACTAGCATATCATTTTTATCTTATCTTGTACATTAACGTTAACTTAATGATCTATGATATCTACTATTAATATCTCTAATATAAGTACTTAATACAATCTTAAATGTTATTTTGAGGGATAATTTTATAACCTAAAATTCTCACATAATTCTCACACGGCTGTTGGATGGCATTAACTAAAATCAATCGAATTCATTGTTCAAGTAAACAGTTTTATCTGTGACATATAAAGTGACACTTCAAACTGTTCAAAATGAATTGAATAAATTTGTGATTTTCATCAAAAGTATCTACAACCTACAACTTTTGCAATATGTGACGTATAGTCAATTTAATTTGATTTTTGGTTTATCTAATAAAAACAACTTGAACTTTGTATATTACCTTACATTTTATTATTTTATCATCATTACTTCTACTGTAAATATGTCGTACATTCGATGCTAGATTATTACAGGAGTCTCGACCACACATTTTTAAGTAAAGAAAACGAAATTGATGTTAGATTGTCAAATTTTTATTATTATTATATTTTTATTATTATTCAGTCTACTGAACCTATTAAAACAATATATTTAATCCCGAAACGAAAATAAGTTAAAAATACCTTTTCTACTACTAATAAACACTCTAAAAGATAATAATTATTACACTAGGCTTTAGATCCGGTTAGTATTTTTCCATTTTGCTGTACCAACAATAAGTAATGGCGCATTTCAAATTAGGTACTTGACAGTTGACTTTCTAATTGATTTGTTGACGTCTTTGTTCTAGTACTATAATACAAAATTAATTTCTGAACAGTGTTAGAAGGTTAATACAAAATTAGGATGTCTTTCAATAATTGTTTCAGATAAAAACTAATAGAACACGTACTATGTTTGTAACAGCAATTTTTGTAGTTTTATAATAAATTCTGTTAGTAGAATAATTGTTATTTTCGCATCACTTAAAAGGTGAATATTGTTTTTGATAACATCAGCGATAGCACTTTTTTTCCTAAACTTTATGTATAAATACGTCCCTATGTGATCTAATTGGGGTTATTTAGGTTTTTGAACAATTGAAACTTTAGCGCTCCATAATGATACAACAAATAATAATTTTCACTTTTGTCATTGGGTTATCACATTCATGTAAGTTTTATGATCTAAAATATTTCAATTTGGTTGTAAAGCCTTACTTTTCCAGACGTGATACCACAGAGTGCTTTACTAGACACAGATGAACCAGTGCGTAAGTGCTGCAGATTTCTGTTACGTTTGAAGTTAATTATTGCTGATTTTAGCTCAAAATTGTCCAAGTGTTGATGGAGAAGACTCAACCTACTATGCAGCCATAGACTGCACTAAATTCTGGCAATGTTCCAATGGAGCACCTTATTTGTTCAGCTGTCCAGCTACTTTAGAGTTTGACCCTGTCAATCACGTGTGCATAGATCCAACAGTTGCTGAATGTACTGGTCAAGGATGGTCCACTACCAGTAGACCAAGTACATCATCTACAACAAGTACTACTTCACGATCTACCAGAACTACCTCGAGGACTAGTACAACTGAACAAACATCGGCAACACCTACTCCAACCACTACTACTACAGAAACTACAACTACTGAAAAACTTACCACTACTGAAGAACCTACAACGACAGTAACTACAACCATTCCAGAAGATAACGATGATGATGGTGGTGATGGCTCAAGCGACTCCAGTGACTCGAGCGACTCTAGTGACTCGAGTGATTCTAGCAACTCCAGTACTTCTTGCAGTTCGAGCAGTTCAAGCAGTTCCAGTAGTTCAAGCAGCTCAAGTGGTTCGAGCAGTTCAAGCGGTTCCAGTAGTTCAAGCAGCTCAAGTAGTTCGGGCAGTTCAAGCAGTTCCAGTAGTTCAAGCAGCTCAAGTAGTTCGAGCAGTTCAAGCGGTTCCAGTAGTTCAAGTAGCTCAAGTAGTTCGAGCAGTTCTAGCTGTTCGAGTAGCAGCGATTCTAACAGTAAACTTAAGAAAGTTAATTCCACGGTTGCGGAAGATGTTTTGAACATTGACGAGTTCTACCAAAAAATCGCACAAAACAATTCTCAGGTTAGCAAGTAGTAATACAAACATGTATTTTGGAAAAAAAACAATTTACGAGCTGCTGACATTAAAGATATAATATAATAGTGCGTGTTCTTTCATAATAATTATGAAAAATATATTTAGTTCAAATGACTTTGATTTTTTTGAATTCCTCGTTTGAAATTGCGGAATTATTGACTAATGAGAAATGATGAGGATTCAGCCGAAACAAAACGTTTGTTATGATTTTGTTAAGTTTAACCTTTAACGTAAGAATAGGATAACGTAAAAGGTTTCACCCCCAATTACTACTTTATGCTTAGATTAAGTTAAGTTTGGTTCAGACTGTGACAATACCAGTGGAAAGAGTCAACTAACTAACCTATCTCAAAGTATATCTAAAAATACTACTCTCTTAGTAAAAGCTCTCTAAGATCTATGCGAAATCGAATAGAATATAAAAAAGTGTTCTATTTAATAATATTACATTGTTGTTGTGACACTCTACAGGGTAGTTCAATGTCGCCCATAAGAATTCATGATGACTGCCGACAGACGAAACGTCGGGCGTCAAATACGAAACCGTCATCGTATAGCTGATAAAAAGTGGCAATGAAAATGTTTTTTCGGTAAGTACTAGGAAAATCGAAATTTTTAAAACGTTTTTTGGTTTAACTTTGAAATAAAAATTGTCGGGTATGAGCATATTTTTAAACAAATCTCTTAATTTACTGAATTTATTCCAAGTTAGAGACTCACACTGTATACATAAAAATACACGTTTCTGAAATAGGTCTCCCTGAACAATATCTTTTTAAAGATCTTGTATTTTCATTTAAAATTAACAACATTCGATACAAGTGTATATTTGTTTCTGTATTAATCAATTATTTGACTAACCTGTATTACACATAATACCGTGCATTTAGTGCAGAAACTATCGATATGGTTCAAATCAATAATTAATATGCATGCATATCTCGCCGTGAAATTCCATTCAATTTTTATTATGTTACTTTTTTTCATAATATCTCATTACCTGCGCAAATTACTCCACCTAGTATTCTAGTTTATTCTCTATTTTCCACAACACGTAGTAGACTGCGGTACTTTCATTTTATTATCGTTAAATATTCAAGAATATACATAATAGAAGTTGAAGTAAAATGATTTTTATCACATTGAATAACACTACAATAGCCACCCAAGGACTAAGCGTACAATATGTTCACTTAATTAGTTATTTATATAATAGTTTAATTTTTAATAACTTAACTAATTAAGGTGGAAAAAAACAGTCAATAAATACAATTATTATAATAATTATAAAAATAAAAAAATGTAGTCGTGTACTTAGATATAAAGACATTACCAAGAAAAATACCTAATAAATAATAATGAATTTTATTTAATACTTTAAACCACGATTTAAACATGCATGCCACTGAAATCTTCGAAAAAGTGTCTAACCTAATGTAAGAATTATATTTAACAACAAATTCGAATTTCGTGTGGTAAGGTCCCTTTATAAGACCGGAAAAGCCACAAATTTGATAAAAGTGAAGATACTCAAAAGGGACGTTTTGGGATACATACAAGAGCAACGGTAACGATCATTTATAAATACAGGACGCGAAAAACTAAAAGAAAAACAAAGAGAGCGAAAAAACGTGGCTTAAAATGTATTAAGATCGAAATAGTAGACACAAATGAAGAGCCAATAAGAGAAATTGGTGGCAAAGATGGAAAGAATACGTAGACGAAATTTGTGGAGAATATCAACGAGTAGACAATAGAGAACAGAATATGTGTATGATCATATATGTAGAAGGAAATAATGCATGCAACAAAGCAGCTGAAGAATAGGAGAGCAAATAGAAAAGATGATACACCAGCAAAGATTGTAATTACACAGGAATATATTGCAGGACTAGATGACAACTATTTTGGTTCTAATACCAAAAACTGCGAGAATTTGGCTTTAAAAAACATTAAAAGCTCTGTTTTCTGTACAATCTCTATTGCAAGATGAAAATATGTCAACGCAAATATGCATGAATATAATTATGACATAGACTTTACTAGAGCGTTCAACCCTGTGAAAATCATGAAAAACTGTCAGCACTAGCGTCTAGTAATATAGAAAATTCAGATCTTGTATCATCAGATGATATAATTATCAATGGCGAATGAGTAAATAATATTTACGCGGACGATACAGTGTTCATGGCCAGCAACGAGGATGAATAGCGACACCTTATAAATCGGGCAATGATGAATATGAAGAAACTCGAATTTAGAGATTACTGTAGAATAGAAATAGAATAGTCTTTGTTGCCCAGAAACAACCCAAATAAGAGTGGACGCCACTGAAATAGCGCAGGATATTGAAAATTCGTTGGACAATCAATCAATATGGAGGTCTTAAACCGTATGGAAAAGCAGAAATAACCAGGACGGTCAAACAAAGGAAACCAAATTGTTTTACACATAATAAGAAGCGATTAGTACAGTATTACAGAAAGACAAACAGGTCCGGGTAGTCATGGATGAAAATCTGTTAGATGGACTAGTATGATCGTCAACGGTTTAAGAAGACAAGGAAAACCAGGAAAGAAGAAAGCTGTATAACCAAATCAAAAAACAATTTTTGGGTCATGTCAATTTAAGAAAAATGCGTTTTTCAATTATGCCTTGTATTTTCTAAAATATGGTTTCCCATTTTCTTAAACTAGAAGTAAAAATGTACGCTTTTTGCATTTTTACAGTTCTCCATCATTTTTGCATAAAACCATTTGTAAAATTTTTTCTTGTCATTTGTCGAACAGTTTTTCAATCACTTAAGGCTTGAATATTGATTCAGATAACAGCAGTGGTCATTTTTTTCCCAACCCAGTATAAATACGTTCCTTTGCTATCTGGGTAGGGTTATTTAGATTGTTGATCAATTAGATACTGTTATGATGCAAAAAACTGTAATAATTGCGTTTGTTATCGGTTTAACAAGAGCTTGTAAGTTTTAGTTTTCAAATTGTGCAAGTGATTTGTTATTTATTTGAGTGTTTTGTTTTAGATGTGTTATTCCCAGATGCGCCTCTAGAACCTTATAGACCAGTGCGTAAGTTGTAATTAAAATATTGTATACAGAATGTTCGATTTTTTTTGTAGAAGGACTTTAACCACGTCTTCTTGTCCAAAAATAATCTAATAAAAAACTTTAGAAACAAATTCACTTAATTGAATTTTTTTTAAATTTAAAAATGGCCATTTTTAGAGAAGAAATCAGACATACAAAAGATGCACAATGTTCCATTTTTATTTTTAGAATCTGCATAAAATTCAGTTTTATTAAACTTACAGTAAAAGCTATTTATTAAATAAAAAAAAATAGTTTAATGAAAAAGTATATACCGGATGTTTTATCACAGAAAAACAAATCTTATTTTTGTGTAGTGTTTAAAATAAATAAAAAATAGCCATTTCCTGTAGTTTTAAGCATGTAAAAATGTTAAATATAGTATTGAATTTAAAAAAGTGCTTCAGAAACATACGATTTTGTAACAAAACATTCTGTTTTACCCTACCATTTTAGCAATAATGCAACACAAGAGAAGGTGGCATATCAACGTACTTTAAAAGTGACTAAATTCTCCAAATTGAGGAAAATAAAGAATAATAATACAGGAGGCTCTATAAAATGCTTTATAAATTATACAAGGTGATTCTCGTTGATTTGCCTAGGTAGGATCCAAACTATTCCTATAATATTTTTAATTTTGCAGTATTGTTAGATAACAACACAAGGACAAGAGACCTTATACTCAAAGCTGTTACATATTTGATTACTTTTATCTAATTATTCAACTGTTCACGAGATATTAACGATCGAAAAATCCCATTTTTACGTTTTAGAGAGCCATATAGTTTCAAAGCAAATTAAAATAGAGCAAAAACTAAACAATATTCTAAATTAAAAAAATTAAGTATTGAGCAGTTTTCTAAATACTTTTAATAAACCATCAAGATGACACACACTGTCTGTCAATTTTATTCCAAGATAGTTCATTACTCTACTACATATCCCGAAATTGCGTAATAACTCAAACTTATGATTTGTTATTTTTTATTTTATTCCTAAATGGCATTCACCTTGTCAAAGTTTAACGGTAAGTTTTTGAAACACCCTGTGTTCAAAAAATTCCACAGAAAAGGAATGCTTGTTTTAATATTTCTTCTGTATCTCGTCTCTGTCAAATTTTGATAAAGTCTACTTTTTAGGATCAACATTATTACGAATAACATATGAAATTTTTCTAAAATAGCTTATTCTACAAATTAGGCCAATTTTTGGATATAACAGACGTGGTTTAAATCCTGATACCAAAAAATATTCATAACACTAATTCTAGTTCACAAGTGTGCAAGTATTGAAGGAGAAGATCCAATCTACTATTCAGGAATAGATTGTACAAAATTTTGGAAATGCTCCCATGGAACTTCATATCTCTTTAGCTGTCCGACTTCCTTGGAATTCGATGCTGTCAACAGCTTGTGCGTAGATCCAATCCTAGCTGGATGTGGTCAAGAATTGCGATTTAACAACAGACTAGAAACATCTTCCAATTCTATAAGTACCACTTTACTGCGTTCTACAATTTCTGTTTCAACCACTACAACTCAACAAACTTCAGCGACACTCACTCCAACCACTACTCTTCCAAGTTCTACAACGAAACCTAAAACTACTACAAAAAAACCCATTACAACTGAAGAACCTTCGACAACCGTGACTACAACTACTACAGATGATGATGATTCGAGTGACTCTAATAGTGACTCGAGTGATTCTAGTGATTCAAGCGATTCTAGTAAATCAAGTGATTCAAGTGAATCAAGTACATCCAGCAGCTCGAGTAGTTCCGGTAGGAAATATTCGAAGAAAAAACATAAAAAATTTCCATCTTCAGTTGCGGTAGACGATGTTTTGGATATTAACGAGTTCTACAAAAAAATTGCTAAAAAGAACGCTCACATGCAATACGGACTTAATTATCATGTTATCAAAAATGACAATAAAGATAGTTTAAAAAAATAAAAAAATGTGTGTTTTATTTAATTTTGATTAAAATATACAAAGTGGTTCAACGAACAGGTCGATTATTAAAAGTATTATCTTTTTTCAGGCTTGATAAATTACTTAATTACTACTTCGAAAAATGCCTAACAATAATATTTAACAATTGAAAAAATTACAATAAACAAAGCAGGTTTCCATTTAAAAATAAAAAATGTGTTTAAAAGTTTGTTTGGGTTTTAGTTGGGCTTCGCTGTATAAACTATTATATGATGCTATTATACAACAATGTTTTATGACATACCTACAGGGTCGTCAATCTACAAATTGTGTGCCTAATATAAAATGTTGTATAGAGTCTTCTTTTGACAACATCTTAAACCAAATTAGTAGAATTTGGCAGTTTGGCAACATTTTGTCAACACATTTGGAAGCAGTTTGGTAGAATTTGTCAGTTGGCGAAATTTTGTAGCAAATTGACAGAGTTTGTTGGCTTGGCATCAACATTGTTTTTTTCCATCAAAGAGTTTTTCAGTTTAATTGATGTTTTTCAACCATTGTTTTTAAGACTCACATCAACCATTTGGATTTTGCCTTGGCGTCGCTTGGGATTCCAATCAATTTCTTGGCTTATCTGCACCCTTCCGCCTTTCTCCACGTCTCAACATAGTACTTCAATCGCCCAGTCACTTGTTTCTTAATACCATGAAGGCCTTCTACACAGTTATTGGAGTCGCCTATTATTCGCCTTGTAGAGAAATTCCATCCTCTCAGCGCCGCAGGCCTTATCCAAGAGGTAACTCAGGAAGGCCTCGAAGAACGTTTAATGCGAGTCTCGGTGTCGTTTTTACTATAGATAGCCCGTTTTTACTATAGAAGACTCTATAATTGCTATAGAAATTATCCTAAGAATAAATTTATCCGGAGGTGAAAGTACCGGCTTTAAAGAAACATACATGCGTATGTTTTTAAGATAACAATTTTTTAAACTTTAACTTATTACATTTGTTATTAGTCGAATAATTGTTATTGCTCATCACTTGAAACGTCGTTATTGATTCAGATAACAGCGATAGCATTTTTTTTTTCGGGACCACTCTATATATAAGTTTATTCAAGCTTCGCGAGGTGGCCAATTACATTTTTTAACTACTTAATTTAGAAACTTTCCATTACGATGAAAATAATTGTATTTATTAGTTGTATTATTGGTTTAACACATTCTTGTAAGTTTTATCTTCAATCTGTGTTCCACTGTAAAAACATTTTAGTGTTTCAGATGTGGTACCACATTATGCATTACTAGATACGTATGAACCAGTGCGTAAGTGTTGCAACATCGCTGTTACATAGAGTTTGAGGTTAATTCGAACTAATTTCAGCTCAAAATTGTCCAAAAGTTGATGGAGACGATTCAGTCTATTTTGCGGCTGTAGACTGCACTAAATTCTGGGAATGTTCGGATGGAACGCCTTATCTGTTCAGTTGTCCTGCTACTTTAGAGTTTGACCCTGTCAATGACGTGTGCATAGACCCAACAGTTGCTGGATGTACTGGTCAAGGATGGTCTACTACCAACGCACCAGATATCTCTACCATTACTACTACTACTTCACCGTCTACAACGTCTATTCCAACGACTGAAACAACCACTACAACAACAACAGAACAAACTACGATAACAACTGAAACAACAACAACACCTACTACAACAACTGAACCGACAACGACTGAAGCAACTACAACTACAACCGAAGAACCAACTACACCTACTACAACAACGCCTGTAGCAACAACACCTACTACAACAACTGAACCGACAACGACTGAAACAACTACAACACCTACTACAACTACAACCGAAGAAACAACTACACCTACTACAACAACGACTGTAGCAACAACAACACCTACTACAACTACAACTGAAGCAACAACGACACCTACTACAACAACTGAACAAATAACACGTTCTACTACAACAGAAGCAACTACTACAGAACCTTCTACTACGACTACTACTACTAAAGCTACAACTACAAAACAACCGACAACAACCGTGACTACGACTACTCAAGGTAATAACGATGATGATGATGATGATGATGATGATGATGATGATGACGACGACGATGACGACGACGACGATGACGATGACGATGACGATGATGATGATGACGACGACGACAAAAAACATCATCATCATGATCATGACGATGACGATGACGATGACGATGACGATGACGATGACGATGACGATGACGATGACGATGACGATGACGATGACGATGACGATGACGATGACGATGACGATGACGATGACGATGACGATGACGATGACGATGACGATGACGATGACGATGACGATGATGATGACGACGATGACGATGATGATGACGATGATGATGATGATGACAAAAAACATCATCATCATCATGACGATGACGATGACGATGACGATGACGACGACGACGATGACGATGACGATGACGATGACGATGACGATGACGATGACGATGACGATGACGATGACGATGACGATGACGATGACGATGATGACAAAAAACATCATCATCATCATCATGATGATGATGATGATGATGATGATGATTAATTCATAACAAATAGTAATTCAAGGATTTCATCTACAGTTTACTAACATTAATTTCTAAATAAATGAAGAAAATTTAGTAAGACCTCAAACATACACGCGACTCGGTTTTGTTTTCTTTTTCCTTGTCAACCACTCCATCCTCCTGTCAAGGATAACGATGCAATACATTTTTAATAATAATCTGTAAGTAAAATGTGATCATTTCGTAACCCCTAGTAGAACTGGATTCGTACAAAAACGCAGATATGTGCCTTCCATTTTAAGAACGAGCAACAGATCGAATGGAAGGGAATACTATTGGAGCACTGCCCTAACTCTAAATACCTGGGCGTAACGCTGGACAGGGCCTTAAAGGCCAAGCCAATTAGAGCTTGTTAGGGCCACGGACAAGCTCAAAGGTTCTCAAAATCTCAGCACTCGCCCTTTGCCACTTCACCAGCAAGTCTGCATGCCCGGTTTAGTATAATGTCGTCTTCAACGAGACAAGCAGAATTATAACCGGATGCTTGTAGCCAACATGGCTACAAGCTGGCATAGCTCACCCTGCCATCCCTAGGAAAGTAGCTGAACTCAAAGAACGATCCAAAGCAGCAGTATCTGAATTACACCCACTCACAAGAAGTCTCCAACCGGCCCACCAGGGACTAAAATCAAGACAAAGCTTCCTCAGATCGATAGAAGATTACTAATCTAAAACCAGAGTGGACCTTTGGAGGTAGACCTCAAACCAACATTGGATGAAACCAAAAAATGAAGAACTGTTTTATCGAATTTTGAAAAGCCTTCGACAACGTAAAGCACGGAAAACTTGTGAAACTTCTTAAAACTGCAGGTCTAGACTCTAAAGATTTTAGAATTAGAACAAGTCTATACTGGGATCAATCTCCAAAGATAAAGGTAGCTGGGGAATTATCGGAAGACATTCAAATTAAAAAAGGAGTCCGTCAAGATCTTCAGAGTTTATTACAGAAGAATCTCAAAAACAAAGTGGATGTGCATTAGCAAACAACGAATACCAATACGTTGAAAAATACACATATTTAGGAACAATTGTTCATAGTAAATGGGACATGACCATAGAAATCAAATCTAGGATTGAGAGGGCAAGATCAAATGTTGTTATAATAAAAAAGCATTTACAGGAAGAAACGATACTACCACTAAAAATTAGATTGATAAAATGCTACATATTTACAGTCTTGCTATACGGAGTAGAAGCATTTGAAGTGTGGATATATCGGCGTGTTCTCCGAATATTCTGGATGGATCACGTCACAAACGAAGAAGTACTCGGAAGAGTCGGCAAACAGCAAAAAGTCACAATTATGGTAAATAAAATTAAACTGGAATACTTTGGTCATCTGATGAGGAGACATGACAAATATTGCCTTCAGCAGCTTATCCTTCAGGACAAAGTGGACGAAAGAGTTCGAATCGCCATATTAATAGCCAACGTCCAAAAGGGATAAGGCAATTGAAGAAGAAGAAGAAATGAAAAACTGGCACCAGTAAGCGGTGAAAACTGTCCTAAATAAGTGGGGTTACCCTGTGGACTCCAACCTCTGCGATTGTAGAGAACTAGAAAAAAAGTATCATGTCAGCAGTAAAATTAGTGCTAAACAAGTTGCTCAAAAAAGATTATCTTTGCTAAACAAACAAAACAAGGATAGATATAATTTTACTGATCCTATTCGAGGTTGCCGCGACCATCAAAAGCCGCCTTTTAACAATATCTAACCCGCACTATTAATCAAATATTAAGCGTGATTGTAAGTAGGAAGTGATGTGAACATACATAGTGGCAACGTCGCAGATTTCACCGCAAATTGAATTTATATAAAGTCACGTGTGTTCACTTATAAATTGTCGAGAGGTTTCTGAAAAAAACAAACTCAAGAAAGTAGAGATTTTAGTGCTAGCCATCAAGATGACTAACTTTGTGATAGCAATCCAGGGTTGCAAAACATTCAGGAAGCAATAAAAAAATAGTGTGAACTTTGTATGTGATGGTAAAGAACAAATTCCATAAAAGAAAGAGCACCAGTAAAAGATAAAGCATTAGTAACATTACAAATTAAAGATGCCAAGTTGTAAACAGTTGTTTTAGTTCAAGTAAGCTATTTCGTCACAATGATAATACTTTCCATCAGCTTTTATCATATCAATATGAACTAAGTGTCTTTTGTCAGATGGCTATGATACGATAGCGGTTTTTTCGAAAATTATCCTGAATAATGGTGACGTTTCATGAAACCTGTTATAATTTTCACTTTTACCTCACTCGAGACTCGATAACATTGATAGCAATATTCTTTTAAAACTATCCTATATATACAGCGGTATGTGTCAATGAAGTCCTAGTGGGGTCACTTAGATATCTAAAAAATTACGTTTTGTAGGTTTATTTATTATGATGCAAAAAGGTATAATTTTTGGTTTGGTTATTTGTTTGTCACATTCTTGTAAGTATTCAACATGAGTCTATCCAAGCGAGTATTTATATTTATAATTTTGTAGATGTAATACTGCAAGATGCTCTACTAGACACGACTGAACCAGTGCGTAAGTGTTCTTCAAGTGTATTCTAGATTTTGCTTTCTATTTCAACGAATTTTAGCTCAAGATTGTCCAAAAGAAGATGGCGCAGATGTAACTTATTATGCAGCTGTAAACTGTAGTCAATTTTGGGAATGTTCCGCTGGAACCCCTTACTTGTTTACTTGTCCTGCTACTTTAGAATTTGACCCTGTCAATCACGTGTGCGTAGATCCAACCCTTGCTGATTGTACTGGTCGAGGATGGTCGACTACCGAGGCACCAGACACAACTTCAACAGAATCACTTACTACAACAACTGGAGAAACAGCGACTACTGAAGAAATTACAACACCAATACTTACGACAACAAACACTGAGGCAACGACAATCACAGAAACAACGACAAACGCAGAAACAACCACATCTTCGACGACCACAACTGATGAAAATACCACACCTCCTACAACAACAACTGAAGAAACAACAACACCTCCGACCACTACAACTGAACAAACGACAACACCTACTACAACAACTGGAGAAACAGCGACTACTGAAGAAATTACAACACCAACACTTACGACAACAAGCACTGAGGCAACGACAATCACAGAAACAACGACAACCACAGAAACAACCACATCTTCGACGACCACAACTGATGAAAATACCACACCTCCTACAACAACAACTGAAGAAACAACACCTCCGACCACTACAACTGAACAAACGACAACACCTACTACAACAACTGAAGAGGTGACAACACCTACCACAACAACTGAAGAAACTACTCTTACCACTACTACAGCATCTACAACTACTGAAAGACTTACAACAACCGTGCCTACAACTACTCCAGACAATAACGATGGTGGAGACGGTGGGGACGATGATGAGGATCATCATGATGATGGTGGTGATGAGGATCCTGGTAATGATGGTGGTGATGAGGATCATCACGATGATGGTGGTGACGAGGATCATGAAAATGATGGTGGAGATGAGAATCATCGTGATGATGAGGGTGGTGATGAAAATCATGAAGACCATGAAGACCATGAAGATCATGAACAACACGAAGATCATAATGATCATGAACACCACGAGCCTTAATTTTGTTATGATATAACACAAGTAATAAATAACACTTTCACTAGAAATCAATTGTATTAATCCAACTTACTGACCTTGCAAATGATTAATAATCAATTGTTTCATTTTTTAAATGATAAAAACATATTTTCGGTTCAAGTGTACTAAATGCTTGAAAAAAGCTTGTCTCTTAATAAAAAAAAATTATAAAACATCAATTCTGGGTTAGATGTACTAAATGTTGGAAACAAGTTTTTCCGGCTTTAAGCAAAATATTTCAGTACAGTGTAGCCAAATGAGCCACAGTCTCAATCTTAGTCAATTCTCCGACAATCTTAGGACAATTCTCCTATAAACTTGGCAATAGCTCTCTTTACTACTAACGTACCTAGTGATATTCAGCCACATGAGTTCAACTAATTTTACTGGGATTTCTATGAGGGTTGTTTCTGCGCTGCCTGACAATGTTTTATCTGTTCTCGCCGATGCAATCAGCGCATCCTTTTCTAAGGCAGTTTTTCCATCATATCTTAAGAGGGCTCAGGTTATTCCTCTTTACAGGTCCGGTGACCGCTCCTGCCCGGCTAACTATCGACCGATTGCCCTGCTTCCGGCACTGTCTAAGGTGCTGGAGAAGCTGGTCCAGAGGCGGATGATGTCGTTTCTGGAGCGTCATGAGCTTCTCAGCCCATCTCAGTTTGGCTTCCGGCCAGCGATGGGCACGAATGATGCTATTTTTTCTTTTCTTCAGGATCTCTATGGTCGCATGATCTCCGGCGATATTTTGGGGGCGTTTCGACTGCGTAGACCACCAGATCTTGCTTTGGAAACTTGAAGCTTATGACTTCCGAGCCGCTTCTTTGTTGTGGTTTCGCTCTTTCTTGTCCGGCCGGAGCCAGGAGGTCTTCATCGGGGGCCATGGTTCTGGAGAGTTAATGCTAACTTCGGGTGTCCCTCAGGGCTCTGTTCTTGAACCTTTGCTGTTCTTGATATACATCAATGATATTGTTTCGCTCCCTATTAACGGACAATTCACTGTTTTCGCTGATGACGCGACCATTCTTTGGAGCGGCAAGAGCGCCGATTCATTGACTGTCACTATTGATGGTGACCTCTCCATAATCAAACATTGGTGCAATTCCAACTTACTGTCATTAAATATCAGTAAGACCAAGATCCTACATTTTGGATGCTCATTGCAGGAGGTTTTTGTTGAGGGTGAGCCATTGTGCGCCCCTGGAGTGAACAAGTTTCTTGGTCTTATTATTGACGACTCGCTTCGATTCGCTGAGCATGTGGACGGTCTGTGCTCGAGACTGGCGTCGGGTTGCCATGCATTGAGGGTGATCTCTGGCAATCTGGATTACCATGTAGCTAGGAGTGCATACTATGCACTGATTGACTGCCATCTCCGCTACGGCATAGCTTTCTGGGGAGTTTGTTCTCGAAGCCGCTTCAATTCTGTGTTTCTCCTGCAGAAGCGAGCATTGAGGTGGTTGTGTCGTGTTGGATACAGGGCCTCATGTAGAACCCTCTTCATTGAACATGGTATCCTCACCTTGTGCTGCATTTTCATCTTAGAGACGATTTGTCTTGTCCGTGGCAAGTTTGGGGGTCAGTTGTCCGAGAGCTCCGGCTCAGTGACTCGCAGTAGATTCGTTTTGAGGCTTCCCATTCCTCACACGGAGAAGATTAAGTCGTCGCTTATTTACGGTAGCAAGAGACTTTTCACCTTCCTCTCCACGTGAGAGGCCAGCCATCTGCGCATGGATTTAGGCGTGAGGCTGAGAGGTTTTTGCTTGACGGGGCGTACTATTCTCTGGACGAATTCTACTCCAGTTCTTAAGGCGCCTTGTTCTGCCATAAATTGACCAAGCAGCACTGTTTGTGTTTTTAATCCTCTTTCTCCTCTCTTATACAGGGTAACTGCCTTTTTGTTTTGTTTTTATTTTAATAATTGTAAGGTGTAATTATGTGTGATTCATATTGTATGTGTAGTGTAATAATTATGTATGTTCTTTTTTTGCTGTTTTTGTATGTGTTTTCAGGGCTTTGTCAATGACTTTAAGTTTCCGACAATAAAGCTACTTTTTTGATTGATTGATTGATTAATAAATGTGAATTCAATTTGATTTTCATACCCATGTTATGTTGGCACAAACTTTTGATTTTTTACTTTGTTTATTTGACTTTTAAGTTATTTACACTTGATCCACTTTGCCTTATTTACTTTTTTTTATACAGGGTGATTTTTAATTTGTCCGATATTTCACAGGGCTTTGTAAGTAAGGTATTTTAAAGGTAAAAAGTACATACAAATATGGGTTCCCAAAGCCTTACTTATCGTGTACTTCGAATGTGGCTTACAGTGTATTAAAAATTAATTTTTAGTAGCGATTTCTACGTGTACGAGGAAAATCAAGATCTAGTTTAAGTTTCTTATGTTACAAAACTCTCAAATACCAAGTTTCGCCTGAATATTGATCGATATTATTTCAAAATAGAAAAAACAAACTTTGTTTTTGTACATCGGACACTTATTAAAAAACACCCTGTATAAAAAGTACACTTATCAGAGTGATAGTAGGTAGCTTTGTTCGGGTTCATGATTCGGAACCGTTCAGGAACTGTTCTCAAACTGATTTGGGTTATCTGCACGGATGGGATAAGTACTGCTGTGTATTGATTTTCAGGACTATATACAAATTATCGTGCAAATGGTCCAAAACCATATTCAAAAACAGTTCAGAATCAATAACCCAAGCAAAGCTAGTGATTCGTCTCACAGTTCTTGTGAACTTATGGTATCATAAATAGTATTACAAATTCGTTTCAAACTAATTTAGCTTTTGTAGCAATTTTGTATATTTGAAATATCCATTCAAATTTTTAAGCCAAATTTCATTTTTTACTATCTAGCTAGTCCAGCATAATATAGAAAATCAGTGTAAAAAATACTTTTAAGAATATCCCAAGTGCTTTTGTTTAAATACTACTTTAGGATGGATTTGTCCTAATGGCTGAACATAAGCACACTTCTTAAACAAATCGATTTATTACAGAAAATTGTACCAAAAAGAACAAATGTGACTCGCCATAAACTATTATTAAAACTAACCCCTCTTGTTTTCTTTCCGATTCCCCCCTTTAAACTTTATCCGTCACTTGTCACACCCGTCACTAAACAATGGCGCAAAATTTGAACTTTTAAGATAAAATACTATATTACAAACAACATTCCAAAAAACAATACATAACGGTGAAATAAAGGATAAATTGTAAATTAAGTCGGTTTTATGTTTATTATTAATAAATACTACATTTTTGTCACTTAAAAATAAATGTTCTAATCATCATCGTCGTCATCATCATCATCATCATCATCATCATCATCATCATCGTCGTCGTCGTCGCTATCGTCATCATCGTCGTCATCGTCATCATCGTCATCGTCATCATCATCGTCGTCATCATCATCATCATCATCATCATCATCGTCGTCATCGTCGTCGTCATCATCATCGTCGTCGTCATCATCATCATCATCGCCCTTACAGTAGTTGTAGGTTCTTCAGTAGTTGTGGGTTCCTCGGTAGTAGTAGGTTCTTCAGTAGTTGTGGGCTTTTCTGTGGTAGTTGTGGGTTCTTCGGTAGTAGTAGGTTCTTCAGTAGTTGTGGGCTTTTCTGTGGTAGTTGTGGGTTCCTCGGTAGTAGTAGGTTTTTCAGTAGTGGTTGGTGCCTCAGTAGTAGTAGGTTTTTCAGTAGTTGTAGGCGCTTCTGTTGTGGTCGTTGTTGTACTTGCAGTAGTAGTGCTTTCTGGAGTTGACGTTTCCGGAGCTCTGGTAGTCGACCATCCTTCACCAGTACAACCAGCAAGTTCCGGATCTCTACATACATAATTGTTAGGATCAAACTCCAAACTGGTTGGACAGTCGAACAAATAAGGCGTTCCTTCGGAACATTGCCAGAATTTGGAACAGTTTACAGCTGGATAGTAGGTTGGCGCATCTCCTTCAAATCTTGGACAGTCTTGAGCTGAAATCACGCACAATTATCACCAGTTTATGCTACACAGTTGCCGTACTTACGCACTGGTTCATACACGTCTTGTATAGCAGCATATTGCGGAAGAATATCTAGAAAAAAACCTAGATAGGGTTGTCCAGTTTTGCACCTTTTACGAAATACTTACAACAAGATGCCAAACCAATGGCGAGAGCGAAAATAATTTTTTTAATCATACTGGGTGGCTGCCAATATAAACTTTTTAAAAATTGAAGTGTCTGAACTTGAACTCCTGGGGATCTTTATATAAGATACTCTCAGCGTTATCAGAATCCTTAACATTTTTGTTTGAAGTGATTGAAAGAAAACAACAGTTAGGTGACTATAAGTAAAGTATGTTCCACAATACAAAACTATTAATTTGTTTGGTCAAATTTTAACTTAACAAAAATTAACTTAACATAGCAACAAATTGCATCAGATTACAAGTAATAACATGTTTTACTGTTTCTGTGAGCTGTCCGATTTTTCTGTAACACTCTGTAGTTTGAATATATTTTTACTACGTTTAGGAGTTTTAAAAAAATAGCCCAAAATTTAAATTTGTTATGGTTTCATGCTAATTTTCAAGTCGTTTTTAATTCGGTTTTGAAACCAGTTAAAGCTTCGGTCATCTAGTGTCATTTAAAAAACATTTGAAGCTCGGTTGTTAATTGTTGCTTTTTAAAACTAGTTTACTGCTTTATTAGTAACAAATAAAAAAGCCAATTATTAACAAATTTAAAACTGTTAAACTAAAAATAACTCACAGAAGAGAAAAGTTGACAAGAGTCAATTGTAATGTGATTTACTCGATTTCCAAATCGTTTTTCTTTAAACAAAGTAATTTTTTTGAAAAGTTTTTAAGTTTATTTTTTCTAAACAATCCTGAAACCGGTCCTGTGCTATAGTGCTAACTGCTTGTAACCTGGAACGTACTATACCAACATAACTGAAACATTTTGTAACGTTTAACTTAAAAATATAGATCTGAGATTTGATGCGGAAAAGTTTTGTTTTTGATACTAATATGAAGGCACTTAAAAAGTTAAGACGTCAGCAGACATGAAAAGTCAAAGTTTAATTAGATTTTTTAAATTCCTGCTTTAGAGAGCGAGTTATTAATAGTAATTTTAATTTCAATCCGGATCTTAAATTTTTTGATTGTGGTTTAATGATATAAATATTTACTTACGCTTACATAACGCGGATTAAATAAATTGTAGGTACTGATGAACTTCAATTGGGATTTTAAATTTTAAAGTACAATTTTCTAGAAAATTAGTGACTTTTTGGTTAACATTTGTGAATTTTGAGTGTTTTTCTTTATATTTATATGTATATTAATATATAAAATGTACAGGGTGCCACACATTTTTGTGTAAGTATGGCAGACTCCTTTCAACAATTTCTGTTACATCCGGGGATTTTTTTTCTTCATTTATTTGATGAGAGAACTGAAAATAAATGGCTTTACCGTTACCACTTTTGATATGTTTCAGGTTTGCAAATTTTCCGGAAACAAATTCTCTTTTCATTGTTGATGAGCTAAATCAAAGTATCGTAGGTAGTAGTTGAAGAATATGCCAAGAGGCTATTTCTGAAGATAGACACAGAAAATCAAATTTTAAGGAACAATCACACACGTTTTTAAATTGTAATCTAATTTTTAAACATATAAACAAGTGTTAAAGATTAATTAATTTTATTTACAACGACAATAGTACTTTCAACGTCTTTTTTTACTTATTGTAATTTAACTTTCTTGAGAATATACCAGAAGATTTCCCCTCGGCACTTTTTTGTTTTAAAAGTCTAGTTTCAGTATTCTATCGATTGAAAAAATGTCAATTTAATTTGTCAAAAGTTTACTTAAAAATACGAATTTCAGTAATCTACTCAATTTACAAATGTCATTTTAATAGTCTGAATTTAATATAGTCTGTTCAGCGACTTCTGACTGTTGCGTAATATTGATTGATTGTCAAAATGATTATAGTTTTAGGTTTTTAACTTAAGGCAGGGAATACAATAAATTGTATAGTATATGACCAACCAATCAAAGTTCATGTGCAAAATGTCACAGTCAAATGAATAGTTAGCCTAGGGTGATTTTAAATATGTCGGTGAAAATGGTCTTTAGAATACTTGTATATGCCTCTGGTACATTTCAACAGGACTCTAGAGGCCTCTGGCAATTTTAAACAGTTCTTATACAAGGTTTACAACACTTTAGAAGCCTGTGGCACATTTTAGAGGGTTGTCAGTAGCACTGGCACTTTCTTAATGAATCTAGAAGTGTTTGACAATTTAAAACAATTTTTGAAGAGTTTATGATACTTGTAGATGCCTTTTGGCACTTTTTAGAAAGTTGTCAGTAGCACTTAGAGGTCATTGGCAGATTCAAAATGGTTCTAGAGGTCTCTGAAAATTTAAAACAAGTCTGGGAAGGTAACAATGAATGGGTTGACGTTTTGCCCACCGTTCTTTTAGGGCTCAGAACCAGTTTCGAATCTAAAACGCACAGCTGCGGAGATGGTGTATGGGACTACGTTACGACTTCCTAGAGAGTTCTTCACAGATGTCGATATGCTCCCTGATCCTCAACCTTTTCTTGAAAAGTTTAGACAACAGATGCAATTAATTCGTTCAATTCCTGCCGCTCATCATCATAAGAAAGCCGCTTTTGTTCACTTGTTCTCATGTTTTTCTTAGAGTTGATGCCGTGAAGAAACCTTTCCAACCATCATATGAAAGCCCCTACGAAGTTCTTGAACGTATTTCCGACGTGATTTTCAAGATCGGCGAAGCCGTGACAGTCTCAACGGAGCGGCTTAAGCCAGTCTTCATCGAGCGATGTCCAGTCCAAGAACAGTTTCGAGATGGTTCAGGCAGACCTTCAACTTCAGCAGCACCCTTACGCATCTACTCCCGGAAGAAGAAGGTCCGTTTCAGCGACCAAGCAGGTTGAGCTGGACTATGGCCCAGTCACTTGGGGGGGGAGTACCTGGGGCCAACCTTGTTTACCTGAAGTTCCACGACAGACTTTCATTTAGTGACGTGTTCTGCAACCGTCTCTAAATAGAATCGTGTTTAAAACAAGCACAGAGTTAATGATGGTAACCAAAAACAAAAACGTGAGACTGAAAAAAGTTGCAATATCAAAGTGTCAATTAAAATCTTTATAAATAATAAAATCATAATTTTTGTTTTTTCCGCAAAACAGTGATATGGTTTGGTTTTGACCAAACCATACCATTGCAAATCCACTAATCCTCCAATACCACTGAAATCAGAAAAAAAGCTGTAAAGGTTTACTCTAAGCTCTAAAGCTCTCACTCTCTATTCAAAAATGTCAAAATCTAATATGGCACCTCTAAGAAAAATGAAAGTCGATGTAGATAGTAGTTTGATATGATTTTTTTCTATACAGGGTGTCCCTAAAATGTGCGGGAAAAATGCTACCACAATGTTGCACTCTTAAATCGTAATTGTATCTTAGTTCAAAAGTGGCTGATGGAGAAGATGCAGGGTGTCAAAAGTGCATTTTAGTGTTAGTTTTTTTTTGGAAATATTTTTTTAACAATTAGACTCTGTATCTACTACACTATCCACTTTTGGACTAAAGTAAGTTAGATCATTACATATTTAAGGCTCAAGAATAAGGTTTTTTTCAAGCGTGGTGGGGTGCGCAAATAAAGTTGCATCTACCAATTCTGTATCATGTTTGAAATATGATTAAATTCGCTATAAAATCACTCCTCATTCATTTAATTTTAACGTTTCGTTCACATGAGACAGTTACTCAAAGATGGAGTTTGCTAATGCTAAAGTTTGCGCTGTTTTGAAATTCTTTTTCGTGAAGGGAGAAACCGCACACGATCTGTATCGAGAGACATAATAAAATTATGTTCAAAATGGCGACAAGTTATTGAACAAAACGGCGCATATTTGACCTAATTCCATTAACTCTAAATATACCAAATAAAACTTTGAATCTCATACTACACCATTTCTAACAGCAATTCAGAAAGAGTCAAGTGTAATTTAGAATAGTTAATTGTAATTTAGAAAATGTCAAGAGTAATTCAGAATAGGCAACTGTAATTCAGAAAGTATCAATTCTAACTGGATGCAATCTCTGTTTTAAAGATGGGAAGATATGGGAAACCATCTGCAGGATCTTGTGGTAGTATGTGATAATGCACCCTGTCACTCTACTTTAGAGGGTGTGTTTCACGGAACAGATGCTCCAATGCTAAACCCGGTCGAGACAATTTGGTCAAAAATAAAATCGTTTGTAAAAACAAGCTTAAGAATTCCCGATGTTATTTCTCCGGGAGTAGGTGAGCAAAGTCTTCTTTACCTGGAACGAACAATCAATGCGACCATTGAATCCGTTGTAGGAGGTGATTGTGGTAGAGCAGCTCAACATTTTACAACTTTTCATGAGGCTATTTTAAATATTGCTGATGTTGTTGTTGAAACCGAAATTGTGTTATTTTTTTCACAACATTCATTGTATTATAAAGTAGATTAATTAATTTAATTATTAATTAAGTGCCTTGGAGTTTCAGCTTTTGTAATTTTATCCACAGATAATGTATTTTTTCTATGGAATAAAGTGCCTTTGAATGTTCTGAATTTCATTTGATGGTTTTTCATCACTCCCTGAATTGCATATGGGCGACATTCATAACATGTCGTTGTCATTTTATACAAGGTGCTATAAAAGTGAATACGCTTTTTGGTCAAAATTAGAAAAAATTATGTATGCCTTTTGTCTGAATCTCACTTGGCCTTTCATTCTGAACTACATTTGGAAATGGTGTAGTAATTACGCTTGAAACAACTACATTATACATTGTGGTAGCATTTTTTTGCACATTTTAGTGCCACCCTGTATGTATGTCACTATTCTTGTCCATCATTCCTTTCTTCTTTATGGTGATAGTTTAAATTTGCTGAATCTAACAGAAGTATTACACAAAGATATATTACATTAACTTCTTTTCTTTTTCTAAATAATAAAGGGATTCCCTGTTGTATTTGAACAGATTACTTAACCTACATTGTACGCGTTCATCATGAAAGCGGATAGGTAATAATTGTAGCCTTCGATGAAGAAAAAGTAAGCCGTTCTTCTAATGATGGTCATTCGAAATAAATAAAATCAAAAGTTACGAAAATTTCGTGGTTCAACGAACATCGAGACGGCCAAATGCACTCGTTGGTATCTAGTAACGAACGTAACTTAACCACACGATGAATCTCGGAAAAGGTCATTATAAATCACCATTTTTAGTCCATCACATGATAGAACACGCTTTAAAGTTTAGCTGTAATTATAATACGGTTGTTGCGTATACCCACGTTTTCTATTGAATGGTTTAAATGTAATAGGAAACAAACTGGTTTTTCTTTCGTAATGTATGACAGACGCAGTGTTTTACTGCCATTTGCACTGTCGACTTTAAACTTGATTTAAACTCAGCTTAAAGACGACGGTGCAAATAACGGTAAGTGTGCTAATCTAAATGACTTGAAATCTGCTTCAATCATCATCACTGATTTGGTTTCCATGACTTTATTACTTTCACACACTCATTGTTTAACTACAAAAAATCGTGCTATTAAAAGCCAAGCCAAATGTAGGATCTTTAAATCGTTTTGTACGCGACCTGTAAAGTGGCGGATGGGTGATTCTGCTGGATATAGGAAAGTCTATTGTAGAAGCTTTCAAAGGTCAGTCAAACATGTCATCGATTAGTGTGTACCCGGCTGAATTGGCAAGAACTGATAGGATTGAGGCTCATTCTAAAATCTCTTAAAAGTGAAAAAAATTCTATAATAGGTATGCCAAGTTGTATAACTAAACCTTTCAAATGCGACCTGACCCAACAAGACTCTTCGTCAAATCTTAGTACACGTACCACCTTTGAAGCCATTACTGTTAATTTTCTTAATAACTACATACAATCCTACTAGGTAAACACTTGACAACAAAAAATGTACCTTTTCTATAAATTAAATAAATAAATTTTCTTTATTTTCTTGAAAAAAAATCCTTATTTTCAAGACAACCCTTACCGCCCTGATGTGCGATTGGAAATCAATAGGGAAAAGAAGAAAATGGAAACTGATTTTGGAACAATCACTTTCGGTACTGCAAACAGGACTTTAGTGGAAGGCAGACCTGGATTGCAAGTTCAAGACGATGTTTTATCCACCCCCGAACAAGAACTGAATTTAACCTGACTGTAGAAAATTAGAATTTTTATTCTTGGTTTTACCATCCTCCGGAAATTGTTATTAAACTATTATTGTGGCTTGCTCGATCTTACGATCATTGTTTGCCTCTTACTCTTATTATTGCTTCTGAAATAAAAATCTTACTAGAAAAGTGTTTACCGCCCCAGCTTTACTATCTGATGGACATACAGAGTGTCTCACGATAAAAACTGTTGATTGACATAATCAATAAAAATATATAGTTCAAGTTAAAAATCTAGAAAATCATGTCATCTATCAAGAAATAAAAAGAGCTTTTTCCTGCGACAATCACAAAAAAAACTAACATTTGTGGAAATCTGATTTGATTGGATTTTGCATGAAACTTGACAACTCCAGTGCTGTTTAGATTGGTTTTTTCAAAACTTTTTAATATGTCAAATTTACTTTGGTTAATTTTATAGGAAAATGCAACTAGAACAAAACTAAAGGAATCAGTATTCCTCAAAAAACGTTTTAAGAGTCTCAAATTGTTGTGGCTGGCTTGTAGGAACTTCTTACAGCACAATGCATAGACACCCCCGTTAGAAAAAGAGACATAGTAATGATTAGTAGTAATAGAATAATTTGTAAATTCTGAAGAAAAATGGGACTGAAGAGTTAAAACTAGCGAAAAAGTACAATGAGTGAAAGCTTCAATGTTACCAACAGAAAAGCGGTAAATAAAATTCAAAAAGTATTTATAAGGCAATCTGTCTAGTGTATTTACAGTACAAATTATCTGTTTTGAAGGTTTAAACTATAACTGTATAAACTTAACTGAAAACCTAATCAAACCTAAACTAAGAAGAAAAAATTGGGCCAAAACCCACAACGTAACCAAACAAAAAACACTAACCTAACCTAAGCAGAAATAACGGCGTCTAAAATATAATTTAGTGTTTTGGCGCCATCTTTTCTCCTTTTTTTAATTACCTACTGAACAAATGGAGAAAAACCTCACAACATATCCAAACAAATTAAGAAAAATCCTAACTTAACCTAACCAGAATGAATGATGTTAAAAATATAACCCAGTGTTGTAGCTCCATTTATATTTTTTAATTACTTTTTAGAAAAAATGGCGCCAAAACCGTATAACTAATATGTTTTGGCGGCATTTTACCTTCTTATTTTTAAATACTCAAAAAGGTGCCAAACCCCACACTAACCAAACAAAAAAACACTAACTAAAATAAGAAGAAAACATGGCTCCAAATAATATAGTTCAGTGTTTTGGCGCCATTTTTTAAGACATTTTTAATTGCTGGAAAAATGTCGCCAAAACTTATAACCTAACTAGAAAAAAAACAATAACCTAACCTAAGAAGTCCTAACCTAACCTATCTTTAATAAGAACTGCTTTTGTATATTATGTTTTCTTTTTTTGTAAATAAATTGTAAATAATTAGATTAAAAAGCACAAAAATCGTGAAAAAAAAAGCGCTTCAAAACAAAATCATTTTCTTCAAAACATAAAAACGTTTTAAAAGGGCACAAAACTCTTTCAGAGATGCAAAATGTTTTTTTCAAAATGCTCTTGATGCCGGAAGAATTTAGACTGTTTTGAAAAATTTCAAAAGTGTTTTGAACTACTTGAGAGCATTTGGAAGGTTTTTAGACTGTTTAAACAGCATATTGAAGGTTCTGGAATGCTTTAGAGGCATTTGGAATCTCTTACACGGTACACAACATTTTTTGGAAGCTTCTAAACTGCTTTAATATCTTCTGGGAGCTTCTAGGCTAGTTTAAAAGCATTTGTAATCTTTTATACTGTTCTAAATGATTTTGGATACTTCTAGACTGTTTTGAAAGACTTCCGACTGCTTTAGAAACATTTTGGAGTTTCTGCAGTGTTTTGAAATCCTTTTAGACTACTTTAGGAGCATTTGAAGTTCTGGACTGCTTTTAAGACTTGTGAATTTGAAGTTTTGGAAGCTTTTAAACTGCTTTAGAAGCATACGGAAGCTTTTAGACTGCCTTTAAATTTTTTTAGAGCTTCTAGACTAGTTAAAGATTATTTAGAAGGCTTTAGAGATATTTAGGAGTTTCTGTAGTGTTTTAAAACCTTTTTAGACTACTTTTGGAAGTATTTGGAAGGTGTTTCGATAGTTTAAAAAGCCTTGAAGGTTCTGGACTGCCTTTAAGACATTTGAAACCTTGTAGACGGTTTTAGAAACTTTTGGAAGCTGTTAAACTGTTTTAGAAGCATACGGAAGCTTTTGAGAGTTTCTAGATAAATTAAATAGCATTTGGAAGCTTTTAGACTGTTCTAAAAGCTTTTAAAAGTTTCTAGGCTGCTTTTTAAGGTTTGCAAGGCATTTTAGAGGTTTTATAGTATTTTGGAGTGTTTTGAAATTTTTTTAGACCTCTTCAGGAGTATTTGGAAATTTTTTGGTCAATTTAAATGTGTAAATTGATACTTATACATTTTGCAACATGTTTTTGTCGTTCAGAAGCCTTCAATATAGCAATTTTTTGTCAAAGCAGTTATTAGTTTAGTTTATTTTTAAAAACTTGAAAAGCTTGTTTTGTAAAAAAACTAGTTAAACTATAAAAAAATAGCAGTAAATAAGCACAAAACGAACAAAAAAGCCAAAAAAGCATCAACAAAACCTGTCAAATGACGCGTTTTTGCATAAATCGTTCAATTAGATGTCGGTCGGTCGGATAAGGTTGGTTGCTTTTATTGTTTACAAAAAGCAAAATTTCTTGAAGTCCGGACTTTATAAGTTATTAAATACCAAATAAAAGGTTTTCTGAATTTTCTGTTTTGACAATTAATACCAAAAAGTTTATAGACTAACAGTTTTATTTCTAGCTAATTCAATGTCACATTCCTAAATTTGTATTTGTAGTTTTTATTTGGATTGTTTATACCAGCTGAAATGTGTTTCAGAGTCTTAATTCTTCTTATCTTAAACCAGTGGCGGCTCCTCAATAAGTGCACATGTGCACGTGCACTCCCAAATTTTGAGTCCAAAAATGCATGTTTTTATTATAAATCTTATAATGATTGAAATAATTTTCTATTAATACCAAGTATTAATCTTGGAAATAAATAAGCTTTTATTAATAAATAAACGAAATCTGGACGAATTACGGATCACCGCCGCCACCGTGCACCGTGTGCCGTGGTAAAATCAAGTGCACAGCTCATGGGTATAGTAAATCTGATTGGTCGAACTTCCGCCGAGTCGATGTTTTAAGCTGGCCCGTGAGCACAATTAGATCGTGCACTCGGGGTTTTTCTTATCAGTCACGTGTTATTTTTCTTAGCGACTTTTTAAAATGCCTCCAGTATTTCCTAACGTTAGTGTGCAATATTTGAAAACAATTACATATTTTAAAATTGTAGGAATTTTGGGCGTGGTCTCAAAAAATTTTTCGCCTGCGGCGCTAATTGCCCCTTATTTTGTGCACTACCTTTCAAATTTACTACGAGCCGCCACTGTATTAAACTCGGTTATTGTTTTGTAGTACTCCAAATAATTAATTTGTGTCGCTTATTATGCTAATTTTAATTTTTTAAGTGATTGTTCTATCGTTTTTTTTTTCATATTTTTTTGAAATTTAAGTTTTACTTGCAAATCTTGAACGTTAGTGTATTGGACATATCGTTAGGTGCAATTTAATAAACAATACAAAATTGTTAAGTAGAAAATACTTGATATATTACAAAATGATACAAAATTTACAAAAATATGTACAAGACAAATCTCCTGGTGTTCTAGGGTGGGTCCAAAACGTCAAATTTTGATATCCTTGATCTTCCAAAGATGGTTTAAAAGCCATGGAGGAAAGGTTTACCACCATCCGCCACCGCCTCCGCCACTTTGCCAACCTAAACAACAAAACAATTACTAACACTCCAAAACAGTGATACCAACCTAAAATATACTATATACAGAGATGCTCATTTAAAGCATATTTACAGTTTAAATTAAGCTTTTCTATATACAAGAAAGGTTAATAGTCGTACCACCGCCTCCTCCTCCGGATTTCCATCCACCACCGCCGCCTCCGTAACCGCCTCCGCCACCGCCTCCGTATCCACCGCCGCCTCCGCTAGGCACGATGATTTTGATAATTTTCACGGCGCCACCTCCGCCGCCGCCGCCGCCTCCTCCGTACCCACCTCCTCCTCCTCCGCCGGATTTCCAGCCTCCACCACCTAAAAAATTTAGAATTCATAACGGAGTTTACATTGAATCACGTTTGGTGTGATGTTAACGGGTATTTACCTCCTCCAAAACCGCCTCCGCCGGATTTCCAGCCTCCTCCACCACCTGGAATAAATTCAATTGGTTTTAGGTTTGGTTAGTTAGGTTAGGTTAGAGTTAATGATGTTTAGATTATAGGACTCATTTACTGGGACTTGATGGAATGATTTCACACGTTATGTTGAGTTAGTTTGAGGAGTCTGCCACTGAATGAACCTTATTAATTAATTCCTCAGGGATTAATTTGAATTAATTAAAGGACGCAGCTAGAGGATTTATATGATTCTACGACTTAAACCAATAGGACAACCAAATTGAGGGTCGATGTAACCCAGGAACCAATGATAACCAAAGACCAAAAACTCTTTACCTCCTAAGCCTCCTCCTCCGATATTCCAGCCGCCTGTAGGTAAAACATAAATGACGAGTTTAGGTGGGTTTTTGTGTAAAAAATTGTAAATAACTAAAATTAATGTAGACTTACCGCCTCCGAAGCCGCCTCCACCTCCGCCGGATTTCCAGCCTCCACCGCCGCCTCCATAGCCTCCTCCACCTCCTCCGCTTAGGTATCCAGCTGTAAATTACAAGGTTTATGTTATCAAAATTTATTGTATTTTTGATGGTTGTTGTAGCTGATTGACATTGTGAAATTCTCAGACTAAAACTCAATTTTGTGCAGAAATTAGAGTTATACAGTAAAACATAGTACATTTCTGCATAATTATTATCTATGAGAAGTATTATGGCTTAATTATCACCTTTATTTTACACAAAAGTCTTTAGAGTTATAATAGTAAAATATGCAACACATTACAATCAGATAAATATTTTGCACACATTAAATTTTAATTAACTGGAACTTGTAATAAAAAAGTACTTAACTACTTTACAGTGATTTTTTTAAATGCTTGTGGCCTGACAGTTTTTGAGATGCTTTTTTTCTTATAGCCTGACAGTTTTTGAGATGCTTTTTTTTTAATATCACAACACCCCTTTCTAACGATAAAGTCAATTATATTAATGACTCTTGACACTATGACACTATTCGTGATACATGACATTTCTTTGTATTCTATCGTCTATAGTACATTACGTACAGAAGTTAGGACACTCTGTATAAATGTATGTGGAGAAATGTGTTTATGACGTGTTTATCTTAAAATAAGCTGCTCTATCGAATATCACACTAAAGAATAAAGTGTGTAACTCTGTATAGAAACCCAAAGTCTGTCAAAAAAGTGGTTAAAGTGACGTCAAAACTGCGAAGATTTTGCTGCTTATCTTGAAGTCTAATGTTGGGACATCCTGTACACAATGCAAATGTTTCGGGCAAACATTCTTATCTTTAGTTTTAATAGTTTTAAAAGGTTTTGATAAAATAAAACTAAGTACAAAAATTAAATAAAAACCAATAAGCAAAGCAAGTGAAGTTAAATCTGAGGATAGATAGAAAAGTAATCAATTTTAAATTTACAGCTAATTGTACTTAGTAAAGTTCAACAGAAACGTTTGTTAGACAGTGTATTTTATAAGAAATGCAAACAAAATCAGGATGGATTTTCTTGCTTAAAAATAAGTAGAAACAAAATTGTCAGGAGAAATATACAGAGTGTTCAAGATGTGAAGTTACTCACATTTTTGTTTTTTCTTTATATGTGAAATAACGTTGATATTTTTTCAAGAATTCGTTAAAGCAAAATCTAAATATCCCAGGTATACGTTCTTAAATAGCACCAAAATAAATTTTTTTTTACTTTAAAAAAAATATGACAGCAGTTTACAGAAAAAAAGTTTAGATAACTGTCCTCACACAACTAAAACACTTTATTTTTAAAGGTTACTAAACTTCAATCAAAGCTTCTTTGTGCAAGACTACTGGTTTCTGAGGAATGCGGTTAGACTAGAGTTGAAGTTTTTTTTTAAATTAGTATAATCCATTAGGAAGTAATAAAAAAATCAAACTTACCTTCACTAAGACTGACGGCAGCAGCCACAACCAACAAACAAACAAAAAACCTGAAAAATCACACAAAATTAAGAAAACAACCCTTAAACTGGTATAAATAAAAAAATCGTAAAATTTGAAATTGTACCTTCATGTCTAAGTCCCAAAAGGTGACTGACTTGACCATCCGGATCTTCGGCGGTCTTTTATATAGCGATGGAACCCAAACCTTGATGATCGGGGGCCCCCCTTTCTAATAATGTTCGGGTGCGTGTGCATCCCCCCAATTGCATCCGAAGTGGAAATTACGGTAATTGGTACTCCGAGGCGGTGCAGTTGGCTAAACTTAATGGGTTCTTCACCGATTTGTTGTTTGGAGATCTAATCGGTGGCCGTTTGCGCAATTCGGACTAGATCCTGAAACGAAATTGTGCGATAATTACGATTTTTTTGCAGATTTATTGATTTTTTGTTTTTCATTGCGTACAGCGGCCGAGATATGATTATGTCGTAAATTATATTAGTGATTGTTAAAAGTTTGATAAATGAATAAAATTAAACACCAATAAACCAATGTTCATATGCCTATGTTACGTTACGTTATATCAACAGTTTTTGCGATATTTACAACACGTTACACAAATATCATCTGCACTATTTAGTGTCTAGTATCTTTTTAAAGTTATATACTTTTTTTTAAAGTTCTACCAACTGTAAGCTGATTAAATTATTTGAACAGTGGCAGCTTATCAATCAACAGCCTAAAAATTGGTTGAAAACCCTGTATTTTCATCTCTATTTTTAAACTAGTCATAGAAATGGTCAAGTAGATTTCAGTTAATTATTAATTGGTTAAGTCTGGTTTATGTGCCTTCATTTTCAAAGAAGTATAATGAAAAATATCTCGAAAACGGTAAGAGATAAAAAGTTGGTTAAATGGAGAAAAGAAAAGTTTTAGTGTACTGTCAGGATTTAGTTTTGATTAAACAGATGTCATTAAGGTCGTATTTTGCTTGCGTTACTTATTATTACTTACGGTAAATCCCATTAAGTTAGGAACTGATTTGTAGCCAATGTGAACCTTAATAACGTTATTAATTCTAATAAACTGTTGTCGTTTTTTATGATCGAATTTTTAAACTTTTAAATTAACGCTGTATAATTATATTTGAATTACCCATACGACCAGTCATACTGAAAAGTGTATCAACTTTACAAGGTTCAGTCAATAAAATGAATCATTTAAAGGGATTTTAAAGGTATACAGGTGTGGTAAAACTAAAACTGGTCATAGAAAAACCGTATAACTGACAGAGAAATATAGAGATAATTGTATGCGCGAGAAAAAGACAGAGTACCTAATAAAATATCTAGTAGGTGAAAACTTGGGGGCAATGCTACCAGAAGCTTATTATTATTATAGTTTATTAGTTTCAATGGATGAGGAATATAGTCGTAAATGCATACGTACCCAAATAAATGGAAATAATTAAGAATGTTGAAGCCACAAAATTAATTTTGCAAGTTTGACAACATTGCAGCAAAATTTTTGCATATTTGGCCTTTTTTGGGGTTTCTGTCTTTATCTCGCGCATGCAATTAACAATATTTCTCTGTCAGTTTGGTATTTTAAGCACGACAAATCATCAAATTCAACACAATCCTGTATAACTCTACATCGTTTGATAAAAATACTGATTCTACTCTTCATACGGGGTTTCTTCTTCTAGTGCCTATTCGTTTCGAATATTGGCGACCATCCTGGCTATGATGACCTTGTTGACTGCTGCTTTAAACAGTTCTGTGGTTGTTTTTGAATACCATGTCCTTAGGTTCTTGAGCCATGATATCCTTCTTCTTCCGGGCCCTCTCTTTCCAAACACTTTTCCTTGGAGGATGGATTTTAAGAGTTTGTATTTGTTGTCATTTCTCATGTCCGAGATATTCCAGTTTCCTTCTCTTAATCGTTTTCATCACCTCTTTTTCCTTCCCCATTCTTTCCAGTATTGTTTCGTTGGTCACTCTATCTACCCATGATATTCTAAGGATCCTTCTGTATAGCCACATCTCGAAGGCTTCGAGCTTCTTTTGTGTAGCTTCGGTCAATGTCCAGGATTCCATGCCATAGTACAATATGGAGAACACATAGCAGCGCAGGAGTTTTACTTTGATATCTAATTTGAGGTTATGGCTTTTGAAGAGCTTAGACATTTTGATGAAGGCATCTCTTGCTTTTTCTATTCTACATCTGATCTCTTGTGAGTGGTTCCACTGTTCGTTTATTAAGGTTTCCAGGTAGACAAGTTTGGATACCCGTTCTATTGGTATATTTTTAATAAATAGTTGGCAATTTTCTTTACTTATGACCATGAATTTTGTTTTGTTGATATTCATTTTTAGCCCATATCTTTCACTTACTTCATTTACTTTGTTCATTAGCTGTTGTAGCCCTTCTATACTATCTGCAAATATGACGGTATCATCTGCATATCGGATATTATTCAGCAGTTCACCGTTTACAAGAATTCCATTATCATCGTTTTCCAGAGCCTCTCTAAATATCTCTTCTGAATACAGATTGAATATCAGAGTGGAGATGATACACCCTTGTCGTACGCCCGGCAGAATGTTAACTGCCTCTGTTGTTTCATCTCCAGCGTTGATTTTTATGGTGGCTGTCTGGTTCCAGTACAGGTTTTGTATAATTCTGAGGTCTTTATCATCCATTCCGGTGCCTTTCAGCACTTGTATCATCTTCTGGTGTTGGACTTTGTCAAGCGCCTTTTGGTAGTCAACAAAGCAGGTATAAATGTCGCAATTCATGTCCCTACACCGTTGGAATAATACTTGTATACTGAACAGTGCTTCTCTTGTTCTTGTATATTCTGCGATGGATAACCTTAAGGAAAAGCTTTAGTAAATGGCTCATTAAGTTTATGGTGATGTATTCTCCGCATTTCTTTGCCCCTTGTTTCTTGGGCAGTAATATACCTATATGTATACGTTCTGGATAGCATTACAAAATAGTACACAACCCAGCTTTGGTCAAGTTATGTTAAGTTAGTGCACCAATTAATGCAGGAGAAGTTAAAAAAATCCATTTTTTTCTTCTCCACCCCTCCTTGTCAGTTATAAGCATAATTTGATACAGTATTTTTAAGAATTAATGTATTCTATCAAATAATCTTAAATAAATTACTAATATGAATCAATCATAAGCTAATTTATTAAATGTTTTTGATTTGCTTTTTGAGAGTTAACTTATGTATTAATATTACATAAAACATTTGGTTTATTTGAAATGTTAAAAAAAGGTATTGATACTGGTAATGAAAATATAGAAAAACAATAATTTACCATAATATTTCATTTTAACAGCTCCAAGAGCAATTGTTTAAACTATATTATAATGACAATGACAGTCAGCTGATAGTAACTAGATGGCAAATAATAATAACATGCAGAATTAACAAATAACAAAAAAAGTTAAAAAGGTTGCAAATTGCTTAACATTTTTCACAAAAAAACAGAAAGATCTCTCCTAAAATAACTAGATTAAAACACACACAAAATAATTTATTAATATAACTTTGGAATACTCTGTTTAATCATATCTATAAAATATAATTTATTTTAAACACATCAAGGACAAGCGTCATAAATTAATTAGTTTAAAATAATTAGTCAAATTTTATTAGCATCAAGTGCAAGCCTATTAAATTTATTATTGGTTGGAGCATTTTAAACTATTTTTAACCTGTTGCTTCTAGGTTCTGATACATTAATATGCAAACGTTATCATTTTATAAACATCCGATCTCTAAGAGTATATTTACACAATACTAAAATTGGATTAGGCGAGTTTTAAATTTGTTTATAGGTATGATGTAAATATATTGGATTAATAATGATTACGTATTATTATAATTACACACATAAAATTTGTGCATTTTTGCGAAAAAAACAAGGTGTCTTGCCTATTTGCACAATACTGTTTATTTTAGAAATTAAAATACTTAAAAAAAAATAAAATAAATTTAGGTAGGTTCTGGAATCAATGTCAATAGACAGAAAGACCAATCAATGAATGCGCATTACCTGTTTCGGTAAAAGCAATCCTTTAAACAAATTGAACACAAAAATTTTGCACTTTCCGCGCACTTCCGGTAGTAAAATCGCGGTTGTTTAGTTTTTCTTACCGCAGAAAATTCGCGACTTGCCGCCCGCAAAACAAAATAAACATACCCAGACTTTTAGTTATGATGATTAGTTTTAATGTCACAAATTGGGCTTGAAACAGGAACGGTTAATAGGTTTTCGCGACTACCGAGCACACATATAAATTTGACGAGATTACACGATCGCAACAATCGATGTGAGATAGGAAAACTGCCTTGATGATTACCCAAGTGTGTAGATATGGTGGTGATGCTGCTAAATGCTACTGGTTAAATCTCTAGGATTTTGGGTCGATGAGAAGATGGGGGCGGCGTTGCCGCTTTTAGGGGTGTTTTCTATACCCTTCCACCTCTCCAATCTGGTAAAAAGGAAAAATCCTTGATTTATCTTTATTTAGCTCGTACAGGAAGTAACCATAATATTCATAGGAGGTTAACATTCAGTGTTAATTGAGTACTTTGTGATTCCTGTTGATTATTTGATCTGAATATTATAAGCGTAATAACCGAGGTAATAACAATCCTGATTTGAAATATAAAAAAAGTTAATATAACATAATATTCTTTGCTTTTTTGAAAAACATGTTATTCTGGTTAGGTATTTTCTTCTTCTTCTTCTGCTGCGTGTCCACAGCCTTACGTTGCGGAGCCATGACATCTTTTTCCTGCCGATTCCTCTCTTTTCCTCAATCAATTGCAGGAAGTGGTACCGCTCGTTGCGTATTACGTGGCCCAGATATGCTGTTTTTCGACGTTTAATGGTGTCTGTAACAGTTTGCGGTCTTTATTGATTATTCTCAAGACCTCATCGTTGGTTCTTCTTGCAGTCCATGGAATCCTCAGTACACGCCTATAGACCCACATCTCGAATGCTTCCAGCTTGTTCATAGCAGTGCTCACCTTCAGTGTCCATCCCTCCATGCCACAAAGCAACTCTCCAGACATAGCATTTGACAAATGTAATTCTCAAGCCAAGATCAAAATCAGTATTGGTGAGCACTTTTTTGAATTTCATGAACGCACTGCGAGCATTTTCAATCCGGCATCTGATTTCCAGTGACTCTCATATGTTAGGCTTCAGTTTTGAAATTCTTGTGGCTTTCGAGTAATTATCATGAGTTTAGTCTTCTTGGTGTTGATATTGAGGGCCATGTTCTTACTGCATTCCTCGACAGCAAATCCCGCAAATTCTCCAGGTTATCTGCAATTAGAACTGTGTCGTCCGCATAACGAATATTGTTGACCCATACACCATTCACCTTAACGGCCACGATGCGTTCTTCTAGGGCTTCCTGAAAGATGGCCTCAGAATATAAATTGAAGAGAAGTGTGGAGAGAACACACCCTTGTCTGACCCTCTACAAATTGGTCTTGCTTCTGGGAGATCGTTACCAACTGACTTCAGCCATTTGGTTCCAGTATAGGCTTTGAATGCAGCGGATGTCTTTTTGGTCTATGTCCAATCTATTTAGGATTTGGATCAGTTTATGATGTTGGACTCTGTCGAAGTTAGGTATTTTAGATATAACTATTTTGAACAATTTCAGCTATTGGTTTGGTTCTGCATCTGGACCACACAAGTTATCGAGTTTACCTACCACTGAGTATTGGGTAGGAGTAAAATCATAACGTTCAACCACTATTGAGTTCGAGTAAGGTCTTTTGGAAAGTGAAAAACTGACATTTTTGGGCTTTTTCGTGAAGTGCTGTTACAATTTGCTTGAAAAACTTATGAACAAGCAGCAAACAAAAATAATTTAGGCAAGTAACGTCAAGTCTTAACTCAAATGCTTAAAACCGTAAAAATTCATCTAGTCCTCAAAAAACTCAATTTCCACAATATAAACAAAATGATAAGTGTCCCTACTGTTTTTAATTGAGTAGAGAAGTGTAGCGGGTAAGGGACAAAAAAATTCTTCAAAATTTTCAAAAAGTGCCTACGTTTTGAAGTTGAATTTACTTCTTTTCAAGGCTGGAAACGGACACACCAGTAAATTTACGGCCCCTAGGTAGTGAAAGTGATGCTTTTATCTCTCAAATTAGGGAGGAAATAGTTATTTTCCTAACAAGTGCGGAAAGCGATACTTTTCATTGCAATTGCAGTTCCGCTATGCGTCGTTGGGCCAAGCAATCGAGTGTGGAGAAGATGCTTTCCAGCACTGTTAGGAACAAAATTTTGAAAAAAAGACAAACTTTCTGATAAATGAAAGGCTGATGACCATAATAATGAATCATATCAATCCTATGAAGAATTCAAGGCATACGAAATCAACAAATATTCCTTCTTATTCTTATAAAAAACATGAGTCACTACAAAACAAATGCTTTGACATAAACTTCTTTTTTATGTATTTATCAAACTCAATAGGTTTCCCTGCGTAAATGTACTAAATATAGTACAGTCCAAATAAAATAGCAACCTAAACCTTTTTATTTCGAAGCGGTCGTGTTTGTCTGCCTGTATCACCCGTATGACCGGTAACAGTCCTAAATCGCATGCGCAGTTGCGCAAAGACAAGCACACAACAACGTTTGCGAACGTGACATTGGGCGATCGGCGTATTTCGATGCAGGTTAAACCGTAATGTTTGCTTGGCAACACTAGCATCTGTTGTATTTTAGTACACAGTATTTACAGAAAATGGAATGGGGAAACGATAGATGCTTACGACTAATAGCAGCCTATGAACGTCGACCAGAATTATGGCAATCCACAGACGACAATTACAGAAACAAAAATAGAAGGCAAGAAGCATGGAAAGAACTTGCTGATGAGGTTGAGAGTACCATTGATATAGTTAAGGCCAAGATGAGTTCGTTACTTTCGTCTTATCGAAGAGAGAAGGCGAAGGAAAAAATGCCTTCCTCAACACCACAAACAGTAACAAAACCAGGTAAGCAACACTCTGGCTAGTAAAGTTTGGAAATACACTAAACTAAAAAAAATTGGCTCCAGAAATTTGAATAAAATTTATTTATGAAATTCATTTTTGGAAACAAATTTTGGAGGAAATCATGGCTGACCTTTCTTATTAGTTTTGTATATCAAATTTATTATATTTCTAATTGTTTTGACTAGGATTAAAATATGTACTTATTATAAAGTACTCTAGATATTTAGTACTTTATGTTAATTCCTAAAAGTACAATATACAGACAGTTTTCTTTCAAAATTTCTGGGCAATTAGCCAGCTGAATTATTTCCAGGCACATTCTTCTGCTCTTCTTTTCTGACGTTGATAGATGAGTTTAATTCTTGTTTAAAATATGTTTAGTTTTTGGATTCAGTTAGTCTTCTTTAAAAATGTCTGGACATTTAACCAGCTCAATCATTTAAACACATTCTTCTGGTCTTTTTTTTTGACGCTGACAGACTTATTTTCTTGATTGGTTGATGATTGGCTTTTGAAACCAATTAGTCAGTCTTCTTTCAAAATTTCCAGGCCAATAGTCAACTCAATCATTTCAGGACATTCTTCTGCATTTCTTTGCTCACGTTGATAAAATCCATTTGTTTTTTAAAATAGGTCTAGCTTTTGTGACCACTCTTTAAAATTTCTGGGCTAAAAATCAGCTCAAAAATTTTCTGCGCTCTTTTTTTTACGCTATAATTCTTTTTCATAATTTTTCACTCATACGAGTAATCCCAGTTTATTTAATAAAATACAATGTATACATTTCACTCATACAATTTACTACAAAATAATAAAAATTATTTTGTAGTAAAATAAAATACTATGGTTACGGTAATTAATACGGTATACTAGATATACATATTTCAACATTTGTAAGCATGTTTTTTTCAGATCGTCAAGAAAGAACATACAAAAGCAGGTGGTTTGCATATTCAGCACTAAAATTCTTACACAAAAGAAAATTTTCAAAGAATTTTCCAGACGGTATTTTAGGAGCTGACAATAGTACAGAGGTAAATTTTAATTTTCTCTTTAAAATTCCCTATTTTAGTTTATTTTATAAAAATACCCTATAGATGTGTATTGATTTTCAGTTTGATGTTAGACCTAATAAAGATGATGAAATTGAATATGAGATTGGTGAAGATGGACTCACAACACTAGAAGGAGATGCTTCTCTAGGAAGTAATCCGAATAATGATGCTGAAGAACTACGATATTACGATAAATCTCCACGTAGAATAGTTCCTAGCGACAATGCACCTAGTAATGATTACGATCAAAGACAACCGAAAAGATTCAAGTCATCTCACAAGCAGGAAACACTTTTTGATTATGAATCCCAGTCAGTACCCATAAGTAACCATAGTCCCGACGTATGTGAACTATATGGGACATACCTCGCTGCGAAGCTCAGATCATACTCAAAACAAACACAAACTGTCGTACAATACTTAATCAATAATCTTTTGTTCAAAGCCGATATGGGTTATTATGATAATCAATTAGAAATTGAAGAACCACTCAGAATCAACCAGCAGAACAATGTTGCTAATTCAACAATTTTCAGAAATGGATCTCCATCTCCAAGCTCCTTAGGAATTACTCTTCCTAAAATTGAACGAACAGAAAGGTTAGATTAAAGATTTATTTAAACAGGAAGGACTTAAGGACTAACAACATAATAATTTTATATCTTCAGTTTGTTTGAATTGATTTTTGTGTGTACTACCACAGACTAACGAATAGATGTTAGTTAGTCTGTGGTTAGGTTAGATTAGGTTACGTTATGGGCATAGATTTTGTTTGTGATATAGCAGGTATACTGCTGTCAAAATTGTTTTCTATCAACACCAACCATTTTTTCTCGATTTAAAAAAAATTGGAAAATGAAAAGACGCATATTATAATTTATTAAAAAATTCCTGTAATTATTACCACCTAAACACTAAATTCACTTGGTTTGTTTGGTCAAACTGTTTTCATTGACAACTTTGACATAAAAGTTTGATAAGTGTAAAATCAAATCACTTTATGCTCCAAGAAGTTCATGAATTTATTTGAGGAATAAAATTTGATAATAGAAATATTTCCAATTTCTTTGAATGAAAACTTTTGGTGTAAAACCTACTTAAAAGTAATTTTTTAACTTTCATGATATAAAATTACAATGTAATCTTGATGCGATGGTGAAAATATACAGAGGGTTGGTTTTAATTTTTCCTCCTTATTTTCTACGTCACTGGATATTTCCTGTTCAATTTGGAAAAGAAAGTATTTCTTGTAAAATACTGATTTGAAACTTCGTCTACGCGATAATTGAGTTATTACGTTTTAAAATCCAAAAAAAAAACTGATTCCTGGGATGGCAAAAATTGGATAGTTTCTTTTATAAACATTGAATGTATTATTATTTTATTTAATGTATGTATTTTTATATACAAAAATATGTACTTACACATTTGCAGTTTTTGTATTTGTGTTATACAGTGCATTTTTTTTAACGCGCAACATAGGATTTTACATGTTAAATTTTTAAGCCCCTGTTAGACCATGTTATTTTGGAACTACAACTCTAAAACTTGACGGGTGTGTTTTTAGTACCTTGAAGCTTAAGTAAGTTCACCAATTTGGTCTAAAAAGTAATTAAAAACTGGCAAAAAATCATTTTTTTGGAAAAGATTTTATCGTTTCATACTCCCTGTATACATTGTTGTTCTTTGTTGTTTTTGATACTGGCAGGGCAGGTAGCAGGTAGAGTGACATATTTTGACTGCATCACGACCCGACATCTTTTGAATGTCAAAAGGGCATTTTATGATTGTTTGGGATACTGTTTGGCTTCATACGGAGGTCACTTTGAACAATTAATTTATAAAAATACTTCTTTTGTTCTTAACTTCACCCTGTTTTACTTTCTACGCCAAATTTTACCTGCTACCTGCCGTGCCAGTATCAAAAACAACAAGCACCTATCATACATACAAGGAGTATGGAAAGATAAAATCTTTTCGAAAAAAGATGATTTTTTGCAAGTTTTTAATCACTTTTTAGGCCGAATTGGTAAACTTACTTAAGCTTCAGGGTACGAAACAGCCACCCGTCAAGTTTTATACTTGTAGTTCCAAAATAACATGGTCTGACATGTGCTTAAAAATTTAACACGTGAAATCTTATGTTTCGCGTTAAAAAAAACGCACTGTATACATATTTACAGTCAAGAGCTTTGGAAAAAGTAGATTCGATTTTGGTCTCTCTATTTCTGTTTTTTTTTATGTACCATACATTAAATATAAAAATTGGATCTAATGAAATATGGACAGGGTGAACCATATAATATTGTTTTGCTAAAACTTTTAACTACAAAAGTTTTATGGCCTAATAAAGTATTATTTATTTGGGTAGCTACAGTTTGGTTACTTTGATTTAATAATTGAAAACCCTGTATATTTTTTTACAGTTTTTTTGGGCTGATTTATTGAATATATGTATAGTTTCAATCTACACTCATCCACATCACTCCATATTTCAGTCATTCTTTAACTATATTATCATTTAATCATTTTAAAAAATCATAATTTCCAAAATTAACATCTTATCTACCTTAACATTTTTAGGCAAAATAACATTTAGTTAAATAATATAATTGGCAACGTTGCATTGATATAAGCTAAAAATAGGGTGCATGCGCCTGTTACTTTAGTTCAGAAGGGTATGAGGGCATGAACCGTTCTAATTGTTAAAGGGAAATCCTTAAGCCTGAATGCGTGGCAACATGCGGTTACTAGATTAGATAAGAGATTAGAGATATGTGAGAGGGCATTGGATAATGGATTTTCTGTGAAATAATCAATCTTCAAAAGAATAGGTTGTAAACTTGCACATTTTATTTATTTGGCTGCTTAAACTGTTGATTTAATTAACCTTAGGGTAATTTAGCAAGTTTCCCATAGACATACTCCAAAAGAAATTAATGGATAGTGTTGCTGCGCTTGGGAATGGAAACAAGGTTTCACATTGTTATTACTCATGTGTTAAATAAGTCAACAATTACTTGACAAAGTGTGGTTTTTTAAATAATAATGAGTTAATGATGGTAACTTTACCTGCCACGACCTGACTTTACCAAGTTAAAGTAAGTCCGATATCATTGTTTTTCTTTTTTTATGTACTCCTCCCAATCACTATCTTGTTACACACACTTAGTTTCAAGGGGTTTTCAGTTAACTCCTTTACATCTCTTGTTTTTTTTTCCTGACTTTTTGTCAACTCTGTGTGTTTCCTGTGTATAGCAATCCGTTCTTATCCTCTTTCCCTTCCTTCTGTTTTTCTGACACATTCTTCTTTTTTGTGGGTTTAACACTGTAGATCATTCTAAATTCTCTGTCTATACCGGATTCCCCAAGCTCTTAAGCATGTATACATAAACTATTATAACTTGCATCATTTTGCATTAATTTGAATATTATAAAGGTTTTCTATGTAAATATTAGATCAGTGATTGGTTGCACCAGTAGACACCTATCAACAGAATCCCGTTTGTGCTAAAATAAATTTATCATCCTTCTTGCTATAACTTTTCTAAGAAGCAATTAATTTATTTGTGGTTTCATCACTTGTTAAGTAACTTTTCGTCCTCTCAGTCGTTCAGTTTAAAAATATCCAATGAAATAATATTGATAAATAACTCACCAATCAAGAAGAAACGAAATAATTATTATTTAATAGAGAAGCAAGAAATTGATGTTTACTTAACTTGCCAGCTCAAGCATGTCGCATGCAAGAAGAATTATGGACAATTTGATCGATTCTAACTACTTACACTTTCATTGGAAAGTCATCAATAATGAATTCATAGCTACCGCAATTAATGTGACTTATTTGGATGATGTGGAGAAAACAGTATGCAAATTTGCTGGTTGATAACACGCAGTTCTTAATGCATTGACAAAAATACCCAATGCAGTAGTGTTTTTAGCATTTTAGTTTAACAACAGTAGGTAACAACAATACAATAAAAGCTATAAATTGTGTTACCAATTTATGTTGATTTATACTATAACTGATCCTAAGTCCTTATTATGTAAGTAGACTGGTACTTTCAAGAGCACCTAATGAAATTAAAATAATATACAACTGAATAAGTATTTTATGGAGACAGTATTTTAGGATTTTTTTTGTGCTATGTGGCGTAAGTTGTTACAAAACCAATTGGAAAGTTGGCAACATTTATAACAGCTAATTTTATCTAAGGAAACATATTTGAAAGGAATTGGTAGGAAAAGTATCAAATTAGTTATTTCAAATAGGTAATTGTAACTTCTTTACTTTTGTGTCTTAGTCTAGTTTTCTTAATATTGTATTAAATAATACAGAAGAAGGGTTATAAAAAGAGTTACAGGAAAACTTAAGAAACCATAATTTTTTTAAAAGGGAACAGATTCAATTTGATTGAAGGACAGTCTTACCAAGAAAATGAACACTTACGGATTTACGGACGTAGAATATCTCTAGGTCAAGTTGTTTCTTGCATTATACTAGTTTGATATCGTTTGCCTCTCTCCGATCTAGATCGCACATATTTAACTAGTACTTTTAATGAAGCTCGTTTGTGTTTTCAGTACAGAACTACGAAGATACCATCTTGTGTTAGAAGGACTACGTGCAAGAATTGGAGCGTAGCAAGGATTGTATACTCAAATCACACAGCTCTGATTAAAATTGCGTTCAAACTCATTAGACAATCAATGTCATATCGTTCGAATTGTAAGAGAAACGAAACATTGTACTGTAATTTGGGTTTATCATCATTTATTAACAACTTTACTTTTAGAAGGGTAGGTCTGTATGCTCTTTGAATTTTAGATCAGAATTTTCGGTGAAAGTTATCTGCAAGCACGTCGAGTTTCTTATAGATAAGTATCTATTGGGATAAAATCAAGCATAATTCTAACTAGCTTCTGTGTGTGGTGAATTTATATTTACTTATTTGCTACAAAATACTAATGGAATCTACATGGTTAGGAAAATTCAGCTTACCATTCACACAAAATGCATGCTACATGTTTGACATATTTTCAAAATTGAAAATCATGGATGGTAATCAAATAAAAAGTAAAACTTTCTATAAAACTAAACGTTTTTTCTCTATAAAGAATATCTTTCTTCTTCGCCTTGTACTCATTATTAGATGACCTACTCTATAAGAAGAACTGCAATCAAGGTGTATGTGCTACAATGTCGTTTAAAGCAAGCAAAAACTAACTTCCGTTTATTCAAGTTTACAGTAAACTGACCGTAACAAATCCTGTGTATACATTATTCACTTGAAAGGAAGCAAATAAGAGAAAAATGTTAAGGAGTTGAACGATTGAAGTGTTTGTGTGTCCACAAATTTTTCACGACATTTACGTACAGTTTTTAAAGACTTTTGCATTTACCATTTCATATGACTCTCACATTGTTTTGTTGTCAAAATTAAGTTTTTTAAAAAATGTTATGGGATTAGTTAGGCAAAAAGTGTTATATCTAGATAACAGCTAAAAATCAGTGGTATATTCTAAGAATGTTTTGGCATAGAAAAAATCTTTCATAAAAACAAAGGTTAATTAATTTATTGCATAACCGTTTTAATAGCCACGTTAAACAATTAATGTGATTTAAAACTGAGTTATACAGGGGACCAACTAAACAACTGCAAAAAGTTAAAAGTCAAGTAAATACCACTACAGCAAACAAAAAATGTGGTTCGAAAAAAAACGTCAAAGACGTAATTATAATTATTGCTAACGACACGAGCCATCTAAAAAGCATAAAACTGTAACCAAAAACCGCAAGACCACAATTTGTTTTTGAGACCCACCCGTAAACAAGGTAGTGGTGGAAACTGCTCTTCACCACTTTCATACTAAGAAGGCAACTATCGAGGATAGACGAATGAGAAAAAGAAGAATTCACTTCGATATCACTTCAGTCTGTGCTTAACCGGGTGTCCGACAGTCATACGTGTATTATTATACCGGGTGAATAAGAAAAATTACATAACATGAGGAGTGCGGTTTGTGGAGTCGCTTTTTTGGCGATTTTAGGTAAGTAAGCTAATGTTTAAATTTTAGATTATATTCTTTGAAAAAAGTTTAATACAAAAATATAGTAGTTGTTAATAATCTTAAAGTTGTTTTAGTACATAGTTCAAGTTAGTTTTTAAAAATATTTAATTTGTTTTACCAAGGTGTGTGATGAAAATACAAATTAGTTATGTAGGAGAAGTAAGACGTCCCTCGGAGATATGGTAAATAGATTTATTTTGCATCTTGATAGATGCATAACTGAAAGGTAATCATGTATTTCTACTAAACTCAGGAACAATAATATTATGATTTTCATTTTCTCAATTTACTTTGTATTAAGTAGCGGACCTCTAAAACACCCGTAACTCATTCGTAATCAAGACACTTCTGTACCTGTGGGGAATATTGTATTAACGCTATTACGGTACTACCATACCAAAAGGTAAAGTTTTAAAATCATGTCATAAAAATAAATCAAATGTCCTACTGCACAGTATTTTTAAGAATCGTTATAGTTGTGAAGTAGATTCAATTTTTAATATTATGAAATTTGTTAGGAAAAACACCTAATTGTTAAACTAAACCTAAAACCTTCTTAACTTGAAGAAAATTACATTTTGCTATGTTTCAGATTACAGATAATCAGTTCATTCCAAGATATAATAGTCTTGGTCTTCTATGTTATTTACATACCAATCAAGAGAAAAAAAATTATTTTTCTGAATAAATGGTTTACGCTTAAAGCCTCTTACTATAGTCATAGACTTATAGTGAAGGTGGATATTAACACATTGTATCAGCAAATCACCAACAGTCTAGCACATAATAACAGTAATCAGGAACAAACTGCATACACGCAGAAAGGAATAACAACAATTACTTTTCGTAATTTGTGAATAAAATACAAGCAATAAAAAAAGCGCATTAACCTAATTAATAGGCGCTTTTACAGATAAGTGACTGTGGTAGTCCATACTGTGTCTGATAGAAATCCAATTACATAATCGTTTCTCTCGTATATCAAGATAGGAATGTGTAAACCTACATTTAGCAGTTTGAATCTGATGCTTCCGATATGTTGATAATATGCTGCAAATTGTATAGAATCTTTTTCAAGTTATAGCCTATCAAATAACCAAAAGAAGTTTGCTATGTTTGGTATAAACATATTTGAATATTGTTCAACAACTCAGAAGATTTGTTTAATATTCTAATCATCAAGATTCATGTTGAAGTGGTGAGTGGTAAAAAGCAGTTAATCCAATTCTCCAAATTTTGTATTTTGAATATTGAAACTTACTGACCGGTCATAGAAAATCTAACTGATCTATTCACTTAAGAGCAAAATTGTTTATTTGATTGTGGATCACAAAAAGTAAATATCGATTTTTTGGATGTGAATCTTCTTGTAGGAACCCATATAAAAATGTTCTCCCTTATGGCATAATGAAAAGTTGTTAGAACTGTTGCTTTCACAGATAACACCAGTTACGTATACGTACAAAATAAAGTGTGTAGAAGTATTTAATAGAAATTACTTCTAATAGTCTTGTGTAGGACATAAGATACTTTCATGCAGAATATTTACTGTTGAAAATGTCTCCAACAACTAAACTACTAGGATGATGATGAATCCTCATCAGGACAGCTTACAGCTTGATTCTCAACTAGTTCGTAGACATTGGATTTTTTCAATATTTGGAAAACTATCAAGCAAACGGTTGAAGAAAGTGTAAAAAAGATTTGCATCTTCCTAACTTACCTTTTTGGGATCTATGCTGGTATTTTCAAAGCTTTCAAATAACTCAAATTACAAATCTGTTTTTTAAATCATTTTTAGTTTCTAAATACAGGGTGATTCCAAAGTTGGTGCTTTCCTTTCACCTGCGAATAGGGCTTCAAAAAATAAGGTTTTTTTTTCTTTGACGCTTTTTCGAAATATGAACAATAACGAAGATACAGGGTGTCAAAGTTTTGCTGAGAAAATAAAAATTTAATGATTTTGGCCAAACCACTTGAAGTAAAGTTAGACAAAATTTTGTAGGTGTCAGTAGCTACGTGGAAAGGAAATTTTCCAAGAAACAAAATCTTTCTTGCGCTTACCAGTGGCGCGCGTATAATTTTTTTAAAAAATTTCGAAAAAAATATTACCCTACTGGTTTTTTTTTCAACATAAAATTTATTATTGAATTCCTTGTTCAATTCTAAAAATAAAACCCCTTTTATTATTTTTTGCTACGACGCACCGCTTTCGAGTAAAAAAATAAAAACCGTCTTAATGCGCGCCTAAGATTAAATGCTTTTTTAATTTAAAATGTCAAATTATTAAAACTTAAAATCGGCGGCTGAAATCTTTTGTTTTTGTTTATGTCTGTTGATAAGGAATAACCTGTAGTTAGTTAAAATTAAATTTAAGTTATTTTTTATTTTGTTTTTTTTTTTCAGTAAAACTTAGACACCCTGTATCTTCGTTATTGTTCATATTTCGAAAAAGCGTCAAAGAAAAAAAACCTTATTTTTTGAAGCCCTATTCGCAGGTGAAAGGAAACCACCAATTTTGGAATCACCCTGTATAACGATTCTAGCAATGCCACAATCTATCTGGCATTGCCAGAAGATCAATGCAATTTATATGGGACTGATTTCCTAAGAAAGTTATGAAGATAAAGCACCTAGTATAACACGTTTTACCTTAGAACAGAAATTTCAATTGAAGTTCTACAGTTTATTTAACGAAACATAAAGCTTGATATGCTTGTTACTAAGTGTTCTTAAAATTACGTGCATACTTACAACGATACAGATTGATCTCAAGACGTTTGAGATCAGTCAAGCAAATCAATTAGACAAATGATGTATAGGTAGCTATAATACTTATAAATTACTGCTTTGAAGTGTCTTAACTTTTTGCTCATTTCTGAAAAGTAATGAAATGTATTCGATATGTCAATAAACAGTGAAAAAGCAAACTGTTAGTCGGATTAGTTCGTATAATATGTCATTTAAAATCGTCTGCATATCCAAGGTTATGTGTTGATAAACTGATAGATGATCATTTAAATACAAATTTACTCATTTTGATCAGTTAAATTAATTTAATTTTTTTAGCGAACCGAGCTATGTCAGTGTCATGAGTTTATGTCACTCTAAGAACTTTTCGTGTGAATTTTGTAATATGAAACAGATTCCGATGCCGATCAGTTATTTAACATATCACCAGTTTCAATCGTAGAAAGTGTATACTCCTAAGAAAAGAATGCTAATTTTCGTAAAAGCAATTTCTATTTCCAATTGTTTACCATTCGTGTTATTCCTCAGTGTTATTAAAAAATCGAAAGTGTGTGAAAACGCTTTTATTACTTCTCGCAAACCGACCGTCATCGTGTTAATGTTGCATGTGTTGATTGTATAAGAACATTACCATAATCCATAACACACTATGATGAATTTCATGACGTTAAGGCTGGGTCCGTTATGTAAAGATGAGCATAAATTACGCAGGTTACCTAATAAAAGTCAATACGTCTTAATACGTCCTCTTAAGTGTGTGTGCAACCACTTGGAATGTCTTGACAATGTTCGGTAAAATCGTGAACAACAAGAGTAAAAGTCTAACATTATCCAATTAGGAAATGATATACTAAATTAAATTACTTTTTATTTTAAATAGCTCACAAGCCTAAACTCTTGTTTTATCATAATACATGCGACTACGTAGAAAGCGTTCAAGAGAAAGTGGATGCACATTCAAAGATCATTTATTTCCCGTAAGAACAGCACACTGGCAACTTGAGATGCTGCTTCTCATTAATTCTGCATTACGTAATGTTTATATAATTTTTAATAATACTTCACTACTTATTCACATCAGGAAGCCACTTGTGACAAAATGCGATTATTCTCATTGATTGAAAAGGTCTGTTGTTATAACAGCACAATTTGTCTCTTTGACACTAAAAATTTGCATTCAGCAGCATGCGGAACTATTCGAGCACGGAAAATGATATTTCAACCAATAGACACAATTCTTTCTATTTTTTATGAAAGTGATTTGCGGTTCCACGTTAAACAAGAACAATGTCTCTTATGCAGAGTCAAAGTTGAAAGTGAGAGCGAATAAGTAAAAGTTGCACAATCGCTGGGTGGACCCATAAGCCAACGTCGGAATGGTCTCTTCTGTTCAAGCATTTGCAAGTAAACAGTTCGGATAAAGGTCAGCAGAAAATGTACGAGATGATTTCTATTTACCTTACAAAATTGCGGAAATGTAACTAGTTGAAAGAAACCAGTTTGACAAATTGATACTTCTTGGTTTATTATATCGTATACGCATACATGAGAAGTGGAATGCAAATTACTCAATACAGGTTTTAAAATTTCAAAATTATCCAGAGGAAATGGTCAAAAGAGAGATACCGTAGATGTTCCTGAAAAATGTCACTAATTTTTTAGTACATTTATGTGTTATCTTTATTGTTTAGGTAGCCCTAATAATATTAAACTATACTATTCCAGAATCAAAAATACTTCACTCAAGTTTGTATTTATAGTTTCCATTAGATTTCTGCATTTGCACTATTATGCTATACTCATCACCTGTATTCAATTCTAACTATTATAATAAAAATTTCCATTAAACATTGAATAATTATCGAGTTTCATAGCAATGTTTCGGATTTATTAAATATATTCCACCTTTTACTCACGGATACATGATTGCATCAATGAAGACCGGATTTATACAGATGTTACAATTCCAATTAGCTAAAGTTCAGGGTTACCACCATAATAAGTTGCTCTACATCACTTTCTATAACCGACTAACAATAATGGTTTATATTTGATTGATTTATTGCTTCATATCGTCAAATCGGAACAAGATTAAAATAGAAAAACGCTTGTCGAAAGAATGATTAAGTGAATAGACTGACAATCGACTATTTTTTTACATTTTCAGCGGTTTAATTGATTTAAACTTAATAAACCAATGGTGTGCTCTGAATTCATTTATGAGACAATGATCGCATTATTCTCTCTTTAAAGAAGCCATTGTAACATCTAACAAAAGATTCTTCGCTAATTATCTTTTGTACTTTGTGCAATTTTGCTCAATTATTCGTTTCTTGATAAATGAAAATTCCAGTCAGGTTCCAAATCAGAACAGGTAACTGTCAGTCCCTCTAGGTGTCACTCAGTACTCAGTACTTATGCCTGTTTTCCCGACACAAATTAATCTAAGTTGAGATTTGAATGTGACAGATCAGGTGCAAAATAACACAGTCTAAACTAAACTTATCTAAGCTGTCCTTAAACTCAACTTAGCCAATGTTGGGGAAACGGACATTAATAGATGATATTTAAGAAATGAAATAATTTTGTCCTCTAATATGTATAATAGTTTATAACAGTTTTAAGAGTTCAATCGTGATTTGAATCGTAATTAAAATTAGAATGTTAATAATGTTGCAATAGTAAACTAAATTGGCTGACAGAAATATGTGCTTTTTTATACACGTCTCAAAAGTACATGGAATAAGTTGTTTCTCAATTTTCTCAATTCAAGATTCAGTTCCATTCTCTTGTTGAGGTAGACTTGACTGAGCAATTTTTTATTATAAAATTAAAACAGTTCTAAAGCAAATTTCCTTTACATGAATGCTTTAAATTTAGGTATATACATTGTGCTTCTTATGCAACTAAATTTTAAAATATGTCTTTATACACATGATAGTAAAATTTCATTTCAATCAGAAAACAAATAAAAGTAACTTATTTATTACTATTTAACTATTTTCAGAATAATTTATTATTTTTTCAGGAATTGCAAATGGACAACTTAAGGGTAATCAAGAAGATCCGTGCCAAACAAAAGCAAGAGTAGTCGGTGATGCCACATATTGTGATAGGTAAAGTATTACTTGTAAATTGTTCGTATTTACACGTTATTTAGTGTACTATCATTGCGATTACAAGAGATTTCAGAGATTATCAAGGTTATATAAGACTGATACGTTTTCCAATTAAATTATAATAAAACGTTTGCTCAACATGTTGAATTGTGTAAGCCTTTCAATTACTACTATTTGCAAGTTATGATTGATATAAAACATCGTCTCTTGCATTGAATCGATATTTAATTAGCATGTCATATTTACCAATACAAATGTTAGGTATCCACTAATACAACTAATTACTTGGTAACGTAAGATATCATTGGATTAAATCAATACCGTATAATATGTCACATCATGAATATTCGACAAGTATCCACGTTTATTTAATGTCTCTTATATGCATATTGTTTAACAGCCTGGATCATTGTTATGCAGTACCCTATGCAATCATCCGCTTTGATTTTAGTGCAAAGAATGGTTACAAAGCAGTTCGACGACCAGTTGAATTGATACCAAAGTTACATAGTGATAAATAAATATTTTTAACTTTTATTTACTAAATTGAATTTACTTACAAAGTTTTCCTCATCTGACACATTTTCAATAAAGGAAGTGAAAAGCTAGTTTTTGCAAATCCGTTAAATAAAGAACAAGAAAAAGCAGAGACTAATTTTCTCTTGGTACTAACTGAAACTACTTGAGTACAGGTATCAAACTTAAAATCGCCGAAATAAGAAAGTATCGTGTAATTGACATTGTCCAAACCAAACCCACATTGTTGACATAAGACAGACAAGCACAAACCAGATAAGTACAATTATTGCTACCTGCTCTAAAAAACAAAATGTGATCATATGTTTTGATAGTGCAAATATCGAGATCAAAAGAAGAGGTGTCTTTATCTCTTAACCGATTTTTCCATAAACTGCCAAAAATATGTAGTGTAATGTATTTCTAGTCAGTAATGAACAAGATTTGTGGTTGTTTGATTTATTCACTGCAAACCATCTGATAATAAAGCATTACCAAATTCATATTTTTTAAAACTCGGGTGGATTGTCCATATTATTGATAAGCACATCATATCCACTCTTGTTGTACAATATGCTATTTATTCCGAGAATGTAACTATGCATCAGAATGTAGTTCATCTTGAGTAGCATGGAAAATGCTTGTTTGCTCTTGTTAGCTTTTTTGGTGATTACGCGTTAGTAATACCTATATTTACAATCTACATGCGTTAATAACAATTGATTAATTAATCTTTTAGATACTGGGAGTGCGTTAATGGACAACCAGAACTGTATGACTGTCCAAATGGTTTAGTATATGCTGGCAAAAACCGTGGAGTAACCGAAGGCTGTGATTACCCCTGGAGATCAAATTACTGTGATGGAAAACAACAAGCAAGTAAGGAAATTTTCCGAACAACTAATTTATATTGGTGTTTAAGTGAAATTGGTTGAAACATTTTAATTTGTCATATTCAAGACCCTCCCATCGGAACTGACCATTGTGGTTGGCTCTATGGTATATTTGGACACGAAACTTCCTGCACAAGGTACTGGACTTGCTGGAACGGTACTGCAACAGAACAACTTTGCATTGGTGGTCTGCTCTACAACGAAAGAACTCATTCGTGCGACTGGCCCGAAAATGTTGACGGATGCCAAAAACATCGTATGTATCATTTCAATGTTTAACTCTAAAAATAGAGAAGCTACGAGTACTTTAAGAGCCAAATATACATTATACTGTCAAAATTTTAACCGATACTTACCTGTTTCAAATCCGGTATTACTAACTTATCACACTACTGTCATAGAATAATCTGCATCTTAAGAATCTTCTTTCATCATTGTCTTCCGATAAAAAAAATCCCTAGGAAAGTTTTTATTTTTATTTTCAAGATTTGCTTAGGTTTACTCTTCTTCTTCTCATTTATGAAATCCACCATTTTTTACAATTAAAAATCTGCTTTAGAGCTTCTATAAAAATGATTGATAAACATTTATTTTCAGCTCTTTGCAATGACGACGCCAATGGTAATGTTCCCCTAGGAAAATCCTGCAACCGTTACTGGCAATGTCAAGGAGGATACCCGAGACTTCAACGGTGTCCTGCTATGTTAGTCTTTGACAGAAGATCTTTAAGGTTGGTTTGGTAGACATTTTGAGTTTCATTAATGCACATTTGACCTTATTGTTGCCTATTACAGATGTGTTGTTCCTCCTACTGAAGACTGTGATGTTCCGAGCACTCTGCCACCACCCATCCAAGAAGACGATTTACAAGAGAACATCCCTCAAAACAACCCGAAAAATAGAGTGGATGCATCCGCATTCAATAATCTGCCACCTGGCGCAATTCCTATTCCTTCAAAAAACAGACCAAAAAACTAAATTTCGTTGTCAAAACATAAGGTCAAAAGTTTTTAAGTTTGTGGCCATGCCAATCAGTTTCGACATTAACAGCTACTGCCAAACGAAGAAATAGCCTCAAATTGTACTGTTCTTCTGTTGAGTATTATTGTTTTCTTATGTATATTTTAGTTTTATTTAATTTTGCTATTTTATATTAGAAAACTGTTCAGGACGAGAGACTCGGTGTATAATTGTAATAAATCTTTTGTCCATTGCCTTATAGATGAAAACTAAATATGTATTAGTGCCAGTAATTTTCTGTGTAAATTCAGGAAGTATAATTGAAATTTTATTTACAAGTTATGGAAATTTCTTACATGTACTCACTTTTTTTATAAAATTTTAGTAATTTTTTTATTATATAAATTTAAAAACTTGTATTTGTTTATACTAAGTAAGTTAAAACATTCTTTTTATTTTTTGTTATTAAAGTAAAATTTTAATATAATATCACGAACTCTTCTTTGATTAGGCAGTGCCTATAATGTATTTCCCAATAAGCGAGTCATAAATCTTTTCAAACCTAAAAGGAAAGTAAACAGCTACTTCTACAGTAAAAAAGAAAATATTTTATAACATACCTGTTTCCGGAGCAAACCGCTAGCATATTATTGTAATATGAGGGGCAAGTATTCTTGGACATGATGGCATTATGTAGCAATAAACAATGGGAGACCATATACACTATCTGCCTTGGAAAGTCTTTATGTTGGAGTTTGTAGCGTTTTACTAAACTGTTATATAAAATCTGAAACAAAAATACTGTAAATGGTTTTAAAATAATAAGTTAAAGAGCAACTTGCCTGCAGTAATGTTGTAATGGCCACACATAATACCTGCAGATTTGGAGACAAAACATACGTGAAACCAGCTGCGAGACCTGCTAGTGCTCCAGCATATTTTGGATTAAGTAATTTGTTTCGTATGATATAACAAATCACATACTTAAACAAAAAATAATTGTATAAAATATTATCAAAATGCGAAAAATATTGTCTAATTTACTTACTCTATAAACACTTGCGTATGCTCCAATAAAAGCACCAAACTTAACATTTTCTTTACTAATAACCAATTTGAATAACTCTGATGGTTGTTGGAATACAACTAACATTCTGGGTATTAGCTTTTTCATTACGCTGAACCCAAATCCCAATAAAAAATACTTCTCCAAACCCTTAAAGTATTATAGGTATTTAATTAAAAAGTACTTTTGGCTTCCAATGTAGTTAATTATGATTTTTCTAAATTACACAGATGCACTATTTTTTTTTAAATCAACCTTTTTACGTTTATTACCTTTAATGTCCAGTTTATACAGGAATCTTTATGGCTACATACGTATTCTGATCTATTTCCATAGGAACATTTCTGCAACACATCAGGAGTGTAAAACCTACAAATTAATGAAAAATGACAGAACAAAGTCAATTAATTAGGATTTAAGTTGCTGAAAATTAGGCTTTACCAGACTTGTCATACTTACCAAAAATTTGTAAATACTTTATTTTTCTTTCTGTTTTGCAGTAGATGCATGAGCAGTCCGCTAACTGCTATAAACAGTAACGTTTGCCTCCTATTGGTAATTTTGAAGATATTCAGACCATCTAAATTTCTGAAAGCAGCTTCTACTAACTGAAATTATCCAAAACACCAATTCGTTCCTCTTTTCAATTATATTCTTTCTAACCAGGTTAAAAAATATTAGAGTATCCAATAATTTGTTTTCCTTTGACTCGACTAATAAGGCCAATCCAGAGAATAGTCCTGATACGATTCCCACGTTGAAATAGTTGATTCTTCCACATATTTTGCTAAAATATAGTTTATAGTAATGCAATACAATTAAATTTGTCTAATGCTTGTAATTGTAGTCATGACTTACCTAAGAATGCAGTTGACAGATAATATAGGAAAACCAAGCAAAATTCCATACACAGCAGATCTTAGTTCGTCTACGACAAGCCTTTTAAGGAAGTTGCCATTTTTTGTTTTTTTATGATTTAATACTGCTTTTACCTGTAATAATTTTTTATGGAAGTTTTTATATTTATCAGTAAAATCTTTGTATTCAAAAACTGTATCTTTACTACAACTATATAACTTTAGTACCTACAATTTTAAAGCTCATTAAGAGCTGCTGCTAAAATTCAACATACGGTGTGTATGGAGAGTAGTATTCAAATAAAATTTGGAGTTTAGAACCTAAAACTTTGCCAATAATTGCATAGTGAGAGAATTCAAAAAAAAATCACAGCACTGCTCATATAACCGTAGATGACAAAAAATTGTCTCATCAATAAAATGAAAACTATTACCATTACTAAGAAAACACTTTTTGTGGAGACCAAACTTATGAACTGGAAGATAGCAGATATCTTAACGATTTAGTAGTATACTAAAACTTACTATATAAATTGGTAGATAGAACTTTAGCACTCCAAAAAATACGTCAAATAGCCATACTTGAGCTCCAACACAACTGTCACTCCAATAATGTATTTCACGACAAGTTACTTCTTTTGATATTTTTTCATAAAATAACTGTTTACTCACAACGGTCATTTTGCAAAATCCACGATTACTTAAAAGCGCCTGCAGCTGAAAACTACCTATTTACTGATAGAACGTAAAATGGTAATTGCATACCTAATTTTGTATTGTCTACATGCTAATACCAGTGGCCCCTGAGTGAATAAAGTTTATCCAAGTTTTTACTAAGGTTAAAGTGTATGAAGTAGGTACCTGTGAACTTTTTTGATTAATAATGGAACGTGTTTTACAACTAATATCAACGGAAATCGTATTCGAAAACACATTGTAAGATAATATGTTGTAGTTTTTTGAGATAGGTACAGGATTTTCAAAATTATGTATTAATATAAGAATTGAGCTGCGGAAAGGACTATTAACAATAATAATTTAATAGTATGTAGATACCAGTAATAGTATACATAAACTTTTCTGTTACATGAGTAAGATGAAATTATTAGATTTTACTAAGGTACACCAAGACACCGCTATACCGATATCCATTACTAAAAATTTTAGTTGTTAATACAAATTACAGATAATTAAACGTGTTTTAGGTTGTGTGCGATAATTCTAATTGCTTGTAAATACTAACTTAAGTAATTGTTTTTGTAACAATTGAACGTTGTAAATAGATAACTTAATGGAAGACGTCAAAATATAGTCGGAAACAACGTTACTTAACATCGTATTATAACCTAATTGATTGAGCAAGAACTATAATGTATAGGGTGGATCAATAATTTTGGGTGGCATTAATTAAGAGATTTTTAGCAAATATTTTATTAGATACAACGCACATATTAAGTATGTAAATATAAATTTGATTTAAGTGTTTTAAGTTAATTTAATTGAGTAACTTTGTTAGATCTAATCAACTTCTTCTACTTTAGGACCATTTTGTGCGCCTTGTCCACCACCCTGATGAAGCTTCATCATAATCGGCTGGCATTCCCTCTGCAGTTCTTTTAGTCGATCTTCAAATTCGTCTTTTTCAGCTAACTGATTTCCGTCTAACCATTGTAGAGCTGCAGAACATTTGTCTTGTACCAGTTTTTTGTCATCTTCAGACAGTTTATCGGCCGGGGCATTTTCTACAGCCTAATAACGACATTTTGTATTAGTATTGATTTAAAAAAAATTGAATTGACATACTTGTTTGGCACTAAAAATGTAGCCTTCCAATTGATTTCTAGATGCAATTTTTTCTTTTTGCTTTTCGTCTTCAGCAGCATACTTCTCAGCATCAGCTAACATCTTATCAATTTCAGCCTTAGACAAACGTCCCTTATCGTTTGTAATAGTTATTTTCTCTGACCTGCCAGTACTCGAGTCCTTGGCAGAAACATTCAAAATACCTTCAAAATTAATTTGGTTATTTGCTATAAAATTTAAAAAAATATATTACCGTTAGCATCGAGGTCAAACGCTACTTCAATTTTAGGAACACCTCTAGGAGCTGGGGGTATACCCTGTTAAGTTGAAAGTACCTAGCAGATTGTTATCCTTAGTCATAGCCCTTTCTCCTTCAAACACCTTTAACAAGATAGACAACAATGGTATGTTCAATTATTGTAATACACTATACCTGTATGGTTACAGCATTTTGATTATCAGAGTAAGTAGTAAAAGTTTGCTGTTGTTTGCAAGGAATTCTAGAATTCCTCTCAACAAGCTTGGTCATTACGCCTCCGGCAGTTTCAATACCCAATGAAAGTGGTGCAACGTCTACTAAAAGTACATCTTGAATTTGAGAAGATGTGTCACCACTCAAAATGGCAGCTTGGACAGCAGCGCCGTAAGCAACAGCCTCGTCAGGATTAATGCTTAAATTAAGTGCTTTTCCACCAAAAAAGTCTTGAAGCATTTTCTGGATTTTGGGAATCCTGATTGAACCACCTTTATGACAAAATATTGTTTTTAAATATTGTTACTGACAGTAAAGAGATATTTCACACACCGACTAAAACAACATCATGAATAGCTCCTTTGTCTAGTTTAGCGTCATTTAAAGCCTTTTCAACTGGTTGTAAAGTAGATCTGAACAAGTCCATGCAAAGTTCCTCAAACCGAGCTCTGGTGATCTTAGAATAGAAGTCGACGCCCTCGTCGAAGGGCATCAATTTCCAAACTAGCTTCTGTAGAAGATGACAGAGTTCTCTTCGCCCTTACATAAACCAGAATGACAATATTTGTAAAAAAATACATTATAAAAACCTATACAGTTTCGCAAGCAGTTCTAAGTCTTCTCAAAGCTCTGGGGTTTGAAGAAAGGTCTTTCTTAAATTTCCTTTTAAACTCCTCCACAAAATGGTTAACAAGACGGTTGTCAAAGTCTTCTCCTCCCAAGTGAGTGTCTCCAGCAGTGGATTTTACTTGAAATAGTGACCCTTTGATACACAAATTTTAGCATTTCAATTAACACCTAAATTACAGTGCAAATATCACCTTCATCAATTGACAAAATTGATACGTCAAAGGTACCACCACCCAAATCAAAAATAAGCACGTTTTTTCTCTCCTTTCAAATTTTTATCTAACCCATAAGCCAATGCGGCAGCAGTAGGTTCGTTGATAATTCTAAGAACGTTAAGACCGGCAATTACACCAGCGTCTTTAGTGGCTTGTCTTTGGGAGTCATTGAAGTAAGCTGGGACAGTGATTACTGCATCAGTAACCTAAAATTTGCAATTATATAAAAGCATTAAAAAGAAACTGTTTTGCTGACCTTTCCTCCTAAAAATGTCTCGGCAATTTCTCTCATCTTAGTCAAAACCATGGAACTGACTTCTTCAGGAGCAAATTTCTTCACTTCTCCTTTATATTCCACTTGAATTTTGGGTTTTCCTCCGTCGCTCACGACTTTAAACGGCCAGTGCTTCATATCTTCCTGGATCTTTTCATCGTCGAATTTTCGTCCAATCAAACGCTTAGCATCGAAGACAGTGTTTTTAGGGATTCATAGCAACCTAAGAAGACAATTAATNAGGAGCCATTNCGNAGTAANTCTTGCNNTTTTGATATNCTTACACTACGCGAGGNTGAAAAGNGGGNCATCNTTCTATAGTAGAAGACGGATNNGNATGCGGTCGTTCNTTTCGTANGCNCTNTGCTTAGCTNAGGATNTCTAGATANGNTATANNNTNAGTTGTGTGGTGACTANGCATCTCTTACTTNANTTTAATAGTCAGGNAGGTAGGGNTGGCGNNGNTCNGTNANAGTTCGGNNNNTNANCGNCNNNNCATGTCNATACTNGATGNTACTANTNACNTTATNNNGTACCNCCATTTACCGAGCCATGTCAAGCGCCNCTNANTATTNTCCNGAATTGTNCCNGNGTGGCNNACCGTANAGNAAGTCNGAGCTNNCCTTTTGCTAACGTNGATGGNCTNCCNGGGNTANGGAGGAAGATGNAGGNTTGAGCCGGGGTGNGGCGTGCTCACTACGGCGCAGTGGCNCCCATTGNGCTNACTNCNAGNGCACGCATTTTTTGTCGCCTCTGATATACCACCTTTAGGTGTGAAGGCTTTCAGTGTCAAGAAAAACGAAGACAATAAAGAAATTCAACAGAATGTGGCTGACACACTTAAATTTGGAAACGAGGTAATCAATCCCGCTTCACACCTTTTATCGAAAGTTAATTGGCTGTTTTTTGTAGGTGGTTGGTTTTGAAATTGATGAAACCACTAATCTACTGAAATCAGTGACTATGAACGGTCTAACTGTGGCTGTAACTCAACAATTCATGCACTACACTTCTTCAAACGGTACAGACGACAGCGATATCTCAGGAGCGTACATTTTTAGACCTGAAGGAGTTGCCATCCCCTTTGACAACCCCATTATAGTCTCCAAGGTTCAAGGAGAAGTCGTGGACGAAGTTCAACAAAAAATCAACGACTGGATTACCCAAATTATCAGAGTTTACAAAGATGGTTTTAATTACATTGAGTTTGATTGGCTCGTAGGACCAATTGATGTGTATGTTCCAAATATGCTAACAACTACAGAAATGAACTAATTTTTTGATTCCAGTTCTGATGGTAGTGGCATGGAAATAGTATCCCGGTTTACAGTGGATGACTTTAAAAACAACCAAACCTTCTACACCGACTCAAACGGAAGAGAAATGATGCAAAGAAAACTGAACTATAGACCCACATACACTTACGACTCCAGTTTAGAGCCAGTAGCAAGTAATTACTATCCGGTAACCTCAAAAATCTCTATTAAAGACCAAGAGCAAAACTTGCAAGTGTCAATTTTGAATGAAAGATCTCAAGCTGGAACTAGTTTAGATGAGGGACAACTCGAACTGATGGTTGGTTTGCTTCTTAGGTTCTTCTAAAAATTGTTACTATGATTAGTTGCCTTTAGGTGCATAGAAGGTTACTGAATGATGACAAGAAAGGTGTGGGCGAAGCCCTGAATGAAACTGAGTTCGACCAAGGTATAGTCGCCAGAGGGCAGCACTATTTGATTCTTGGGCCCTTGTCTGGAGTAACAAGTGAAGGTAAAGAGTCTTAAATTCTCCAACTGTTCATGAGTCATCGAGCACTAAAAGAATTGTTACGGTCAGTGTTGCCAGGTCCAGAAAAAATTCCTCAACTCTGGGGAATTTAAACCAAATTTGATATTTCGGGAAACTTTTTATTTTTTTTAAAACCAGTGATAATACATTTAAGAGGAACAGTCAGTCAAAACTGAACCGGGCTACTAGCTACTAAGTAGTTAAGCTACTAACTCAGCTACAATTTGGGTAGTTTGTATTCTAATTACTTTTTCAAATAAGTAGCGGTAGCTTTCTGTATTTTGGCATTAATATTCATAAACCTACATTATTCAAGTTTTTTTTTTATTTCGACTTCTATACTTTAACACAATAAGACAATACATAATGTGACCCAAATGGTTCCATAGAATGACTAGCAAAATAGTTATGGACTAATTATGCACCCCTGGGTCACTCTGTATTATACTATAATTTGTAAGAAGTAACTTAAAAAGTAACCATATTAAACCAATTAGGATCTTTAGTTTTCAGTTACTTTGTAGCTTTACCTTTTTTTCAGAAAGTAGCTATCCAAATTGTAACTTGAATAATAGAATATCAATGTAGCTTGTAACTGTAGTTAGCTAATTTATTTCAGTAGCTTGCACGGCTCTGCTGTCAAATACAACTCCATGAAGCTATCAAACTATAAAATACTGCTTAAAGGCAATACAATCAGTACAAATCATACTTAAGGTCTAAGCATTTTGGAGCTTTCTAACTTAAATTTTGACAGGTAACACGTCTATTTCTGTCACAATGTTGGTAACTGTCAAATATACTTCATAAAGCTGTAAAGTTACAAAACCTGCTTAAGCTCTGTTATCGTTAATACAATTGTACATCAAATTAGATGTTTGTTTATAGGTTTATGAGTAGGAAGTGAACAGTCGTGAAGTGTATCTGTTCAAGATATTTATTTTAACTTGGAAACTGTTAAATACCTACTCCATGAAGCTATAAAACTACCAAATTTGCTTAAAAGCAATACAATCAGCGTAAATCATATAATAATATTTCTAATTATAGAGTTGTTTTTTGGTAGTTCCGACATGTAACTGTATATTGTGGATATATTTCCATCTGTCGCAATAGTGGTAACTGTCAAATACAATTCCATGAAGCTATCAAACTATAAAACAATGCTTAAAGGCAATACAGTACAAATCATATGTAATGCTTGTGCATAGGTCTATGAATACAAATTTGACAGTTCTTTGACATTTAATCTGTTACAAACCTGTCAACTGGCAAAATCGGACCTATAAAGCAATTAAACTCAAACAATCACTTGAAAAGAGATTAAAATAGTGTTAAATGTAAAAAATGTCCTTTAAAGGCTCATAACTTAAATTTTGACAGGAAATACGTCTATTTTAAACTGACGGTGGTAAAAAATGTTGGTTGCTGTCAAATTCACATGAATCTATAAAACTAGTACAATCTGTTAAATGTTTTTTAGAGCTCTATGAGCAGGATTTTCAACAGATGTGACTTTAACTTGTTTTTTTTTTAAATTTTAGTGAAATCTGGCTAATTTTTTAAAACGCTTTTGGGTAAATTTTCGCATTTAAAGATTGGCAACACTGGTTATTTTTTTACAATTATTTTAGAGTAAGAAATACCTATTTCAGGTTAACTTATCAGCCATTTTCTGGAGGTTTTATTTTGCAGGTTTTAATATATTCTTCCTTCTTGCGCTTATTTTTGTCGACTTTTGACTGGATTAATTTGCACTTTATTATTATTGCTTGATTTGTGCTTTATTCACGTTTTTGTTTTATTTTTATTTTCGTCATCGTTTTCTCTTAAAGTACTAGTTTGCTAGTTTAAGCAAATGTTCGATGCTTTATTACAGGTCATAGTACAACAACCCAAGAACGAATTCTGGCACAAAAGAAACTGTTACAACCCTGGATTGGAGTAGCCAAAGCTGACAACGTACCCGAAGAAGTTACTAAAACACTTTTGGAATCTACTGTATGTAGTCCACCAGTAAAACTAAATTATTTATTTACGCGTTACTTATATTTGCGAAATTAGTACTCATCTCTAAAATCAAGTTTGCCTGAAAACCTCAACATCTTAACTTTGGAACCATGGACCGACTCAAGTTACATACTAAGACTCGAGCATATTTTGGAGAAAAATGAGGATTCCACACTGTCTGCCTCAACCACCATTGATTTGGCTGTAAGTTTTTCACTAAATCCTCAAAAATAGTTTGACTGAATTTGTAAATGTTTCGTAGGAGCTGTTTTTGAACTTTAAAGTATCTGAAGTGGTCGAAACCACTTTGGGGGCTAACCGAAAATTGGATTCCTTCCAGTCCAGATATGACTGGACTTATCAATCAAGCTATAAAACACGTAAATCGTCGTTGGATGGTACTAGCGTCACTTTGGAACCCATGGATATTAAGACTTTTATTGTTAAACTGTCTAATTCTTAAATAATAAATAAAATGAAATGAACTTAAGTTGCTTTTCTTGTATGTGGGTGTAAAATTGAATGTTGACAGAATAAGAAAAAATTTTCACAAAATTTCTGAAAAACTACAAAAATCCAGTTTCCTTACATTCTGATCATGTCACGTATAAATCAGTTTTTAAAATCTTATTTAATCATAGAAAGCAACACTGGAAACCACTTGAAATTAAATCGATAACAAAACAATTTATAGCTTTATCAAACCGTTCCTCATTATCATTTTAGTCATGAGTGTCACAAAAGTACTTCTCGTGTTAAGCGCCGTTATTTTGACGGTACTAAGTTACAGTGTGGACGTTAAAGATGTGTTCAACAGTTGTGTCCAGTGTCCCGAAACTGATCCAGACAAGATTAATGTTCACCTAATCCATCATTCTCACGATGATGTTGGATGGCTTAAGACTGTTGATCAGTACTATTACGGATGTAAGTTGAGAATTTTGTTTGTTGCTGTTAGAGTGTTCATAAATAAAAAATATCCAATACACAAAACTGTTAAGCATAAACGACTTTTTGAAATATTGGTATGTTCAGCTGCTTAGATGCTAAGTAAGCAGCCATAGCAAGCTAAGGAGGACTGCTTACTTAACTTCTAAGCGGCTGACGTCGGGTGAACGTACCCATTGATTTTGAAATAGTCTAAGTACCTACATGGATGCTATATCATAAACAATTCCAAAGATAATTTCTATAGAAACGGTGAAATCGGATGCTACTTTTGGTTAATTCTATCATGTTACTAGAAATGATTTTAAAAATAAATTTATCTGGAGGTGGAAGTACTAGTCTTATCTGAAACTGTTAATACAGTATCAATTCAATAATTCAAAATCAACACTGACTGAATACAAATCAAATTTGTTCTTCTTCTATTATTTTTATACAGGGTGGTCCAGTTTTAAGTGTCTATAATTCACATTCCATCAAAATTGAACCAATTTTGATCAAATTTGGAACAAATACTTATGAAACTTCTCTGTGTCCATAGTGTCCAGACACCACCTACAAAAAAATTCTTTATTATCATCACTTTCACAAGAAAACCAACTTTCATGTAACCACAACACGTTACTGGACAGTTTAGACAAAAGACTTTCCTAAAGAATGAATTATGATAAAAAAAATTGCTTCACGATTTTTAAAGCTGAAATTTAAAGAGCTCTATTTTTAAGGTCTTCCAGGACGCCCTGTAGAGTGTTTCCTCTTTATAAACATAATTATACAGAGTGCCTCAAGCAAGAGTAAGCTTGGTGCACTGGTACTTATTTTCAGCGAAAGCTTAACACAGGAAAACACCACTTTTTCTAATTGAACACCCTGTAAAAATTTGAATAGCTTTTTTACGGTTTTAGGTATGTTTCAAAAATTTTTATAGTTTAAACTAAACTTCTGAACAACCTGTACTTCAATCCTAGGCACCGTTTTTTTACAGAGTGTCGAGAAATTAAATCGTAAAGAAGTGAAACAGCAAATTTAAGCTTGCGTGATAATAAATCCACCCTGTATTTAACTTAATGAGTTTATTACCAGTCTGGGGCAATTAACACTGTCTACCTGGGTTATTGTATCTTTTACTTTAAAATGGTTTAGAAGGATTTAAATCTGGTCATCTGGGAGGTTTAGAAGTTAATTTTTGACATAGTCAAATACACAGGAACTTAGTTTTACTGCCGTTCAATTTTTTATACTATAGGTAGTGTAAAACTAAACATTCAAGACTTGTTAGAGTCTAAATTTGAACTGAATAGTCTAAAAACTTGATATTTACAACAAAATTCGTTTCTTCAGACTGCAATCCATTGTCGAGTGTCTGAAACTGGATTTCAAGCACTAAAACAGTCCGGAAATCAAGATCAAAATTGCTGCGCATAAAACTAATTTTTTTTACTACTAAAAATAGTCGAAAAGTTGAGTTTTCAGTTTTTCAGACTTTAATTGAAACAGTCCAAACTAAATTTCTTTCTAATTCATTCTAAAAAATTGAGGAAGACTAGTAAGCATTTAGTGTCAATTCACTTTCCATTTAAAGTTTGAAAAAAAAACAATTTAAATCAAAAAACCATAACTGTATATTTGAATTTCAGACAGTTAAGAAGATTGACATGACTTTTAAAACATCTTTGCAAACTGAGAGCCTTTTCATTTTTTTTAGTAATTTTTAGTAGTCTTGACATTTTCGTTCAAAACAGTTTAATGAAAAAATTATATTTTTAGGAAAAATGTTGACATATTTAACATGCGGAAAGAGTCTTTTTCCGTCACTTTGTTAGGTAAAGCTAAATGACATTTTTAAAGTTATGGAGAATGTAAAAATTGTTTTTTTAAGTCTGCTAATGTTAAAAACTTGATGAAGATATACTTGAAACTCTATTTTTCAAGCTGAAAGCAGTTTTAAACCACTAAAAATGTTCCAAAGTTCTAAGAAAATGAAAAACAAAGTAAAAAACTTGAAAGATTGTCTTCAAGTCTATTTTCTTAAACCTAATGTCGATATCCTGTATTTAAGACTATTTTCAATACTAAAATATTGAAATGTGTCTATCAAATTATGAAAACTTACTTCAAATGCAAATTTTAATTTGAGTGGGCAAAAATGTAGTTTTGTGTGTCTACAAGTCAATTTTCAATACTAAACATAAATAGCTATTATGTAACAAGTGTAAATTCTAGATTACGCAACAATAATTACAGAGCGATCTAATAAGAAAGGTAATTTTAGTTTACATGTCAAAAATACTTTATGTGTAATTGACAGTTTTATGTCTGATGATGTCAGTAAGGTAAAAACTGAAAAACCTTTGGAATCCTCACGAAAATAGCAAAAAAAGTAATTAGTAATTGAATTGAAAAAAGTAAAGTAATTGATAAACCACTTTGATTCACTGCTTCTAGTCACCAATGTATCTGGTAACAAGTGCTCTATTCTACTCAATTCCATTCTGTTAATAAATGAGGCAACTGTCCTAAATGTAATGTTATTTACAATTAGGACAGTTGTATTACAGTATTACATTAATTATTTTAAAGTTAAACTGTTTTAACTAGTCAATTAATATTTCTTAGCGTTTTGTTTGTAAAAAAACGCGCCAAAATTAATCTCTAAAGTGTTAATTTAATTTAATTTCAGTAAGAAAAGATATAGCTAACATAGCAGTCGAAAACATCCTAAACTCTGTGGTTCGTGCTTTATGGGATCATCCAGAAAGAAGGTGAGTAAATGTTTTTTCTGTCTCTTCATGATCATTCATCACTATGAGAGATGGAATATATAAAAGTTATTCAAAAAGGCTCTATAAAGCAATTTGCAATCAAACCACACTTCAGGTTTAAACATTATTGTTTCTCATAGATTTATCCAAGTAGAAACTGCATTTTTTTACAAATGGTGGACTCACGAATCCGAAGAAATGAGACAAAAATTCAAGACCTTAGTTGAACGAGGACAGTTGGAAATCATCAACGGCGGATGGTCAATGAATGACGAGGCCTGCGTCAACTATTTGTCCGTCATTGACCAATTTACTTGGGGTTTCAGGTTGGTTCTGACTTTTTTACCAGGTTCACTGGAATTTCATTCATATTTCTTCAAAAAGGATTTTGAATGAGACGTTGGGCGAGTGTGGCAATCCAACATTCGGCTGGCAAATCGACCCATTTGGTCATAGTAGAGAGCACGCGTCCATTTTGTGGAGGTTGGGGTTTGATGGGTTGATTTTTTCGAGATTGGACAACAACGATCGTCATATGAGGAAGATGTACTCAAATTTTGATTTTTTGTGGCAAACAAGTGCAAACGATGGTATGTAACTCATAGTCACTATGTAACAATAAATCATTATTATCCTTATACAGAAACCAGTATAATCTATGGGGGAATCACTCCAGAAGACACTTACTATCCACCTAGTGGATTTTGCTTTGATATTCTTTGTGAAAATGACAATATTATTGACGATGCCAATGAAGATGAGTACAATGTGGTGACAAAGGTTAGTCATAATTTTTTTACTAACTCTCACTCAAAATTTCCATTTATTACAGGTTTCAGATTTTGCCAATAGAATTAGAACTTTTCAGTCCTACTTCAAGACCAATCACATAATCGTCCCAATGGGGGGAGATTTTCAATATCAGGCTGCCGAAATAAATTTCGAAAACTCTGACAAACTTATCAAGTATGATTTCTCTAAACTTGATGCTTTAAGTTGCATGTGAATTTTTCAGAGCTTTCCAAGATGATGAACAGATTAAGTTGCTTTACTCCACTCCATCTTGTTACCTTAAATCTGTGTACGAGTCTCAGCCAGAATTGCAAGTCAAAACTGATGATTTCTTTCCTTACGGGAGTGCTGATCATAGTTATTGGGCTGGATATTTTACCTCAAGACCAAACTACAAAAGATTGGAGAGAATCACTTTGAATACTCTACAGGTATAGTAGCCGAGATGCAGTTTTCGGTAAGTTAACCAAAAAAATTACATGTTTTATGTTTTAGATAGCAAAACAGTTAAACTCTATTGCTTTAGCAAATGGTGAGACAGTAGATCTTAACTCTGTTAACGCTCTTAGAGAAGCTGTAGGAGTCGCCCAGCATCATGATTCAGTTACTGGAACTGCCAAACAACACGTTTCTAATGACTATACCAAAATCCTGTCCAAGGCTATTAAAAATGCTGAATCGGACTTTACCACTCTAATTGGGTAACAGTTAGTACTTTCTAGATCTGGATAACAAACTAATTTTTGGTTGTGTGCAGCAAGCTGCTAGATATAGAGTTGGCAGCGTCAGTCAAACTGTCTTCCTGTCTTTTGGCCAATGTTAGCATATGTTCAACCACCCAGTCAGCTGATGAGTTTGTGGTTGTGATTTACAATCCGCTATCTTGGGTGATCAACCAAGCTATCCGTCTTCCAGTTGAAGGAGATTCTTATACAGTACGTGGGCATGAAGGTTGGTATTAACGATTACTTACATCTAGGACAGGGACCTGCCCCCTTTGCGCATAACCATTTGCTTTCAATGCTTCTGGTGCTGTCCTGTCCAGGTTCTTCTCAATTAGATTACAAACCTCTTTCAAACGTGTAAGATTAACTGAAAATTATGTCAATATATCTTAATGCAGATAATTATACAAGTAAAATCTTTTGGTCAGTCAAAAGGTCATGTATACCGTTATTCCAAACATTTTTTGAACAGGGAATTGATGTAACAAAACTTCTTCATTTACAGGAGAAATTTCCTCTGATATTGTAACTCCAATCTCAGACTTTGCTTACGTAACCCTAAACAATGTAAAACCAGCTAAAAAAGAATTGGTGTTCATCGCTTCTGAAGTGCCTCCACTAGGTATAAAATCTTACCTTGTCCAGAAGAAGTTTCAAGCCAATGAAGACCACCAGAACCTAACTGACATCCTAAAGTTTGGTAACGAGGTAATTACTCACAGTTTGCTTCGAGTTGAGGGTAAAAACTCTTTCAATTAGGTTGTGGGATTTGAAATTGACGAGTCCACCAACTTATTAAAATCTGTGACCATGAATGGCGTTATAGTGGAAATTTCCCAACAATTCATGCACTATCAAGCCTCGAATGGGACTGATGACAATGACCCATCTGGTGCATATTTATTTAGACCAGAAGGAGTTGCTATACCTTTTGATAACCCCACGATTATCAGCAGAACTCAAGGAAATGTGGTGGATGAAGTCCAGCAAAGAGTCAACGACTGGATTACTCAGATTATTAGAGTGTACAAGGATGGATCCAATTATATTGAGTTTGATTGGCTTGTAGGACCCTTGGATATGTAAGAATAACGTTCACGTAAACAGAAACAATTTTTACACCAAACTATTTCAGATCTGACTATAATGGAATCGAAATCATCTCAAGATTCACCGTTGACAACTTCAAAAACAATCAAACCTTCTACACAGATTCCAACGTGAGGGAAATGATTGAAAGAAAATTGAACTACAGACCTACCTACAGCTACAACAGTTCTATTGAGCCAATAGCCAGCAATTATTACCCGGTTACCTCAAAAATTTCCATTAAAGACCAAGAACAGAACTTGCAAGTATCTATACTGAACGAAAGATCACAAGGTGGTAGCAGCTTGGATGAAGGACAATTGGAGCTAATGGTAAGGTTTTGCTAAGATTGTTAGTTTTGTGGTTAGGGTTGGTTTTGTACTGAATTAGGTGCACAGGAGATTGGTTAAAGATGATAATAAGGGGGTGGAAGAGGCCTTAAATGAAACAGAGTTCAATCAGGGAGTAGTGGCAAGAGGGCAACATTTTCTGATTCTGGGACCTAGTTCGGGATTAACTAGTTAGTTATGTAATTTAAAGTCGTTTTGAAGAGTTATATTTAAAATAAGTTGCAGGTAATATTGTGACGACTCAGGAACGAATTCTAGCTCATAAAAAACTCCTCCAACCTTGGGTAGGAGTTGGAGATGCATCCAAACTCCCCTCCGAAGACGTTGAGAAGCTTTTAAGAACTGAGGTGAGTTAAAGTGCAGATTAAGTGAACAAACAACTACTTTTTTACAGTTTTCAGCATTGAAAGCCAGTTTGCCTAAAAATGTCAACGTCCTAACCCTAGAACCTTGGACAGACTCCACGTACATTTTAAGACTCGAGCACATCTTGGAGAAGAACGATGATCCAGAGCTTTCCACCTCAGTTACCATAGATTTGGATGTAAGTTATGGCAAAAATTACTTTTTAATTAAGTGTGAGAGATGACAAATTACGTTACTATTTGACAGGAACTCTTTGCGACATTCAAAGTGTCTGAAGTTGTAGAAACCACTTTGGGGGCTAACAGAAGATTGGATTCTTTTCAGTCTAGATACGACTGGAGTTACGAAGCTTCTTATAAAACCCGCAAAGGGTCATTGAGCGGTACTAGTGTCACTTTGGAACCTATGGATATTAGGACGTTTATTGTAAAGTTTTCTAAAGAATGAGGCCAATAAACTTGAGAACACCTTAATGGGGGTTTTATTTCTGTTTTGAATGTGACAAATAAAGAGACAAATGTAACATTCAAAACATTTACTTGTTGGTTACATTGTTACGTCCTATTTTTGGTTGATTTTCTGTATAGTTGGTAGTCTTTTACGTGAAGTATTCAAATAATGCAACATTTGCGTAAATCAAAACACTGCTAGGTCAAAAAACAGCTGTAAGTTAAAGGCAGCTGTTTTCTGACCAATCACAGACTACGACTTAGGCTGATGTTGCACATGTGCACTTTCTGTTGATTTTTTCTGTTGAAACCACTGATCTTAGTGGATAATCTAAATTTCCAACGCTTCCGGGTGTTTGTCTTGCTAATATGCGTTATTTTCATAACAAACTTTGTATTGATGATGCAACCACAAGGATACTTTAGTTCTTTCATAAGATTTCCTGTACACTTATTAGGACTTTGCAGATTTAGAGAAATTAATGCGTCATTGACTTTTTTTCGAATTGTGACCACTTAAGGTGGTTTAATAAACACGTGATGCAAAAAACGTTATCTCTCTCTACATTAAATTACTTAGATGATTAAAGTGCATCTGAATTGTTTTGATTTCCTTCTCATCCACCACTTCAAACACAATCTAAAAAAATAATCAATTAGAATCAAATTGATTGTGCTACTTTTCAGTCATACAAATACTATCAATCGAGTTGGACACCAAAATGGATGCTCCAAAACTCCAACTTGTTCTTTTAGCATTATGGTTTACTACATGTCCAGCATTAGGGCTTTACATCCCTGAAGTTAAAGATACTTTAAGCAGAAGCTGCACCAAGTGCCACGACCTAGATCCTGACAAGATCAACGTCCACTTGATCCATCACTCCCATGATGACGTTGGTTGGCTTAAAACTGTAGACCAATATTATTGGGGATGTATGTAAACTGCTACTTGTATACAGTTAAACCACTGATTAGATGCTTTTTAGTAAATAATTCCATTGCCCATGTTGGTGTTCAGTATATCATGTCCAGTGTTGCCAATGCCTTGGATGGATTCCCAGACAGAAGGTTTAATGAGCTTTGGTGATCTAGAGTAGAACTAAGCTTCTTTATCTAGATTTATTCAAGTGGAAACAGCATTTTTCTGGATGTGGTGGGAAAATCAGGACGAAGTGATCAAAGCTAAATTCAAAAAACTGGTGGAAAACGGTCAAATTGAGCTCGTTAACGGAGCTTGGAGCATGAATGATGAGGCTTGCGTCAACTACCAGGCTACCATCAACCAGTTCACTTGGGGATTCAAGTAACTAATCCACTAGTACATTATAGTGCACCCATCAATAAACGGCATTCCAGAATTCTTACCGATACTTTAGGAACTTGTGGCCAACCTACCATCGCCTGGCAAATTGATCCATTTGGACATACTCGAGAACATGGTTCTTTAATGTTAAAAATGGGTTTTGATGGGATTTTCTTTGGAAGACTTGACCAAAATGACCGCAAAGTTAGAAAAGCTCAAAAAAACATGGATTTCTTGTGGAAACCTAGTGCAAACTGTATGTCCTACCAGATCTAACAGGAATTGCATGGTAATTAGTAAAAATATAGCTGCAGGAGTGATCTACGCAGGAGCTTTTGGTTCTGAAAGAACATACCACACACCTGATGGGTTCTGCTTTGACTTGCTGTGCACGGATGACGCAATCAATGACAATCCTAATGATGGCGGATACAATCTAGACAGCAAGGTTAACCAAATTGTGATTCTATGCGACCCTCTTGATCAAATTGTTGCAGGTTGCCAGTTTTGCCGAAATAGTCAAAAACTACGCAAATTACTACAAAACAAACAACATCATCATCACAATGGGTGGAGATTTTTATCATCAGGCGGCAGATATCAATTATGAAAATTCTGATCGACTAATCAAGTAAGCACGATCAGGAATGGATTATTGTTGATTATTGACGTTTTTCCAGAGCTTTCCAGAATAATTCAGATATAAAAATCGTGTATTCCACGCCTTCGTGTTATTTGCAAGCTGTGTATGATGCCCAGCCTGATATGACACTTACAATTGACGATTTTTTGCCCTACAGCAATGACGATGATACCTTTTGGGTTGGATATTTTACGTCCAGGCCTAGCTTTAAGTTGTTTGAAAGAGTCAGTCATAATATTTTACAGGTAAATTTTTATTACAATTAAAAAAACTTAATTACAGCAAGTATTGCAACTTAATTATTTATTTCTCACTTGTCTTTACTGGTTTAACTCTTTTTTTGTATTTGAACAGGTTGCTAACCAACTGAACTCTCTCACTCAATCCGAAGGATTAACCAGCATTAAACTGAAACAAGCCAGCGGAGTAGTCCAGCACCACGACGCAATCACAGGAACGGAAAAGCAGCACGTGACCAACGACTACTTGAAAATGCTAGCCGCAGGTGTGAACGAGGCGGAGCAACCTTTCACCAAATTGATCGAGTATAGCTCGTTTATTCCTGACTAAACAATCCAAAATTATATTTTATTTTTGTAAAGACAACTGCTTGAAACTGACTTGCCAGAACTATCGTCCTGTCTTCTGGCCAATATGTCCATATGCACAGTGTCCCAAACATCTGAACAGTTTGTAGTGGTGATCTACAATCCTTTGGCTTGGTCTGTGAATCACGTTGTTCGTATTCCAGTCCAAGAAGGTTCTTATTCAGTTACTGGTCCAAATGGTTAGTTTTGTGGAAAATTGTCTGAACAAAAGCTTTTTGAGTTGTAAGTTGCAGGTGAAGTGCAAAGTGATGTTGTGGACCCCATTTCCTCATTTTTGTATGTGCAAATTGATGGAGCTGAGCCTGCCAAGTCAGAACTTGTGTTTATTGCCAATCAAATTCCTCCATTAGGAATACAAACTTATTTAGTTCATAAAGTTTCTAGTGAGGTTAACAAGTCTGGCGGTAGTGACAAATTCAAGTTTGGAGATGAGGTATCCAAAGTGTCTCAGTTTTATGTGTCAAGTCAAAAAATAATGTCAGTTGGCAAAATAAGTTAACTTTGAGTTTAAAATTTGGATCTTTATAAACCTTAAATTTTTAAAATTAACCCTGTATTCAACTTGTTTGGTAACATTGACTTTTCAATTGAATTTAGTAAGAACATTTTTTTAGACTGTTGGTTTCGAACTGGACGAAACTACCAATCTTCTTAAATCAGTGACAATGAATGGAAAAACCTTGGACATTTCTCAAAACTTTGGATTTTACATTAGCAGAGACGGTTCTGGTGCGTACATTTTTAAACCTTCTGACACCGCTCAAATGATTGAAAACGCCACTATTGTACGACGATACCTGGGGGACGTTGTCGAGGAAGTTCAGCAGAACTTCAACGATTGGATCACCCAAGTAATACGAGTTTACAAAGGAACTTTCAATTACATTGAGTTTGACTGGATGGTTGGACCAATTGACACGTACACTAAATTGATTTTGCTTGTTATTGGGTTTCACTGATTGAAGTTGTTCCAGGTCTGATAACAAGGGAAAAGAGGTTATTTCCAGGTTTGAAGTGAAGAACTTCCACAACGAGAAAACGTTTTATACAGATTCAAACGGACGTGAAATGATCCAACGAGTGTTAAACTACAGGCCTACATTCGATTATGATGTCAACAAAGAACCCATTTCTAGCAATTACTATCCGATAACCTCAAAAATAACGGTTAAAGATGAAGAAGAGAAATTGAGGGTTTCTGTTTTGAATGACAGATCTCAGGGAGGTACCAGTTTGGATGAAGGACAAATTGAACTAATGGTAAGACTATAATTTAAGATAATCGGAAGATATAAGAGAGAACTGAATATCAAAAAATCTCCATTTTTGTCAGAATCTTTGATTTCCAAAAGTTTCTCTCCTTACAAATAACTTCCTATGTATGTAAGCTTTCAGAGTAAAACTGCAAGTTTACAACACACTTGGTCTAGATCTGTTTGAATCTTCGTAGAAAATTACAAATCTTGATCAAATATCAGAACTTTCAAACTGGTTTTTGAAGCACAAACTAGATATTAAAGTGTTTAAGCTTATGAGCTGGTACATTTACTAGAATTATTTGAATTAAGATGACAATTTAAAAACTGACTTAATAGTCAAAATTCGAGCAGATTAAAGTGTCAATGATAGTTTCCATTTTACAGTTCATATTAGTTAGGTTATGATATTGAAAGTTTATGACAAAGGCAATTCTTACAAATTAAGACATACGTATTTCTGAGATTGATCGATTGTCCTAAAGTAGTACTAGTACTCTGTGATAACTTACAGCAGTTTCTTTGATCACGTGGTGGTCAACTTTCTAGAATCAGACAGTAGATTGTGTTTCAATATATTAATTAATTTGTGGCCCTTAAAATCTTCCTTTGACCACCCTGTGTAGCTTTATCGTAAAGATTTAAGAGAACTCTGACTGGATTTATGTCTAAATTTGACAGTATTCACTCCACAACCCATAATCAGGTTAAATTGAAGGTTACAGGGTGATTTAATTTGTTTACCATTTTGTGAAACTATAGTTCATTTAAGAGGTCTACGTAATTCTAAAGGAAAATGTTCCTAGCCTATGTATTTTGAATGGAGGTTTTAGGTTGGAAAATATTATGAAAAAGTAAAAAAAGAATTGCTTATGAACCATTTAATGGGCATTACATTTACTTGCCTTACATAACATTTAAATAACGTAGAATGTTGACCCAAACTTACGGTTACACTAACATTAAAAAGATTTACGTTAATTCGGTCTATAACTGAACACAATTTGCTCTGCAGGTCCATAGAAGAATACTAAATGACGATGGTAAAGGAGTTGGAGAAGCGTTAAACGAAGAAGAGTTCGGACAAGGACTGGTGGCTAGAGGACAGCACTACCTTATTTTAGGATCTACTGAACTGACAAATGATGGTAAATTGAAATGAATTCACTTCAACTCTTACACAAATTGAAAATTTTGCAGAAGTTAGCGTAGCAGCTCAAGAGAGAATATTAGCTCAGGAAAAACTGCTTCAACCCTGGATCGGTTTCGGAAACGCTGCCGATATCTCCGAAACTGACTTGCAACAACTAATTGCAAAAACTGTGAGTATCTTTTACTTCATACAAAAAACGTGAAATTAAATAGAACTTTCAGTACTCAGCATTAAATCCTGAATTGTCCATTACTCCAAACGTAAATATCCTGACTTTGGAACCATGGAACAACTCCACTCATATTCTGAGGTTTGAACACTTTCTAGAAGAATCGGAAGATATAAATTTGTCAGAAGCTGTCACTATTGAGTTGACTGTAATACAATGAAACACAATGACATACATTTTATTTAAATTTTTTTACATATTTTAGGAGTTATTTTCCGATTTTACTGTTGAAGATGTAGTCGAAACTACTCTTTCGGCTAACAGACCATTAGAAGACAGTTTATATGATTGGAGCTACACTGGTCTTGCTACAACCGTGAACAGTGAACATGGAAGTCTTAAAGCAAACGAGGTTGAATTGAAACCCATGGATATTAGAACTTTTATTGTTACATTGAAGGAGAGAAGTTAGAATTATTCTGTTGGTTTTAGTTGAATATTTCTAAGTCATGCTAATTAAAATATATTGTAGAAAACTGTGCAGACTGAACGGTGTTTTAACCCTACTTTTTTCCTTATCTAATTTCTGTTCCATCACATTTACAACGACGATTAGTACTGATAGTATTGGCAACACTGCACAATGCATCTTTTGATTCTAGGCTTCTTACAATTTGTCCATATAGCATTGCCAAAGTTTTCTATAAATGAAAGTGCTGCCACAGATCCAAAAACTCGAATAGAATTGACACTATTAGTGGTATTTAAGCAATTTGAAACTAAAGTGTATGGAAATTTCAAAAGTATACATAATAACTCAACGATAGAGAGTGAGAACCAATCGTGCCATCTGTTAGTTTGCTTCAGGAATGTACAATTTGCGGAAAATTACATTTATGGAAATTTTTCCAGAAAATTTTCGGTAATTTTCCGGAAAAATTGGAAAATCTGAAAATTCAAAAATAATTCGTTTTTTACATTTTTGTACTATTAACTTCGGTATAGTTAGTAGTAAGGTATTCGGGCAGTTGACGTTAATTTTGAAAATAGAAAATTTTTACTTGAAATTTCTTGACAATTCTAGTTTTTCATTTTTCAAGGTCAAACGGTGCATGGTACCAAAAACCACCATGGAACCTTATTGACCCTCTAGCGGCTAAACGGGGCAACTTAGCCGTGCCGCTCAACGTCACGTGATAGCCCCCCCCCGCCCATTAGCTTTCTTTTGTTATACGGTGGTTTTATTCAGGGTTTTTCAAATAAGGCAGTCATGGACAATTTTCTGAAAAAGTGTATGAAAATTATATCTATGATTTTTGGGCCTACTATACTAACGGCGACCATTTTGGATTTTCCTTAATCAAAGTGATTTTTTTAACTAGTTTGAACCTGGGGAACACAAATCTGACGCCCATTTTGCGCTAACTGGCACCGTTTCGGTGATAACCTTGAAATTATGTCAATTTTGACACTTTAGGGCGTGGCACCCTTGCAAAATGACATTTTGACAAATGACACTTTATGCCATTTTTGTATTATTAACCTGAACGTATTTAGGCAGTTGAGGTTAATTTTAGAACACAATTCCACACTTGAAAATTCTTAACAATTCTAGTTCTTAATTTTTCAAGGTCAAACGGTGCATGGTACCAAAAAAGTGTATAGAAGGTAAAAGTTGCATCCCATCGAGCTACATCTGTGGTATTCAATTTCAGACCTCTAACCTGAAAGGTTTCTGAGATATTGAGCAAAAACTGCAGAAAACGAGAGTCAAGTTTGATACCCTTTAGCGGCTAAACGGGACAACTTTGCCATGCCCACTCAACGTCACGTGATAGCTCCATTTATTATCTTTCTTTTGTTATACGATGTGTTTATACAGGATGTTTCAAATAAGTGAGTTAGGAACGATTTTCTGGAAAAGTGCATCAAAATTTCGCTCAAATTGGGAATTTCTGCTTTCGAGGAGGGTGGTTAAAATAAGGCTGCTAGAGCAAAAAAAATTATAAGTGTGGTTGGTTGCTCAAATTTGGGACACCCTGTACACTGATTATCTAGGAATAAAGTATATGCAAATATCTACAAGATTAATATTTGGTATTTTTTTTATACAATAAAAATTAAACAAGTTACAAGGATGTTAAAAATTCATTGAATCACCATGTAAACTACTCCATTGTACTGTCAATAACTCGATTATTTTGACAATTATAGGGTGGTTCAATATACCAATTTGTAGCCCTTGAAATTCTCTTTTGACCACCCTGTATAGCGTTTTTACCTAAAACGTCGAATAAGTGAGTTATTTACTGTTAAAACTGAGTTGTCTGATTTTGACCGTTTTTACTGTGAGAGCCCATAACTCTGTTATTTTGACAGTTACAGGGTGGTTCAATATATCAATTTACATATAGAAAAATTACGTATTATTATTTTTTATTTTTTTTATTATAATTACATTATTTTTTACAATTTACGTATAGTACAAATGTCACGTACCAAAATATTAAAGCTTTTATATGGGGAGTGTGTTGTCCAGAAGGGATAAACTTGTAAATAATATTTTTTTAAAAATTCATATTATTTTGAAAAGTGTTGAGGTTAGGTATACAACATTTTACAGAAAGTTTCCGGTAATTTTCTGGAAAAAATTGGAAAATCTGAAAATTCAAAAATAATTCGTTTTTTAATTAATTGTACAACAATCCAATAGTAATTCAAATAAAGTTTAATGTACTTTTAATTATTTACTACCGTTTGCAGCGTCGTTTTGTAAGCCGAGCTTAATTTAAGTGTGGGTCAGACTGTGACAGTACAGGTGAAAAAAGTCACTCTAAACCACACTTAACTTAAGCTGTGCTTAAAGTACGACGAAGCAAATGACGGTTAGATGTCTTAAATTATTTCATTAGAATGCATGATAAGTTTGACAATAACAATGACAAGTTTGACAGTTGTTTTCCCTATCAAGAAAAATTTTCATCCATTTTCCATTTAGGCACGAAGTAATTTTCCGGTAAATTTCCAAAAATGTAAATTTTCCGATCCGAAAATTACCGCTTTTACATCTCTGGTTTGCTTTAGTGAATTGAACGTATTTGACAGTTGATAACAAGACATCAGTGTTTTTGATAAAATGGTCATATGACCAACTGTCGGATGATATAATGTATAATTTTGAAATTTCTATACCTGTAGATTGTTCCATAAATAAAAACTCTCCTTTTGTATGAAAAGATTTGCATTTCAAGTCAGTTTAATTTATTTCTGAGCTAAAACTCTGAAGAAGAGTTTATTACACCAACTTTACTAATTTTAAACTGTATGACAAGGTAAACATCAAGTAACCAAATCATAGAGTAAGTTATGAGTCACATTGTACATAAGAAATTTTTTTCATATGATCAACTTATCAATTATTACGGTAAAATCTATTTCGTACTGAATATTTAATCACACTTTAAGTATTAATAAAATACCATTATAAAGACTAATAATTTATCTCTGACTTGGCGAGAACCACAAAATTTATAATTTTTCTACTTTGTTGTAAAAAAAAGACTAGCATATCATTTTAATCTTATATTGTACATTAACGTTAACTTAATGATCTATATTAATATCTCTAATATAAGTAATACATTAAATGTTATTTTGAGGGATAATTTTATAACCTAAAATTCTCACAGGGCTGTTGGATGGCATTAACTGGAATCAATGCATTGTTCAAGTAAACATCATTTTATAAAGTGACACTTCAAACTGTTGTGATTTCCTACAAAAAACTATCTAAACCTACAACTTTTGCAATTTGTGACGTACAGTCAATTTCATTTGATTTTTGGTTTATCTAATAAAAACAACTTGAACTTTGTATATTACATTTTATTATTTTATCATCATTACTTTTAATTTAAATATGTCGTACATCCGATGCTAGATTATTACAGGAGTCTCGACCACAAATTTTTAAGTAAAGAAAACAAAATTGATGTTAGATTGTCAAGTTTCTTAGTCAAAATTATTATTAATATATTTTTATTATTATTCAGTCTACTGAACCTATTAAAACAATATATTTAATCCCGAAACGAAAATAAGTTAAAAATACCTTTTCTACTACTAATAAACACTCTAAAAGATAATAATTATAACACTAGGTTTTAGATCCGGTTTGTATTTTTCCATTTTGCTGTACCAACAATAAGTAATGGCGCATTTCAAATTAGGTACTTGACAGTTGACTTTCTAATTGATTTGTTGACGTCTGTGCTCTAGTACTATAATACAATAGCTATTTATGTAACCAGTTTTCGATTTTGTGTAACGAATGAATGTTTGTAGGGCGAGCGCAGCGTCCTACAATTTGAATGAGTTACACAATAAGACATTTTCGAAACGTGTTGCATACATAATTTTTTCTAATTTTGACCAAAAAGTTGTGAAAACCATCTTTTAAAGTGATTTAACACAAATATTCACTTTCATAGCACCTTGTACAAACTGTGACAACGACATGTTATGATGGATGTCGCTCATATGTTTCTTCGGAAATGCATAAAAACAGGGAGTGATGAAATGAACTTTTCATAACCAGTTACATAAAGTGATACTTTTCGTAACTAGTTACGACAAGTAAAACGTTTCGTCACTCTAATCAGTTTTGAAAAGTGTCACTTTATATGCCAAAATTAGAAAAAAATTATTTCTTAACAGTGTTAGAAGGTTAATAAAATATTAGGATGTCTTTCAATAATTGTTTCAGATAAAAACTAATAGAACACGTATGTTTGTAACAACAATTTTTGTAGTTTTATAATAAATTCTGTTAGTAGAATAATTGTTATTTTCGCATCACTTAAAAGGTAAATGATGTTTTTGATAACATCAGCGATAGCACTTTTTTTCCTAAACTTTATGTATAAATACGTCTCTATGTGATCTAATTGGGGTTATTTAGGTTTTTAAACAATTGAAACTTTAGCGCTCCATAATGATACAACAAATAATAATTTTCACTTTTGTCATTGGGTTGTCACATTCATGTAAGTTTTATGATCTAAAATATTTCAATTTGGTTGTAAAGCCTTACTTTTCCAGACGTGATACCACAGAGTGCTTTACTAGACACAGATGAACCAGTGCGTAAGTGCTGCAAGATTTCTGTTACGTTTGAGGTTAATTATTGCTGATTTTAGCTCAAAATTGTCCAAGTGTTGATGGAGAAGACTCAACCTACTATGCAGCCATAGACTGCACTAAATTCTGGCAATGTTCCAATGGAGCACCTTATTTGTTCAGCTGTCCAGCTACTTTAGAGTTTGACCCTGTCAATCACGTGTGCATAGATCCAACAGTTGCTGAATGTACTGGTCAAGGATGGTCCACTACGAGTAGACCAAGTACATCATCTACAACAAGTACTACTTCACGATCTACCAGAACTACCTCGAGGACTAGTACAACTGAACAAACATCGGCAACACCTACTCCAACCACTACTACTACAGAAACTACAACTACTGAAAAACTTACCACTACTGAAGAACCTACAACGACAGTAACTACAACCATTCCAGAAGATAACGATGATGATGGTGGTGATGGCTCAAGCGACTCCAGTGACTCGAGCGACTCTAGTGACTCGAGTGATTCTAGCAACTCCAGTACTTCTTGCAGTTCGAGCAGTTCAAGCAGTTCCAGTAGTTCAAGCAGCTCAAGTGGTTCGAGCAGTTCTAGTAGTTCAAGCAGCTCAAGTAGTTCGGGCAGTTCAAGCAGTTCCAGTAGTTCAAGCAGCTCAAGTAGTTCGAGCAGTTCAAGCGGTTCCAGTAGTTCTAGCAGCTCAAGTAGTTCGAGCAGTTCTAGCTGTTCGAGTAGTAGCGATTCTAACAGTAAACTTAAGAAAGTTAATTCCACGGTTGCGGTCGAAGATGTTTTGAACATTGACGAGTTCTACCAAAAAATCGCACAAAACAATTCTCAGGTTAGCAAGTAGTAATACAAACATGTATTTTGGAAAAAAAACAATTTACGAGCTGCTGACATTAAAGATATAATATAATAGTGCGTGTTCTTTCATAATAATTATGAAAAATATATTTAGTTCAAATGACTTTGATTTTTTTGAATTCCTCGTTTGAAATTGCGGAATTATTGACTAATGAGAAATGATGAGGATTCAGCCGAAACAAAACGTTTGTTATGATTTTGTTAAGTTTAACCTTTAACGTAAGAATAGGATAACGTAAAAGGTTTCACCCCCAATTACTACTTTATGCTTAGATTAAGTTCCTCTCCCTAAGTTTGGTTCAGACTGTGACAATACCAGTGGAAAGAGTCAACTAACTAACCTATCTCAAAGTATATCTAAAAATACCTCTCTTAGTAAAAGCTCTCTAAGATCTATGCGAAATCCAATAGAATATAAAAAAGTGTTCCATTTAATAATATTACATTGTTGTTGTGACACTCTACAGGGTAGTTCAATGTCGCCCATAAGAATTCATGATGACTGCCGACAGACGAAACGTCGGGCGTCAAATACGAAACCGTATAGCTGATAAAAAGTGGCAATGAAAATGTTTTTTCGGTAAGTACTAGGAAAATCGAAATTTTTAAAACGTTTTTTGGTTTAACTTTGAAATTTGAAATAAAAATTGTCGGGTTTGAGCATATTTTTAAACAAATCCCATGTCTTAATTTACTGAATTTATTCCAAATTAGAGACTCACACTGTATACATAAAAATACACGTTTCTGAAATAGGTCTCCCTGAACAATATCTTTTTAAAGATCTTGTATTTTCATTTAAAATTAACCACATTCGATACAAGTGTATATTTGTTTCTGTATTAATCAATTATTTGACTAACCTGTATTGCACATAATACCATGCATTTAGTGCAGAAACTATCGATATGGTTCAAATCAATAATTAATATGCATGCATATCTCGCCGTGAAATTCCATTCAATTTTTATTATGTTACTTTTTTTCATAATATCTCATTACCTGCGCAAATTACTCCACCTAGTATTCTAGTTTATTCTCTATTTTCCACAACACGTAGTAGACTGCGGTACTTTCATTTTATTATCGTTAAATATTCAAGAATATACATAATAGAAGTTGAAGTAAAATGATTTTTATCACATTGAATAACACTACAATAGCCACCCAAGGACTAAGCGTACAATATGTTCACTTAATTAGTTATTTATATAATAGTTTAATTTTTAATAACTTAACTAATTAAGGTGGAAAAAAACAGTCAATAAATACAATTATTATAATAATTATAAAAATAAAAAAATGTAGTCGTGTACTTAGATATAAAGACATTACCAAGAAAAATACCTAATAAATAATAATGAATTTTATTTAATACTTTAAACCACGATTTAAACATGCATGCCACTGAAATCTTCGAAAAAGTGTCTAACCTAATGTAAGAATTATATTTAACAACAAATTCGAATTTCGTGTGGTAAGGTCCCTTTATAAGACCGGAAAAGCAACAAATTTGATAAAAGAAGTGAAGATACTCAAAAGGGACGTTTTGGGATACATACAAGAGCAACGGTAACGATCATTTATAAATACAGGACGCGAAAAACTAAAAGAAAAACAAAAAGAGCTAAAAATGTGGCTTAAAATGTATTAAGATCGAAATAATAGAAAACAAACATGACACCTTTATCTTGCATAAAACATTGAGGTAGCAGGAGCGAAAAAACACCAGTTCATAAAATCACAGAAGACACAAATGAAGAGCCAAGAAGAGAAATTGGTGCCAAAGATGGAAAGAATACGTAAACGAAATTTGTGGAGAATATCAACGATTAGACAATAGAGAACAGAATATGTGTATGATCATATATGTAGAAGGAAATTATGCATGCAACAAAGCAGCTGAAGAATAGGAGAGCAAATAGAAAAGATGATACACCAGCAAAGATTGTAATTACACAGGAATATATTGCAGGACTAGATGACAACTATTTTGGTTCTAATACCAAAAACTGCGAGAATTTGGCTTTAAAAAACATTAAAAGCTCTGTTTTCTGTACAATCTCTATTGAAAGATGGAAATATGTCAACGCAAATATGCATGAATATAGGTATGACATAGACTTTACTAGAGCGTTCAACCCTGTGAAAATCATGAAAAACTTCTGTCAGCCCTAGGGTCTAGTAATATAGAAAATTCAGATCTTGTATCATTAGATGATATAATTATCAATGGCGAATGAGTAAATAATATTTACGCGGACGATACAGTGTTCATGGGCAGCAACGAGGAAGAATAGCAATGCCATATAAATTGGGCAATGATGAATATGAAGAAACTCGAATTTAGAGATTACTGTGAATAGGAATAGAATAGTCTTTGTTGCCCAGAAACAACCCAAAGAAGAGCCATTGAAATAGCGCAGGATATTGAAAATTCGTTGGACAATCAATCAATATGGAGGTCTTAAACCGTATGGAAAAGCAGAAATAATCAGGACGGTCAAACAAAGGAAACCAAATTGTTTTACACATAATAAGAAGCGATTATTACAGTATTCTACAAATCATAACTGAAGGGAAAATAGAAAAACAAACAGGTCCGGGTAGACATGGATGAAAATCTGTTAGATGGAGTAGTATGATCGTCAACGGTGTAAGAAGACAAGATAAACCAGGAAAATAGAAAGAAAGCTGTATAACCAAATCAAAAAACAATTTTTTTTTAGGGCATGTCAATTTAAGAAAAATGCGTTTCTCAATTATGCCTTGTATTTTCTAAAATATTTCTTCACATTTTCTTAAACTAGAAGTAAAAATGTACGCTTTTTGCATTTATACAGTTCTCCATCATTTTTGCATAAAACCATTTGTAAAATTTTTTCTTGTCATTTGTCGAACAGTTTTTCAATCACTTAAGGCTTGAATATTGATTCAGATAACAGCAGTGGTCATTTTTTTCCCAACCCAGTATAAATACGTTCCTTTGCTATCTGGGTAGGGTTATTTAGATTGTTGATCAATTAGATACTGTTATGATGCAAAAAACTGTAATAATTGCGTTTGTTATCGGTTTAACAAGAGCTTGTAAGTTTTAGTTTTCAAATTGTGCAAGTGATTTGTTATTTATTTGAGTGTTTTGTTTTAGATGTGTTATTCCCAGATGCGCCTCTAGAACCTTATAGACCAGTGCGTAAGTTGTAATTAAAATATTGTATACAGAATGTTTGATTTTTTTTGTAGAAGGAGTTTAACCACGTCTTCTTGTCCAAAAATAATCTAATAAAAAACTTTAGAAACAAATTCACTTAATTGAATTTTCTTAATTTAAAAATGCACACTTTTAGAGAAGAAATCAGATATACAAAAGATGCACAATGTTCTATTTTTGTTTTTAGAATCTGCATAAAATTCAGTTTTATTAAACTTACAGTAAAAGCTATTTATTAAATAAAAAAAAATAGTTTAATGAAAAAGTATATACCGGATGTTTTATCACAGAAAAACAAATCTTATTTTTGTGTAGTGTTTAAAATAAATAAAAAATAGCCATTTCCTGTAGTTTTAAGCATGTAAAAATGTTAAATATAGTATTGAATTTAAAAAAGTGCTTCAGAAACATACGATTTTGTAACAAAACATTCTGTTTTACCCTACCATTTTAGCAATAATGCAACACAAGAGAAGGTGGCATATCAACGTACTTTAAAAGTGACTAAATTCTCCAAATTGAGGAAAATAAAGAATAATAATACAGGAGGCTCTATAAAATGCTTTATAAATTATACAAGGTGATTCTCGTTGATTTGCCTAGGTAGGATCCAAACTATTCCTATAAGATTTTTAATTTTGCAGTATTGTTAGATATCAACTTAAAACAATGACAAGAGACCTTATATTCAAAGCTGTTACATATTTGAATACTTTTATCTAATTATTCAACTGTTCACGAGATATTAACGATCGAAAAATCCCATTTTTACGTTTTAGAGAGCCATATAGTTTCAAAGCAAATTAAAATAGAGCAAAAACTAAACAATATTCTAAATTAAAAAAATTAAGTATTGAGCAGTTTTCTAAATACTTTTAATAAACCATCAAGATGACACACACTGTCTGTCAATTTTATTCCAAGATAGTTCATTACTCTACTACATATCCCGAAATTGCGTAATAACTCAAACTTATGATTTGTTATTTTTTATTTTATTCCTAAATGGCATTCACCTTGTCAAAGTTTAACGGTAAGTTTTTGAAACACCCTGTGTTCAAAAAATTCCACAGAAAAGGAATGCTTGTTTTAATATTTCTTCTGTATCTCGTCTCTGTCAAATTTTGATAAAGTCTACTTTTTAGGATCAACATTATTACGAATAACATATGAAATTTTTCTAAAATAGCTTATTCTACAAATTAGGCCAATTTTTGGATATAACAGACGTGGTTTAAATCCTGATACCAAAAAATATTCATAACACTAATTCTAGTTCACAAGTGTGCAAGTATTGAAGGAGAAGATCCAATCTACTATTCAGGAATAGATTGTACAAAATTTTGGAAATGCTCCCATGGAACTTCATATCTCTTTAGCTGTCCGACTTCCTTGGAATTCGATGCTGTCAACAGCTTGTGCGTAGATCCAATCCTAGCTGGATGTGGTCAAGAATTGCGATTTAACAACAGACTAGAAACATCTTCCAATTCTATAAGTACCACTTTACTGCGTTCTACAATTTCTGTTTCAACCACTACAACTCAACAAACTTCAGCGACACTCACTCCAACCACTACTCTTCCAAGTTCTACAACGAAACCTAAAACTACTACAAAAAAACCCATTACAACTGAAGAACCTTCGACAACCGTGACTACAACTACTACAGATGATGATGATTCGAGTGACTCTAATAGTGACTCGAGTGATTCTAGTGATTCAAGCGATTCTAGTAAATCAAGTGATTCAAGTGAATCAAGTACATCCAGCAGCTCGAGTAGTTCCGGTAGGAAATATTCGAAGAAAAAACATAAAAAATTTCCATCTTCAGTTGCGGTAGACGATGTTTTGGATATTAACGAGTTCTACAAAAAAATTGCTAAAAAGAACGCTCACATGCAATACGGACTTAATTATCATGTTATCAAAAATGACAATAAAGATAGTTTAAAAAAATAAAAAAATGTGTGTTTTATTTAATTTTGATTAAAATATACAAAGTGGTTCAACGAACAGGTCGATTATTAAAAGTATTATCTTTTTTCAGGCTTGATAAATTACTTAATTACTACTTCGAAAAATGCCTAACAATAATATTTAACAATTGAAAAAATTACAATAAACAAAGCATGTGTTTAAACGTTTGTTTGGGTTTTAGTTGGGCTTCGCTGTATAAACTATTATATGATGCTATTATCCAACAATGTTTTATGACATACCTACAGGGTCGTCAATCTACAAATTGTGTGCCTAATATAAAATGTTGTATAGAGTCTTCTTTTGACAACATTTTAAATCAAATTAGTAGAATTTGGCAGTTTGGCAACATTTTGTCAACACATTTGGAAGCAGTTTGGTAGAATTTGTCAGTATGGCGAAATTTTGTAGCAAATTGACAGAGTTTGTTGGCTTGGCATGGCAACATTGTATTTTTTCCATCAAAGACGTTTTTCAGTTTAAAACTGATGTTTTTCAACCACTGTTTTTAAGACTTCTTGACATCAACCATTTGGATTTTGCCTTGGCGTCGCTTGGGATTCCAATCAATTTCTTGGCTTGTCTGCACCCTTCCGCCTTTCTCCACGTCTCAACATAGTCTTTGCAAACCCTCCAGTTTCCGGGATACGAAGGCCTTCTACACCGCCGGCCACCAGACCAAGAAACCATAACAGATCCTCGGCCTTATAACGGCCGTGTATAACCACCTCTGGTTTTAGACATCAGACGCTACTATTGGTCAATTACTATAGAAATTATCCTAAGAATAAATTTATCCGGAGGTGAAAGTACCGGCTCTAAAGAAACATACATGCGTATGTTTTTAAGATAACAATTTTTTAAACTTAACGTATTACATTTGTTATTAGTCGAATAATTGTTATTGCTCATCACTTGAAACGTCGTTATTGATTCAGATAACAGCGATAGCATTTTTTTTTTCGGGACCACTCTATATATAAGTTTATTCAAGCTTCGCGAGGTGGCCAATTACATTTTTTAACTACTTAATTTAGAAACTTTCCATTACGATGAAAATAATTGTATTTATTAGTTGTATTATTGGTTTAACACATTCTTGTAAGTTTTATCTTGAATCTGTGTTCCACTGTAAAAACATTTTAGTGTTTCAGATGTGGTACCACATTATGCATTACTAGATACGTATGAACCAGTGCGTAAGTGTTGCAACATCGCTGTTACATAGAGTTTGAGGTTAATTCGAACTAATTTCAGCTCAAAATTGTC